>CM024684.1:37638713-38336613 GCA_014182735.1 Corymbia maculata
TCATATGAGCGCATGGTAGTAGACAATGTTATTTACAAAACAAAAAGAGAGTTTAATTGGTGCGTTTCGCTGAACAGAAAGAAGAAGGGTGTCACTTGAATCCACAATGATACCAAATAAAACGTACTAAAAATTTTGAAGAACTTAAAAAGTTGACTCACTTTAGTGAATTAACAAGAAAAGTATCATAATACATTGGCTTTGAATGAACTGTCTCTTTCATTATCAATAGGAAAGAGGAGGGCATGGTGCCTCTTTTGCAGTACAAAGAAGGTCATTTTTTGGCTTATAAGGCACATAGGTAGTTCTATAGGTTTTTAATAATGATAATTTGTATAATTTTGCATCGATTCCCCATGGCTAGTTTATGAGTCATTCAATCACGTGCATGCATTTATCAATTCTTCCACTACAGATCCTATTCTCTTAAGGAAATCTACCCTGGACAGCAAATTCCAGACACTAGAATTCTTGGTGGAGAAAAAAAAAAAACAGAACATGAAAAACAAAATAGGACCAAAAGGATTTGAATGATTTCTTGACTTAATTCCAACAGCTTCATTTAGTCATAAAACATAACCATCCTCCTTTGCCTTCAACCTCAATTTGACAAAAATTGCCAGTATGCTCCTCAATGTACTCTATGTAATACCTAGCTCGAAAGGCCGCTAAATAGGCATAATAAATAGGGGAACTGTAGGATGCACAAAATATCAAATGGGAGTAATATAATTTGAAAATTAAAAAAAAAAAAAAAAAGAAAAGGTCAATGGAGAAAAATAAATAATCTTGACCTAACCTAATGAGACCAAGCTTAGGCTTGTCCATTGAGCATATCTACGGAGTTATAATAATAAGATATGATTAAAAAAAAACTGCAGAGTCAAATATAATAATAAGCAATGATCCAAAAATAAATATTGATAACGAGAAAATCAATTAAAAAGCAACAGAATACTTACGTGTAGCACAAATTGTTGGTGAGGATTCGGAGAGTATTAGCAATGAAGTCGTTCTCATCGAGTAATATGTGATAGTGCAATGGCCTACTAGTACCCTACATCATATGAGAACATGGTATAGTAGACACTATTATTTACACAACAAAAAGAGAGTTCAATTGGTGCATTTTGCCAAACGTAAAGAAAGGTGTTGCTTGAATCCACGATGGTACCAAATAAAATGTACTAAAATATATAAAGTACTTAAAAAGTTGACTTGAATGAACTGTCTCTCATTATTAGTAGGAAAGAGGAGGGTGTGGTGCCTCTTTTGCACCACAATGAAGGTAATTTTTTGGCTTATAAGGCACAAAGTGTAATTCTTTAGGTTTTTTAATAATGATAATTTGCATAATTTTGTTTTGATTCCCCATGGCTAGTTTATGAGTCATTCAATCACGTGCATGCATTCATCAATTCTTCCACTACTGATTCTATTATCTTAAGGAAATCTACGCTCGACAGCAGATTCCGGACACTAGAATTCTTGGTGGTGAAAAAAAAAAAACATGGACAAACAAAATAGGACCAAAAGGAATTGAATGATGTCATGGCTTAATTCCAGCAGCTTCATTCACCCATAAAACATAACGTCCTTCAATTGGCCTTTAACCTCGATCAAACCAAAATTGGCAGTAGGCTCCTCAATGTCCTCTATGTAATACCTCGCTCGAAAGGCTGCTAAATGGGCATAATAAACAAGGGCACTGTAGGATGCACAAAATATCAAATGGGGAGTAATTAAAAAAAAAAAAAAGCCAATGGAGAAAAATAAGAAATCTTGGCCTAACCTAATGAGACCGGGCTTGTGCATCGAGCATATCTACAGAGTTCAAATATAATAATAAGATATGACCCAAAAAAAATAAAATTGCTGAGTTCAAATATAATAATAAACTATGCTCCAAAAAAGAAATCCTGACAATGAGGGAAATCAATTAGAAACGGAACAAAATACTTATGTATAGTTGGTGAGGGTTTGGAGAGCATCAGCGATGAAGTCGTTCTCATCGAATAATACGTGATAGTGCAATGGCCTACTAGTGCCTACATCATATAAGCGTATGGTATAGTAGATACTGTTATTTACACAACAAAAAGAGAGTTCAATTGGTGCATTTCACCAAACGTAAAGAAGAAATGTGTCACCGGAATCCCAACATGGCTAGTGAGGTAAAAATTGAATTCAGTGGGGGTGGCAGATGTTAGTATCAACGGCGGTACCTAATAAAAAATTTGAAGTACTTAAAAAATTTACTCACTTCAGTGAATTAACAAGAAAAGTATCATCCCAGTTAGTACATTGCCTTTGAATGGATGCACAAAATATCAAACGGGGAGTAAAAAATTCAAAAAAAGAAAAAGCCAATGGAGAAAAATAACAAATCAAATCTTGGTCTAACCTAATGAGACTAGGCTTGTGCATCGAGCATATCTACCGAGTTAATATATAATAATAAGATATGACCAAAAAAAGAAATTGCAGAGTTCAAATATAATAATAAGCTATGATCCAAAAAAGAAATCTTGATAATAAGGGAAATCAATTTGAAAGGCAAAAGAATACTTACATGTAGTTGGTAAGGGTTTGGAGAGCATCGGCGGTGAAGTCATTCTCATCAAGTAATACGTGATAGTGCAATGGCCTACTAGTACCCTACATCATATGAGCGCATGGTATAGTAGACACTGTTATTTACACAACAAAAAGAGAGTTCAATTGGTGCATTTCACCAAATGTAAAGAAGAAGGGTGTCACCGGAGTCCCAACATGGCTAGTGAGGTAAAAATCAAATTCAGTGGGGTGGTGGATGTTAGTATCAACGATGGTACCTAATAAAACGTACTCAAAGATTTGAAGTACTTAAAAAAGTTGACTCACTTAAGTGAATTAAGAAGAAAAGTATCATAACGGGTAGTACATTGCCTTTGAATGAACTGTTTCTTTCATTTTCAGTAGGAAAGAGGAGGGCTTGGTGCCTCTTTTACACATGTAGTTCTTTAGGTTTTTTAACAATGATAATTTGCATAATTTTACATTCATTCCCCTTGACTAGTTTATGAGTCATTCAATCACGCAAATTCATTTATCAATTCTATCACCATAGATCCTATTCACTTAAGGAAATCCACATTGAACAGTAGATTCCAGACACTAGAATTCTTGGTGGAGAAAAAAAAACATAACATGGACAAACAAAATAAGACCAAAAGAAATTGAATAATGTCATGGCTTAATTCCAACAGCTTCATTTAGCCATAAAACATAACATACTCAATCTGACCAAATTGGCAGTAGGCTCCTCAATGTCCTCTATGTAATACCTCGTTGGAAAGAAAGGCCGCTAAATGGACATAATAAATAGGGGCATTCCAGGATGCACAAAATATCAAATGGGGAGTAAAAAATTCGAAAATTTAAAAAAAGAAAAGGTTCATGGAGAAAAATAACAAATCTTGGCCTAACGTAATGAGACTGGGCTTGTGCATCGAGCATATCTACGGAGTTAAAATATAATAATAAGATATGATCCAAAAAAAGAAATTATGAAGTTCAAATGTAATAATAAGCTATGGTCCAAAAAAGAAATATTGACAATGAGGAAATCAATTTGAAAGGCAAAAGAATATTTACGTGTAGCACAAATTGTTAGTGAGGGTTTGGAAAGCATTAGCGGTGAAGTCGTTCTCATCAACTAATATGTGATAGTGCGATGGCCTACTAGTTCCCTACATCATATGAGCGCATAATATAGTAGACACTGTTATTTACATAAATAGTTCAATCGACACGCTTCACCGAACATAAAGAAGAAGGTGTTACTTGAATCCCAACATGGCTAGTAAGGTAAAAATCGAATTTAGTAGGGTGGCAGATGTTAGTATCAATGACAGTACCAAATAAAACATCCTAAAAATTTTCAAATACTTAAAAAGTTGACTCACTTCAGTGAATGAACAAGAAAAGTATCATACCAGGGTAGTACATTGCCTTTAAATGAATCGTCTCTTTCATCATTTGTAGGAAAGAGGAGGGCATGGTGCCTCTTTTGCACCATAATGAAGATAAATTTTTGGCTTATAAGGCACAAAGGTAGTTCTTTAGGTTTTTTAACAATGATAATTTGCATAATTTTGCATCGATTCCCCATGGCTAGTTTATGAGTCATTCAATCACGTGCATGCATTCATCAATTCTTCCACTACAAATCCTATTCTCTTAAGGAAATCTATGATGGACAGTAGATTCCAGACACTAGAATTCTTGGTGAAGAAAAAAAAAAAAAAACATGTACAAACAAAATAGGACCAAAAGGAATTGAATGATGTCATGGCATAATTAAAACAGTTCATTCACTTGGCCTTTAACCTCAATCTAACCAAAATTGGTAATAGGCTCCTCAACGTCCTCTATGTAATACCTCACTCGAAAGGCCGCTAAATGGGTAGGGGCACTACGATGCACAAAATATCAAATGGGGAGTAAAAAATTCGAAAATTAAAAAAAAAAGAAAAGGTCAATGGAGAAAAATAACAAATTTTAGCCTAACCTAATGAGTCCGGACTTGTGCATCGAGCATATCTACGAAGTTAAAATATAATAATAAGATATGATAAAAAAAAACTGCGGAGTTCAAATATAATAATAAACTATGATCCAAAAATAAAATCTTGATAATGAGGGAAATCAATTAGAATGGCAGCAAAATACTTACATGTAGCACAAATTGTTGGTGAGAGTTTGGAGAGCATCAACGGTGGAGTCGTTCTCATTGAGTAATACATGATAGTGCAATGGCCTACTAGTACCCTACATCATATGAGCGCATGGTAAAGTAGACACTGTTATTTACATAAAAGAGAGTTCAATCAGTGCATTTTGCCAATTGTAAAGAAGAAGGGTGTTACTTGAATCTCAGCATGACTAGTGAGATAAAAATCGAATTCATTTGGGGTTTCAAAAAGAAGATTATTTTAGATGTTAGTATCAACGTCGATACCTAATAAAACGTACTAAAAATTTTGAAGTATTTAAAAAGCTGACTCACTTCGGTGAATTAATAAGAAAAGTATGATACCCGGTAGTACATTGCATTTGAATGAATTATCTCTTTCATTATCAGCCGGAAAGAGGAGGTCGTGGTGCCTCTTTTACATCACAACGAAGGTAATTTTTGGCTTATAAGCCACACAAGTAGTTCTTTAGGTTTTTTTAATAATGATAATTTGCATAATTTACCATTAGGGGTGATCATGGTCCGGATTGGGCCGGGCCACCCTCTAACCCTAGGACCAACCCGCACAGTGTTGGTCCTCAAATTTTAGGACCGAGGACCGACCCTATCAAGCCTGGGACCAAGGACCGGACCAACCCAATGGGTTCGGTCCGGTTCCAAGGTTAACCCAGGACCGACTAATTTTTTTTTTTTCATTTTTTGCATTCTTCTCTATTTTTTTTCCTTGCGTCAAGCTAGAGGAGGTCTCACTTTTCCTCTCTGCATTTTTCCGAGTAAACCCCCTGCAAAACTCTCCCCCTCAAACTCCTCTTTCTCTTCTGTTTTTCTTTCCCCTTTTGTTCCCTCTCTCTCCTTTGCTTTGCTAACCTAACCCCCTCGATTTTCTGCCGTCTCTGATCCCTCTACCTCTGACCTGCACCTCATTTTTTTAGTCTTCTTCTGCAGGTGATGTTCTATGCAGGCAGAAAGAAGGGAGGAAGAAGAAAATGGAGCAGGCCGGGCCAAGAAGAAAGAAAAGGGAAAAGAGGAAGGGGCTAGCCCAATGCCATGAGTCTTGTGGTCAACACTATTGAACCCATATGATTTTTATTCTCTTTTGATTAAAAAAAATTATGAATAATATTTTAGATATACTATATATATTCAGGGTCGGTCCAACCTGGACCGACCCTAAACTCCTAGGACCGAGGACCAACTCGCATAGTGTTGGTCCTTGAATTTCAGGACCAAGGACCACCCATTCCCCCTAAGAACCGGATCGGGACCAACAGGGTTGGGCCGGTCCAGGATCAACCCTGGACCAATGCTCAATGCTAAATTAGCATTGATTCCCCCATGGCTAGTTTATGAGTCATTCAATCACGCGCATGCATTCATCAATTCTGCCACTACAGATCCTACTTATGGAAATCTACAGCAGATTCCGAACACTAGAATTCTTGGTGGAGAAAAAAAAATAGAACAGGACAAACAAAATAGGACCAAAAGGAATTGAATGATACCATGGCTTAATTCCAACAGCTTCATTCAGCCATAAAACATAACGTCATTCACTTGTCCTTTAACCTCAATTTGACCAAAATTGGTAGTAGGCTCCTTAATGTCCTCTATGTAATACCTTGCTCGAAAGAAAGGCTGCTAAGTGGGCATAATAAATAGGGGGCACTGCAGGATGCACAAAATATCAAATGGGGAGTAAAAAATTCGAAAATTAAAAAAATAGGTCCATGGAGGAAAATAACAAATCTTGGCCTAACCTAATGAGATTAGACTTGTGGATTGAGCATATCTACGGAGTTAAAATATAATAATAAGATATGATCTAAAAAAATAACTGTAGAGTTCAAATGTAATAATAAGCTATGATCCAAAAAAGAAATCTTGATAATGAGGGAAATCAATTAGAAAGGCAACAGAATGCTTACGTGTAGCACAAATTGTTGGTGAGGGCTTGGAGAGCATTAGCGGTGAAGACGTTCTCATCAAGTAATACATGATAGTGCAATGGTCTACTAGTACCCTACATCATATGAGTGCATGGTATAGTAGACAATGTTATTTACACAACAAAAAGAGAGTTCAATCGATGTGTTTCGCCGATCATAATAATGAAAAAGGGTGTCACATGAATCTCAGCATGGCTAGTGAGGTAAAATAGAATTCAATGGGGGTTTAAAAAATATATTATTTCAGAAGTTAGTATCAACGAAGGTACCAAATAAAATGTACTAAAAAAATTTGAGACTTACGGACCCCAGAAGTGCCATAACTTGGCACAAAGAGACACTTAAGTGCTATAACTTACAAACGGTACACTTAAGTGCCAAAATCGGAGAAAATGATCACTTAAGTGCCAACGACAATAAAATCTGGCCAAATTGCTACGTGTCCATTTTTCGATGACTTTATTTGCTGACGGAGCATTTTTTTCAAAATAAAAAATCCACGTGACAATTTTAATAAAAAAAATTGTCCATGTCGATTTTAAAAATTTAAATCGATTTTATTAAAAAAAAAAAAAGAAGAAGGAGGAGGGGATCGGCGAGGGCTGTGCAGCCCTCGCCGCCCCACCCGCCGGGAATGGCCTGGCGAAGGTGGGGAGGGCTGGCCGGGGCCCGGCGACCCCAACCGACCCTCCCCACCTTGCCGAGCCCTTCCCGACGAGGGTGGGGCGGCGACGGCAGCGGCGACGAGGGCTGTGCAACCCTCACCGATCCCCTCCTTCTTCTTCTTTTTTTTTATAAATAAAATTGATTTTATAATAATATTTTTATTATTATTTTATATTATTTTATTAATAAATTTTTATAAATCGACGTCGCCAAAACGACGTCGTTTTGGCTGATTTTTCACCGATTTAGTATTTCCGGTGAGCCACATAGGCAAAAAAAGTAATAAAAAATGCCATATAGGATTTCCAAAATGCAAGGTTTCGACCACTTGGCACTTAAGTGATCCATTTTTTTTGAAAAGTAGCACATAAGTGTACCATTTGTAAGTTATGGCACTTAAATGCCCCTCCATGCCAAGTTGTGGCACTCCTGCTGTAATTATGCCAAAAATTTGAAGTACTTAAAAAGTTGACTCAGTTCGGTGAATTAACAAGAAATGTATCATATTGGGTAGTACATAGCCTTTGAATGACTCTTTCATTGTCAACAAGGAGAGATGGTCGTGGTGTCTCGATGTCTCTTTTACACCACAACAGAGGTATATTTTGGCTTATAAGGCAAACATGTAGATCTTTAGGTTTTTTAACAATGATAATTTGCATAATTTTGAATCGATTCCGTAGTTTATGAGTCATTCAATCATGTGCATGTATTCATCAATTCTTCCATTACATATCCTATTCTCTTTAGGAAATCTACGCTGGACAGTAGATTCCGGACACTAGAATTCTTGGTGGAGAAAAAAAAAAAACATGAACAGACAAAATAGGACCAAAAGGAATTGAATAATGTCATGGCTTAATTCCAGCAGCTTCATTCAGCCATAAAACATAACATAACGTCCTTCACTTAGCCTTTAACCTCAATCCGACCAAAATTGGCAATAGGCTCCTCAATGTCCTCTCGAAAGGCCGCTAAATGGGCATAACAAACTGGGGCACTGCCACTAAATGGGCATAATAAACTGGGGCACTACACGATAGACAAATTATCAAATAGGCAGTAAAAAATTCGAAAATTAAAAAAAAAAGGTCGATGGGAAAAAAATAACAAATGTTGGCCTAACCTAATGAGACCGGGCCTGTGCGTCGAGCATATCTATGGAGTTAAAATATAATAATAAGATATGATCCAAAAAAAGAAACTACCCAATCAAATATAATAATAAGCTATGATCCAAAAAAGAAATCTTGATAATGAAGGAAATCAATTAGAAAGGCAACAAAATACTTTTGCGTAGCCCAAATTGTTGGTGAAGGTTTGAAGAGCATTAGCGGTGAAGTCGTTCTCATCGAGTAATACGTGATAGTGCAAATGGCCTACTAGTACCCTACATCATATGAGCGCATGGTAAAGTAGACATTGTTATTTACACAACAAAAAGAGAGTTCAATTGATTCATTTCGTTGAAGGGTGTCACCTGAATCCCAGCATGGCTAGTGAGGTAAAAATCAAATTCAATGGGACTTTCAAAAAAAGATTATTTCATATGTTTGTATCAACAACGGTACCAAATAAAACTACTAAAAAATTTGAAATACTTAAAAAAGTTGACTCACTTCAATGAATTAACAAAAAAAGTATCATACTGGGTAGTACATTGCCTTAGAATGAATTGTCTCTTTCATTATCAGTAAAGAAGAGGAGTGCATGATGCCTTTATGCATCACAACGAAGGTAAGTGAAACCTTGTATCTTTTTTTTTTTCTTTTTTTTTTTTAAAAAAAAAAGTACCATTTTCAGATTAAGATTAGTTAATCTAGTGTTTGACTATTTAATTTTCGTACAAAAAAAACTTTTTGAATTCCCGGTAGAAAGAGACTTCGCTAAGGAAAAAGCTTTCAACGCTGCCCAATATACCTTCTTTTTCCAAATGTTTTTACGAATACGTTTTTTTGATATAGAAGTACTCTTTTTTGGAACTGCCATTAAAAATTTGAAAAAAAAGTTATTCATTTCTCTAGTTGAATGTGAAAGACATCTATTGGTCAAACAATTCCATTTTTTCTTTTTCTTTTTATATCTCTGTCTATTTTCGTCGTGCTATATTTATACATGTATCAAAATACACCAAAAAGTTCAAAAAAACCAATCCTTACCTAACAAATTCCAAATTACTCAAATTACTTTAGTTTTTTATTAGTTGGTAAGGCACACAGGTAGTTCTTTAGGTTTTTGACGATGATAATTGGCATAATTTTTAATCGATTCCCCATGTCTAGTTTATGAATCATTCAATCATGTGCATGCATTCATCAATGGATCCTATACTCTTATGGAAATCTACGTTGGACAGCAGATTCCGGACACTAGAATTCTTGGAGATGAAAAAAAAACAGAACATGGACAAACAAAATAGGATCAAAAGGAATTGAATGGTGTCATGGCTTAATTCTAGCAACTTCATTCAGCCATAAAACATAACGTCCTTCACTTGGCCTTTAGCCTCAATTTGACCAAAATTGGCAGTAGGCTCCTCTATCTTATACCTCGCTCGAAAGGCTGCTAAATGGGCATAATAAACTGGGGCACTACACGATGCATAAAATATCAAATGGACAGTAAAAAATTTGAAAATTAAAAAAAAGTTGATGGGAAAAAATAACAAATGTTGGCCTAACCTAATGAGATCGGGCCTGTGCATTGAGCATATTTATGGAGTTAAAATATGAGTTAAAATATAATAATAAGATATGATCCCAAAAAGGAAACTACCTAGTTCAAATATAATAATAAGCTATGATTCAAAAAAGAAATCTTGATAATAAAGAAAATCAATTAAAAAGGCAACAAAATATTTACGTGTAGCACAAATTATTGGTAAGGGTTTGGAGAGCACCAACGGTAAAATTGTTCTCAATACATGATAGTGCAATGGCCTACTAGTACCCTACATCATATGAGCGCTATTTTTCACACAACAAAAACGAGTTCAATCGGTGCGTTTCGTTGAATGTAAAGAAGAACAGTCAGTTGAATCTCAGCATGGCGGCTAGTGATGTAAAAATCGAATTCAATGGGTGGTAGATTTTACTATCAACGAGGTTACCTAATAAAACTTACTAAAAAAATTGAAATACTTAAAAATTTCTGTTGTGAACTGAATCATCTCTTGCAAGACATGTGCAATAGAGTTTGTGTTCTTTGAGGGGCATTTCTCTTTTGGTTGCCGATTGTGTGCAGCTTGACTTCTTTCTTCCGCTTCATAACCTGTGATGAAACTGGACTTACTTTAGTGAACAAGAAAAGTATCATGCTAGGTATGAACTGTCTCTTTCATTGCCAGCGAAGGCATGGTGTCTCTTTTGCACCACAACGAAGCTAATATTTGGCTTATAATCAAGCAACTCACTAGCCTATGACAAAACCAACTTAAGTTATAATTGGAAAAATGACTCTATGATCTACTTAAAAGGACAGATCACGAGCAAATATTCTATGGACCTAATCCCCACTAAAGTACCTAGCAAATCGCCTTTATTTCATTGAGAATGATGTCAGAGAATTGACTTTCCAAGACCCCATCCCTATAGTGATAATCAAACTTAAATTGCAATGACAAACAAATCTATCTACTTTAACACAACAATAAAGTACAACACCTATAGGATATTATCCTCACAGGTTTAAGGTTAGTATATTTGTAGGAGGCAATAAGCAATTCCCCGCGGGATAATGTGAAAGTGAGTTGAGGGAAAGCATAAAACTTAATATATTAATGATAGGCATGAAATAAAATAGATATGAACTTACCTTATAATTCCCCATCTTCCCCTCCGGGGTCTTTTTGCACTGTCAAAATCTACAATGATTTATTTTCGGTGAACCTGCTTAGAAACAAGGGCTCTATTACCAAGTCATATAATATCGTCAATTGTTTAAACACTTCAAAATACCAAATGATAGCATGAAAACAAAAAGCATGCAGCTGCTATGGATCATCTCCAGGTCGTGGGTGTGTCACGTCTGCCCCCAAAGATTATGGTTGGCTTATCAAAGGGGATTTCTCCTGGACAATGTCAATCGAACAGTATTCATTCCACCAACCTAAGACCGTCAGGCAAAATGATCAATAATCATGATTGGAGAAATAGAAAATTCATGCAGAAAAGAACCTCGCAACCTTGGCATTCATTTTCAGGTGCAAGACTTTCATAATGTGGCTAGGGGTGATCGATTCCCATTTTTTGGGACCGCGGACCGGATCAACCACTTAGCAAAAAAAAATTAAAAAATTAAAAAATTACTAGAAATATTATTATTTTAAGGTTTATTGCATTTTTTAAGAAATTTTTAAAAATATTTTATATAGAAAATTGTCGGTCCATTCCGTTGGTCCGAAATGGACTGAAAATCACCGGTTCCATTTTTATGGAACCGGAACCGGACCGATGCTCTCGGGAAATGGACCAAACCGGTCGGTCCGGTCCGGCCCGATCCGAGTGGTTCTCAATTCAAGCGGTCCAATATGTTCACCCCTAAAATACCTAGCAAATCGCCTTTAGTTCATGGAGAATGATGTCAGAGAATTGACTGTCCAAGACCCCGTCCGTGTAGTGATAATCAAACTTAAATTGCAATTACAAACAAAACTATCTACTTTAGCACAACAATAAAGTACATCACCTATAGGATATTATCTCACAAGTTTAGCGTTAGTAGATCTGTAGGAGGAGGCAATAAACAATTCCCTACAGGATAACGATTGTGAAAGTGAGTTGGGGGAAAGCATAAACTTAATATAATAATGATAGGTGCGAAAGAAAGCAAACGGGAATTTACCTTATAATTCCCCATCTTCCCTTTCGGGGTCTTTTTGTACTGTGAAAATCTACAATGATTTCTTTTTGGCAAACCTACTTAGAAATAAGGGCTCTATATTTCATCAACCTTGGCCAGCCCATGGAAGCTACCAAGTCAAATAATACCGTCAATTGTTTAAACACTTCAAAATACCAAATGACAGCATGAAAACGAAAAGCATACAGTTTCTACGGAAGGATTAGTATCATCTCTAGGTCGTGGGTGTGTCATGTCTGCCCCCAAAGATTATGGTTGGCTTATCGAAGGGGATTTCTCCCTAAACAATGTCAATCAAAACAGTATTCTTTCTACCAACCTATGACCGTCAAGCAGAATGATCAAAAATCACCAGTGGAGAAATAGAAAATTCATGCAGAAAAGAACCTCGCAACCTTGGCATTCATTTTCAGTGCAAGACTTTCATAATGTGGCTAGGGGTGATCGGTTCCCATTTTTTGGGACCGTGGACCAGATCGACCACTTAGCCAAAAAAAATTAAAAAATACTAGAAATATTATTATTTTAAGGTTTATTGCATTTTTTTTAAGAAATTTTAAAAATATATTTTAAAAAGAAAATTATCGGTTCGATCAAGGGTCGAAATCGGACCAAAAATCACCGGTTTCATTTTTATGAAACCAGGAACTGACCGATGCTCTCGAGAATTGAATCAAACCGACCGGTCTAGTCCGGTCCAGTCCGGGTGGTTCTCGGTTCGAGCTGTCCAATGTGCTCACCCCTAAAGTACCTTGCAAATCGCCTTTATTTAATCGAGAATGATGTCAGAGAATTGACTGTCCAAGACCCCATCCCTGTAGTGATAATCAAACTCAAATTGCAATGACAAATAAAGCTATCTACTTTAGTACAACAATAAAGTACATCACTTATAGAATATTATCCTCACAGGTTTAGGGTTTGCAAATCTGTAGGAGGCAATAAATAATTCCCTATCGTGAAAGTGAGTTGGGGGAAAGCATAAACTTAATATATTAATGATAAGTGCGAAAGGAAACAGACAAGAACTTACCTTATAATTCCCCATCTTCCCCTCCGGGGTCTTTTTGTATTGTGCAAATCTGCAATGATTTCTTTTCGGCGAACCTGCTTAGAAACAAGGGCTCTATATTTCGTCAACCCTAGCCAGTCCATGGAAGCTACCAGGTCATATAATACCGTCAATTGCTTAAACACTTCAAAATACCAAATGACAGCATGAAAACGAAAAGCATACAGTTGCTACGGAATAATTAGTATCATCTCCAGATCGTGGGTGTGTCACGTCGGCCCCCAAAGATTAGGGTTGGCTTATTGAAGGGGATTTCTCCCTGGACAATGTCAATCATAACAGTATTCTTTCCACCAACCTATGACCGTCAGGTAGAATGATCAATAATCATGATTAGAAAAATAGAAAATTCATGCAAAAAAGAATCTCGCAACCTTGGCATTCATTTTTGGTGCAAGACTTTCATAATGTGGCTAGGGGTGATCGGTTCCCATTTTTTGGGATCGTGGACTGGATCGACCACTTAGCCAAAAAAAATTAAAAAATTAAAAAATAACTAGAAATATTATTATTTTAAGGTTTATTGCATTTTTTAAGAAATTTAAAAAATATATTTTAAATAGAAAATTGTCGGTACGGTCCGTTGGTCCAAAACCAGACCGAAAATCACCGGTTCCATTTTTATGGAACCAGGAACCGAACCGATGCTCTCGGGAACCGGATCAAACCGACCGGTTCGGTTCGGTCCGGGTGGTTCTAGGTTTGAGCGGTCCAATGTTCCCACCTCTAAAGTACCTAGCAAATCTCTTTTATTTCATCGAGAATGATGTTAGAGAATTGACTGTCCAAGACCCCATCCCTGTAGTGATAATCAAACTTAAATTGCAATGACAAACAAAGCTATCTACTTTAGCACAACAATAAAGTACATCACCTATAGGATATTATCCTCACAGGTTTAGGGTTAGTAGATCTGTAGGAGGGGGCAATAAGCAATTCCCTACAAGATAATGATCGTGAAATTGAGTTGGGGGAAAGCATAAACTTAATATATTAATGATAAGCGCGAAAGAAAGCACATAGGAACTTACCTTATAATTCCCCATCTTCCCCTCTGGGGTCTTTTTGTACTGTGCAAATTTGCAATGATTTCTTTTCGGCAAACCTGCTTAGAAACAAGGGCTCTATATTTCGTCAACCCTGGCCAGTCCATGGAAGCTACAAGGTCATATAATACCATCAATTGTTTAAACACTTCAAAATACCAAATGACAACGTAAAAACGAAAAGCATACAGTTGCTATGGAAGGATTAGTATCATCTCTAGTCGTGGGTGTGTCACATCTACCCCCAAAGATTATGGTTGGCTTATCGAAGGGGATTTCTCCTTGGACAATGTCAATTAGAAAGATATTCTTTCCACCAACCTATGTCCGTCAAGCAGAATGATCAATAATCACGATTGGAGAAATAGAAAATTCATGCAGAAAAGAACCTTGCAACCTTGGCATTCATTTTCAGTGCTAAGACTTTCATAATGTGGCTAGGGGTGGTCGGTTCCCATTTTTTGGGACCGTGGACCGGACCAACCACTTAGCCAAAAAAAATTAAAAAATTAAAAAAATACTAGAAATATTATTATTTTAAGGTTTATTGCATTTTTAAGAAATTAAAAATATATATATAAAATAGAAAATTGTCGATCCGGTCCATTGGTCTAAAACCAGACCGAAAATCACCGGTTCCATTTTTATGGAACCGGAAAACCGGACCAAACCGACCAGTTTGGTCCAGTCTGGGTGGTTCTCGGTTTGGGCAATCCAATGTGCTCACCCCTAAAGTACCTAGCAAATTGCATTTATTTCATCGAGAATGATGTCAGAGAATTGAATGTCCAAGACCCCATCCCTATAGTGATAATCAAATTTAAATTACAATGACAAACAAAGCTATCTATTTTAGCACAACAATAAAGTACAACACCTATAGGATATTATCCTCACAGGTTTAGGGTTAGTAGATCTGTAGGAGGCAATAAGTAATTTCCCTGCAGGATAACATGAAAGTGAGTTGGGGGAAAGCATAAACTTAATATATTAATGATAGGTGTGAAAGAAAATAGATAGGAACTTACCTTATAATTCCCCATCTTCCCCTCCAAGGTCTTTTTGTACTATGCAAATCTACAATGATTTCTTTTCGATGAACTTGCTTAGAAACAAGGGCTCTATATTTCGTCAACCTTGGCTAGTCCATGGAAGCTACCAGGTCATATAATACTGTCAATTCTTTAAACACTTCAAAATACCAAATGACAACATGAAAACGAAAAGCATATAGCTGCTGTGGAAGGATTAGTATCATCTCCAGTTGTGGGTGTGTCACGTCTGCCCCCAAAGATTATGGTTGGCTTATCGAAGGGGATTTCTCTCTAGACAATGTCAATCAGAACAGTATTCTTTCCACCAACCTATGACCGTCAGGTAGAGTAATCAATAATCACGATTGGAGAAATAGAAAATTCATGTAGAAAAGAACCTCGTAACCTTGGCATTCATTTTTAGTGCAAGACTTTCATAATGTGGCTAGGGGTGATCGGTTCCCATTTTTTGGGACCGTGGACTAGACCGATCACTTAGACAAAAAAATTAAAAAAAATTAAAAAATTACTAGAAATATTATTATTTTAAGGTTTATTGCATTTTCTTAAGAAATTTAAAAAATATATTTTCAATAGAAAATTGTCAATCCGGTCCATTGGTCTAAAACCAGACCGAAAATCACCAGTTCCATTTTTATGGAACTGGGAAACCAGACCAAATCGGCCAGTTTGGTCCGATCCGAATGGTTCTCAGTTTGGGCGGTCCAATGTGCTCACCCCTAAAGTACCTAGTGAATCGCCTTTATTTCATCGAGAATGATGTCAGAGAATTGATTGTCTAAGACCCCATCCCTGTAGTGATAATCAAACTTAAATTGCAATGACAAACAAAGCTATCTACTTTAGCACAACAATAAAGTACATCACCTATAGGATATTATCCTCACAGGTTTAGGGTTAGTAGATCTGTAGGAGGCAATAAGCAATTCCCTGCAGGATAACGTGAAAGTGAGTTGGAGGAAAGCATAAACCTAATATATTAATGATAGGTGCGAAAGAAAACAGACAAGAACTTACCTTATAATTCCCCATCTTCCCCTCCGGGGTCTTTTTGTACTATGCAAATCTGCAATGATTTATTTTCGACGAACTTGCTAAGAAACAAGGGCTCTATATTTCGTCAACCTTGGCCAGTCCATAGAAGCTACCATGTCATATAATACCGTCAATTGTTTAAACACTTCAAAATACCAAATGATAGCATGAAAACGAAAAGCATATAGCTACTATGAAAGGATTAGTATCATCTCCAGGTCGTAGGTGTGTCACGTCCGCCCCCAAAGATTATGGTTGGCTTATTGAAGGGGATTTCTCCCTAGACAATATCAATCAGAATAGTATTCTTTCCGCCAACCTAAGACTGTCAGGCAGAATGATCAATAATCACGATTGGAGAAGTAGAAAGTTCATGCAGAAAAGAACCTCGTAACATTAGCATTCATTTTCAGTGCAAGACTTTCATAATGTGGCTAGGGGTGATTGGTTCCCATTTTTTTGGACCATGGACCGAACCGACCACTTAGCCAAAAAAAAAATTAAAAAATTAAAAAAATACTAGAATATTATTATTTTAAGGTTTATTGTACTTTTTAAGAAATTTAAAGAGTATATTTTAAATAGAAAATTTTTGGTATGGTCCGTTGGTCCGAAATCGGACCGAAAATCACTGATTCCATTTTTATAGAACCGGGAACCGAACCAAACCGGCCGGTCCAGTTCGGTCCGGTCCGAGTGATTCTCGGTTCAAGCGGTCCAATGTGCTCACCCATAAAGTACCTAGCAAATCGCCTTTATTTCATCAAGAATGATGTTAGAGAATTGATTGTCCAAGACCCCATCCCTGTACTAATAATCAAACTTAAATTTCAATGACAAACAAATTTATCTACTTTAGCACAACAATAAAGTACAGCACCTATAGGATATTATCCTCACAGGTTTAGGGTTAGTAGATCTGTAGGAGGAGGCAATAAGCAATTCCCTACAGGATAACGATTGTGAAAGTGAGTTGGGGGAAAGCATAAACTTAATATATTAATGATAGGCGCAAAAGAAAACAAATAGGAACTTACCTTATAATTCCCCATCTTCCCCTCCGAGGTCTTTTTGTACTGTGCAAATCTACAATGATTTCTTTTCAGCGAACCTGCTTCGAAACAAGGACTCTATATTTCGTCAACCTTGGCCAGTCCATAGAAGCTACCAGGTCATATAATACCGTCAGTTGTTTAAACACTTCAAAATACCAAATGACAGCATGAAAAACAAAAAGCATATAGCTACTATATGGAAGGATTAGTATCATCTCCAAGTCGTGGGTGTGTCACGTCTGCCCCCAAAGACTATGGTTGGCTTATTGAAGGGGATTTCTCCCTGGATAGTGTCAATGATAACAGTATTCTTTCCACCAACCTATGATCATTAGGCAAAATGATCAATAATCGCGATTGGAGAAATAGAAAATTCATGCAAAAAAGAACCTCACAACCTTGGAATTCATTTTTAGTGTAAGACTTTCATAATGTGGCTAGGGTTGATCAGTTCCCATTTTTTGGGACCGTGGACCAGACCGACCACTTAGCCAAAAAAATTAAAAAATTAAAAAAATACTAGAAATATTATTATTTTAAGGTTTATTGCATTTTCTAAGAAATTTAAAATATATATTTTAATTAGAAAATTGTCGATCCGGTCCATTGGTCCAAAACCGGACCGAAAATCACTGGTTCCATTTTTATGGAATCGGGAATCGGACCAAACCGGCCAGTTCGGTCCGGTCCGAGTGGTTATCGATTCAGGCAGTCCAATGTGCTCACCCTCAAAGTACCTAGCGAATCACCTTTATCTCATCGAGTATGATGTCAGAGAATTAACTGTCCAAGACCCCATCCCTATAGTGATAATCAAACTTGCAATGACAAACAAAGCTATCTACTTTAGCACAACAATAAAGTACAGCACCTATAGGATATTATCCTCACAAGTTTAGGGTTTGTAGATTTGTAGGAGGCAATAAGCAATTCCCTGCAGGATAACGTGAAAGTGAGTTGGGGGAAAGCATAAACTTAATATATTAATGATAGGCGCGAAAGAAAGCAAATAGGAACTTACCTTATAATTTCCCATCTCTTCCTCCGAGGTCTTTTTGTACTATGCAAATCTGCAATGATTTCTTTTCGGCGAACCTGCTTAGAAAAAGGGCTCTATATTTCGTCAACCCTGGCTAGTCCATGGAAGCTACCGGGTCTTATAATACCGTCAACTGTTTAAACACTTCAAAATACCAAATGACAGCATGAAAATGAAAAGCATACAGCTTCTATGGAAGGATTAGTATCATCTTTAGGTCATGGGTGTGTCACGTCTGCCCCCAAAGATTATGGTTGGCTTATCGAAGGGGATTTCTCCTTGGATAGTGTTAATCAAAACAGTATTCTTTCCACCAACCTATGACCGTCAGGCAGAATGATCAATAATCACAATTGGAGAAATAGAAAATTCATGCAGAAAAGAACCTCGCAACCTTGGCATTCATTTTCAGTGCAAGACTTTCATAATGTGGCTAGGGGTGATCGGTTCCCATTTTTTGTGACCGTGGACCGAACCGACCATTTAGCCAAAAAAATTAGAAAATTAAAAAATACTAGAAATATTATTATTTTAAGGTTTATTGTATTTTTTATGAAATTTAAAAAATATATTTTAAATAGAAAATTGTCGGTATGGTCCATTGGTCTGGAACCGGACCAAAAATCATCGGTTCCATTTTTATGGAACCGGGAACCAGACCGATGCTCTCAAGAACCGGACCAAACCGGCCGGTCCGGTCCGGTTCGGGTGGTTCTCAGTTCGGGTGATCCAATGTACTTACCCTAAATGTGGCTCGCTTATATATAAGGGCTCCCTAGGTTGGCCACACTGTGAGACAATTCTCCGTTTCAGTTTCGCATATTCTTTCAATCATCCCTGCGAAGGAAATGGTCATTAGAAAAGGGAAATTTTTAACTACCTAATAGCTCTAAAAACAACGTACAACATACCATAAGATACAAGCACATTTGGTAAGATAATTATCAGCAACTGAAGTTCTCGAGCTTGCTTCTTTGCAAGTTTTTCCCGTGACTTTCCATCAATATGTACATGGACTTCTTTAATCTGGTCAGTTCGACCCTTCCTCATGGGGAGTGCCGGTTTACAGTTAAAATACTGCAAGGAGATTAGAATTTGTCAAAGCGCAAATAATTTGTACCTCACAACATCACCAGAAAAGGGGCGAAAAAAAGAAGAAGAACATTCCCTCACATGACAGTGCTCTGTCCCAACCATCCCTTTGCTTATACACGTATTGACCAATCAGTCACAAATCGCACGGACCGCAGCTAGACTCAAATTTGAGAAGTCTACACATATCCAGGTCTCCACTCTACCTCCCTCAAACATTTTCTGCAAAGAAATAGCAAGAAGAAGAATTGATCACACTCAAAATGTTATGGAAATCAACTAGAGATAACACTGCGATGTTTGTTTATTGAATTTTTCTGCACCAACCATCACAGCAGTGATGTATTGAGCGAGCATCGGATGATGATTGTCAATTGATAATAGATGGAAGAAGCTCACTTCTCATTCATCCTCTACTTTCCCCTCCACGGATACACTTGACCAATTCCATGATAAATGAGCTGCAACAATGGCAAACGTCAGCCAACAAAACTATAAGAAAAAGAATACAACACTTTAGGCATTCAGTCTCTCACAACAAAGATGTACAACAGCTTACCATTGGTGGCAGCAAAACACGAGCCTCAACAGAAGCAAGTTCCTTTTTCACCTTCATCCCAAATTCTTTAGCTACATGGAGTTCTTCATCATACTTATTATCATTAACTATCTGCACAAGCATGCGGTGGCTTACCCTGGAAATTGCACTGCCTAGAAGAACCTTATCAAAAGGATGTACAGATGAAGCCAGCTAACATTTCCTACCCGCCTGATACCCTCTTCTCTTTATCGAGGGTCTTGGCGGGACCATTTTAGCAGAGCCCTTACATGCTGTTCATTCAATCTCGAAGTTGTACTTCTGCCCACCAGCAATTGTACAAAGCTGTAAACAGAGAACTTAGACCTTTCAAGACCAGATCTAAAAAAGCCAGATTTCTAAAAATAAAATCTGAAGAAATAAACAATCTCGTCATGTCAAACAAAACCTCTGGAGGCAAATGAGTAGGTACGGTATGAGATCCAGCAGCTTGGAGAGCGGGCAATGACTTATATTCTGAATGCCTATGGCGACACTCTTAAAATATTGCCCAATGTAAATGTCTCCTTTGCTTTTATCACTTAACCTGACTGACCAGAGATTCATCGTGAACATTTTGTAAAACACAAAGCTTACTATGAGAATTGAAAATGTAGGTTACACAGTTCCTCTAGGTCACAATTTCAATGGAAGAGCACAAGAATGGGTAATAAATTTAGGGAGAATTAAATTAATGCTAAAACGATCATATGTCAAAGGAAACCAAGCAATGGTACTTTAGTTACAGCTTACCAGAATGAAAAGGAGCACGCATCATAGGCAACAGGTCCATAATATATCAAAAGTAAAACAAGTCAAAACAGCTCTTACTAGCCATCAATCAAAGTTTCCTTCTTCTTCTCCTCATTTTTTTTTTTCGCTTCACAAGTCGCATCAAAGTTTTCCTGAAAAGAAACTTTCATAAAATAAAATAAGGCAACAATATGTAAATGGGCAGTTGTTCAAAGAACATTTACTTTGCCAGAATAGAATATGGAAACATATACCATCCAATGCGGAGACTATTTTCTCAATACATATGAAGCATTCCAACACATATATTTTTGCCACAAGAGAGGCACAGGAACATCTCAAGTCATCATTTTTGTTCCTAATATATCGATGCCACACAACATTAAACAATAGGGTCTTCAACATTTAATCATCTTTCCCAAGTACAAAATAGATTTTGCACTACAACACATGTATTATAAACTAGGATAAGACCTAATAGAGCAATGCAAAAGAAAAAGAATCCTCACTTTAATTGGCTTAGTCGCTCATTTGACAATCCAGTTATCCTGTAAGTTCTTGAATATCCCAAATGATTTGTGACCACCTTAATTCCATTCAAAGCCTCTTTCACGTAAAATCCCAAAAAGTGTAAGGACAATGTCCAAAATGAGAGAGATTTTCGTAATCAACTTGCATAAATAAATAATTAGAAAAACACCAAATAACCATCCAAAGAGAAATTAAACAGAAATACCCCTCTCCCACCACCCAAAACACACATGCTCACCAACAGAAACCCCAAAAAACCACACATATAGAGATGATATGGATAAAACAAATAATAAATAACATTTCAGTTCCCGCAGATTTCACAGATATATACTTCTTCCGTTTGCTCTTTTACCTCTACACAATGCAAATGCATTCACAGGTTCGCAAAGCTGTTTTTGTTTTTTTTTTTTTTTTTTTTGATGACCAAGGTGTCCGGGCCAGCTTGCGCGCACCTCGACTATTCCTCGGGTTAATGACTTCAACATATAAAGTTTGCCTAATAAAAAATACTGAAAATGATACTTGTAAGAAATCATGAACCCATCAAACAAAGTTTAATCCAAGCATCAAAGAGGGTCTCTTTAAGGAGAGATTTGTCTATACAACGTCCTCCCTTTTGTTTTCTTTCTTGTGTCTTCCTTCTTCTTTTTCCCACTTTAGTTTTTCCTTCCACGCCCGTTACAGAGTTACGCTCGCCATTTTCTTGGGAGAGGGAGGGGGAGGGGGAGAGAGAGAGGGACGAGGGGCATCCGAAATTTATGAGATTTTGCAAATTTAATATGTATCTTATATGAATAAAGATGCCGCACATTAGGAGGGGAGGGGAGAGAGAGAGGGACGAGGGGCATCCGAAATTTATGAGATTTTGCAAATTTAATATGTATCTTATATGAATAAAGATGCCGCACATTAGGTTTAGATGTGCACTATTGGGAGAGGGAGGGGAGAGAGAGGGAGGGGACGAGGGGCATCCGAAATTTATGAGATTTTGCATATGTAATATGTATCTTATATGAATAAAGATGCCGCACATTAGGTTTGGATGCGCACTATCATTTTTATTTTTGCTTTTGCTTCTTCTTTTTCATGTCATTTAGTTGTAATTTGTACCTTACATTTGTACAGTATTTCCCTTAGCTATATAGTTAAGGAGTGTGTCAACTTATGTAAAAAAAACCATAGCTTGTAAGCGGTAAGAAACTAATGCCGATGCACGCATGATGCGCATGGCATGAATAACATGAGAAAAAAAAAATTGATTGAGAATAAGGATTTGAGGTGGATGTACTGTTAGTGGTCACTGAATATGTGTAAATTCAGTGATAACTTGTTTAAAAGATCACGGGTAGGTAGTTTCAACCGGGGGCTGGCTAATCGATGCAACAGCCCGATCGTCTGCCCCCCGCACCATGGCCAACGCCCCCGTTCGTCATTGGTGATATGTCATGTCGAAGAACGTTGAAGAAGAGTGAAGCGATACAGCAGGGATCACGTCAAAGTGTAAATTGGTGTTACGTCATGTCGAAGAACGTCGAAGAAGAGTGAAGTAGCGGAAAGCAGCAAAGACGTGAGTGGGGCTGGCATGGTTTAGGAGGAGTGTAAACGTGGGAGAGAACGATAGTTGTTTTGATGCATTTTTTTTTTAACAAATTCATCGTTCGAGATCTGTGCGGTGAAAATTAAAAGATATCTCATCCGATGGTTGAGGGAGGAGAGGGTGTATTTGTTGCTACTCGCGGGTGAACGATACCCACATCGAAATGACTATCTTACCCCTTGTTAATATTAATGATCCGTCTCTCCCTTTCCCTCTCTTTCTGTATCTGAATGGTGAGACTGTACGGTTTCCCCCTCGTTTCTTATTACGAGGACAAAAACATCATTAGGATTAGCAGTGATAACACAACACCCAAAGAAAAAAGCTAAAGTATCTCTGTCCTCTATCTCATCATAATTGCCAGTGACAACACAACCCGAGTCGTAATTAAGATAAGATTAAAGAGGGTTTCTTTAATGAGAGATTTGTCCATTCAACGTCCCCCATTGTTTTGTTTCTTGTATCTTTCTTTTTCTTTTTCTTCTTCTTCCCACTTTAGTTTTCCTTCCAAGTCCGTTACAGAGTCACGTTCGCCATTATCTTAGGGGGGGAGGATCTGAAATTTCAAGATTTTACTTAAGTGATTTGTATCTTAGATGATTGAAGATGTCCACAATAGGCTTTGGACACGCACTTTCATTTTTGTTTTTGTTTTTGCTTTGGCTTTTCATGTCACTTAGTTGTAATTTGTACCTTACATTCAGTGTTTCCCTTAGCTATATACTTAAGGAGTGTGTCCTTAAAGATATGTCTTGTTGCACATAAAATGTTGGTTTGTTAGAACCATAAAGATATTCTCTAGTGACAAATCGGGTTTTTGTGACACTTTAGGTAAGAGAATGATGATTAATAAAAGAATTGACACATAAGATATTACTTTCTATAAGAGTTGTCTATTTGCCACATTACTATATTAAATCCATATTAGTAGAGCTAAAAGAACTCACGGCCATGGAAGGTTCTATGTGTATGCATGCAGTTATCTTCACGATTCATTGTTTGAGACTTTATGGGATCAAATTGACTGTTAAAAATTAATTATGGACCAATATAAATGTGCACACATACGGTACAATTTTAATTAATGTAAGCCCAAATAGGAGAATATAAGAGTTTTCTTAAATGGGCTAATATTAATTAATATTGTAATTTACTATTATATGGGATTAGTCAAATAAAATGAGATATAAGGTTTTTAATTAGTCTAATATGGGACTGGCTAATGTGGATTGAGTTGAGCTTGGCCTGTAACAAGAGGGCTTGACTGAAAAGTTTATAACTAATGCTTAGGTCTCTCCTCTAACCCTAGCACACATAAAAATCCTTACATAAGGAGCGGCTACTATATGCTAAGAGTGATAGACAATCTCATTGAGCTAGTGATATAGAGAGTAATAGAGGAGAAGTGATTAAACTTTGAATCGTTGTTATTCCGCATCAAGAACAATGGATTCCAAATTAGGTGCGTAAATCTTTCTACTTAATTGTACGTGTTGTTATTTCTAACTATGGAGATCTTGGGATGTGCTTTCGTGGCCAACAATTTTTTCCACAAAGTGACCGAAATTGAGGGCAAGAAGACTTTTGCCCATCTTCTATGATTAGCATGAATCATTCTGCGGTTCCTAAGAACATTATCGATCCTCGAATTACAAAAACAAAAGATTGTAATCATTGATTGAATTTATTTTGAGATTTTATATACCACCACATCATTTATACAAAAATCATTGTTTAAAATAAGTAATCACGATGAAATACGAACTAGCGCAAAACTCTCAAGAGCGAAGCTCTGACCAACGTTGAATACATCCCAGCAAAAATATGGTGCAGAGAGATGGCCCTAGGTTAGAATTAGCCCACAACGTTACCCACTTACAATTTGAAAATGCTGCATTGGGATTAGCAAGATGGTGCTTCGTACATCCAAAATACGGTGAATGTACGTATTGATTCCGGTCACGAATAATGAATGATTTTCAATAAATGGAGCATAATACTCCAAGAATTCCGAGATATAAGAATCGATCAGATATACTTATTGATGCGATTATAAATTAGTGAAGGAGCCACGTGGAAGATGAGGGGTGTTCGGTGTTTATGAGTTAAATGATGATGGAGTGCTGTAGATAGCCTTTGCGATTTTCCTACTTTAGCTTTCCCTGCCACATTCTTTCGTCGATATACTCACATATAAAATTATGGCTGGACTATTATTTATATTTGTAACAAAAGCGTAATGATATAACAGATTTTGTATTTGATAATTAGTTGTCCTCTTTAATAAGGAGTCAATTTTATATATACTAAAATTTCGTAATTACAATTGAATAGATTTTATATTTTGTAATTGATTCAATCTCATGAAGATAAACAGAGAATTGAGTTAAGGAAGCTGCAAAGTACTACTATGTCATTGATACTTTGTATAGTATAAATAGAGAGTTATCACCTTTTATAATTTTGGTGGAATTTTTTTTTTGGTCAATAAAAACTACACTCATTATGCATTAGGAAATTTGCCATAAAAGTGTCCCGAGTTATTACAAAATATATCTAAAATACAATGGAGGATATGAGATAGCTAGTTCAAGGCCAAAGAATCATGTCGGTATGTTTTCGCGACCCAATTCGTAGCTTGGTTCGCCTCTCCCAGATAAAGGGTGACTGAAACCCCTCTAAGCAACCCAAAACCCAAAAGTTTTCTGCAGTTCACTCCTATGGATTGAACAGCCTGTGGAGGTTCAGCCCGACCCAAGACAGAGTTACCAGCCGTGTTGTTGGACCTACTTTGTAAGGAAGCCCGGTTGATGGGCCCTGCTTTTCAGTTTGAAAAAAATTTCATCAGTTTATGACCAAAAAAAAAACATAAAGATAACAATTACGACTATATGAGTATTGAATGGAGGAATAAACTGGCGAAAAACTCTCCAAAAGATCAGTTCAAAAGGATGCTCTAATTAATGTGTTCTCATGCTGATTGGTAGAAGATTTCACACTATAGCTATTCTAAATTATTACTATTTGGTTTGTTACGTCAATACTCCCCTTCAAACCGATCAAAACCCATACAAAATGAGCACCTAGGAAAAGAAAGGCAATAGGGAGGACTAGAGACCAAGTTTGGTTCGTAAATTGACAAAGCTATCCTGAGTCATTATGAAGAGTAGCAATAGATAGAACAACACAAATGGTGACCTGTTTGATTATCAGACTAAAATTTTTTAAGAAATTGATGCCCTCCTCTTGGTGAGCCTTTTGCAACAAGTCAGGCTTTTTTGGGTCAAGTGAACGGTATGAATGTAGCTTTGCTTTGTACACCCATTCACATTCAACCACATTGATCGAGGATGATGAAAGACAAATTTCTATGTTTTGTTGATTGTAAGAGCATCCAACTCCTCAAGCATAGCGATTGTCCAACCAAGATGTTTTAACACTGAATGGCCATTGAAAAATAAAGATGCAAGATAAAGAGAGTTACATCATACCCTTGAAAATAGTGTCTCCACTGAAATTGTTGTCTTGGCATTATTCATGTAGGATATTTAATCCAAAATAACTACAAAAGATGCCAAATAAAGAGAGTTAGCAAGGGTCAGTGAATATAACAGCGCTCAATCTTTAACTTTCCATCACTCTATCACGACTACCTAGAGGAAAGATAATTAGTACACTATAGCATAAATTAAAGAAAGTCTACCGATTGGATATAAGAGTTGAATATTTGTCCGGGATACGGCGTTTGGCCCGTCAACTTACCTTCATGTACTCGGAAACAATGCTGTGATAATCCTAAATGACTGTAACTATCCCTGTGAAAAGAAAGAAAAAAGAAAATAAAAGAAGACAAAGCAAAGAGAATTGGTAGAAGCAAAGTTGAGATATTGTTGAATGAATGGTGCTATGATACTCGAGAGGTGACAAACTTGAGTGGCTTTTAAAGTGGACTGTGATGGTTACGTCAGATAAGCGGTAAAATAGAAGTCACTATTACTCTAGATGACTAGAATTTTGATACTGAGACCCAAGAGGGAGAAAAGCATTTAACAAGCTTAAGAAATAAAATATTTCGTTTTCTATGGGAATGAAAAGCATTTTTGAGAGCAAATCCGGCGAATGCATTTAACATGTTTGGGGTGATTTGACGAATTGATGAAAAAGCATAGTAAAAAAATTTCATTATATCAGGGAAGATCTTATCAATAATCAGATATAAATGAACTTCTTTTAAAATAAAACTTTTGTTAGCAGTTCAAATTCTTTCTGATCATGCATTATCGCATCAAATATGCAATACAATACTATTTCATCATTGTCCAACTTTCTATTTTCTTAAGAATACTCATTAGAACCATAGAATGACTTCTGTTCGTCAATATAAAAGATAAGCAAAAGTATTGATAAGTCACGTTATTTCCTGTTGTTGGGAGAAGAATATTGACCCAACTTCAGAGTCTCTCCCACTATTTTTTTTTTTCCCTAAAAATACAGTTATTCAACCATAGCTCGAAGACCTGGTTAAGTGCAAATTGATTATTATGCATTTTCCATGTTGTCAAAGTTGAAAGAGGCCATCGCAGATTCTTAATTTAGTGGACTTGGAAGACTTCTTTCGAGTCAAAGGAGTGGTTGGCGTCCTTTGCTGAAATTGGATATAATGCAACATCGACTTCACTTGCACGGTGTTGAAAATTTGTGGTCCACTTTCCAAGTTCTCTACATCTTTTCTAATAAGTCAGAAATTGTGGGTTGCAAGATTGAAGAGATTACAACATGAAAAGTACTAAAAGGGACGTTGGTTCCACACAGAATTTCAGCAATTAAAACCATGCGTGCCTTTAACTTTATACTTCTTGTTGTCTTCCTCGTCAATAAATATCTATATATCCCATTATAAAGTCGTATTGTCTCATTAGTGCCTTCATTAAGAAGAGGACTTAAATTCGTTATCTCTTATATTCGGACAATAATAAAGTATCATATTGTAACATAACTCAAAAGCTAATTGAATTTTGCATTTAAATGGATGCGAAATCAGTAGAGAGATAAAAGAGGAATGATACAGAGCACAAGAGATTTTTTTTTTTAATCTATCATACTCTAACTCTCAACTTATTCTTAAACTTTTGCCTTATCTCTTTACAGGTTGTGGGAGTCGAAATCCATATTTGAAACTAATCGTTCTCAACCCAACCCTATGAGAAGATGAGAATTCGAACCCCCTATTTTCATTTTATTATATGGGAATGGTGGCTACTAAAGCAAACCTCAGTGGTTGAACATAAGAAATTTACATAGTTTGATTCAAGTATTAGTCTAAGTAAAATTTAAATAAAATTTATATTTATATATAATTCATCATTAATTGATATAACAAAAAATTATTTTTTATGATATTCTTGTAAAATATCAATACAATAATATCTTATTAGTCAAATTTGCAAAAAACAAAAATCCATCAATATATTATCTCTTTGGTTTTTGTATATCTTTCTCTTGATTCTAGGGAAAGAAATTAAAAAAGTCATGTGAAATCATTTTTCAAATCTTTTTATTTGTGTTTTTAATTTTTTTAATTGGTTTATGGAGAAAATTGCCAGCTTATTTTAATCCAATATTATTTTGCGCCTTGAATTTGTTGTTGTCTTTCCCTCTGTAGAAATCAAAGAGATTTTTCTTCCCTCTCGAGAAATGGGATAAGTCCTGCGAGAAAGAAAGGCATGACCTTTTGAGTTACACCTGAGCTTCTTGATCAATATATCAAATTATACTATCTTCATTTGAACCTGATATAATTAATATGCCTCTTTTTTTTTTAGATATTTTATAGTTAATAGGAAATTTAATGAGGAGGATCCAAGTGCATATGACTAAAAAAATTACATGTGCTTTTGTTAAATTTAATAATTGAAATTTAGAACCAAGGGGGAAAAAGCATTTAACAAGCTTAAATTATCTAATATTTCATTTTCTGTGGGGATAAATAGCATTTTGAAAGCTAGTCCGGCAAAACCATTTGAAATGTTTGGATGATTTGAATTGATGAAAAAACACAGTAAGGGATTTTCATTACATCAGGCAAGATCTTATCAATTGGCAGACGTAAATAAACTTCTTATCAAAACAAAACTTTTATTAGCAGGTCACATTCTTTCTGGTTTGACTTTTGTTAGTACGTTTTTTTTTGGGTGGAATTATTAGTACGTTTTTTTTATAACCGGGACTCTCGCACCAGCCACATTATAAGGGTCCAACCGGTTAGACACCATCCGAATGAGAACTAGCCCAGCCCCACAGACTAGCCTTCATGTAAGTTAAGGATATTGTAAGAGAGATGGTAGAGGGACTCAACTTGAGGTCAATCACCCACAAGCCCAAGCCCTTACCACTCCACCAAACCTTTGGGGGCTGAATTATTAGTACGTTGAATAGTGTATTTTATCAGATCAACACCTTTCTGTAATTTTTTTTTTTTTTTTTTTGCAGCGGCTGAACCAGCCAAATGTAGCATTCGTTCTTCTAAATGCAAATTTGAGGAATCTCATCGTGAAATAAATGGGTGTTTAAGAATAACAGTCCATCACTTTTTATTGTTTAACGAATAAATTGCAAATAATTGAGTTTCATATTTTTCTTCTTGTCTCTACCATGTCTGTGGGGTCCAACATTTAGTAGCTTCCACAATTAGATTTTAGAAGTAGCTAATGTTACAGCCAAGAACCCGACCTAAACAAAAAAAGGAGTACTGCTTGGCACATAATCACAACATACATTAGAACATGGATTGCCTATGTATATGCTGCATTATATGATTATATAATATGATTTTTTAGGAAAAACAGATAGAAAGATAAAATAACGAACAAGAAAATAGCGTTTACATATAATAACTAATGGGAAACGCTCGTTCAACATGAATCAAACAAGTCAAATTTTATTTTCCTAAAAATCGTATTGTAATTATATTAAGTAATTATACCAGCAGTGCAATTTTATTTTTTTTAACACAAGCAGCATTGCACACCATTGATCGGAGAGAGCCGATTGTCATGATCCTTTAAATCAAGGGTGGATGAAACTACGTATGTGAAATTTTATTTATACGCTAATGGTGTTTTGCCAGTGTCAATACAAACTAGACACACAATGATTAATAATAATATGTGTAATGTAACTATCTAATTGCATGCGCACCTCTTTATTGTTCAACGCCTTCTTGATGTTTTCAATCTTTTTGCCATTATCTTGGAGTAGTACAAGAACCACCTACTCTTCTCATCAATGATCAAGTTCCCTAGCACAACGCCGATCAAAAAGCCAACCCCAGCACCGATTAGCACAACCTTCCAATCCAAGTCTAACAAAGACTCTTCGCCATTTTCTTCCTCGGGCGGTGATGTTGGTAATGGTATGCCATCCCCAACTATTGTGCATTTTTTTGGCAAAGGACTTCCACATAACCCCTCATTCATGGCAAATGAACTGGCCCCGAATGTGTTGAACTGGCTCCCTCGTGGTATTGGTCCAAACAATTGATTATGAGAGACATCAAAAGATGAAAGAAATGTAAGCTGGGCAAGTTGCTGTGGGATCTCTCCTAAGAGCTTGTTTCGAGAAAGATCTAGAGATTCAAGCACTACCAAGTTTGCTAAGGAAGGCGGAATGAAACAACTTAGAATGTTGTTTGAAAGGTTAAGGAAAACAAGTGACTTCAAATCTCCAACAGAGTCGGGTATGCATCCTTCAAATTTGTTATTGGAGAGGTCAATTTCCTTAAGGGCATACGGAACCTTTGAGTATTCCCTCTCTGTGCCTTTATTCATCAATTTCATTTCATAATCCACAACTTTTTTATATGTATCCAATAACAGACCGAGCCGTTGAGAAGCATTCATATATTCCAGTTGGTCTTGACCAACAATCTCTTTCATGGCATGGAAACTCTGCAACAACTTGGAAGGAAAGTCACCATTGAAAGCATTGTTGGAAAGGTCCATGATATGCAAACTGCTGAAGTTAAACTGGCTTTGATATGTTTCTATTGGACCATAAAACTTATTGGATTTCAAGATAATAGCTCTCAGCTCTGTCAATTTCGACAACCATGAAGGAAACCCATCATGAATTTGATTGTAACCAAGGTTCAAATACTCCAGCATTGGACAATTTACCAAAGATCTTGGCATAGGCCCTTGCAATCGATTATTTGTGAGGTCAATAATCCTCAATGCACAACCTTTTGGGTAAGCATGAGGAATCATGCCCTCAAGTTTATTTCTCCCAAGATTCAAAATTGTCAAAGAAACAATATTTCCCAGACATGAAGGAATTGTGCCATTCAGACTATTGATGGACAAATCAAGAATGAAAAGGGATCTTGCTCTACAAATTGATTGAATTTCTCCGAAGAGGTTGTTGTTGGAGAAATTGTAATATGTTGCTAATGGAGGTGGACTAGGAAGTGCTGTTTCGAGCAAGTTCAAACTAATGTCAAGATAGGTCAACATGGGTAATGCTAGATTGATTTGCTTGTTCAAAAAGCTAGTGAATAGATTGTGGGAAAGATCCATGTACGTCAACTGGGGCAATGGCAGATTGATGTGGCTAGTCCCAAAGTCAGTTAAAAAATTGTGAGAAAGATCCATATTCATCAATGTTTCTTTACTACCATTCCACATCCATGTTGGAATACTCCCTCTGATTTTATTGTTCGACAGATCTACGCACTCCAATCCATTTAGGTAGCCTAAAAACCTTGGGAACTCATGCAAGTTGCATGAAACTAAACTTAAGGTGGAAAGTTTTGGAAGAGTAGCATTGAACTTGGTCTTGCTGATAAAAGATATGTTGTTGAAGTCCAAAAATAATGTTGTCAAGTTCTCGAGTTTGTGTAAATCCACAGTGCCACTCAAACTATTGTGTTGAAGTGCTAGATATTCAAGATTCTTGAGTTCCCATAAGGAGTTTGGAATTTCACCTTGCCAATTGTTGAGGGAAAGGTCAAGCACAGCCAACCGCGTCAGGTTCTCAAATGAAAATGGAAGTGCACCACTTAGCTGATTAACTGCGAAGTGTAAAGGGAGAAGACTTGTTAGTATGGCTAGTGATCGAATCATATCATTTCCTTTCTTTCCTTTAAAAAAAGAAAAAAAAGAAAACCTTGCTAGCTGAATATTACCTGAAAGGTTCAAATAGTTGAGTTTTGGCAAGTCAACAAGCCAATGTGAAATACCGCCCGTGAAATTATTATTAGAGAGATCTAGATATGATAGCTGGGTAAGATTAGCGAAGGAAGCGGGGATTTGACCTATAAATTTACTTCCTTGTAGAGCTAGATAAGCAAGCTGAGAAAGGTTACTCAATGAAGAGGGAAGTGAACTTGAGAAAATCGTGCCCGCAAGAGACAATGATTTCAGGGGATTACCCCTCTGTTGTTCTGGAATAAAACCTGAAAGGTTTTGATTGTAACTTATGTCGAGGACCTCCAATTTTGGTAATTGAAAGATGCTTACTGGAAATTCTCCATGCAATCCACAGTTGCTAAGTACAAGCGACTTCAAAGAAGAGAAGTTTGCAAGTATATGGGGGAAAGGTGATGGCATGCTTATAAGAGAGAGATCAAGTTCTCTAAGCATAGTTAAGTTCTGAACAAAGTTCTCTATGTTGGGCATCTCAAGAGATGCCCACTTAGAAGACAAGTCAAGAGAAGTTAATCTCGCAAGCCGTGAGATATCCAAGGGGACTTTCCCAGAAAATTCTGAACCAGAGAGATTAAGGTACTGTAACCTGGATAGATTGCCGAAACCATACGGGATCGAGGAAGAGTTGAAGTCATTGAAAGCAAGATTGAGTGATTCCAAGTGAAGTAAGTGAAAGAGGCTGGTGTTGGAAGTTATGGTACCAAAGAGACAACCGTTACTAAGGTCAAGGCCTACCACATGACCGCTGGCCTTGTCGCACTCGACCCCATCCCATAAGCAGCAATCTCCATGTCTATTTGGTGACCATGATTGAACCTTTGGATAGATACAACGAAATTCTGCTGTGGTGATTTGAAAACTTCGCTTGAATTCCATCAGGGCGGAGCTCTCATCTGGATGGCATAGTGGCTTAGCTAGCAAAGTATGGATCATCAGGAGAAGGACGATCCGAGAAAGAAGCGCATGGAGTAAAGATGCCATGACTTTTGTTTTCGTTACTGGAGTTGGTTAATACGTACTAGGTCAAGTGCCATTGAGAAGCTTTTATAGATAGCAATGGCCGGTCGCCTTCGATTGAAGTTCGCGCTACTTACATCATATGCCATGTGTGAAAAGAGGCATTGGGATGTAGATCATCAAGTGAATGTCTGTCTTTGATATCATTGGCATATCTGAAAATAGCGTGATCGACACCTGGATCTTGAAAAAGCGTATGTTTTAACATATTATTGTGCAGATCACGAATTATCAATAGAATTATTTAATATAATACTTATTTTTTATTTAGTTCGGGCACTATACATGCTACACAGAACCAACTGGTTTAGATGGCTTAAATTTTTCTCCTCTACTTGTGGTCTTAAGTATCAAGTCTCGCCGGAAGCACTTTAGGAATAAAATACTAAATGCATCAAGTCAATATGTTGGAGCATGCTCTTAATATCACCCAGGCAAGTGAACTAAATGAGGTGCGCCAAAGCTGGCCCAATAGCACTTCATTGCTGAATTCCAATTAAAATTGCCACATAGAAGTGATTGGCTTATATAAATATATTTTTTGATGAAGCATTCATTTTACTTGTTTGGATTGAAACTCAATTCATTTTACTTGTCTGGACAAGAATATTCTCACATCAAAACTAACATTTCATGCGACAATGGGCAACTGATGCTTAAAAAGGAAAAAACGAGTTTCCGAGAGATTTATGCTTGTTTGTAATTGATCTTAATCATCTATACTTTTTCATTAAATTTATAATGCGAGGTAATGATATATAAAATCTGAATATATTCATCCGATGATTACATTTTCTTTTTGCGATCTTAGGACTGAGAATACTTCTAGGACCTGTAGAATCACTCCTGTTCGTCAATGTAAATGATGGGCCAAAGTCTTGATATGTCAAGTAATTTCGTGTGATTGGGAGAAGATTGCTTGCCTAACTTCAACTTCAGGGTCTCCCCCCACTTTCTTTTCTAAATAGTACAGATTTTTCAAACATAGCTCAAAGATCTGGTTAAGTGCATTGACCATTAAGAGGCACGCTTCTGATCATAGTCAAATTGATCATTATGCATTTTCCATGTTGTCAAAGTTGAAGTGGCCATCTCAGATTCTCAACTTAGTGGAAGACTTGGAAGGCTTCTTTCGAGTCAAGGAGTGGTTGGCGTCTTTTGCTGAACGTGGGCTCAATGATGAAACGCAATATCTACTACACTTGCACGGCATGCATTTTCATCATAGTTATACCAGTGCCTCAAATTTTCCATCATACTTTAATAATTATTCCATTTATTGCTTATAATATCATTAGTCATGGAGATACACCTTTTATTTTCTTAACCTTCGATGGTTTGTTATGGGAAGGAATCGATGCAATTCAAGGAATTTAATCACCTACTTTACGTACTATATAAACAAATACCAAGTACCAAGGCATAACTCAATGAGTTTTAACTTAGTAGTTAAAAAATGAATATCATCTTCTGGTCACCCACCGGGGTTTTGACTTGTCTTTTTTACTTGGTCCATAATGAGAATTTCTTGTGTTTGCGATTTGCCTATCTAAGATGGAATTTGTTTTTGTGCTCTGCTTGAAATGACCTATGACAGTTTCTATCTGCCTTGCATGTTAATCTCAAAATTTTAATAAATGGCCAATAATACAGATCTCAGTCTCAAGGATTAGTTTTTATTGCACTTCTAGAATACAAAATCTGAATTTTTTTGCCATCCATGATCATATTTACCATGATCTCACCTTCCAAATGCTGCATTTCCATGGCCTTTCAAGTAGCCTTTTGAGTACATTAAATTGTGTACAAATTTGTTTGTTGCGTTCTATCTTACATCATGGTTTGTAGACGACTTAATATGGCCTGTGATCGTCAGGTTATCTTTTCAAATCCTGGTTAACCAGCAAGATTGGAGCTAACTATTGGAAATAGGAAACAGTTGCTCGGGTGGTTACTGGTTTTTCAATCTCTTTAAGATCAAGGAGTTTCATCTTCCTTGAAGCGTGCTCGCTGGTTTGTGGCATAAGAAGTATTGGTTACTGGTGGGCTTGCTGGGCAATATGGGACAAGGCTACGCCTGAGTGCGATTTATGTTTATAGTAGTCTGGAAAAGCCAATTTTGGTCACCTTGATGGATTCTGCTACTAATGTTATTGCAGGATCTTGTTGAATATTGTACTTAGCAAAAAAGAGAGACGCTTGGTCAGCAATGTAAAATGGGAGGAAAAGGGCATGGAGGCGAGAAGGGGGGAAGTTAAAGCAAGAGGCAACTCAAAATGCTGCTGTTGATTTCTTAATCATCCTGAATCTTTAATACAATATGTGTATTGAGTATATCTCTTTATTATCCTAGCTAAAATTTTTATGTAACTAGACGAGAGGGAACTAGTTTAGAGTCCTTTTATTGCAGAACGTGTGGAGAGATTGAATCTGCAATTTGATTTCTTGAGACCGATTAGGCTCCCAATAGATGTAGTATTTCACATTTGTAAATAGTCTACCGTTCTCATTGCATTGGAAGTCTAAATTTGTATGAGTTTCGGCAGTATGAATATACAACTAATAGTTCCTATAACATAACTCATTTTGTGATTGTTGATTTTATGGTATTTCTTGGTGTTTAAGGCCACAGTGTTTGTGTCTTATGAATTTGTTAATTTTTCTTTCCAAACAAGGGGAGTGCGGATCAAAGAAATCCATACGATTAACATGCAATCCTAACATATGATACACCAATTAGAATCTGAACTGTACATAGGAATTACCTCAAAATAAGAGAAACTATTTCACCTTCGAAAATTATGTAGGTGCTTGCTTTTGAGTTTTGTCTGGTCAAAGAAGAATTAGGTTCTGTGTTTGCTGTGATTTTTTTTTTCTTGTCTAATGTCTCTTAATAGTGGCTAATGAAAGTTTGAAGGATGACAAGCTTTTACCGTCTTCATAGCCCTCGATATCGTATGACCGTGTTGAATACGATCTACAAACTCATGATTTTTCATAAAATATATGTCCACTTTTGTTTAGATCCCTTTTTCCTCGTTGCCCCATCATAGAGCCATATCTTCTCATTAGATCGTCTACAGTCATTGCTCCACATATCATAAGAGTCTCAATCTAAAAAATCATGGCATCCTTACATGACTATCTAGAGTCAAATGTTAATTTCAATGTGAGAATGTTTTAATCCTGTTCTTCACTCTTATTATATAATGACACTAGAATTAAATTTCAATTCAGACGATTAAAATGAATGCTTCAACCTAATTTGTACCTTGTGGATGACATGATTGCATTTAAAAAAGCATGTTAAGTTACATTGTTTGAAATATATATGTGCTCCCGGCGTTATTGCACAATAGGTCATTAATAACATCTGGAACAGAGGAAATAATAACAAATTGCAGATCTTGCTCCCTTGCAAGCAGGGTTAAAGCATCTGTGCAACCTACTGATCCTCAGAATGGCTCAGTTTCAAATTCCAGCAGCTCCGCGAGCAAGTCCCTAACATTCAGCCAAAAGAGGATCGAACAGCAAATTATGCCTTTGATTGCCCGTAATTGCTTGACTAACAAACATGACATCCATTTCAATGGATAAATGGGTAACATCATCAGCTAATTCTAATCAAAGGCCATGTCTTTGTGCCATATTTCTACAGAGATATGTTTACCATTAGTCGGAGCTTCTACAATTCTCGAGAGATTTATGCTTGTTTGTGATTCATCATAGTCATGTATACTTTATCATTAATTTTATATAAAACAAGGAAATTATGTATAAAATTTAAAAATATATTCAGTGGATGATTTCGCTCCTCTTTCCATGATTTGAGGTTTAGGAGTACTCTTATGAAATGTAGAATGGCTCCCGTCGGTCAATTTGAAATATTGGGCAAAAGTCTTGATAAGTCATGTAATTTCCTATTGTTGGGAGAAGATTACTTGCCCAACTTCAGAGTCTCCCCCACTTTCTTTTCTAAATAATACAAATTTTTCAACCATAGCTCAAAGACCTAGTTGAGTGCACTGACCAATAAGAGGCGCGCTTCTGATCATAGTCAAACTAATGATTACGCATTTTCCATGTTGTCAAAGTTGAAGTATTCATCTTGGATTCTCAACTTAGTGGAAGACTTGCAAAACTTCTTTCGAGTTGAGGAATGGTTGGCGTCTTATGTTGAACGTGGACACAATGATGAAACGCAACATCGACTTCATCCGCACGGCATGCGTTTTCATCATAACAAGTGCCTCAAATTTTCCATAATATTCAAATTTTTTACAATAATTTTATGATTATTCCATCTATTGCTTATAATATCATTAATAATTGAGATACACATTTTTTTTGTCTCAGCCTTCAATGATTTCTTACGCGGAAGGAGTTGATGCAATTCAAGAAATTTACTCACCTAATTTACTTACAGTATCAACAGATAGGAAGTACCAAGGCATGACCCATTGTCAAAAAACGGTCAGTAGTACAGAACTCTGACTCAGGGACCAGTTGTTAGGGAACTTGTAGGAGACAATATCTGATTTTTTTATGCCATACAAGATCATATTTGCCATGATCATGATTTCTTAATGGCTTAACATGGTCTCGGATGTTTTCAAATCCTGCTTAACCAGCAAGATTAGTGCAAAAAAATTGGAAATAGGTATACTTATGTTACCTTGAAGCGTGCTTGTTTGTTTGTGGCATAAGGATCCGTTACTGATGGCTTGCTGTACAATATGGGAAACGGCTGGGCCTGACTGGGATTTATGTTTATAAGTAGTTTGGGAAAGCCCATTTTGTCACCTTGGCATTTTGGATCTGCTACTAATGTTATTGCAGGATCTTGTTGAATATTATACTTAGCAGAAAAGAGAGAAACGAATGCTTAGCAATGTAAAATGAAAGGGGGACATCGGATTGTAGGTAGTGAAGGGGGAATTTAAAGCAAGACGCAATTCAAGATTCTGCTGTTTGATCTCTTAATCATCCTGAATTTGTGATAGATGTGTATTGAGTATATCTCCAAGTGTCCTAGCTCAAATTAACTAAACAAGAGGGACTAAACAATGGAACTAGTTTTGAGTCCTTTTATTGCGACAGCCGAACCCCTAGAGTGCCAAAACTTGGTACGAGAAGATACTTAAAGTGCCAAAAGTTACGAAATGTATATTTAAGTGCCAAGATCGGAGCAAAAATGATCAGTTAAGTATCAATGGCAAGAAAATCCAGCCAAAATGTTAACGTGACACATTTTCGATGAGTTGGGGTCGAAACTGCGTCATTTTGGATGCTGATATGACCAAATAAGCCCAAAACAATGTCATTTTGAGTGCTGATGTGACTCGATCAATCCAAAATGACCCGTTTTCACCAAACTTTAATTTTTAATATAAATATTAATTTAATAATATTAAAAGTGAAATTAAAAAAAAAAATGCAACCTCACTTGTGGCCGTCGCCCCATTGCCGGTGGGGCAGTGATGACGGACAACCCTCACCAAACGCCAAGAGAGGGTGGCCACCCTCTCCCAGATCTTGGCGAGGGTCGGCCGCCCTCGCCCGGCCTAGGCGAGGGTTGCCGACCCTTTCCCCAGCACCGGTGGCCTTCACCTAGCGCCATTAGAAACTTAGCGGCATTGGGTGAGGGCCAACAACCCTTGCCCATGCCGAGGTGAGGGCGTTCGACCCTCGCCCAGATCTAGGAGAGGGTCGTTGCCCTCTCCCAATGCCTCACCTCCAATCAACGAGGGTCACCGACCTGTGCCTAGGCATTGGCAAACCTCGTCGTCCGTCGCTGCCACCCCATCGGCGATGGGGTGAACGATAACCACATTAAAATGAATATCTCACCCCTCATTACTATTAATGATCCCTCTCCCCCTCTTCCTCTCCCTATGTCTGAATGGTGAGACTGTATGTTTTCCCCCTCGTTTTTTATTACAAGGAGAAAACCATCATCACGATTAGCAATGACAACACAACACCAAAAAAAAGGGGTAAATTATCTCTCTATCCTCTTTTATTATCTAAATTTTTTCATGAACGATCAAAATATTTCTCATTCATTTATTTGTGTAAGCAAATACATGTTATCATTCTCAATAAATATTTTTGCAAATCACTCATTTTACTTTTTGAAATAAACGGAGCCTTTTCACCGTCACGTTATCTCTGTATGCAACCCTGCATGTTTGCCATGGGAGTTTTCTTTTTGCCCTTTTTGGACTTTAATTAAGAAATGGTGGGAATTTCTTATGATGTCTCCAAAATAATTCTAGTGGAGATTATGCTGTTGCTCACCGACTTGAATTTTCACCGTCACGGTCGATGGGATTTGAATCATTTCGATGTATATCGTTCATTGTGTGCGAAATTACATCAGGGTACATGAACCCGTGCTCCGGGAGAATGCAATAATGACCTTTTAGCAAAATACAACGTATTACGAGAAGAGCAACTATTGTATTAAATCCAAAGCAGCGAGAGACACGAAACCTTCCCCTGGGCCCCGCGAGTGATGCAAAATAATTCCTTGCTTTCTAACCCGAAAGTGGAAATCGAGAAAGACTTACGTAATGAAAAGACATTAATATTTCATACTTTATTCTACTAAAATTAAATCATTGGACCTGTCATTTTCCGAAAAAGGCAACTATTGGCACCACCACTATCAGCTAAGGTTATTGGGCCACGTGACCAAACAATCTCGATTATCATATAGCTAAAGAAACGTTCACGTGGAGAATATTATCTCGACTAACTCTATATACGATGGACATCCACAAAATTTCTTATGTGCACATCGTCTTGTAACGGATTTCTTTTTCATAACTATAAATGTAAACGCAAAAATTGTTTGCTTATCAATTCAACCCTCTATTTTGTTTCGAGATACTCGTTCCCATTATTTTCTTTGCTAATTCGAAAATTATGTATACGGATTAATGGATTCCTGCTACTTCCGACGATGTATTTCAACAAATTACAAGCAATCTCTTGCGGGAAAGAAGTCACATGCAGAATCTCTTTATAACAATGATTTGCCACATTGACTTTGCATTTATGGGGATGGATAACTTATGGGTTCCAACTTCGATTGCATTTGGAGGTGATCATTGAGTGGATTTTAGTAGGATCAGACTAGCCGTTGAATTGCCCAAGCCCCACTTTAACTAAAGTTTCCACATAATGTTGTGGCAAGGCAGGCAAGCACGTCGTCCAAACTTGACCCTTTTTATCTTTCGGGCATAAGTGAGGACATCCGCCTATTGATCACCTCTACTTCCTAGCAGAGATGGTGATTGAGCGGTCTCAAGTCAGACCCAACTTGCCGTTGGGCCTTCCCTACCTATTGTCGAATACGACACTTCTTTTCATATTGCCCTAAGCTTATTAGTTGGGCTCGGGCCCTGGGCTGGGCTTTGCAGCACTCCAGTTCAAACTCATTCATAATACCTTCAAGCTTTAGCCGATCCATAGGAAATACTTGTCTAGCCCCAGAAGCACCGAACCTGGTGAATCACAATCTTTACTTTTGTCGTGCCACCTGTGGGACCCACACAAGACATTATGAAATCAACGGTAGTGTCTAATTCGGTCCGGCCAATAAAGAAAGTTCTCATGAATCCGAGGAAGACACATATAGCACTTTCTCTCGTTGTTCAAGTTGAAGCAGGGGAAAATCAACATAAAGAAAAAGAAACCAAAAAGGAGAGGTATATATATATACAAAGCAATCCACGTAAGAAAGATTGCATAATGATTCATCGCGGTTAGTTTCACATGTTCTAATTATTGCGATGTTGTCCAAATTACGGTAATTGTTTTGAATATAATAAAATTACCGATTGGATATCCTTATTAGGGGAACAATTAAAAAGACTTTAAAATTATACATTGAACATCCGTATAGCAACTGTGGTAAAAACGGAAGAAAAAGAAAAACGTCCTTAGAGCAATTCACTCGTTTTTTTGTGACAAAGACGCGTGCTCACAATTAGATATTTACGATGGCAAAAAGTCATACGGAGGTAAAATAGACTTTTCAATTTTATACCATATCAAGAAATGTCTTTACTATTAGTGAGACAGTTTTACAAGGAGTATATAAAACCTTATAGGAATATCTGATAATGCACTTTTCTATAATACGCTAAAAGACAATACATGTGAAATGTTTAATCATGGTAATTATTCTAAATATAAAAGGAAAGAGGCCATCAATATAAACTGAAATTGTGAGGGCAGCGTTGTCTTTTTAGTATAAATGGGGTTGGATATAGTTATTTAGGAGCGGGAATAGCGCCACCCAGGAAGAAAATCTTAATAATGATTTACAAAATAAATACGGAGTTTTAGTTCGCGAAAGACCCCAATTTGGATTTTAAGAGAAGTTGGCCGTGAGAGAGTTGACGTCTAACCTTTTTCTTTTCAACAAACACAACCTTTTTCTTTTTCTTTGTTGGCATTGATCGAACACATTTTGCTTTCTACGGGAGTTTCAAACTCGGGCCATTGATAATTAATGGGCTTCACGGAGAGAGTTAAGAGGCAGACGTAGAAACTTAGATTAGGGGCGAGATTGAAAAAGAAGGGAAAAAAGAAATTGAAATTTCCTAATTGAAAAGTCGAGATAAATGCTTTATATGAAATTTGATCAATTATATTAATATGCTCATCAATAGTTACATTTAGCTATCAATTTTAAATTTTTGCAAATTTCGCAACATTCATAAGATGAAACGCTTAAAACCATTCAATAACTTGTGGATTCATGTGTAAATTCTACGTAATTCATTTAGACTTAAGTTATTTTCTTAATTATCAAGCTCATGGATTCATATGTAAATTCTATGTAATTCATTTAGACTTAAGTTATTTTCTTAATTATCAAGCTCATGGACTCATATTCATATGGGGGTATTTTGTAATTTAAGCAGGTTTATTATAGAGGATGCTACAGAGATGGAGAGTAGATGATTTTGGTATTGGTTATGGTAGATTCAAACGAAAGAGACTAATTAACAGCAGTTGCTGCTGCTAGTAGTGAAATGATGATTGCTTCATTCATCGCATGATCGATCGCAGTAAAAGCATGGTGACTTGACTTCAACTGAGAAAATGATTCGAGTCTTGTGAAATCACCGGAAAGCTGGTCACTTGGTCCTCAAGTGATGCCGCTTTTGGGTCCAGTGTGTCACTAATTTAGTTTATTTGTGAGGACTAAGGGGGGACGGTGAAGATGTCTCAAAGCACGATCCGCGAAACCCCTTGGGGGGCCTATCTAGGACCGGACAAGCATCGGCCTCGCCAAGGGGTGATGATCCTGCGGATGATAATTACATATATCGGATCTTGAATTTGTCGACGTACTCGCTCGGATACGTTCATGCATGCGATTCCGTGCTATCGCAGCCGGCTGAGCAAGACACGCGGATATGCTGTGGCTCTCAAATCCCTAGTGGTGGTCATTCATTCTTTGTTGAATGATGGAGACCCACTTTTACACGAGGAGAAATGTATGCGACTAGGCGTGGGGCTAGGTCGCTGAATTTGTCTGATTTTAGAGACGAGGCTCCCTCTACTTCGTGGGACCACTCGGCTTCTGTAAGGTCTTACGCTATGTATTTTTTGACCAGAGACTCGAGTTGATTCTGTTTGATGATAAAGAGGGCGTTGGCAGCAGTCTCCGCTGCCCAGAAGGTATGATCACGATTATACGGTGCTTATAGAGGAAGGTCGAGGTCATATGGGGATATGAGCTATGGTGTAGATGTGAAAGGAGGGAAACAGGAGAGAAGGGTAGTGGCTCCCTCGAGGGAAATGAAGCCAGAAAGGATTTTTGGCAAAACGGGCCACTTGCGGGGGGGCTGATGGGCAGGTTCTTGCCGTGTAGACCCACTGGTCTGGCAACGAATACCAGGTCGATCTCGGTCGCATTGTACCCTGTTGTGAAGGAGAGCTTTCAGGTATATGCTGATATCTGAAAGGTTTCGACTGTTTTGCCCATTAAGTTTTTCGATATGGAGTTCTGTGATTCGGTCATGGCTTTTGATGCTTGTGCTAATGCCGCTGAGCAAATTGATGAGCCGATTGCATTCTACACAATTGGTGTAAGGATGCAAGGGCAGCAAGATCATCCGAGCATCCTGAAGTGCAAAGGATTACCAGTAAGTTTTTGGACACGTTGGAGGAGTTTGTGAGGGATAGAGCAAAGAGACTTAAAGAGCACAGAGAGGAGAGAAGAATTGCCTCCTGTGGCTCAGGAGGAGGAGCCTGTGCCAGACATGATTGAGATGAAAGGCCTTGCCTCCACCTGAGAATTATGCTCCTGCCCCAACACCAGAGCCAAAACCAGAGCCTCCGAAGCCCACGAGTGACAGAGGGTTTGGTGGATCTGAGGGATGGCGGAGTTGTTTCTGATGATCGAGGTAATGAACTTGAATTGGCTCTATTTGCAGGGCCACCAGCTAATACAGTGAATGGATCGAGGTAAGACTTCCCTTCTAACGGGGAGCCACAAGTGACTTCTGCTCGGCGAACCCCTGCAGCCGAAGCTGGTAAGGAAATTAGAAATTGGCTTTGGAGAAGACAGCCAGTAACTTATCAAAAACAGAAGGTGGCTTTTAAGGTGTCTTTTGGTGGTGGTCTCGTATGATTAGGGAATGGCGAGGCAACATGCGAGCACTGCTCAATTGAGTGGAGGTAGTGTAAACAGTGTTGCTCTACCCAGCCTTGGAAAGTGCACAACCCCAGTATTGGCTCTCCCTGCGGTTAATCAGGACCCTTTTGCTGCATCACTGAGCATCCCTCCTCCTTCATATGTACAGATGGCGGAAATGGAGAAGAAACAGCATTTCATTGTGCAGGAGCAACAGCTATGGAAGCAGTATGCTACAGAGGGAATGTGAAGTCAAGCCACTTTGGCCAAGATTAGGGGGGCAGGTTACTATGCGCCGGGTCCTCTTCCTGCGGTGCCTTATGGCATGCCACCAGTCAATGGGATGCGACCGCCAACCGGGTATTATTATACTCCTCACTAATGTTGCTTGCTTATCACCATATGACTTCTTCTTTTTTCCCTCATTTCATCTAGTTATGTATTTTTTTTTCTTTTTTGGCTCAAAATCCAGTGATGTGTTTAGTCATGTCTTCATCCTTTTTGTATTTGGGAAGATATTTGGATGGTTACACCCGTGGCATCTCGCACCTGCTTGTGTTTCTTTCATAGTATAGACAGAACTAAATTCTGTGGTTGTCTAATAGCTCTATGCTTGGTTGCTTCATGTGTAAAAGTAGACTGACCATCAAACCAGCTCTGTTATAAAAGGAAGAATTGCTTATGTTGTCATATGAACAATAGAATTCAATTTCTTCAATCTAGAATTTTGCATTTGCTTTTGCCCTTTCTGTTTCTTGTGTCTCTTGGAATCATCTGGAGCTTATTGCTTGTGTTGGATAATTCCTAACTGATATGATAATGCTCTTGATTATAAAAAATCTCAGATAGTAATCCCTCCGTGAAAGATGATGCTGAAGAACAATTTCTAATTATCGTGAAAAGACCTATGGCATAAGCTCGGGATAAAGCAGACATAGATGTACAACTAGATCTTCCTAGAGGTTGAATCTAGTTTCATTTTGCTGTTTAATTTACCTACTGGTTGAAAAGTGAAAAAGAAATATAATATCAATAATTATTTTCCATTGCTTTTTTCTTTTTTATGGTTTGGAGAACTTGACATCTTAAGTATTTCTCGAATTCTTGCAACATATAGAATGGGAATTGTAACTGTATCCCTATTTACAGATAATGAAATTATCCTCTTTTTCCGTAAAAGAAAAGAAGATCAATACCATTAATAAATTTGGAAAAAGAATATTATATTATGAAACACAGTCAAACAATATTTGTTTGAACATGGAAAGATGAGTTGTGAACAATCATACTAATTTGTAAAAAAATTCATACTTCAAACATATTCATGAAAAATCAAGAATCAAGGATCGTTATCTTCCTTGAATACAAACCTCTCATCAATTCTAACGCACCAACCATCAAAGACTCTATCCACTGACCATGCCTCCAAAACTCTTCCGAGCTCGAATGAAGCAAACACGTCCAAGCAAGCGCACTCGATTTGAAGATCCGTGAGTGTTCTATTGTCCCACCTGCTCATTGTGTTTTCCTTGGGCTTTTCGAGCTCTCTATCGAGTATAGTCTTGGACAGATATTCGAGATCCATGTATTGCCACAAGCGATTCATCAATCTCTCCGCTGCTAGTGCACGGATGTCGATGGTGCAAGACACATCAAATCCATAGTTTTTGGTGAGCTTCCTTGCGTCATCGTCCACGCCAAATCCAACGAAAGTGTACTTCACGTTGGCAAGAAACCCAAACAGCGACGTGGGAATGTACATCGCGTGAACAGGCTGGAAGATGAGGCACTTACGACCGACGCAAAGCTGGAGGGTGGCAACTCGGTGAGCATCGTTATTGGGCTCGGAGTTGGGGCACCGCTCGGTTTTAAGGCAACAATTAGCCGACTGACTCTGCGACTGTGAAAGCGCTCGATCTTGCGAATCCAGCGGCTGACAACATCGGGCTCGTCAGTGACCCATGTTGTAATATACTCCTCGTGGAAGAGAATCACGTGAACAGAAAACATATTGATTCAAAAGATCGAGTAAAGGAGCGATGGAGGGGTTAACACGATTATATTTATAGAGAGGGGTTGGATGATACCCTAAATTGAGTTAAATTAGGAAATATTATCGAGTGTAGAATTAGGAAAATCTGAATTAGGAAAATGAGAATTAGGAAATATTCGCATACACATTTGTAGTTGTCATTTTTTCACGAAGGGGTGGAGCCAAAATTGGCTTCGAGGTTGGATGTCCTCTACAAAATTAGCTCCGTTATATTAGTGAATCTCCCTCCACCTTCATAAGATGGTAATAATCCGTTCCTTGCCTAATATTACTTTCCTATTTGAGAAACTAGAATATCTTCATTTCTTGTATCCTGCTGGCCGAATTCTCAAAGAATATACCCACCTGCTTTCCAAGTTATGACACAAGAACACTAACCTTTCCTAATTTGGCTAGATTTTGTGCTCTGGCTTAGTCCTCTTTTATTGTTTTGCCAATTTGAAGGCTTTATCGGAGTCAACAGCCAAAGGGAAAAGCTTGAAAAATCATCCATCCATGGCCCGGATCGAGTTCTCCGCCAATCCAACTCACCTACTGAAACATCCACATCCACGACCATCACCTCCTTCCGATCAAGATGAAACCCGAAACTCATCAGTCGATTACATCAGCGAATTGCCCGTCGCCATAATCCTTCATATCTTCTCCTTCTTGACCACAAAAGACGCCATCAAAACCAGTGTCTTGTCCAAGCGATGGCGTTCCATCTGGACCGCTAATCCACATATATCTTTCTCGATGCCCTCCTGCTGCGGTACAAGTAGGAGCAAGTTCCGAAGTTTCATGTCTTTCATGAACGCGGTGCTATTACGCTGCACTGCAGTTAAGATGAAGAGCTTCATCTTTTCTGCTCCTTATCTCTTCACCTTCGAGCTGGCATGTAATGATAGGTGGCTCCGCTCTGCCATCGGCCCAACCATTGATAGGTGGCTCCAATTTACTGTCGAACACGACCTCGAAGAGGTGTCGATAACCCTGCACAACGACGTCTATACACTCCCGCAGTTTTTTTTCCGCTGCACCACGCTAGTGAGTTTTCACGTGTACGGTTGCTCTTTTTCCACGGTGGGTGCTGTGAATTGGACTTCGCTGAAGAGATTGCGCTTTGACCATGCAAAATTGAAGGATAATGCGATCATGAGAATTTTGAACGGCTGCCCTATTCTAGAGTTCGTTGAGTTGAAAGACTGCTGGGTTTTAAGCACATTAAAATTAAATCAAGAGGTATGAGAGAGATGGTGATCCATTCTCACACTTTTTCTGGTGAGGTCCTAAAAATTTCAGCTCCTCATCTTCTTAAGTTGCGCATATTGGGCAATTCTAACCCGGGAGAATTCAAAGTAGACAAGGTTTCTTCCTTAGTCGAGGTCGAGTTAAATTTCAAGATAAGAGCTCATTCACCTGGCCATGGTAAGGCTCAGGGCGATCTTGTCAAGACTCTTCTCCAGAGTTTGCATCATGTCACAAAATTGGTGATCGGGAGCTTATACCTTCAGGTGCGATTCATTTATTTAATTTTGAAGTCCTGTTATTTCTCAAATTACATTGATGTGATATTGTTTATTGGTGATAGCTGATACCATGTTTATAAAATTTGTTAGTTCAAAGAAACATTTAATAGAATTTTTGCTGGACGAGGCCTTCTTTTTCTTCTCCTTTTTGTAATAGGACTTAGACACGTCTTAATCCCATATGCCGATCCGGCAATACATTTGAAATTTGATAAAACTAAAATTTGATGTGCCATAAAAAAATTTGTTGAGAAGCATTTGACGGTTTGCTCATTTGTCTAGTCTGTCAGCTATTTTGAGAGAGATCGTTGGAACTGTAAGCATGTCTTATGAATGATCTTTTTTAGTGCCTGAATAAGTGAAACTTATTAGTTTTTGCTTCTTCCATCACCATTGACGTGCTTAGGTTCTATCGTTAACGGAGCCAAGAGAAGTGTTTCTTCCATCCTTAGAGTGCCGGCATTTGATGTTCCGCGTCGCAGAGGACCATGACGGAGAAGCCGGGATAGCGAAAATACTCGAAAGTTCGCCGTACTTGGAGAAGTTAATCTTGCAAATGACTTGCGCACCCACTTCTCGGGTAAACAATTGCTAGAACCCTCTCAATTCACTTTTAACAGCAGATTTGCACGAACATACATAATTTGTGAATTTCAGCCTTAGGCCACATATAAACCTATCATCTCTTTTCTGCTCGTTATTGACTTTGTCATTTTAATTGACATTATGGATTCTTCAGCGATTAATGTTTCTCTTAATGTAGCAACTGCTATTTTGTGCTGTCAAACCTTAATAGCTGTCCCATGTAATTTCAATTGTATCGCTCATCATTTGTCATGATGTTCTAGGGCTTTTTAGAGCTTGTCGGCTGTCGCATCTTTGATGCAAAAGACGATTGCAATTCTGCCAACCGGTGTCTGACGCATCTCAAGAATATCGAGATTGTTGATCCCGGTGCCAATTGGCTGGCGTGGGAACCTGTTCTTTCTCTACTCAAGTTTCTCCTCCAGAAGGCACCCTGGCTGGACAAAATAGAGATCAGTAGTAACAATTCCAGAGTGTCCAAGGAAGTTAATCCATGGGTTCTACTCGAAGTGGTTCGGAGAATTCTGACACACCCAAATCGTTCTCCTAGCTTGAAGCTCATTCTTAGTTATCCCTCCCAAGGATGTCCTTCGACAAAGGTGCTCTTCTCCTTAGCGGAACTTTAGCTTAGCATTTGCAGGCATTCTGATTGAATGCGTTTAGGGTACAACGGTCCGATGCAGAAATTTGAAGTATCATCCCTTTGTGTTTGCTCAACTTTGACTTTTGGCTCAGCTTATTATTGTTCCATGAGGTTACAATGTGCGTTTGTCTCATAAAGCTGCTAATAAGGTTGTTTACCACACAGCTTTTGATTAATTAACATTCGCTGTAATGATGTCCGCTCTTCTTTAATCAAAAGGAGGTCAAATTACGCTTAGTATTCCTCACATTCCACTGTCACAGCCCCGATGCAACCCTCACGTCAAGCAATCTCCTCACTGGTTCTCCGATCCGATTTGACTATCTACCACTCAACAAGTCGGTTTGATTTTTTGTGCGTTGTTTCATATAGAGTGCTTTATCCTTCACTTTTATTTTTTTATCATTGTGGCAAACAATTTTCTCTGTCTGAATTATTGTGCTTTGAGTTCTTTATGCGTGCATGAAATCAGTGTACTTCATGATGCATAGATGGCTAATTAAGGGTGCGTCTCATAACTATTTATTTCGAAAACAATTTATATTCATAAATGATTCTTTTCATTTCTGTTCACTCGAAACAATTTCTAAATATTTGAATGTATTTAATAACTGTCAAAAATTTCTATTAATGAATTAGAAATGTGTTTTGGTATGACCGCAAAACTTAGAATTTCTTTTAATTTTTTTATAATTTATATACATTTTTCTCCTCTCTTTTTTTCCCCTTTTTTTGTTGTCTTCATTTAGCTGGTCATTAGCCTTGGCCATAGCCAAACAAGGGCCAACGACCTCGTCCATGGCTAGACAAGGGAGAAGAAAAGAAAAGAGAAAAAAAGAATTAAGCTTGATTTTGGAATTATTTTCAAGAATAAAAAACCAACTTTTTGTTATTTCTTGATTCTGTTTCAAATCTATTTCATTTACGGAAAAAAAAGAACCAAATGGATTTCTATTTCTTTTTTTGTTTTCGGGAACAAGAGAATAGAATCAGAACCTTTGGCCAGTTGCCAAAAAGATTCTAAAGAATCTGATTATGAAAACTAATTAGAAGAAAATTTGTGTATGTGATACGGTAAGCCACTCAACATATATCCCCACTTTCGATAATTTTCAATTTGAAAGGACCCGGTTTAATTATAGGTTGGGCCTATCTTGTCTCTTGGGCTGGGCTGAAAAGATTAGACTGATTGGGCTGGGTTTTGTTTCGTTTAAAAGAAGGTTTGGGCTCAATTTTGAACGGGAGCAGCAATATAGTTGTGAACTCCCTTTGATTTAATGGACAAGAGCAGCAATAGCGCTCGGTATGATATCTTTTGACTTTTCTTGTTAATTTGCTGAAGTGAGTTAGCTTTTCAAGTACTTAAAACGTTTGATTAGATACTGTTGTTAATAAATTCGATTTTTAGCTCAATAGCGACGTTGGGTTAAATCTGCTATCCTTCCGATTGATTTCCCTCGTTGCCTAGAGAAAAGTTTCTTTTTTGATGCACAGTATCTCAACAGGTTAAGCCAAAATCTGTTATTTTTCATCATTGATCTTTTCTTTTTCAATTTTTTTACTCCCCATTTGATATTTTGTGAATTCATAGTGCCCCGTTGGTTTGTTAATGGTGTACTTATACCCTTTTGAGAAAAAAGAAGTTCACAACGTGAATTCTTACTCGCTCACACCCTTGTTCACACCCACAGGATCGCAAAGAAGTTCTACATATTATATAACTTGTGAAATGATATAAATGAAGGGAAAATATTTTTTTATATGCAAGTACAAACTCAATCACAACTGTAGATTTCTCCTCAATCTAATGGTAGATGTTATCCCATCTACCAACTAGCCGTTGTACATTTACAATATTGCCTACCAATATTCCATGACATTCCATAAAGCCGACTTGCTAATACCTTTCATATGAGTAGGCAAGGGCATTTCTTTTTATTAAAATGCAGAGACATAGCGCAGTTCGGTTTATATGAGAAAATCTTCGGTGGTTTTATAGTATCATTCAATTTTTTTTATCCTATTTGTTTGTCCATATTATCCAGCAAAAATTTCAGTGTCCAACTTCTGCTGCCCAGAGAAAAGGATCTGCAGTAGAACAGTTGATTTGCCGAATTGAACCTTGCTGCTTCTTACCTCGTGTTGAAACAGCTGTCGAGATGAGGGTCCTCCTTCCAGAGGTTAGTGTCCCAACGAATAAGTAATTGTAGGAGTGAAATATTGATATAATTCGAAAAAACAAGGAGCAAGCCCCAGCCATAAAAAAATAAGAAAAAAAAATACGTATTTTTGATATTTATCGGATTACACAAAGGGATTCGCAAATAAAAGCGCTAAGGCTACAACCAATCCATAAATTATCTAACCAATTAGATGAATTACTCCTAAAGGTTACATTCGAATGATGCTAGTTAATGAGAGTTAATTCAGAAAAAAAAAAAAAAACGAAAGTCAAATTCATTTGAACTATTTTCTCAATTCCAATAAAATGCAACTGGATCAAAATCTTCTAAAACAATCTTCATTTCGAGCTAAAAATTTGAACTGATCAAAATCTACTAAAACAATCTTCATTTCGAGCTAAAAATTTGAACTGCACACTAACTGACAAATGATGCAAAATACCACATTTTGGAACAAATTTAGCAGACTGTTGTCTCTAAGTAGCTCGCCGAAAAGAAATCATTGTGGATTTGCACAGCCCAAAAGACCCCGGAGGAGTAAGATGGGGAATTATAACGCAAGGTCCTGTCTCTTTTCTTTAATATATTAAGTTTATGCCGAATTGCTTATTGCCTTCTACAGATCTACTAACCTTTAAACCTGTGAGGATAATATGTTATAGCTGCTATACTTTATTGTTGTGCTGAAGTAGATAGCTTTGTTTGTCGTTGCAATTGAATTTGATTATCACTGCAAGGATGGGTCTCGGACAATCAATTCTTTGACGTCATTCTCAATGAAATAAAGGGAATTCACCGGATACTTTAGTGAGAAATAGTTCCATAAAATATTTGTTCGTCAAATCGTAGTCATTTTTCTAGTTATAACTAGTTTTGCCATAGGCTTGTGAGTCACTTGATTATAAGCCAAAAAGGATCAGGCCCTCCTCTTTCCTCCTCTTTATTGAGGAGCCTATTGCCAATTTTGATCGGATTGAGGTTAAAGGGCCAAAATGAAGGACGTTATGTTTTATAGCTGAATGAAGCTACTGGAATTAAGCCATGACATCATTCAATTCCTTTTGATCATATTTTGTTTGTCCATGTTCTATTTTTTTCCGGAATGTTTCATATGTATCGAAAAAAATAGTCTCCGCATTGTATGTGTTTAATATGCACTTATCCCCTTTTGAGAAAAAAGAAAGTTTTGCTCACAAGGATGTACAAAGAGAAGCTTTGCATATGCATATCATATAATTTGTGAGATGATACAAACAAGGGAGGAGAGGAGACCCATTTATATACAAGTAGAGGCCTAATCATAGCCGTAGATTTCTTCTCAATCCGATGGTGGAGATATTACCCGTCTACCAACTACCTACTATATATTTACAATGTTGTCCATCCCAAAGTATTCTAGAATAAAATAAAATAAAATCTAAATCTTAAATATTTTTTAGGATCACTCGTTCTTCATGAATGAATCACAATCCCTCGTACAGAACCTCTAAGCCTTGACATGAGCCACAAAGCTAACTCGCTAATGCCCTTTCATCTGAGCAGGCAAGAGCATTATCACTTCCTTGTAAACTACAAAGACATAGTATTCGGTGATTTCATATTACCATTCAATTCTTTTTGATCCTATTTTGTTTGTCCACATTCTCTTCTTTATTTCCACCAAGAATTTTAGTGTCCAACTTCTCCTATCCAGCGGAGATTTCTTAAAGAAAAAAAGACCAAAAACTCCTAAGACAATCTTCATTTCGAGCTAAAAAGTACACTTCAAGCTGAAAAGTACACGAAAAGCAGAGCTTTGTACTGCACTCTAATTGGCAAATGAGGCAAATTACCACATTTTAGAATAAATTTAGCAAAACGGTCGGCATGAAATGTGAGAAGCAACACTTTCAAGAGATGAGATAGTAAACCTCCCAACAGTGGCACAGGAAAAGAGCAATGCAGATGGACAAACTGAAATATAACACCGATAAAATTAGTCTGAAAGTTGGTAGAAAATATAAGGCACAAAATTAAAAAATGAAAAAAGAGGAACACAAAAAGTATGACCATCGGGGGATTCTCTATCAACCTTCTGTTATTGATACAAAATGTACATACAGGAGTAAGACCAAAAGGACAAAAAAAAACCACAAGCTATTGAGCCACTGTGCCGTATGCAAACCATTTCCTCTCACTCAACTTCTCTTTAATTTCAGTTCTAGCAAGGCGTATCAAGAACACTGCTGCGAACAAAATAGAAATAATAAGCATAAAAAATACACTGTTCCATCCTCTAGTGGAAATATACCCTGCCAAAAGTGGACCAAGAGCTGCTCCCACAGAACCTGTACCATCTATAATTGCAGTGACAGTTGCTAATGCCCGGGAATTTCCTCTAACCGTGCTCTGTGTACCAAGATCAGTAGCGACAGCCGTCGTAATCAATGAGTACGGCCCATTAACGAGCATTCCGGAAACAAACATCAAGCTGACATTAGCCAACATAGATATGCTTCCGTATGTTCGGTATAAAACGAGGGCAGGCATTGATAGGAACAAGAATCCAATTGAAGTAACAGCTCGAGCTTCAATTTTATCAGAAACAAATCCCGCTAGAATTCCACCCAGAACTCCTCCAATGTCAAATATTGTTGAAAGTATGCCCGCAGTTTTGTGTGACAAATGCACGCCAGCAACAGCTGAATTTCCATCAAATTTCACAATGAGCAATTGACAAGTCGAGTGCAACAATTAAAGCAGAAATTCACACCACAACAACGCCTTAGCCATTCTTTAAAAACCATGCAAGTTACAAGCCCAGGCTGTGGTTTTTCAAGTACTTGAACTCATACACACAGAATCACACTCTTACATGAAAAACAATCCAAAGGCAAAGTTCCAAAACACAGATTTTGAAGAACAATCCGCACAGAGTCAGTCCAAAGAGGCTGTTCAGTGTAGTATGGGATGATGCATGTCCACATAAAACAATGCATGCACGTGATTGAATGACTCATAAACTAGGCATAGGGAATCAATGCAAAACTATGCATATTATCATTCTTAAAAAATCTTTAGAACTACCTGTGTGCCTTAAATAGAAGGGCAACCAATACAGAAACGTATAAGCAACCAGCTTGGAGAAGAAGAGGCAGAATGCAAATGGTGCCACACCAGGCAATCTCCACGCCTCCAAGAAGCCTATTGCATCTGAAAACTCGACATCCTTCACATTACTCATGTGAAGCAAACCCGCCTCTTCAGATTCCAGTTTCTCAGAAGTTTCAACATCCGACCCTCCCACATTCATCTCAAACTCCTTCCCCGTTGACTCAAATCCAAGATCCTCAGGTGCCACCACTAGAGATAGAAAAATTAAGACACCAATCAAGATAACCAAAATCCCAGGCAATACAAAAGACCAACCCCAACCATACTCCAACACTCCAGATGCCACCACCGATCCAACAATGTTACCTACAGATGTATGAGAATTCCAAACACCCATAATCAACCCTCTCTTAGCTTTTCCAAACCAATTCCCCACAACTGCCACCACACAGGGCCAGCCAATAGACTGAAACAACCCACAAGCAATCTGCACCCCCACAAAATACCCTAACAAATGCACATCTAACCAGTAGCCTAGACCAAAAACAATAGTCAACAAACCACTACCCATCATTCCAAACACAAGAAACAACCTCAAATCGATTCGATCGCCAATGTGACCCGCAAAATACATGCCAACAGCATAAGACGCAAGGAAAGCAAGATCGAGCTCGCCAAGCCGATGGGTGCCCTGAGGACCATTGAATGGTTCCCACCCGGAATCCGTTACATTAGAATCTACCGAAACTCGGGTCAAACTAGATCGAGATTTGGTGAAATTGGATTGAACATTGGGCCCAAGCACGCTCTTGACAATGCTCGGGGGCTTTCTAGAGGCGTGGAATGAGGCATAGGCCAAGAACGTGAGGATCAAGACACAGATTTGGTGGAAACGCAGGGTTTTGTGAGGGGGTTTAAGGGTTGGAAAAAGAACTACGATGGGAACTAGGGTTCGGGAACTGGGCTGCATTTTCCACAGTCAATGGACGAATTCAAGCTTTACCCAAGGTTCTTGATCCCAAAAACCAAGACTTTCGCATCAAGTCCGGGTCTTGACGTCGCCGAATCAAAGAATCCGGCAACAGGATTCAGAGTTTTGCAGGCTGAATCATTCGAAAGAAGGGGAACCCTAGAAAGTCGAGGAAAATGAAAAGCTCAGTAAGCAATCTCTGCGGATCAAAGTTCGAAATTGATTACCGCCGATTCGTCGAGCACATATGAAGAGGATTAGGACGAGACGATCTAGAGCTGGCAAGAGCAATTCAGAATCGGATGATCGACAGAAGGCAGAAAAACAACCCAAGTTTTTGGCTTCTGCAGTTTCTCCCCTCTTGGTTTCTGGTATTTCGGGTACAGGTTTCAAGTCCACGAAACCTCGAAGAGTTCCTTCCCACATACTCCAAGTGAGAGAGAGAATTCAGAATTTCTTCAACTTGTCAATGGTTAATTTCAGGATTTCTCTTCAACCAATCGAGCATTTGGAATTTGAATATGGACGCATCTGCAATTTTCAATATATTTTAAAAAAACACATTGTTGAATTTTATGTGTTATTTATTTATTGCATCTATTGCATCGTAATGTCTACTTATTATCGATCTTATCAAGGTTATTTCTAAAACGTGATCAACAAAATCCTTCAAAGAACTTTTTAATTGTGGATTTCATTTCTCTTACAGCATCGCCTCAATTATTTTCTCATTCAAATTATGAATCCATATTAAGATGACTTGATCGCTTAAACTTGTTATCTCATTTAATTAAGGTATAATTTTACTTTTATACTACATAGAAAGTGTGAATATATTAAATATGCATAATTTATAATAATATGAATCATTTCGATTGAAACAAGAAAGTTATACAAAATTTATAAGATGAAATGAAACTCACGGTATAATGAAAAAAAGGATTTAAGAGTCCTTGGTTTTCGGAGAATTGTTTGATTCACTTGCTCCTTTGTTACAATCGAGATTTTTCAGCTTTCTTACTTAAACAATTGATATTGAAAGAGCAAATGGTAAAAAGACCTTCCTGAGGATTTTACTTCCCTCTGGACGATTCTTTTCCCCGCATAATACCTACGTTGACTTTTGGGTAAGGGGATTTTGGACATTCACGGTCTTTTATGTGATCCGAAGAAGACCTCATACATGTACGTTTGACTTGCAGCTGCGCATACGTGCTAGTAGCAACGCGTGTACATACAACCACATTGCCCAAAAAGAAGACAAACTAAAATAGGCAAACAAGCCTTGTGATGCCTTTGCCTTTGCCTCTAAATCATCAGAAGAAAAGGAGACCTACCTCCGGAAAGGCAACTACAGAATGAAAAATACTGAAGCTTCTCGTCGTGACACTGGGAAAACATGCATAACCACTAACAATTCCGACGGTCTACTCTCCACTGGAATCAATAAAAAAGAACTGATACAACAGTGCTATTGTGCTACAGATGATAAGCTTAGTTAGAAGAGGATGGTACTGAAGGAAAAAAACAAAAAAGAAACCTTACAGTTAGCCCTACAGAAGCAATTACACAGAGATCTTTCGTAGCAAAAGCTCAGCTAACGCGAGTGCGATGCCACATAATTACATAGGCAAGTGCCAAGAGATTGCCAATGCGAAGAGCCAGGTGACAAAGGCAAGATGCTCATATGGCCTCCATCTTCTGTGGCAGTGAGGAAATCCTCCTTAGTTTTAAATCATTTGATATTGATGATCGGCTGCATGCTGAGCTAATTCCACCATCATTGCCTCATCAAAGAATTTGTTGATACTGACATCTTCACTCATACCCTGTATTAAACAAAGAGCAATGTACTTCTGTTATCTTTCATCAAAACAGATGAGAAGTAAAGAGCAAAAGCTTGCAAACAATTGCTGTTGGTGTTTCCAGCGTCATTCCATCACATTGCCACAATGTTAAATGCAAATAAAGGAAAATGTTGCATTCCTAATTGACGGAGGAGGAAGACTTTCATAGTGCAGCTTGCCATGTGTAGACACTGAGACAATGAAGGAGGGATGTTTCATTCTAGCACATATCTCGCTCAAATTATACTTTCTTTTTCCTTAATTCTACTGGCAATGCCCTTTCTAATTATTTCTTTGCCAGAATGGGGTCGAGAATCATGCAGAAGTGATCTCAAGACTCCATCCTAATCTAGTAGAACCAAAAGATACAATCCTACTGAAAGCCTTATTGCCTCTTATAAAGAAATTAGTTCAAATCACGATCTTAACCTGTGAATCTCTAAATCCTAGCTATGTATTCATACACAGGTGCTCTAGCGTGTCAAAGAAACTAGATTTGACAAAACAGAATCTTTACCTTTCTGCGCCTGGTCTTCACCATGAATTCTCGTGCAAGGTGCTGAATTGGAGCAGGCTCCAGAGGCCGCAAGACTATGCTCTTGTCAAGAGGATCACCAGGAACTATAGCCCAGTGGTCGAAGACCGAGAGGCAAAATGCTTGTCCTTGAGTATGATATCTCAAGTCTGTCTCAAAACCAAATGATTCTATCACGGGCAAAAATGCCTGCAACCAACAAGAGATTCCATTCAATTGCTATATAGGTAGACATTAAAGCTAACCCTTCTTTAATCGACCATTCATGGATGTCCTCTTATTATATGGTAGTTATCTAGGTCAGCATCTTATGCAACAGTCTAGAGATTATCTCCAAAGTCTTAACTCCCTGCACAATTGCCACGCTCATCTATTGAGAGGAACCATACCTCATTAGAACACAATCATCCAATTTCTTAGCTAGCAATGGAGCTATCAGCCTGTTACTAAGTTGACAAAAATTTTCTAGCTTCCTAGGGATCACCTTAGCCAGTCGTGAGAGTTATCTTTGTAGATCATCTAACCAGTCATGAAAGCATATTTGCAAATACAAAGCAAGCCAAGATCCAAACCTTAACAGTGTAACTTGGGGTCCCTGGCTGGGGGACATCAGCTGTCACATGTCCACGCCTTCGAGATAACACCGTGTAGATTGCAGAGACACAGTCTATTGGTGTTTGTATCTGGAAACAAGTGACTGTAGTTAGGTATCACCCAACCTATCTAATAATGTGGAGAGATGATACACATGACAAAGATAAAGAATCAGGCATTAGATACCCTCAATTTGATGATCACAATTACCAATTGGAGACAACTTTGAAAATCCTGATAATCCTCGAATTTGATAAAGTTAAAAGTAAGAAATGAAAAGTCCAACTTTACACTTAATACTTGAGGACCTAAATTGAATTGACTCTGCGATTCTGTGCACAAACATAGGAAGCTTCCTGGCAAGTTGAAGGCCATACTTTACCCACAGCATAAGGCACAAGACAAAGCCCTGGTATCCCAACTTCCACCATTTGCCCTCATATTACCTTTTGATTTATTTCTCATCAAATGCATCATATAGCATCTAAGGTCATTCTAAATAGGGGGACAAATTATGCAAATCCTCCATTGTAATTTCACTCAAGAATCATTGATTGTCCACCAAAAGCAAGCATAAATAATTCTAACGGTCATATCAACTTCAAAATCAAATGAAATCACTTTGAACCAAAAAATTATTCTGCGATGCCAAAAGGCACTTTCTAGTTAAAGTGACCAATATAGTTAAGTCCTACACTGAGGCTTTCTTGTTCATCATGAAAGGAAGAAGCTGAGAGGCAACAACTTAGTGGATGATATTCTCAGGTAGCGTTATTGGTAGCAAAACATAGCTGTCAATCAGTCTTCTTGGAGAAATAAACCTAATGGCAAATGCTAACCTCCACATAATATACTGGCTCCATGAGACGAGGAGTTGCCATGAGAAATGATGAATAAGCCACACGTCGAGCAGTAGGAATGATCTGCCCTGATCCACGATGTAATGGTTCAGGTGCTATCCGTGCATCAACAATTTTGAACTTCACATTTCTGATGGGTTCATCACACAAAGGCCCTTCCCGAGCACCCCACTGAAATCTGTCCAGAATCACCATAAATGAGTATAGCAGGCAACTCCAAATAGAGACAAGCTCCCCACCCACAGATACACTCACCCATGGAGGGGGCAGGGTGAGACAAACAGACAGAGATGGGCAGGTAGAAGCACATTACCCCTGAACAATAGAATCTTTGACAGAATTCAGCAAGCTCTTATCCACTTCACTGGACAATGTGTCATCCAACAAAATATTGGGGCCCTGCAAGAAACGGCCATTATCACATTATCCAGCATCCATGTATCTGGAAACAATATACGAAGTGAAATATGTCCACTCATAATTCTTAAATTGGAAAATCCAGACATTTTCATGATTATGGATAAAATAATTAAACACTTGTCATCTAAACTTTCTCATGTTAACATGATCAGCTGCTAGTTCACCTGCTTATCAGGCCCAAAGGCCCATATGGACCGTGCGGCAAGCAGATCCCAGTCATATTTTTTCTGAAAGAATTCGCCAAGTTCCTTCTTTTTCCAGTCGATACTAACAACTCCATTTTCAATATCTTCAGCGAGTCCTTTTTCCAAAGGCTCTGCAACCTGAACCAGAAGGAAGTATCTAAACAATCCTGATCTAACTTATTAATACATGTAGGAATGATCCAACAACACTTGGAACAAAAGCAGAATCAAAAAGCAAAGTCACCATTGTTATCTTATTCTTTTTGTTAGGTGTCTCAGCAAAGCATCTCATAGATGAAGACTCAACCACCGTTTCGGAGAATGAAACAACAGGGTCAGCCACCTGCGCCAATAAGAACATGAAAATAAGTGTGCACTCCAGAGAAAAAGTGAGAGGGACAAGATAAAATATCATTTAACTAAAGCTGAAACATAGAGAAGCTTTAAAGAAATGGCACCTTGACTTCCACTTCCGAGTAGAGCTCTCTCAGATCCTTCATAATTGAATCCAGATACAATTCTCCAGTACCTAAAATAGTGTGCTCCCCGGACTCCTCAACTTTCGTGATGGCCAAAGGATAGCTCTTGCTTATCTTCCTAAGACCCTCCACCATTTTTGGAAGCTCACTAGGATTTAGAGGCTCGGTAGCTGTTTTAACAACAGGAAGTGTATTGAACTGAAGAGGCCGGAATATGTAGACATCCTCATCATAGTCAACATTACAAAGGGTGGCAGTTTTCATGATTGAAGCATCAACTCCTTCAATTAAGACCCATGTACCAGGAGGGGCCTTGGCTATGGGTATCCGATATCGAGCTTGATAGATCCACAGTTTTGTTACTTCTTTCACAGTCATATCTTCTTCGTCATCTGGGGAATAGCCTTCTCCAAGAACACGTAAGGTCTGACCTGTCTGAATCTCACCACTATAGACTCTACCAAATGCATCAAACACACTGCAATCAGACTTGGGATATAACTTAGTGACATTGACCATTAGTGGGCCAGAGGGATCACATTTTTCCATAGCCTTGTAGATCATTGAATCTTCAGGCCCAGTGTAAATATGTTCAACCTTCTTGCTGGCAGCATCTTTGGCTGATGGAATATGTCGAACCAGCATATCTGTAAAACCTGACGCTGAACCAAAAACTGAACTGCAAGCTAGCCGAAGCAAAGGTCTCACATTCAACTTGTAAGCGGCATTGCTGAGAGTGACCCCTAATTCTGCAAGAGTTGCCTCCACACTTTTCTTATGCTCCCCAATTACTTGACTGTATATCTTGTACAGGGGCTCAAGCACAAATTGGACAAATGACCTCTCCCCTCCACCAACTGGAGCTTTTTTCTTAAACACCCTGGCATCTGGATGATAGTAGTAATCTCCCCAAAGACGGGAAGCAAACTTATCGGCATCAAAAGGGATACCATGGAGTTTGACATATAGTTTGGCAAATGACTGCAAAGTGAAGGACCATCCTGCTGTAGCACTTGCAAAACAAACATTTCCAGCAACTGGATCTATTACCTGGACACCTCCAGCAATCGAAGAGGCTGCAGAAATGTGGTTGTTAATTATTTCAATGGTATGCCTTAGCTTGTGATAAGCATCCTTTGGTGGCAACTTAAGCTCTGTAATCAGTCTGTCAACCTGAAACCAAAGAAGTTCTGTGAATAACAGCACCAGCCAAATTATCACAAAATACCTTTTAGCTGCAATACACTTACTTTGTTAATCACAACAACAATGGGAAGGCGCTCTTGGATAGCATGGCGGATGGCCCTTTCTGTATTTACCTGTCAATGAGAAAATGTCAAATGTGCTCGTCAGATTTTTTCTTTGGAGAGAGAGAGAGAGGGAGATCTTGACCATTTCATACAGACATGACTAGATATCCAACATGGTAAGAGCTAACATACTTCACAAATACCCATCAATTTAAATTCATATCACTTTAATCCAATGATCATATAGGGCAAGATGATATCCACTAACTATACATCCAAGAAAATCAGGAACCTGGGCACAATAACCGTCAATAAAAACCCACTAGGAGAACTTCAGAAACTATTTCATGCTAATGTTTGGTGAGAAGAAATGCTAACCATGACTCCATATACAAGATATATACTTGATTCCAGTCTAGAGAAGCTACAAGAAGAAGAAAGGACAGAGTTATTACCATAACCCCTTCAGCAGCATCCACAATCAGCACAGCTCCATCGGCGAGCCTAAGAGCAGCAGTCATTTCATCAGAGAAATTGGCATGTCCAGGTGTGTCCATGATGTTACAGAGGTATGATTTCGAATTACTATCCTCAAGCACGAGAGACATCGGAATGGCTTTAATCGATATCCTCCTCTCCTGCTCATCAATCCTTGTATCTGTATATCTCATGTGCTTCTCATTGTTGACATCAAATGTAGAGATGTGGTGCGTTTGCTCAACCAACATGTCCATGAACACCGTCTTCCCATGATGCACGTGCCCCACGAGCGCGACGTTCCGTACCAAAGCCGGGTTCGACATGAGACCGATAAGGAACTGGGTCGACACATAAGTAGAAGAATCCTTCACCCCGACCTCAAACTTTATATTCCGAACAGGCTTGATTATCGGCTGCTCGAGAGGCTGCTCGTCTTCATCCATAACCAGCGTTTCGACGTCTTCACCAAAGACTTCCTCGGCGGTGGGGTAATACTTCTTATCCTCGGCGAGAACGATCTGGTTCTCCATGTCGACATCGTTGGAGGCAGTAATCCACCCATTCGCGCCAGCGGCAGCCGCATCCTCGCCGTCGGATTCGGCAGGCTCTTCGCTGCGCTTGTCCGGTAGGTCTTCATCCTCTTCCTCGCCCCCGGACTCCAGGTCAGATTCGATTTCCGGTCCGATGTAGTTCCCGAACTCGTCGTACAAGCTGTCGTCCATTGCGCACTGCTGCTTCTTCGAACACAAAAGCAACGAAGTAAGTCGCGTCTCCTTAAGCTTTCCGATCAGTATCGACAAACCAAACGGATTAAGCACGACGACAATCTGTGTCGCGATTGGAGGAGTGTCGCGATTGGAGGAGCGGGGGAGCGGGGAACGAAGCTCACCTCGGTTCCGACGGCAGAGCCGCGAGCTAGGCCCGGAGACGGCGGAGGTCGGGGGCGGCGACGGCGGCGGCTCGGAGGCGGCGAGATGCAGGAACGAGACAGGCGGAGCTGGGTAGCTGCGGAGACGGAGAGGGAGGGAGGGAGGGAAGAGGCAGCGAACTGAGGGTACAAAACAAGGGAAGGGTTTTAGGTATTTTCGTAATATTGGGAAATCTCAGGGATTCTTTTGTAAGCGAATGTTATTTAATAACCTTATTATTGACTTAAATTATTGAATTAAGTAAAAATAAATCGACTAAATTTGATAAATAAGGTGGGGGTTGTTTAACTCGTTTAATAGAAATATAATTGACAGTAATTAAAATGTGGTTATATATCTACTGATAAAAGTTATCAATAATTGTCATTTTTTTCTATTTGACTATTAACATTAATTATCATCAATTTGCCTTTAAATTTTATATTCAATACTTCTTCAGAACTTGCTTTTTTAAGTTTACTAAACCTGCCTATATAAAAAATAAGTTCTCAATATATTATGGTCATCTTATAAAGTGAAGCTCGATGGAAGAAATAAGTCAATTTACTCCTTTAATTACAAACGATTCTTTTTTCATTTTTCTTATCATTACAATCAAAATGCGTGATTTCCAAATCATTAAAGAAAATTAGGAAGTATGCTCGTTCAACGAGAATCAACTTATGATATTATGAAATTTTGCAAAAATCTATCTTTCGCTTCAAGCTTTGAAAGGATGCAAGTTGAGGAGCATAATAGGTTTTGTGCAACAATTCATTTTTATTTGGCATAGTTAAATCTTTGGTAATTCAAAGGCTTTGTAATATGAGAAAAGAAGGAGAAGAAATTATTACGCCTATGCTAACAACAAAGATGACCCTTGAACGGTCTGGGGTATGGACTTAATAGCAATCCATCCTTTTGTTTTTTTTTTTACGAAGTTACCCCCAATGTCTTGAAAATATTACATAGCACCCATTTTCCCTTATTTTTCAAAAAATTTGGAACCCTACCCCCCTTCCATCAGGGTCCTTTTTCCTCTCTCTTCGAGCTCGCAGTGGTTTTCAAGCTCGCCGGCGAGAGGCCGACGCTCGATTCGCCGGTGTTTCGCGCCAGGCTGGAGGTTCCTCTCTCTCTCTCTCTCTCTCTCTCTCTCTCTCTCTCTCTCGCTCTCGGTCCATACAGGATGTTCCCCTTCCACCCAACCCCGGCGATTTGCTCCGTATTTCGTCTCTCTAGCGTTGAGATTTCGATGTTTCGTGAAATTTTTCTCGGCGATTGAAGAAAATCCTGTGCATTTGCGAGCTGCGGCTGCTGCTGCTGTATCCCTGAAGCTTTACTGTAGATATCTGCGTTTTCGTTGTTATTTGATCCGCTGACTTCGTTTAGCAAGAAGGAAAACACTTGACCGTTCAAGCGAAAACTTTGGGTTTGTGGTGCGGCGGCGAGGAACGGTGGGGCAATGTTTTCGGCCCTGGGTGGGGGCGTAAGGGAGGCGGGGATTGGGCAAGTAAGGACGGGATTGCGATCCCTGACCCTGTCCCTTTGCCATCCATAATTGGGGATTAGAGTGGGATGTAGGCGACATTGGTCGATAAGGGGTTTGGGTTTTCTGGGCAATGAAAATACATGTCTTTATAGTTTGGGATAGAGGAAAGCTTGGATCTTGGCTTGTATAGACAGGAACATAGTTTGGGAAGCAGACTCCGGAGTTTTAGTAGGGGTTACTCTAGAGTAAGTTTTTATTTCACAGATTTTTCCCTATTTGCATTCTGCACTTGTGGCCCTGATACCAGATGCTCCTCATTAAGAGTTCTCCTTGGGAGCTGCTATCCATAGATGCAAGCTTGTCATAATGCAACTAGCTGATTAGCTGCTCTATTTTCAAACGGCCTTTTTAAACTCATGCTGATGAGTGGCTGGAACAGTTGGTTTTCATTCTTCTCGGGCAGCAGAGTTTCTAAAACATGATAATCCTTTCTCTTTGTCGTGGGAATTAAGTTGGTTGTCGATGGAGAATGAAGTGCAAGCTGGAAGGTTCTTGTTTTTTTATAGAAAGAAGAAACTTCTGTGCATGGTGCTTCTATCTTTAGTATGTAAAGTCTGGAGAGAGAAATGCGAAGGCATGGAATGGGGGGAAATATCTGTCAATAAATGGAATTGATAATTTTTCATGGGAAAATCCATGTTTCTTGCACAAGAACTCGCGTGGATATCTTTATGAAAAAGGGAATTTATGTGGATGACATGCTAGAGATAATGAATTCTTTGTTTGTAAATGAATTTTGTGTTTGGACTGGCACCTCCTTGTTGCTATGCTGGTCAGATTTGTTATTACAAAGAAAAGGAAGCCCAACATAGTTTTGTATTTTGCATGATGTTTAAGACCTTTCTGAGGTTATGCTATATTTAAGTCCTCCAGCTCTGATGGCTTCTTGTATGCATTTTTCAGGTGCCATCCTTTAGAAATATTTGCAAATGGCAAGTTATCTTCATGATATTCTGTTGGAATTTTTTTCCTTCTGATTGGGATGAAGCCCTGCCACTTAATGTACAATGGACACAATAGATGGTGTGCAAAGTGATGCAGGGGAAAATTTGGTCAGTGGCACAGATGAAGTGCAGAACAGAGTTAGCGACTTTACTACCTCTGAAACGGCTGTTGTAGGATTTGAAGGTGATAATTTTGAACCACGCAATGGTATAGAGTTTGACTCACATGAAGCAGCTTATTCATTTTACCAGGAATATGCCAAGTCTATGGGATTTACCACCTCGATAAAGAACAGTCGGCGTTCAAAGAAGTCAAAAGAATTTATAGATGCCAAATTTGCATGTTCTAGGTATGGGGTCACACCAGAGTCGGAAAGTGGTAGTAGTCGACGGCCCAGTGTGAAAAAGACTGACTGCAAGGCCAGCATGCATGTTAAGAGAAGGTCAGATGGGAAGTGGATTATTCATGAATTTGTCAAAGATCATAACCATGAACTTTTACCTGCACTGGCTTATCATTTTCGAATTCACCGAAACATAAAATTGGCTGAGAAAAATAACATCGACATCTTACATGCTGTTAGTGAACGAACAAGAAAGATGTATGTTGAGATGTCTAGGCAGTCTGCTGGGCATCCGCATGCTTGTGCTCTTCATGACAAAATTAACCATCAACCTGATAAAGGGCGAAGCTTGTCATTAGACGAAGGGGATGGTCAAATCATACTTGACTACTTTAAACACATTCAGAAAGAGAATCCAAGCTTTTTCTATGCAATCGACTTGAATGAGGAATTGCGCCTGAGAAACTTGTTCTGGGTTGATGCTAAAAGTCGGAATGATTATGCCAGCTTTAATGATGTTGTATCTCTTGATACATCTTATGTCAAAAGCAGTGATAAGTTTCCATTTGTGCCATTTGTTGGGGTAAATCATCATTCTCAGACTATGCTGCTTGGGTGTGCATTGGTTGCAGATAAAACTAGATCAACATTTGTTTGGTTACTGAAGACATGGCTTCGGGCAATGGGTGGAAACTCTCCTACTGTGATACTCACTTATCAAGACAATTGCCTGAAGGAAGCTATTGAAGAAGTTTTACCACAAACCCGTCATTGCTACCTTCTTTGGCATATATTGGAGAAAGTCCATGAAAATCTTTCTAGTGTGATAAACAATCATGAGAATTTTCTGTCAAAATTCAACAAATGTATCTTTAAATCATGGACGGATGAACAGTTTGATATGAGATGGTGGAAAATGGTGACAAGATTTGAACTGCAAGAAGACGGATGGGTTCAGATGCTCTATGTGGAACGGAAGAAGTGGGTTCCTGCTTTTGTGGGGGGGAGTTTTCTTGCTGGAATGTCTACAGCTCAACGTGTGGATAGTATGAACTCTTTCTTTGACAAATATATTCACAAGAAAATAACTGTTAAGGAATTTCTGAGACAGTATGGTATTATTCTCCAGAATAGGTATGAAGAGGAGGCAATAGCTGATTTTGATACATGGCACAAGCAGCCTGCTCTCAAATCACCTTCGCCATGGGAAAAGCAACTGTCAACAGTCTATACTCATGCAATTTTTAGGAAATTTCAAATTGAAGTTTTAGGTGTAGTTGCATGCCATCCCAGAAAGGAGAGTGAAGATGGAGGGACTGTAATTTACAGGGTTGAGGATTTTGAGAAGAAAGAATACTTCATGGTAACATGGAATGAAGTGGACTCAGAGGTCTCTTGCTTCTGTCATCTGTTCGAGTATCATGGATTTCTTTGTAGACATGCAATGGTTGTTCTTCAGATCAGTGGTTTTCCCAGCATCCCAACCCGATATATCATGAAGAGGTGGACAAAAGATGCAAAGAGCAGGCACTCACCAGTTGAAGGAACCAAAAAGATGCAGACAAGGGTGCAACGTTATAATTACTTGTGCCGGCGAGCTATTGAATTGAGTGAAGAGGGATCAATGTCTGAGGAGACTTACACCATTGCTTTTCGTGCACTTGTGGAGGCTCTCAAGAATTGTGTGGATGTGAACAATTCTAATAACAGTGTGGCAGAATGCAGCACTAGCATTTGTGGTATTCGTGAAACAGAGTCAGAGAATCAGGGAGTCACCTCTAATAAAACAAGTAAAAAAAGAAACACAAATAAGAAGAGAAAGGTAAGAGGCTGGTGGCTGTTGAGCAGTGCTTGAAATTAAGCTTCCACTGATTATTACTGATGAATACCCCCCACTTTTTCAGGTGCAAGAAGAGTCGGATGTTCTACTTGCTGAGGCACAAGACAGCTTGCATGAAATGGTTTGTCTTTGGCTTTTTCAATTTTCTGGAGAAAGATACATAGAATTTCTGCTGTGGCTTGAAGTACATTTTACCTTTTCCTGTATGTACCATTGTAGAGATCATAATTCAATACTCTCCTAATTGCAGGAAAACTTAAACACAGATGGAATCGCTCTAAATGGGTATTACGGCGCCCAACAGAATGTGCAAGGACTGGTAACACGGGATAGCTTTTATGCATTTGAAGGAAGTTAAGACTGATTTGTTTTAGCAAATTTAGTGATTCTTCAGAGGTATGACTTTTCAGGTACAATTAAACTTAATGGAGCCACCACATGATGCATATTATGTTAGTCAACCAAGCATTCAGGGGCTGGTAAGTTGTGCTGAAGTGGCACCCATCCATTTATTTTTCTAGCATAAGCAAAACTATCTTTGTGATAGGCAGGCTTTGCTCTAATTGTTTTCAGCTGGCATAAATGTAGGGGCAGCTGAGCTCGCTGGCACCCAGCCATGACGGATTTTTTGGGACCCAACCAGCCATGCATGTGCTGGTATGATATTGTTACTGGAGTAACATTGCCAAGATATATGGGCATCATTAATCTAAAATTATAGGGTTGTGGAATTTCCTTTGATCAGGCTTTAATTTATACAGGGACAAGTTGATTTCCGAACTCCGTCAACTTTTAATCGCAGTTCACCGGTAGAGGACGATTCCTTTGTAAAAATACATTGTGAAGACTACTTTAAATTGTTTTATCAATTGTTGATGTTTCATTCATCTGAACTGCAGGATCAATCACACTTGAGACCTACACAAGTGCATAGCAATTCTTCAAGGCATCCTTGATACAGATACTCGTTTCATATATCTGGTACAGTATTTTCTGTGGGAAGTGTGCAAGTGGTCCAGCAATTTCCGGCATTGTATTTCCATTGGGTAGTAGATCAAGAATCATTGGTGAAAGTAAATATATACGAGCAGGAATAGAAGCATTAGGAAGAACCATAGTGCTGACAAATCTTTTAGGTTTCTTCTTCTGGAAATCCTACCTGGAACAAGATAGTATGTCAAGATCTAAGTGCTGTGTTTGGGATCCATCCGGCAGAATTGTCCTGCCATAAACAGTTAGCACCTTAACTTAGGTTTAGATGGATATTCTTACTTACAAAGCCTGTTCATGTTGCCAAAGGAATTACTGTCCTGGATAAGCACTCAAGACTGTTTGGGGGAGCTCATAGTTTAACAGATTACTTTGTACACGGTCTTGCAGTTTTGTGCTTTAAGTGGGTTAGTGACTGAGATATAGATGGACTTTACGATGGTTCTAAGGTACGAGAGTGCATTACCCTTTGCCGCATTACTTTTTTCTGGGGGAGGAGATGATACAATCATCGAAAAGGTTTGTTAGAATCCAATATCCAGAAAGGTGGAAGCTGTATTGTATATGACTGACAGCTGAGACAGTTCCAGAAAATTTCGTCGCATTTGTTGCTCCTCTCGTTAATTTTTTGCAGTGTTGCTTTCAATCTTAGTCGGGTGCAAATACTTATTTCATCATGCTTGTACTATCTGTATAGCTAAGTGAGCACACTCTCTCTATCATTGAATATCAATTTCTTTCCATGCTGTCATTTTCTTCTCTCTTCGCAGTTACCTCCGTGTCTTTAATTATGCTGAATGCAGATGCTTTAAGGTGACAGATAAAATCTAAACATAAAAATCCAGACATAGCTTTTCGCTAAGCGAAACTTTCCTGTCCTTCCTTGCAGTTGGTTTACAGTTTTTTGGCTGTTCTATAGGTAGAATCATTTTACTTATTTCATGTCGTCCATCTTAGAATATTCTGACGAATTGCTGCCAGATTCCGACATATTACTATGGTAATGGTAATCGAGGGCTAGAAAGCATCCGAGTGGCCTAAAAGTATTCACCTTCACCGGGACACAAATGTGCAATCGCGTTTCCTGAATCACAGTTCATTGTCAAGTCTCGATCAACTCAATAAGCCGTTCATTATAATCAAAAGGGTTGGTGATATGATCAGAATTTGGAAAAGCTTGTGTATCTTTTCTTATCCCTTCCCGGTTGAGTAAGCACGAAGATTGTCATCAAGTAGCAAAAGTTGGAAACACAACTCATTGGGAGTTCGTTATGATTTATTTAGAGTACACGCAGAAGCAAAGAGCCAAAGTGAGATTCCACTTAGCCGGTACGACTAACCGGACTTGTAGGACAGGGAGCTAAGCAATGTGGAGTGATGGACGGAATTAGATCACAAGCTTCCAGCCCATAAATCTAGTGGTGGTGATGGTGGTGGTGAGGCTGAGGCGGCCCCTGAGGGTGATGGGGCGGCTGGTGCAGCGGAGGACCTGGCAGCGGTGGTGGCGGCGCGTGCAGGGGTCCCGGTCCATGGTGGGGAGGCCCCGGAGGCAGCACATGTGGGGGCGGTGGACCGGGAGGGCCGGGATGGGGGCGATGAGGGTCGTTCGGTGGACGCATGGGGTGGTGCTACCTCTTCTTCTGAGTTTTTCCTTGTTGTGGTTGGTTTTTGTACTCTTGGCGTGGCTGTGCAATAGACAAGTGTTGAGAATTTATAGTGCGGAGGGGCAAAGAATGGGACATCAATTATTGGGGAGGTACTTTCTCTTGCCCCAAAAAATGCTTCGATATCAAGATATGGAAATTAAAAAGTTCGTAAAAAAAAAAAAAAAAGGTCGGACCGTGCAATAATTCATCGGTCAACTAGAAAATCTCTTTTTCGCACTGATTTTTTCCCCTCCATTTCCATGTTCTGTTTATGTGGCTATGCTTGTCCCTAAGGATAAAGACAGCATCACAAATTTGGAAGTGCGTCCCAATTCATTGTTTGCGCAGGACGTCGCATGTGTCTCTGTCCCGTCGCATCCTTTGCCACGGCTCATTTATCAGATCGGTTGACGCTCGGTTTGAGTAATTTCAGTGGATTTCGTTTTGCTTGTCACAAATTCAAATGTTTTTTTTTTTTTTATTTATCATTTAGGAAACCCCGCACCTCACCGACAACTTAGGGGAGAAATCCCCGAACCGTACGTCTATAAATTCGAATATTACTGAGTCTAGAAATCTAAATTTGGCCCTTCTCGGGAAAACTACTTCAGAAGTAAAGTAATTCTGCAGTTCCAATGCAAAATTGTTTCAGTAAGGATGATGTAATCTCAGAATTGTTAACTCATTAGGCTCGCAAATCAAACATTCTTCATGAAATCTCTACAAGAGAAATGTTAGCCACTTGAATTTTTTGGTGTCATTTGTTCGTTTATATTTTCGAACTGTCCAAGAATTAGTGGCCTATATTTTCTCCTTTTCTCTTTATCCTCAAATTGTTTTTTTGTCCGATTTCTCTATAATAGACACTTTTTATTTTTGCAATACATGAAATATCTAGAGCTCTCTTAGCATCTAAATAATTCCTGCTAGCCTTTTTTTTCCTTTTCATTTCCTGCTTCTTCTTCTTTTTTGCTTGATTTGTATCTCCAATTTTTTCCTTATTTGTCACTTTTTTGTTCCCAATAAAAGAAAAATGACACGCACAAGATTCTTATAGCATCCGACGAGTGCTCTCCTGGTAGAAGTGATTGTCCCTATCTCAACCACATCAAGAAATGTTATACCAGCTTACTCAAGTATCAAAATACCGTAAAAATCAGAAATATTATCCTAGAATAGTGGGAAGCATATACTTATGTTCCTAAAAGGAATAAATATGTTTCCTTATCGTTCAAATCAATATGATCAAAGGTTTGCAAGGAGAAAGATTGCCACGACCACCAACCAACCGATACATATGGACAAATCTTCAAAAGAGATACTTTTCTTTCGGTCTAGCTCAAAAGGGATACTCAAATACTAACCATTTCAAGATGGGTCTTATACGAATTATACCTTTTTTTCAATAGAAAAGACCCAAGCAAGTTATGGATGAAAGGATAGCACATTAATCCGTCCGTGGTTACCGATATCGTATGGAGAAAATCTTGAGTACTGCTATTCAACCATCCTTTGCAGCTAACGACACTTAGGGTTTTGCTCATTTAGAAGGATCTTGCAGGCATGAATTAATGCATTGAAAAACTGAGTTACTTTTGCTCCTCTCCTGCTTGGCACCCATCACATAGCTCCTTCCAAGTCAAAGGGTATCCATCGAGCTGCTGCTCAAGAGCTGATGAGTCCGATAAGACCGGTTGAGCTTTCTTCGCCGATTCCACTTGTATCTTTCTGCACACATTCGTAGTGTCAAATGACTACTGATGCAACCATCTTGGAGCCTTTTCACTTCTGAGAGAAACCATCTTTAGAATCAAGGACTGTGTTTAGTTAAGCCTGAAGGATCTTTCAGATCCATGATCGTTGTTCGGCATTCTTGATCACGGTATCCTTCCTTCCGGTCTTTTCGTCATGCTTCCTCCAAAGGGTTTCCTTTCCAGCAAGAGATCCGCGTATCTTCTGCATTGTCATCACCGAAAACTTTTCATGGGAGAAGCAAACAAGACTCATCTGCACCATGTTGATGCCCTCGCCAGCGTCCTTCATCATTGGCGAGTCCTTTCCGATCAGCATTTTTATTTTGGGGGGGTGTGGTGTGTGTTTACGTTACGATCACTGAAGAAGCTGTTCCAGAGATGGGATGCCCAGACATGAAGAGTGCTTAGGCGAAGCTTACGACCAGCTTGCTGCTGCTGTTCTATCTGGAAATGAATCCTTCACTTCCTAGTGCTCATACCCGAAAAAAAGTCACTGAACCCAAAAAACTAAGTATTGGCTAAGAAAACAAGGCAGTATCTTTAAATTACCAAAAAAAAAAAAAAAACAAGGCAGTATCTTTCAAGATCGGTAATTAACTTCTGTTTTTTTTTTTTTTTTTTTGCGTTGTATGTTTCCAACTAAACATTTTGATTTTATGTCCATTCCTAGCTTCTTGACACGGGACAATACATATTATTACCACATGGCAAATATTAACATCTTGATTTTCCTTTCTTACTTAATGGGTGGGCAACCATTTATTCTAAAAGTGTAAGTTCTTATGAAATGCCGTCGAATATATCTTGAATTCCAACTTTCTACAAGTAAAGAGAATTATTGGGACTCGCAATGTATATAGAGATGTAAGAAGTCATAAATAGGTCATTGGCAAGTAAGGAATAAAAGGGTCTACATTTAATACATTGACGAATGGCATAAATAATACTCTAGAGAGTTCCAACAAAAGCGCACGGTCCTTAAACGAGACGAGACATGCAACAAATTCAAATGAAAAATAATACTCACTCATAATGTATGGTAAGTATAACGAATCATCAATCCAAAATTTAATATTCTCTCGTTAGGAGTCGAAAGTATGTCAAGATAGAAAGCCCGCAAAAGAAGTGATAGGCAAGCGAAGAACTGAAATGGGGAATCTCGACTCACGTACCAATTTTTGAGATGTGTCTTTAATTTTACACACAGATATATATTTGTTTTTTTCTCCTTTTTTTTTTTATTTGTATTCAACGGGTATTAGTAATTCCTTTTCTTTTAATAATAATTCTTTGCTTTAGGATGACGAAAAGACGTGGAAACCGAGTCTCCCCACGATGGCATAGTTTATTTATATCGAAGGACAAAAAGGTCTCTGAAGTCAACAAGGTCCCCTCCCCTCTCCTTCTCTCTCTCTCTCTCTCTCTCTCTGAGCGAAGCGAAAATGGGTGCGAACAGCAGTCGGCCCAGGTCCGGCCCCTCGCCGCCGCCGCAGCCGCAGCCGCAGCCGCCGCCGCAGCCGCCGGTGGTCGGCCACCGCACGAGGCGGAGCAAGATCTCCTCTCTCGTCTGTGGCTGCTCCCCTTCCCGCGCTCCCGTGGAGGTAATCGCGATCGGCCTCCGTCGACGCCTTCTTCCCCTCCTTTTACTGTTTGCTGCTGGCCCTCGCTTGGTTTTTCCGTCGTTTCCTCCGCGACGATCGATTCCGTCTTCGATTTCCGAATCGCGTGATTCCGGGATCGCTAGGGTCGATGGAGATCGCCGACGAATCGCGGGGCTTTGATTTACCCCGTTTCTTTGCTTTTACGAGAAATTAGGTTAACGCGGTACGATTTTCCTCTGTCGATTTTGGGATGAATAGTATCGTACGGCTTTGCCGGTAAAGATTGAGCTGTAGATGCAGATTTGAGCATCGAAATTAATCTAAAGGAGCCTTTTTGCGTCTCTTGCGAAGAGGGAAAAAAAGCCGATGTTCCATATGCGTGGATTCGAGCTTTGCTGAGCTCATCAGTGGGTCTGCCTTTTTTAAGTGAACATGCTAGAATTGTTTGTTGATGGTGTCAGCAGGATCTACCTAAAAGTCTGAACGGTTAGGTGGCACAAGTAGTATAATTCATTCTCTTCGAGCTACAAATGATAAGCCAAGTGGAACCTATTGATGCTCCTTCACCCTTGCTACCTTGACCATTGGTGGAGATAAACATGTGCATGGAGCAGACACTAAGAGAATTAAGTCAAACGAGAAACTCGCATGGGGCTAATCAACTCAAGTATGATAGAAGTTTACCTTGAACATAATTATTGGGCAAGGGTTCATACCTAAGCTCCTGCCTTTTAGTGCTTGCAACAGTAGCATCTTCCGTTAGTTCTGCTCCCACTACATACTGAGCAAAGATAACTTAGCAGGCCCAAACAGCCACATGTGATGCACATGTAAGTTTTCCTTGTGCTTATTCTGGTGTTTTTGTTGTTTTACTTGCAATCCATTTGTTAAAGCAAAGGAGCATTTGGATCAATCATTGGTTTGGTGGGTGTGCACTGGTGTGGAAAGTTGCGGCACTTTACTATGGTGTCGGGTGTCGTTTGCGCATGAGATATGACAACCTATCGTTTAGTTAGATGTCTGCTGGAGTCTACATTAGTGTTGTGTCATCACTCAGATTTCAAGTTGCAACCAGCTCAACCCATATTATATCAGGGAATGCTGGTAAATATGTAAGTCACCAATCGGAAGATCTAGCATGGTGTTCATGATTAGAAGCTTTTCTTACTTAACTTTACAAGTGACAATTTTTGGTAGTATGTTTTATAATGTTCACAGAACTATGTCATACTGCATATGGGTTCTCAATTTGTGTTGATGCCTTGATGGAATCTAGAGAGCAACTGATTTACATTCTCTTTTCTTGTAGATGGAAGATTACCCAAATGAATGTTTGGTTAATTCTGCAGAACTTTGCGATTCCAGTGTTACTAAGTTTCAGGAACCCTCTGTTGGAGAGATACAACCACCGCTTTCTGCTACTGGAACCACAGCCATGTCCACAAGTGAAGAAACTTTGGATGAAGTAGAAGGAATAGTTGTTGGACCAAAAAGTGAGGATAGTTGCTTGTTTGAGAACAAGGAAATTGTTCCTTCTTGTCGGGTAAGTGGATCTAGCACTGACGATTTTAGTAGCGACAAAACTAGTACTGCCTCTAGTACTTCTTCAGACATGGTCTCTGCAAGTGTATCATCTAACAAGGATGCAGTCGGTGATACTAATAATCCAGTGTGCGAAGGTGTATCAGAGATCCTACCTGAGGTTACAAATTCTACAGGGTCATCTCATGAAAGACTCCACGATGAGCATCACCACACTGAGGCTACTGAGACTCAAGCGAGCGAACTTGCAGATGCCCATACTCATGACTCCGTGTCGCCCACTTCTGATTTTCCCTGGGCTTTCAATGCACAAGGAGATGAGTCTCATTTGCAAATGACACCTTCAGCCTTTGAATTCCTTCTGTCTGCTGGAGAACAAGGCCAAGAAACTGAAGGCATAATTCATGTTGGTATTGTAAATATATCCTCCAGTGTATTGTCTGACAGTAGGAATGATATAGGTGCTTGGGATACCAGAAGGAGTAGCAGAAGATTGTTTTGGGATGTTTTTTCAAGAGACAGTTCTGTAGGACGCAGTGATTCTTCTAGTACTTCCTTCTCACGAGATGATCCTGATTATCTTGGATTTCACGAAAGATACGATCATTTCTTTGAAGGTGATTCGCGATATCTTGGGGGTAGAATTCACAGGTCACATCATCGACGTCGTCGCCCAAGATCTGAGGTAATTGATTCACATTTTTGTGAGTGTTCTGTCATGCTTTTGTTCATTCTTTTCAATAACCTTGAGAATTGTATAACCTAAGTAGGATTGAGCTTCTGGCTTTGTGGATTGGTGGATGAGCATTATTGACCCTTCATAAGTCCATTGTATGAGCTTTCTTTGGTAACTCTGCCAATTGTTTTGCTGCTCCTTAAGTTTAATATTTGCACTCTTGTGGACTTTTTGTGTTATGATGCTGTATCTTTTTTCTTCATATATTAAGTTGCTTGAACTTATAAGAATAAGTGTCCTCATCTTTTTGTCAACTATTTGCAGATCTGGGACAGACTTCGCTATGGTCTCAGTGAGAATGGTGGGCGAACGGCTCTCTGCCCTTCAGGGCTCCATCCTGATGGATTATGCTCATGTGATTCATTTTCTGTGTCTGAGTCCAGTACTCATTCAAGCATATCACGCATAGTCATGCTTGCGGAAGCTTTATTTGAGGTTCTATGTCAAATCAGCTTTCCTTTATTTCACTTCTATGTGCTCTATTTTTACTAATTTACTGCTTGTTTAGCATTTTACACTATGTTTCGTGGGGAAAATGTGGTTAACTATTTTTTTACCGCTTGTTTAGCATTTTACACTATGTTTCATGGGGAAAATGTGGTTTTAGGATTTTATCCTAACTGTTCGCAATAAGAAGGTCAACAGACTGCAACAAATAATAACAGAAGATTGATCATAGAAATTGATAGCAGATCTAGCAAAGATGTAACGCCCACTAGTATTCAACACAGTGATATCCTTTCAATTGCATTATAATTTCACATGGTCACGTTTGTCTTATAGCTATGTCTTATTCTAACTGTAATAACTCTTTGAACTGCTTTTTTGGCTCTTTCAATAGTACCAGTTCAGTCAAATTGTTTATTCAGAAGGCCTTATGATGCTAAATGTTGAAAGTTGTGATACACACATCCATTGATCACTTAGAAAGGCACCTGCATATACAGCTTGATGTGCTTGATTTTCTCTTCATTGGGCAGCGCTTGTTTATGTTGATGGTTTCTTCACACTGGATGGTACAATTAGAGCACCAGAGTTACTTTACAATGTGGCTTCAGAAACAGTAGTTCTGCCTAATTTGCTGAACAAAAGTATTACCATTTCCATTTTGCTCTTCCACTTTTTGGATTTGGATGTGATTATTCTGTTCCAACTGTGTACTTTGTAGTCAAGATGTTATGCCTTTTTCTCTTTTTTTGAGAGGTGTGAATTACATTTTAGCTTATTGTTGCACAATGGTATGGTTAGTGACTCTAGTCTTGATTGATGTTTTCTACAGCTGGGTATTCTTTACAAATGTTTAAGCTTTGATTCTAGTTTGGTATCTCACTTATATCCCTGTCTAACAGGTGTTGGATGAAATTCATCGCCAACCAATACCCCTTTCCTTGTCAGTGGCCTCACCGCCAGCCCCAGAATCAGTTGTTGACTCTTTTCCACTCAAAAATTACAAAAGAATCACCAAAGCTGAGGAAGGAGAGAATGCTGAACAGTATGTTACTATCAACTAAGTCTGCTATATGTTTCACATATTTGATTGCTTATATTGATATGTGCACTCTCATGCTGATCATGCATAACCTGGAGTAATTAGCTAATCAATGTGACAAAGAGGGAGATTTTGGAGCACAACTTTCAGTCCCTTTGGGGCGGGGGATGCCAAGGCTCATGTGGTGAGGTGTCCCTTTGGGGCGAGAGAGAGATTTTGGACCATTACTGCCAGATCCCTTGGGGTGGGGCGCCAAGGTTCATGTGTTGAGGTGTCCCTTTGGGGAGAGAGATTGATTTTGGAGCGCTATAGTCAGATCCCATTGGGGCAGGGCGCCAAGGCTCACGTGTTGAGGTGTCCTTTTTATTTTCTTTCTTTTTTTTTTTTCTTTGGGGGGGGGGGGGGGGTGTTAGATTGATTTTGGAGCACTACTACCAGATTCCTTTGGGGTGGGCTGCCAAGGCTCAGCCTCAGGCTCATGATGTGTGTCCCTTTGGGGAGAGATTGATTGATTTTGGAGCACTATTGCCAGATCCCTTTGGGGCGGGCCGCCAAGGCTCATGTGGTGAGGTGAGAGAGAGAGAGAGACTTTGGAGCACTACTGCCAGATGCCTTTGGGCAGGGCACCAAGGCTCATGTGGTGAGGTTTCCCTTTGGGGAGGGAGGGATAGAGAGAGGGATTTTGGAGCACTACTGCCAGATCCCGTTGGAGCGGGGTGCCAAGGCTCATGTGGTGAGGTGTCAGCATCCTGTGACTTGCCCTAGCAGGGAGGGTACAATCCTCTCATTTCCCCCTAGACAATTGCGTTCATGTGGCATCTTATTGGCTCCAAATCAACACATGTTGGACAAACTCAAAAAGAGAAAATGCCGTATAAGCCAAAGTGCAACAGCTGAAAGGATTTGCAAATAGTGCATCTGCATTGAGAAACTGTGGATCATGGGAAAATTAATCTTTGCATCCCATACAATAAGCATGATCATGTGCTGTGTTAAAAAAAATTGCAGTTACTCATTAGTCAATAATTTTGCTTTCTCCATTAGTAGGACCATTAAATTACACTTTTATGCATGTATACTAGGCTAGACACTTGAAAGCATCTGTGGATCAGAGGAATAAAGAGAGATGACAAAAAAAAAGCTTTTCACAGGGAGAATCTAATATAATCACCATTTGTAAGAGAGATTTTGTTAATGGGTGTCCTGGGGCACTCGTTAAGTATCAAATCAAGAAAAGTTTGCTATTTCCGATGTAATGATGTCTATCTTATGTTATGTGTAGTCAGTGTATTAGAAATCAAAATATCTCCTTATTGAGTATGGTTAATAAATGTTCCATGGGCAATAGTTTACAAGACCCTTGTGAGAGAAATAGCTTCCTTGGTTATAAAAGCATTTAGGTATTAAGGGTTCATTTAATTGAATAGAGGACGCAAATGTTAACTGGAATACACATTCACTGGATCCAACCAGTACTTTTGAATATACTAGGTGTGGAACGCTATTAATTGAAATTCGTATGCTGATAGGTGCTATATTTGCTTGGCTGAATATGAGGAAGGAGACAAGATCAGGGTTCTTCCATGCCACCATGAGTATCATGTGGCATGCGTTGATAAATGGCTGAAAGAGATACAGGGGTATTGTGCTACCATTATTATTTTTTCAGAGTTCTCCCCTTTATCTATTATCTCTCTGGATTATTTTTCTATAGATGAAATGGAGATTGTTGTTCTATAAACTATACATCTGTTGCTATTTCGCTTCATCTGATTCCGTCTTTTTCTTTTTTCTTGGTTCTCTCCAGAATATGCCCACTGTGTCGAGGCGATGTTCGTGAAGGTTTCAGTGAGTGTGCTATTTCCAATGCCGAAATATCTGCCGTTTAATGGTCTTTGTACATACACATGAATGTAAATAGTGATCCCCATCTTCGCCTAATGTCTTCACAGCTAATAAAATCATCTATATCTTGCTTTTATATATAGATATATATCTGAAATCTATATTTAGCAAATTAGATGGAAAGATCAAAGTATGCAAGTATGGTGGTTTCGTTGTGATGCAGTTTTGCTGACGGTGGGGCCATTCTGCAGATGTTGTTAATCTAGTATTTATATTGTTACTGAGCTCATGTAACTCAAACATCATCTGACCCCAAAAACATTTAACGTCTGTTGAAATAAAGCCATCGTAAATGGAAATGTCATTTTTGTGGGGCGTTGTATGTAAATTTGGCACATGAAATAATGTTACTCTTGAGGAAATTACCAAACTTCTAGGTGCTATGGCACTTGATGTGTGGATATGCTGACCTGAAGTGAGTTCCTCATATCTCATAATAAATTTGAGGGTTATACCGTGCGTGCCGATAGCTTTCTAGGCAAGAAGCTTGAGCCTGAGAGGAGCGTATTCTTTATTTTTCTGAATAATTCAAGTTTGGACTACAGATTTTATTTCCCTCTTTGGCCTGAAAACTACTGAAACCGCCCCCCCCCAAAAAAAAAAAAATTACTGTGAATTGATTCAGTAGCTTTAATGTGTAGAAAAAAAAAGGAAGCAGTAACTTTTTCTTTGTTGCCGGTAGAAGATTTTTAAACTGTTGTCAGGTTTACCAAGGGAATGCGTTGGGTCTGAACACGAGTATTTTTTTGTGAATGCAGTCTCACCAGCTTAGGGAGGGAGGAATTGTTGATGAAGAATTGTGTTAGTTTTTGGTTGGTTCGTTAAATGGTATTTCAGGGTTACAGATTACTAGAACTCATTGTGCCGTTGGTGCATTTTACACGGGATAATAAAACGCGGTCGTACATACAGAATTTTCAAGTTTTTCAGGATATGTCAAGATCTGATCCTGTTACAATGGCTACTGTTTAGATGCTTCGGGAGATGTCTTGCTTCATGATATCAAGCCTTGAAATGTAGAAGCAGCATTGCTCGAATGCTTCATAGAGGGCGCTTCAGTTTGTGTTATAATATCCCTGTCATTAGGTGTCTTATCAAAATGCTAAAACAAATGATCTTTCGGTAAAAATGAGTCGCACCGTCAAATACAGTAGTATTGACTTCCAGTTAGCCGTGCTCGTGTCTGTGTTAGATTTGATTTTGGCCGGTAGATGCGTCTCGAGCACTCATGTTCGAATTAGTGCTATGGTATCGTGGATCGTCCTGGCAGCGTCATGGTGGAACATGACAGGTGAAGAAAGCCAAATGATACCTACTGTCCTCTTTAACGTTAGTGGAAGTTAGTGATGCACAGCGACGTTACAAATAATTTGACAAGACGATGGTTTTTTCCCCCCGGTCCCATCGACACTTGATGATGGAAGAGATGGCGATGAAGACGAGGAAACATAAAGACAAAGTGCGATTTCACTTTCCGATGTGATCGCTCGCTGGTTGGCGACACGAGAGGAACGGCGGATAGGGGGGAAGGTGGAACCTTACCGTGATTTCACACCGAAACCTCAATCATATGAGAGCACGAGGTAAAGGAGATTGGCTCAAGATCTTAGTGCTTAAAAAAACCTGTTTTGCCCCAATAATTGGGACTCACAGAAAGAGGCACCATCATGGCAGTGACGCGGATTTAGGAAAAGGACAACGACGTGCTAATCAATCTGCTTAGTGCTTTGATCCTGTTGCGATTATATCTTTTCTCGGGGGCATTCTCGTGTTATGGGAAAGGCCTGTTATGGTAAGATCTTATCTCGTGATAGAGCTTAGTTCTAGGTGGTTCTCTCCTTTAGATCTAGAACCAGCACTTATTAAGTGGCTTAGTAATCCGATGATGACCTCTAACGAGCTGATACGATAGAGAAAAAGGAAACCATTCACACTCGTTACATCGAATTCTTTATTTGGGCCGAGACTAGGTATGATTATAGGCGCGATCATTTCCCACGTATAATCATTTCTTGGGTAACACAGATCAAATGGGTTAGACTAATCATTCGAAGATTCACTTAACATTATACTTAGTGCTTCTGCAAACTTTTTAATCGCAATCCTACAGGAGTTTGCCTTAGCTATTACCGAGCGGAGGAAGGCTCCTTTCAAATTCAACACCGCTTCCCAGTGAGTCGTTGATGGATCCATCATACTACTGCACAAACAAATATTTGATTGGATTGCGTGAAACCGGTGATTAACGAGTACTGTGGAGTGGAGGGGACAGATGCGAACGCCAAAGTCAGACTCAGAACCCTTAAGCAATAAATTATAAAACGTTAGCGACCGTGATAGGCTGGCTACGTCAATCAATTTGACCCGTATGATCGATTATGGGAAAAATGAAGCCCAAACTTAACTTCTTCGAGGGAGGACAATTACAAGGGTCAACTGTTAAAATCTACTCTATTTGTGTTAATTCAATCATAAATTTTTAATTATATTAATTAAGCTTTAAATTTTTCGATAATTTACTAATATAATTATTAGAATATTTAAATAATAAACCACGCATTCATTTAACAACTTAAGTTTTAGAACAATTTGTGATAATTCCACTAAAATATTACGGTAGTATATCCACCCAATTTTGAATGAAATCATTAACATAAATGTTGTCAACTGTCCTACGTGGCACGACCGATCCTAACGTAGAAAAATCTTACCCATTTTTTAAATAATTTTTCTGAATTTTTTATTACTTTTTCATTGTAGTCAATAAGGATCGCCAGCAACCCTCTCCAGCTATTGAGCAAGGCCTTACGTGTGGCCCTTGCCTAGCTATTGTGATCAACCCCTCACCAAATCTGACAAGGACAACCCTCGGTGAAGCTGCATTTTTTTTTTTTTTTTTGGTTGAAGGGTTGCAAAGTTGAGCCCTAATCTAGGGGAGGGTTGCGCTTGGTGAGGGTATGACCCTCATAGCTAGACTAGGGCTGCCCTATCCGAATCTAGCAAGGGCTTGATAGCCCACATCAACGATCAACTATGATATGGGTGAGGGCTCACATGCAATGAAAAAAACAATAGAAATTGAAAATAAAAAAAGAATGTTGGTATTGGTCATGTCAAAGATTTATGTTAACATTTCGCAAAAATACAAATGGACATTTAACAAATCATCAAAAGGTTTAAGACTTCACAAAAAAAAAATTTGTAGAAATTGAGACACGATTTATGACATTTCAATGCAAATTGATTTGAATATGAACACGATTAGCATATTCTAAAAAAAAAAAACAATTGCTTTATGCGAGAACAATCAAGTCAGCAAGATGCATTAAAAATACCACAAATTCACTCCATTCTTGGCTTTTCTTGATTCCTTAACGAGAGGGCAACAAAAGATGAGGAATCTTTTTTCTTCCGCGGGAACAAACTTTGTCCGATGCAAAAGGCGGGTCAGCCAAGCGTGGGGACACACAGTGACACATGGGAAAATCAGTCTCTTGCTCTTTGCCAATGGAAAAGTCATCATCTGCTAGAATCTATCCTTTCATCTGCAGCATATCGGACATATACCCATTATTGCACGCATCTTTCCCAGTAAGAGGGACAATACATGAAAGCTCGTTATCATGCAGAAGGCACCAGAAACGAGTGACCATCCGCATTTTGTAAATTGACAATTGCACGCTCTTTCGTACCAATGAGATAAGATGCAGATAGACATTTTTACTGGAGTATCTTGTTTTTTATTCTGGAATAGTGATCGGGTAGATGCATAGAAAACATTTTGATTGAGAAGATGAAACTTTTCAGTGGGAATGAGTCAGTCATCTCAAACGATATCTTATACATAAAGTAAGATTTTATGGGTAAAACATCAAGGTAGGAGATTTATTCTCACTAGAAACTCATTTACTAGTATTCATGAACATACAATGATTCCCTAATATCTAAATTTACATGTGCGCCTTGACGCTTTTTGTGCGGTTGTAAACTTCAAGTGCCATGATACACGCATTTTTATTTCATAGCATGATATGCAGATGTAATTCTGGATTTCTGTTCTTTGAAATATTAACAAGCATTGTTTTGCATCATCTCAGCTTTTGTTACGCCCTGCAAACAGATCCATCATAAGTTCACCCATGATTACATTCCATATCATTCGGTAAATAGATCCGGCATGCTTTATGAGGACATGCAGCAATTCCCTATCCAGCAAACTAAAAACATATCCATCATATCTCTCACGACCCTTCTTTTACATGGGGCCTTAACTCTTAGGTGTGTCATGAAGAAACTGCCATTCTGCAACAGGGGCAGTGAGAGTTACTCTCAAGCCATGGGACCAAGCACCTGGAGTGGAACCGGTGAGTGCACGGTAGGTGTATCAGGGTCTCGCCGGCCCGGAACGAGTCCAGGCAGACAGCACACTCCTCCTGGTCCGTGGCCTTCCAGCTCAGCTTGCCCCAGCTGAACTTTTTTGACCCGCCCTTCTTCAGGCCATTCCTGGAGACCACCTCTCTCCTCAATTGAGTATCCCCCTCTTGTTCTCTAGTTCTTCTACCATCCACATTTGATCTGGCAATTCCCATGTCCACATCACTGTCAATTCATGTCAGAAACAACGACCATAGGATTAGAAACTGAATGGGGATAATTGAAGGGAATATTTATCAGCTGCCCAAAAATGGATTTCTGTATGCGGCTCTTCCAATAATTCAGGATATTCATTCATTGAAGTTTAGTTCCAAAAACATGTGACCAACAGTTGGAACATGGAAAAATCCATGTTCAAAACCTGAAGTTCTCTTACTTTTTTCCATCAAGAAATTCACAAAAGATCCAAACCGATTGGGCTTTTCAGTTCGGTAAATCTCAAAGAAAGCATATTCGCGGGGCATACATAGTATGGGGATAATCCACATTTCTTACCTTCTGCAATCTGATTTTATCCTCTGTGTCCTGAGCTTCTCATCGAGCCTCTCCTTGGCCTCTCTCGCCACTCCTCCAAGCTTCTCATCTTCGCAGCACCGGTTCATCATGCCCCTCTGCTGAATTTCCCACACAATAGCTCGATCAGAAGATAGCCCAATGAATCAGAGTCACCCAAGAAAACACAAGGGCAGGAGAAGGAAGCCAAAAAAAAAAAAAAAAAACACAACGCTCTCAAAAGGGTCATTACAGAATAGGAGCTCGAGCAGTGATGAAGAGGCTCGTGGTTTCTTGAAGGCAGGGAACCCCGCCTGACCGAGCCATAAGCCGCCGTGGGCGTCGAATCTGACCAAGCCCCTCCGCCCTGATGGAGCCTCCTCCTCCGGGCAAACTCAACTCCAGGAAGCATTCCAGCCATTTTTACCCTATTCGCCTCCTCGATTACTTCTTACCTTTTCGGGCTCTGCTCCCAATAAATCAAGAAAGAGGAGGACAAGAAAGCGGGGCGGTGGGGAAAAGACAGAATCGCAAACGCGTTCCCAGAAGGGTGCGCGAGGTTCACACGGGTTTCGTCCGCTTCAGGGGAATCCCTCAGATCTAAGAAGAACAGAGGAGGAACCGAACTCGAACTGGAAGAAAGATCTTTTAACAGGGCAGATGGGAGAGGATACGACTATACGAGTAGCAATCAGAGGCACAGTGAGGGCTCCTGTCGCACTATCCGTCAAGGATCAAGAAAATACATTTGGGGTGCAAGTGGCCGACAAGAAGATTCAATCATTTTCTTTCCCCTCGAGGTGATGGTGCTCTGTGATGGTTTTAACGAGGGAGGGAGAGAGAGGGGAGGGGAAGCTTCGCGGCAGGTCACAAGAAACCACCGACGCACCTTCCAACAGTCGCCGGTCCACCGCCGCCGCCGAAGCCGAACGACGCCCCCGCTGCACCACCACCTGTCGCAATGTCTCTGTCTCTGACTCTCTCTCTGACCGGTTACGTTTACGAAAAGTATCTTATGTGGCCAGTCGCACGTTTACCTACCGTTTCAGGTGGCATCTTGAATTTGGAAAACCCCTCAATTCCCGATGCGCTCGTTACGGTCGTCCTATCCTATGTGACGTAGCCGTCATGAGAAACCTTTTTCTTGTCGCATTCGGTACGATGAAATAAGCTGAAATACATGTTCTAGAAAGTGCAAAACTCGGTAAAATATGATGGAACCATATTAAGTAGAAGATCTGATTGTGAACTCGTAAATATAACGAATTTAAAACCGTGATTTTTCTAGAATTTCTATGTCTTGCAAACTCGAATATTTCTTATCTGTCATCAATTAAATTTTTCTTATTTTGCAAATATTGAAATCTTGTTTTCTAAATTGAGCAAAACTTTTACAAACTTAATTCTCTCCTTAATATATTCAATTTCTATAATCGTTTTGCCAATAAAGCATATGCTCTATTTGTTGATGAATCGCATTGGGTTCTTATGTTTGGCAACATTGTGGAGGAATCAATTGAATAAGAAATGTGGACATTACATTAGGAAGATTGAATTACACTAATTTTAAAATGATATAATCAACAAGGTGTCATTTAAAACGAGTTTGCTTTACTTTAGGAGCCACCCTTCCCACATGGAAATAGGGAAGTAGGTTTTTTTTTGGGTTAGGGGAAGTGGGGGTTAAAATCCTTACTTTTTGTTAGAATATACATGTAAGTTGTGTTAAAAAAATAGTCTCACATCGGAGAATTGATATGATGTTGAGCAATTAATATATCTTAGTTGGCACATAACTCACTAACTTAAATTTTTGAGTTAAGGTGGGTCTGACTAGATATATTGACGAGATCGGATTTAAGTTTTTCCCTTGGAAATCTCCCCACTTGAAGGTATCAGACAATTGGTAACAATTGATATTAGAGCCAATGGTTACACTTTCCAAGCCAATGTCTCCTAACAATTGTACTCCTAACAATTAGTATCAAAGCCGATGTCTCCCTACAATTGGTATCAAAGTCGATGGTTACGCTTTCCAAGCCAATGTCTCCCACTAATTGTACTCCCAACAATTGGTATCAAAGCCAATGATTATGCTTTCCAAGCTAATGTCTCTCAACAATTGGTATCAGAAGCCAATGTCTCCCAACAATTGGTATCAAAGCTGAGCCAATGGTTACGCTTTCCAAGCCAATGTCTCCCAACAATTGATATCAAAGCCGTTGGTTACATTTTCCAAACAAGTGGTCGTTGTGGTATAACAACATGGCTCTGTGAGGATGGCCCAAGTGGGCGTTGTGGTAATAATGTGGGCTCCAAGCCAATGTCTCCCAACACTCCTAACAATTGGTATTAGAGCGATGTTACGATTGTTAGGCCATTGTCTCCCAACACTCCCGACAATTGGTATTAGAACCAATGATTACGGTTTCTAGGCAAGTGGGCATTATGGTATAACAACGTGGGCCCATAAGAATGACCCAAGTGGGCGTTGTAGTGTAACAACGCGAACTCGTAAGGATGGTATTATAGTCGATAGTTACGGTTTCCGGGTAAGTGGACGTTGTAGTGTAACAACATAGGCCCGTGAAAATGGTATCAGAGCCGATGGTTACGGTTTCTAGGCAAGTGAGCGTTATAGTGTAATAACATGAGCCCGTGAGGATGGCCCAAATGTGCGTTATGGTGTAACAATGCAAGTCCATAAAGATGATGTTGGGTGAATATATTAGACTTTTGCTGTGCATGCACTCTCAACACTTTTTAGGGTGAGAACAATTTAGTTTTAGGTGTAAATTTCGACTCCACATGAGACATAACAAAAGTCTAGGAGTTAGAATAAGAGTAGAATAGGATCGACAAAAATAAAAAAAGAAATTTGTTAAAAACAATACTTTTGAAAATAGACATTTGACATGTTATATGTATCAATATCAATGAAATTAATAAAAAATTAAGTGTTTTTCCTCGACTATTATATCTCAAACAATACTTCTCCCGTACCTACCAATTTCTTTCTTTCTCTATTAATTCTGTGAATATTTTAGATAATTGGAGCCCGCCAAAGCCCGAGAGAAATGATCGGACTTGGGCTTGGGCTTGGGCTTGGGCTTGGGCTTGGGCCTGGGCTCGGGCTCGGGCCCCGACCCGTCCAACCATTACCTCCAATTCAAATTACCCAATAAAAACTCTGTCGCTCCACCCGAAGCTTAGGGTTCAGTCACGGTCTGCTGCTTCTTCTTCCTCCATCGTCGTCGTGGTCTGAGTCTGTTAGGGTTTTAGGCGAGAGGGGAGCGAAGAAGAAGGCCACACCATGAGCAGGAGCTTGGGGATCCCGGTGAAGCTGCTGCACGAGGCCTCGGGCCACATCGTCACTGTCGAGCTCAAGAGCGGCGAGCTCTACCGGGGCAGCATGCTCGAGTGCGAGGACAACTGGAATTGCCAGCTCGAGAACATCACTTACACCGCCAAGGTACTCCCCTCCTCCTCTTCTCGATGGATATCTCCTGCTATAGTTTTTTGGCTCTCTCGGTAGGTTGCGGGGCATTACTAGTAGATCAGCCCAGGGGCTCGTTTTGCTAATTACGCTGTTGCGGTCGTTTGGAGGAAAAAATAGAGTAATGGGTTTGTGGATTGCGTAAGAGGCTGTGGTGGGTAGCAGAAAATAAAGCAGCTTGACCTGGCCAAGACGACCATTAGATGTGCGCATTCCGTACTCTTTCCAAAGCTACACGGGGTGATCTTATGTTTGGCGAATGAGGGTGATAATGTTACTTGTATCGGATGGAAGTATTTTTGCAAGACATTATCTGAAAAACTGAGAAAATGCTTTGTTGATGAGCGGTCCTTCTTGTTGACCTCCCTTGCAGCTGTTATTAGCTACTAGAAATGTTCTTTCATTCACTGAACTCTTGCAGCGCTTAGTTCGGATAAGGTCAGTGGAGTTTCATTCGTGTTTCCGATGCATGCCTGGGTCTGAATTCTCACGATTGGGAGTCAAAAGTCATTTTTTCTTTACCACTCTGTTCCTTTTTAAGAAGGCCCTGATGTTCTGAATCAGGAAGAACAAACTTGTCAAGGAAAGAGCCTCATATCATGTTTCGCAGTTTGCTGATCTTTTCCCATGTTACATGCCTGTGTTTTGACTGGCAACCAAAAAATTTCTGTAGGCAGTACTCTCAGATGTTTAGAAAAAAGTGATTCAACTGCGTGGGACTTGAGAGCATTTCATGCTGATTTGATAGTTTTGGGCTCAATGGAGTAACACAATCTGACGACACACAGCAGTTTGTAGGATTACAAATCATCTTAGTTACTTATGAATTAGCAATATATCTGTAATACTGTATTGTACGATTACAGATCATGTTAATGACAGAGTTGACCTCTTGTGTAAAAGTTTAGGTTAAAAGTATTTTAAAAACTACTTTATAATACTTATGGAGACAGAGATAGGTAATACTTTGGAGCCATAATAACCATCTCATTTGACGTAAAAATCACAAGTTTGACTGGAAAAGAGAACTTACAGAGACAAAACACTAACAGGAATAGTTCCCTTCTCATGGTAGCCCACATTTTCCATATGAAACTCCCAAGACTGGAAAATTCCACTCCAGGAATTAGCTTGTCCAGCTCAGTTCTGTATTGGATGCGTAATTTGATCGTAACATACTTTCTATGCAGATTTGGTGAAAAATAGTTTGATTAGGTATTACTTTAATTGTTTTGACTGGAGGTCCAATGGGTTTTAGTTGGCTTTTTCAATCTTGACTTAATGTTTATTCATGCTTACAACATACTTTATGCTGTTGATTTAGTTGGTCCATCAGTGATAGAATTTAGTGAGTTCTAGTACAAAATAAGCTGGGTAATAATAGTACTGAAGGCTTTGGCCTTTCGAACCCATGCCAAGCAGCTGTAGTACCTTAGTTATAATAGTAATTTTAGCAGTTAGCCTTGTCAAGTACATTCGGCATGAGCGTCTCTTGAGCGTCTCTTGATCAGCTGTTGCTTTCCCCTCATTTGAACTAAAAAGGGGCTCTTTAGAACTGAGGTGCATTATTTGACCCTTTTGAACAGATAAAGGCTGGAGATAGTCTTTAAGGCTCTAGATACTCAGTATACTATAGCTATTCAAGCCTTGAAATTGTCTTATGGCATCCCACCCACCCTTAGGTCCTTTAGAGATTTTCTACTACCTCATGGGCACACCTCCCCCCCCCCGGTGGGGCGGGCGGGGGGCACAGCTAGGGGGTGGTCTGGTATTTTCAGTTTCTTTAGACTGTCCCTTTTTAATAAATCTTAACTGAATTCTTAATGCGTGGGATGGTAATATACATGTTTGTCCATTACTTGAGTACTCCTGCAAAACCAGAAATATATCTTTCAGTGTGTTTATAAGCCTTTCTTCCTTTTCCTACAGGATGGAAAAGTCTCACAGCTTGAGCATGTATTTATCCGAGGGAGTAAAGTCAGGTAATTGCTTAATTCATCCAATTCTAAGCTTTAGGTTGCTAGAAATGTTTTTCATAGATGCTGACATCATATATATCAATGTCATGGTTTTCATAGGTTCATGGTAATACCGGACATGCTGAAGAACGCTCCAATGTTCAAGCGCCTGGAGTCGAGGATCAAGGTACCGCTTTTGTTGACAAGTAGCAGATTCAGTCAAATATAGTTGTTTCCTTCTCCCTTATAAATTGCCTTTTAATTCTTGAAGGGTAAAAGCTCAGCACTGGGAGTTGGCAGGGGAAGAGCTGTTGCAATGCGAGCTAGAGTAAGTGCTAGACTTCTTTGTACCTCCAGTTCTTGTTTTTGTTGTTGTTGTCATCATTCTTCTTCTTCTTCTTGGGGGGCCTTTGGATTTGGAAGGGTAGTCGTAATACAAGTAGATGTGGTTATTTGGTGTGTATGTTAATGAATGATGTCACATACCGCTGTGATGTCTTGAATGGAATGCATATGCATGATGACCTTGTGTAAAAGGTTCACTGCATAAGGGAAGGTACTGCATGTTAATGAATGATGTCACATACCGCTGTGCTGTCTTGAATGGAATGTATATGCATGATGACCTTGTGTGAAAGGTTCACTGCATGAGGGAAGGTACTGCAGGTGGGTAGTATATTGGGTTTTGTGTCCTCTCCTCTACTTGCAATCTCATATATACTTTTTGCTTGGGCATATGAGTGATCCTAATCATATTACAGTCTCAAGCTGCTGGAAGAGGAGCAGCACCGGGTAGAGGGGTTGTTCCACCTGTTCGGAGGTAAGCAGCCATCCAGACTCCAGATGGGTCTCCTGTTCTCAATGTAGAGATGACGTGTCTTGGTTGCAAGTGAAATTTGAGTCGACAAGAGTAAATCCTCGTGTTCGAAATACATTTGGGTTGGGATTTTATCTTACAGTAAGAGAGATTTTGAATTCATGAGCTATATCTCTCTTGTTGATCAAGCTTATTGCTGGGCATTTTCTGTTACTGAATGTTAGGACAGTGGTTGGAATGTCCCGGAGTGTATTAGGACCAGCTTAAAGTCATTTTTCTTGGGCGACCGTGGATTTACTTCTCTTAACCTAAATGAATATTCTGTGATTTGTGCGAGTAGAAGGAGATTATGATTCCAGTTACGCAATTCATTTCCACTTTATCTGCTGCATTCATCAGCAGTGAGGAAAATCAAATGCTGTTATGTTTTGTAGGGTGAGGATAGGACAATATGTACATGGGTTATGGTGAACGTCGTTCGTTTAGCAAAAGAAACAAAATAGAGGCCCAAATAATTTAGATTCAAGGAAAATCAAATACTGTAAGGCTATGTGCAATCAAATGCTAATCTACAATTGTCATTTTATTTTGTGAGAGTTGGGCTGGGCTCTGTTCTCTCTCCAATTTAGGTATTCCTAGAGGGGTAATAACACGTAAATTAATAGGGGACAACGATGAGGTCCATCGTCAGAGTGACAAATTCTTTACACGCTCGTTATTGGATGATTAACGTAATTAGAATTGACATCTCAGTTAAATGGTGCATACATACATCTCACTTGGTTTATGCGGCTTGCTCAAATACTCGAACAATATATATATTGCTTTCAACGATCAAAATGAATGAGGAAAATTACGCAAAAAGTCCTAAAACATTGTACAACCATTAATTCAGCCATAAATGCTTTAATTTGGTTGACGTAGTTTTAAATTTTTGGACAATTTCCAAATGTAATTCACCTAGTGCTGATTGGCTGATGTTGACGGGAACTATCGGTCATCAAAACAATGTCGTTTCCTTTCATGATTTTGGGATTGTTTTTATAATGTAAAAATGTACTTCGCAATGTCTTTGGCGGGGTGGCAAGGGCTGATTTTGCGGAGAACGGGCTAGTTAGCAATTTTTTAATTGGTAACATTTTTGGCCAATTTTAATTTGTGTATAAATTAAAAGCTACCGATCGCAGTTTGAGGGAGAAATAGTCCAAGAAAAAACAGATTTGAATCTCCCAAATTCAGCATAAAAGAAGGGAACTAGGCATCATATTTTCTCCTTTTCTGTTACGAACTCTCTCTCGCCTTCTTCATCAGTGACTCACCCGTTGAACACCGTCGACAGAAATGGAACCCACAAATTCTCTCTCTCTCAACCGAAAGCTCAAACATTCTCTCTGCCTCATCTCTTGCATCCTCCACCACCAGTGCCGCCACCACTGTCTCCGTCGCTGGGAATTCTTCTCCTCTAACGGAACGCCGGCAATCACCAACTTAAAGCCACCTTCCACCTCAGTGTAATCAGCTTACGCTATGCAGCCGAAGCCATCGTGGGGCATACTCGAAGTTCCCAAAATAAAGGACAAGTGCAAGCATTATCTCGTGTCGCGCATTTGGAGGCATGGCCGATGGAGGAACACATCGGCTGATTTCAGGTATGACGCGACGAGTTACGCATTGAACTTCAACAATGGGGCTGATGACCGACCAGTTCCCCTTAAGGAGCTTCGCCTCAAGATTTGCTCCGCCAAGAGGAGTGACCCTTGACGGAGTCGAGTGTAATTATGTATGACGATTGACGGCATGCCAGATTGTCGGCCTTTCATGGTTCCGGGCCCTTTACCAAAGGTGGAGTTGCACGTCGCCGAATAAATAGAAACATGCTCGATGGAGGTAAATAGCGAACAACAAAGAACATAGTTCAAGGAGGAGAATAGAACTTTTCTCTATAAGTTTGACAGCAACTTGGGATGCTGCTTCTATTTATAAACTTTTAGCTACGTAAATGTGCAAATCTTTTTCACGAATTAAAGCCAATTTCAATCTGTATAGGAGCATGATTGGAATATAAATTTGGAGGGTCATGAGCTACATTTTCTTAAGTGAAAACGATTTGAGCATCCGACATCTTTGTCAGACCAATTTATAAGAATCATCTGATGATAGCAAGTTTTATAGTTTGATGCTTGCTTACACGTTTGGCCGGTCAAAATACGGTTGACCGGCGACTGACTGATGCCCCGGTGGCTCCTGGCATATGTGGATCAAATAGAGTGAAACTGAAGCTCCTTAGTGATTGATACTACAGGTAGCAATCACTTCGCTCGCTGCACATCAGTTCTTTCTTCAGCTCTTGTGCCGGCATTGGAAGTTCCGCATCGGGTTCTTTCCTGTGTGATAATTTACTCTCGCATTGAAAAATGCTTGCTCGATTTCCGTGCCTGTCAAACTCTGTAGCAGCATTGAGGCCTAGCGAGACCGAGACGGATGAAAATCTATTTTGGTAATCACTGTGCATCCTTTTGCTTACTCAAGTAAGACATTCATTTTTATGTTGCAGTGGGCATTATTTCGATGATCTACATCTTCCTAATAAATCCTACTGCACCATAACATAAGTGCCTTAACTTGTGCGGTTGCGCCAGCGAGCTCTTTAACGCAATTTCCTTTGCATATCACAAGGTAATACAAGTGACAAGAATTCCTTCAGTTTTTCTCACTGCCACTCTGCTCCGGGTACAAAATTTTGGTGAAAATTTCGCATTGAGTCGAACAGTGTATGGGATGTACAACGCACATAACCTGATTCAGCTTGAGGATGGAATTAAGGTAAACTAGGAGAAAGGGTAGGCTTCGACACATTGAGCTCTCCACAGCCGCTGATGTAAACAGTCTTGAGAGGCTTATTCCACATCGCACGAGCATTTTGTGCTCTTTCGTCCCCAAAAAACTCAGCCAAGTCGTTGAGTTGGCGGATATTCTCAGAGGGTTTGTACGTAGGAATGGAAGCAATCGCTGCTACGACATCCAAACCTGAAAATCAAAAGTAACCAAGATGTGAACAACATGAGAGAATGATAACATACAGAGGAACATACCAAGTGTTCTGTCATATAACAGTAAGCATGTAAAATGCAAGGAAGGAGTCAAATGTCTTCAAGAATAAACTTTGAACCACGAAGACCTTTTTCTTCTGAAGTAATTACTCAGTTTGATAAGCCATACGATCTGGACCGTCGGCTTTTTGCAGTTAAAGAACTACAAATGTTGTGGACAAAATGGAAGCTCATGCAGCGAAATTTGCCTGAGTAAAATGGCCATATCACTGCAATTTTCAGAGTTCAAATTTTGATAACTCATGCCCTATCGAATTCGATTGTTTGAAAGAGTGCCGCTTTGATTAGCCTAGACTATTACACTAGAGGCAAATCATCCAAAGTCACAAACTTTCAGTAATGAGGATTGAATAACAGATGAGGGCACTTGCTTAGATATGATCCAGAAAGCAAGTCCACCTTAAAGCTCTTGGGTCTTCACAGACAGTGTTTAGATTATAATTAAGCTACTGAGGAAAAGAAAAATTTGCAATGTAAATGACAGGAGAGGGACTTCTACTTGGTCAGACAAGACAGCATCAACAGCAGCAACATGAGCAATTCACAAAAAGCCCGAGGTTTTATAATGCAAGGGCCCCGATTGTGATCTACACATGTCATGTCAGATCAAGAATGAACTGAAAATGTCCAATCTAGCAGCGATAATGTTCTGTTGAATGCAAATTCTCAATCAGATATGGGGAGACCCTCAAGCAGATTTAGTATAGTACATACGTGTTCTACATTCAAGCAACAGTTTCAGCAATCCGTATCGATTGCATTCCAATCACACGCCACGGAATCGAACTCAAGATTCCTGTACCAAACATGAACAATCAAGAAAAAAGCAGTCCAATTCATTTACTGACCTTCAAGCACCGTCCCGAACACAATGTTCTTGCTATCCAATTGGGGACAGGGACCAGGCCCTGTGGTGATCAAGAACTCCACGTTCCTGTACTCGGGGTCCATCTTGATCTTCTCGTCATCGTCGTTCTCCGACAAGCTCAGGGAGACGACGCCGGCCCTCGAGTGGCGCAGGAGGAAGGCCCGCGAGTCCACTGTCTCGGTGTTGCGGGCCAGCTCCGACAGCGGCGGCCTCACCTCGCCCTTGTCCCGCCGGCCCTGGCGGCCGGCGAGGAAGTACTGGCCGGGGAAGATCTTGTTGACAAGGGTGTTGCGGTAGGCGCTGCTGCCGGGGGCGGTGCACATGGACTTGAAGTTGGCGACGGTGAGGGGGACGAGGTGGCCGTAGAGGCCGAGAACAAGGCGGCCGAGGGGGACGGAGTCGGTGCAGAGGGAGGCGAGGTCGTCGGAGATGGCGCGGTCGGGGCGGAAGTAGTTGGGGCAGATGGAGAAGTCCATGAACACGCGGTCGGTGATGGTGGTGTCTGGCGGCGGCGGCGGCGGCGGCAAAGGAAGGGAGGCGGCCGGGAGGGAGAGGGAGGTGGCGGTGGCGGTGGTGGTGGCGGTGGAGAGGAGGAAGGAGCGGCGGGTGAGGTGGAGAGGGGGGTGGTGGTGGGGAAGGGGATGGGGGTGGGGAAGGATTTGATCATGGAGGAGGTGATGGGTTGATGATGGAGTTGGACATTGTTTTCATTTTGGTGGGAGGATAGACAGATATTGGCTGTTAGAGGGGAAGTGGGGCCCTCAAATATCTTATTGGGTGGGTGGTGAAAGATGATGCAACGCCACTGTTTTTACAGTCACATGTAAACTGTTTGACCCAAGGAAAAGTCAATAATATAGACTAGTATTTCCCATCAACATCATGGGATAAAAGGGAAGAAGGCTACGGAAAAACACTCGTGTGCGATTCTATTCCTGATTTCAAACATTGCTGTGATGATTTACCCTTGTTTGATGCCTTATGCCACTGGAATTGATATGGGGTTGTTTACACACATCCTATTGTAGAATTTGAAGGAAATTATCAAAATAGTCATAAATTTATTGTAATTATGCTGATTTAGTGTCATATATATTTAACTAATTGAGTTTTAAACCTTTTGTAACAGTGACAATTCAATCTATCTAGTCAAATTTGACCAACTGTGCTGACATAGGTGCTAGCCAATGCTGATGGACAATTTTTTTAATACTTTTTTAATTTTTTCTTTTCCTTTTTCCTTTCTTTTTTTCCCCCTCCTTCCTCCTCCTTCCTTTGGCTCTAGTGACCAGCTAGAGGGGAGGTCGGTAATCAGATTGAGGCGGCCAGCTAGTGGCGAGCTCACTCGACCACTAGTAAGGGCTTGCCTCACCGTCGTCATCAGCGAACACCCACCTTCTAGATAACCATCCGATGGCTTGCTGGAGATTGTCATCGTTGAAGGAAGATGAAACCCCAATGGGTAACTTAAGCGCTGCTTCAATAGAAACTAATATGGAGAGAGGCATTGAGAAGAGAAGTAAAGCAAAGCTGAGGAAAATTTGCAAAGAGATGAATTGGCGATTGGCCTCAAATCGATGGTACAAAGATCAATGGTGATTGAGAAGGAGAAGAACCAAAGGGCTCACCTTGCCGTCACTAGGTGAGATCGGCCTTGCCCAATTTCTTGGCAAGGCTTGCCTCTTGGATCTGGGTGAGGGCGAGCTTGCCAATCCACTAGCGAGGGCTTGCCTCACTAGAGCTTGTTCGAGCTCACCCTTGCCTAGTGATGGCTAGGCAAGCTCACTACAGCCAGTCAACCAAAGCAAAGGAAGAAGGAGGAAGGAGGGGAAAAAAAGAGAAAAGCTTTAAAAATTAATAACAAATTTGAAAAAAATAAAATATTATTAAAAAAATTATTCACTAATGCCACCTAGCGTTCACGTCAATGTTGGCCGGTCAAATTTGGGTAGATAGACTAAATTAGCACAATTGCAAAATGGTTATGATTTAATTGACAAAAAAAAAAGTTTATAACTGAATCGACATAATTACAATAAGTTCATGACTTTTTCGATAATTTTCCTGTAGAATTTGAGTACGTACTCCAACGTATGCAAATAAATATATGAAGTTACACATTGCACAACCCTTTAACTTGAGACACTGAGCAAATGATCGTGTATTGCCTTTTCCTAGTGAAGACGGCCATGGTTAATAACATCACTTAAGTCGAGAGACGTAGGGTTTTGCCTAGACACCACCTCTTTTGCTTCCTTAGAATTGAAACAACTAGAGAAAAGGTAAAAACAACAGGTTTTTCACAGTAGAACAAAGGCTGCTAATGCTTATTAAGTAATACGACAAACTTATTTATACTAATAAACATCCAGTCCACACTTAAATATCTGGCAAGAATTCGCCATTTCGCCTTTTCAACTAATTCTGTAAACTGATTTGAGTATCTTTATCATTATCTCAAAAGGATACAGGAGTGATGGTCATATGTTGAGTGAAAAATGATCTCAATCACCACGACCAAGCATAGCGATATCCGTCACCTATCTGCAGAGGCCTGTCCTGTTGTATCCTCCGACCTTGTCAAAGAAGACATGCTATCGACCGAGAGAAGAGAAGATCGAGCAGAGGTATGGGAAGACGAGAGGGACAACAAACAATCCGAGCACAGCTCCTTCCTTGGGAAACACACCTTGCGGTTGTTCGGGCAAGCGTCGGGGCAACTGCTGTCGCCTTTGACCTTGTGTAGGGCACAACTGCAGTACCGGTGGTATGGGCGGCGCTCGACCTCCACATCGTTCAGCGACAAGGTGCCATAGATGACACACCGGAGCAACACCTTGGAAGCTGCTACAGTGGCCATCCCCTCTCCCTCTCTCTCCCTCTCTCTCTCTCTCTCTCTCTCTCTCTCTCTTCCCCTTCCTCCTTGGTGTGTCCTTGTAAGTAGTTGAGGGGGTCCTTGTGCTGGTGAATTTACAGTGAATAGTTGATTAGGTGTCTAGTGTTGGGTTGGAAAATTGTGCAGGCCTTAGAGGGTAGTTCTATATAATAGTGATACAAGTCATCGGAACGTGAAGTGTAGGGTTCTCTCTGGAGAGTTTATCCTCTCGGTTGGAAGAATTCGAGAAAACGATGCGATTTTCGAGACGTGTCTGTGCAAAATGTGATAACTAAAACGTGTTTTCATGAGGAACGTCTCTTTCTCTGTCTCTCTCTATCTCGGGTAGTCTTGAATGTGAAGCTTCCCAGGGAGAAAGAGTAGGACAAGTTCTTGGCTTTAACTTAGAGGTTTGGAATTAGGGTTTTGGTCAATTGCTGTCTAGATAAGTCAGTCATTTTAACTAATAAAACCTTTCGCGTTTTCTAGAGAGAGAGGGAGGGAGAGAGTTCGTTAACCTGATTCTTTCTGACCGATCTTTCTTGTTTAAGTGGTACATCGACGATGCTGTCTAGGCAACTAGGATCTTTCTTGTTACGTGCGGTCTCTCTTTTCTTCCTTTGACCCCATGTTTTGTCCGTCAGCTTGAATTTAATTTGCCTGAAGTTTGGATGTAGCAACTTGCGTAGTTTGGTGTCTTTTTTCCCAAAACTTCCTTTAATCGGGGCATGCGTCAGACGAATTCCTAATATTACCTGCTTTTTTACTAACGATGATCAAAGGAAAACATATACCTGAAATCCTAAAGAATGATGTTTAAATTTTATGTCATCTCCTTTTATTTTGAAATTGTTACTTTTATCCAGCATGCTTAGTTACATCCCACAAATTAAAAACCCACGAAAATGTCGAGTTTTGATCAATACATTTATGATCTATTCAAATTGGGTTGACCCTTTTTTATTTTGAAAAAAAGGTCATATTTGAAGTATGGGGATGTTTACACAATAATATCTATAACACACAAACAGATGGAAATTTTTTAAACTGCTTGTAAGCCTACCATAATTTTCAAATAATCACAAAATTAGTATGCTCGATAGATCACAGTAAAAAAATGGATAGAAGTTTCTAAACTCTTGTTGATGTGTAATTTTGTCCTTTCATATTACGGAAATATGTATGTTATTTGTTTATATAATTTCCCGAATTTGTTAACAAATGTCATTATTGGGATAGATGACATGATCTTATGTTATTTTTGTTCATTTGAGGTATTTTAGAAAGTTTTGACTTAATAAACTCAAAACGAGACTTGTTAGGGATTGTCGACCTACAAACTGACTATCTGCCTAAATTTGACTGGCCAATTCAGTCTATCTACCTAAATTAAGTCATAAACCTTTTTGCCAATTAATAGATACGTGGGATGGGAAATTAACAATTTCAACATAGAAAAGGAAAGGAAAAAGAAAGTTGAATAAAAGAGTTGTATGCATCAAAGGAAAAGAGACCTTGCATGGATGAAAACATCAAACATGTCCTCATCTGAACAAAATACACACTTTGAACAACACCTCACGCACCACCAAAATCTTTCCTCCCTCCCTCCTGCCATGCGTGCATGTGCGAGTGTCATAACTCGGATACGGGGAAGCAACCTCAAATTGGAGGTCGATTCTTTTCATGTGAGGAGAGAGAATACTCTCGAAATTCTTATGTAATGCGTCGCCCATTCAGATAAATTGACATCTTCAATTCATCCCACAACGATATGATCTTTATCTTTGTTACATATCATTAGCAGAAACCCACTGATTACGGTCTTTGGAAGCGCAATATAATTTTTTGATAATAAAATCTCTCCATCGAAACTTGCAATTATCTAAATCATTGTAGGGTTTTGTTGAGTCCAAGATGTTAAAATGCTTAAATATTAAATAATGATTGTATCTAACAACTTAAACTATCAGAGCAGTTGGTTATGATCTTACTAAATTTCACACGACATCAAAACAGGATGCTCTTAAGTTCAAATCTCTCTATGACCTTATTTGCCTCCCTAATTATATATTTTATAATATTTGAATATTAGATTATCATAATTTGATGATGGTGGGGGCTCTTTACACCTCAAGGCAGTTGATCATTCTAGCTATACTACTTTGATGTTTAAATAACACTTGACACTCATCTAGCGCAGGCATTCTGTCGCTAATTACATTGTGTGGCAGCGCAAGGAATTTAAGAATTATTTATTCTTGGAATAAGTGGATTTTATCAGTTCATCTAGAAGGTTGGGTGCAATCCCTCAATCCTGGCTATGTTGACCATGTCCCAAGATGAAGAAACACCCCTGCATGTCTTATGCTCGATATTGTCGATTTTGCACATCTGTCGGCAGTTGTCCTTCCCTTGTTCTTGACAAGGGACGAAAGAGGTTGAATGTAAAAGAGCACAAACTTTCTCTGTTAAAATAATATAGGATTAATTATGTTGAGGAAAGCAAGTTTCTGGAGATATATATAATTTGGACGATGAATTCAAATTTTTTTTTTTTTGAGATAATTAAAAAGATTTAGCATCATGATTCGAAGTCTTAAAAGGTTCCATTTAAATTTAAATTACGTTTTTTAGCCCTCGATTAGTATTACATCATTGTAAATTCACCTGGCACTTCTCATGAAGTTTTATGGAGCAAACTTTGAGGTTGAAACCTCTTTTAAATTTGCTTTCTAATATGGTGACATAGCTCGTGAATCTTCTTAATGAAAATCCGTTAATGATCTTGCCGGCTTGTGATGTATTGCTTACAAGACATTAGTCACAGATCGCCTACCCTACGACTTATTTCATCCGTCAACCTTGAAGGACTTGCTGACAATTAGCTTAAAACCGTGTATAGCAATAATAATAATGATGATGATGATGATGATGATGATGATGATGATGATGATGATGATAACAACAACAAATTCAAAATGGAGTTTATCGTGATGGAAAACCAAGATGAGAATTGATGAACAAGAGAGACTAAAGTGAAGTTCCAAGGCACTTGAGACTTGATATTACATCCTTCATGGCTTATTCATGTCAAATCTATTGTCTTATGGCACCTATTTTATCAAAGAATTTTGAATATTTAGCAATATAATGATGTAACTGATATAGTAAAATAAAACAGAATGATTATGAAATCATGTTAGATTCATAACATTAGAAGCCAATCGCAGCTGAAAATTGTTTTACTCAAGATAGAAGTCATACATAATCTCTTGGAGGCCAAAACACCATATGTACCATGTCTTGCCTAATTTTTCACCACCCAAGTTTATAATCTATGTCTTGCTCAAATGAATGGGTTTTTGGATGATCATAGTTAATGATTAGTTTGCATATACTGAATAAATATTGATTGACTAAGGGTTTTGCTTGCTTCTAAGGAGAAAATATTATGCTATTTCTCTTTGGAAAGATCTATAGAGGCTTATCTTGCAAGTAAGCCTCATTTATCTGAAGTTAGGAAAAACCCGGTATCAAATAAAGCAAGAGTGCTGCAAATATCTAATTGATCTTTAGATTTTTCTAACACACAGCTGTCTTCATATGTACTTGATTGCAAGCAACACCATGGCTAGTCTTTAAGTCGGTTGACCATTTTTTGTAAAATAAGCATAAAAGTAATACTCCTACAAGTATATAAATTGACTTCTTTTATGTTATAGCCATGAGATAGTATCCCGGGCTAGCTTGGCGCACCTAATTAAGGCTACCCGATTTGGTTCAAAATAGGCCATCTAACTCAATTCCTTGCGATTCATCTTTTAAGAGAGGTTGCTTCGGATAGAAACCGGATCGGAGAGCTCGTGTTTCTTGAGGTTCAAGGTCCCAATTGTTTCACCACTCAGCCCACCTCCCTGAGTTGATGTCCTCAAATCTAGTGATGAACATAATCGATTACGCTCTTGATTGTTAGAGCGTTCGTTACTTGAAAGATTATTAAGAGCTTGTAAGAGTTTACATGTAAAAGTTCACGGGGCATGCTAAGCCGTTGGCTTCTTCAAATGTAATAAGATGGACCAAACAATTGGTGCCTAGGATTCCCACATGAAAGTACAAAGATGAATGAAATCCTAGTGGCATTTATCTATGAGATATGAACTTGATTTTCTAAGACTTTTTTCGCGAGCTACTAAAGAAAGATGAACCCTAATTTTTTAAATCAACCCAGTAGAAGGAAGAAGATACAAATGTAATCGCCCCATCATGTAATTCAAAACGAATGATCAATTTTTTATACACAAGGTCATCCAGCACACCACATATAAATTAACCAGACATAAAATGTTGAGAACACAAGACAGCCATTTTCTCAAGGCAATCTAGCCGATAAAGGACTGCATGAACATGATCTACGGGAGCCTTGGTCCAAAAAATGGCATCGCACACATCACTCACATCTCACACCCTTTCAATCAAGTTATTTTCCAAGAGTCTTTTTTCCACACGTCTCGGCTTATTCAGACAAACCAAAAGCGAAAGGATCACAAATTCAAGACCTCATAACTTACAGGAGACACTATTTTCTTCGTCCTCGTGATTGCAAGATCCGAGCCGACTCCTCGGTGCTGTCGCCGGTGACGAAGAGGGAGATGACTGCGCGGAGGCCATCAACGCCAAGTTGCCCTCGCTCCACGACTTCCGGATCGGATAAGACAGGCTCATGCTCTTCAGGTTAGCGTGGGAGCAGTTCCGGCTCGACTTGTGGAGCGCGCAGCTGCAGTTGCGGTGGTACGGCCTCCTCTCGATCCCACCGCCACACCCGGAGAGGCACCCCTCGTAGAGGGGGCGGAATAAACCCTCTGAGCCGCCGGTCGCCGCCATTCAACAGTTCCTTGTATTTTTTAATTTTTTAGCACTTCCTTAAGGAAAAGGGCACCACCAATGCCACCACTTGAGATGTGTTCGTGAAGCCCTTTGCGGGCTTTGGTGGCACCTTCCAATAAATGGTCATGCTATTCATATATAGTGCAAGAAGGCCGGGACAATTTTCGTTTTAGTCGTCAAAGCTTGTTATGCGGAGAAAACGTTGGAGAGGCCGTTTCTTGTGGGGCGGTCGTAGACCATGGGATCGAGCGCATTATTTGTGGGATCTCCTAGCAGCTTCTGTTTCGGAGAATTTAAGAATACATAATTAGCAATAAGCAGGGCAATGGAAGTGGAGTTACAAACGAGATCTTCATAGGATGTTTCGCAAGTAAAAGCCTTGTCGTAGGAGTGTCCCCCCATGCGGTTCGATCAGGAATATTTCTGGCATTGCGGTTGATTCGCATTTCTTGAGGGAATTGGGGTTTCCATTTCGTGGTTGTCCATTTCAACATTTTCAAATTTGGTAGATGACAACAATGAAAATCAATTTACTCGCCATGTGCTAGCACTTTTTGGTACAATCTCGAAGAATTTTATCACGTGCCATGTATGTGAACTCATGTTGAAGAACTTTTAAATTCTTCTATCTCAACTATGATTGATGGGTACGAACATAGATGTCATCAATAATTATGGTACGCTCAAATATGTCATAGTACGATGCCAAGAAAACTCAGATCGTTTGTACAATGATGGTATTAACAAGAGACAAACTTTCCTTCAGTTGTATTATTTCCTTACCAAAAAAAAAAACTTTCCTTCAGTTGCTAGAAGAAACATGATGCAATTTGGTAGATCGCAAAATCTTCGGTACTAGAGCATTTGTTGCAAGAGTTAATGAACGCCTCGTTTGAATGGAATAGACATGAATGATAGGGGGAGCTATAAAAAAGTTTCTCTGATGGCCAATTTTCCTTTAACAAATTCAACTAAAAAAAACATGTGAAACACTCTTTGATATAATAAATGTAGAATTCCAAAGAAGGGCATAAAATGGGATTATTTTTTCAAAAGAGACCTTCAGTGAATATTATTTCAAAAAAGAACAAGAAATAGCTAAAATAGTCTCAAATAAAGGTTTTAGCTTGTCAGTTAGCTCAATTTTTGTCGGCTAGCAGTATGTGATATTATCAGCAGTTGGAATAGGAGCATTTTTGTCAAAAAAAAAAAGTGTGAAAAATTATGAACCCTTAAATAAAAGATCACAAATTGCTTCTTCCTTCTTTCTCTCCTGTTCGTGGAGCATTCCTATTTGTAGAGCTTTTCTAGATCTGCTTTCTTTCCACAGAAGACAATGATGCTTGAGCAAGGTCGACCTCCAGTATACCTATCAAAATAGGTCAGTCTTTCCTTTTCAATCACCTATAATGGGTTTAAAACTAAAAAAACTAAAATATATGGATCCTTAATGGGTCAAAGTTTAAACCTACTTAAAACCCAACTACTCTTCAATCCTCTAAAAAAACTCCTCTCCTCTCCTATCATCTCCTCTCTCAAATCAAAACGACTAAATATTCCTCATCGCACGACAACACGTCGTTTTGCTCCCATCGCTCACATAGCAGCTCCTCCTCTCGCTTGCATGGTAGCGCTATCGCACGCGGTCGGCACCACGTTGGACCTCTCTCAATCTCTGACTTTCACTTGCACTTGCACAACCCTAGCCACCACACCTTGCTAGCTTGATTGGCTGTCAAAACCTAGGTGAGTCTCGCTCCTCTATATGTGTGCGTGATTTTTAAAAAATAATAATAATTTACAAAACATAAAATAAAAATTATTAAGAATTTGATTTTTTAAAAAATAAACAATATTAAAGGAATATAATCTTTAAAAAAGATTATAATAATGAGTTTTCCCAAGTTTAGTTAAATTGGGAAGTGTTTTAACAATATGAGTTAGGTTGAGTATGGGTCAAAAATTTTATAATATGTTTAAATGGGTCAATTTGGGTCAGACCATTTATGACCTGACCCAAACCTGACCCGATCCACTTGTTTAATAGGTCTAAGCATTGGGATAGCTAGACACTTACATACAATCAAGGGCCTTGATTCTCTAATTTCGCAATTCTCTTCAATCTCCACTCACATCCTTGGCCTGGTGATTCGACTGACCTTCTTCCACCTTGACAAAGGAACTTGATAAATAATCCTAAGAGTTGGCCTTTTCTTGTCTAGAGAATTCTTCAAAGCTTATTTGTAATAGCAAGTATATGCATTAAAATTTTCAGTCGGATGTAGAAATTTGCCAATGCATTTCCGGAGATCTATGAGCCTCCCACTAACTTCATTTTGATGATTGTTTAGATTTATCCCTTATAACAATTTTCTTCATGATCTGTCCTCAAGATTCATATTATTGAATTGGTCTTGACATTGCTCTATCTTGATTATACATGCAACATTAAGAAGTGCTTGGCAATAGTTTCTAAGCATTCAAAAATCGTTCCTCCCCATTCCTTTTAATCATACTCATCAATGTAGTTTAGCGCTCTAAACCATTGTCCTTGATAGTTATAAAACAAAATGCAAATTTCAATATTGTTTCCATTAAAGCATCGATCCCTATAAAATTATTTCTAAACCTATCACAATATTGTGTTTACTTGAAAAACATGTGAAGTACTATTATATGTATATACAAGGTTTGAGATTTTGACTTGTAAAGTATGCTTCATCTACATTTTAGAAGCATATATGAGTTAATCACAGTGATTAACCTATAATGCGCTAATCACAGTGATTAACCTATAATGCGCTAATCACAGCGATTAACCTATAATGCGAATTCTTAACAAACCTTTCATTTCTCCCTTCTTTTATGATATAATTTTTAATGAGCTTTCTAAACTCCTCAATATTGCTAAAGCAATATTCCAACTTAAATACAATATTTTTTTATATCCAAAGAGAAAATTTAGGCGTTAGTCCTATGTGTGTTTGTTTATCCTCAATGAAGTGAGCAGAGCACGCATGTCTATCTTCAAATGCCCCAAAGCTTATAACCAATTCTATTAGGTCCCTCTAGCTCAATAGGTTCTAGAATGTCACGCATATGCACATGCAATGAAGTACATAAATAAGTATGTTGATGTATGCTTCTTTATACGCGTGTTTTTAATCGAACAAATGTCTTGAAACCTCACAAGTTTTTTTTTATTTATTTATTTATGAATGATGTAAAAAAAGTTTTAAGATGTGCTATTAATTGCACTACTTTCATCCAGATGACGTGTCTTGTGGAGAAATACCGAAGACAAGAGGGTGCTCAAGTTTAAAATGTTAAGTCAAACTGTGGATGTACACATGTGCAAAGTTTACTCTTTACCTTATTTTAAATAAGAGCTACTATTGACCATTTTTTGATAAAATAGCGGCACTTCATGTTTTTATTTAGAATTTTTCCTATAGTAAATATTAACAATTTATTCTGATTTTTTTTAAATATGTAGTTTTTTGCAATAAACTACTCAAGCGTCATTTCCAATTAAAAAAAAATTAAGTCTTTAAAACATATAAAAAATTCATAAACTTAACTATATACTTTCTAACTTTTCAAGCATCTTATGTACATTTTTGTTTCTTATATAAAATTTGGTTTAAAGTTTTTCTTCGACATTTATTGAATATCCAAATAAAGAAAATATATGATGTCACAGGCATCGACTTCCCTTGAGATTTCTACGGTTAAAGTTTTGAAAAAAATTTTTTTTTTTGGTTAGTATGCTTAGCAATTATCCTTTTCATCTCATACATCAAAGAAGATAAAACAAGCAAATTAATATAATATGACATACTCCCACTACATTAGCCTGCAAAATAGATAAAAACTGGAAAGATTACTTCCCCAAACAATAAGTCGATTTATGAAGCCCAAGTCCTAATCTTAGCCTAACGGTTGACACGAGTTTCATTTTCCAATGGACATGCGAGACATGACAATTCCAATCCAATGCTAATGAATAGCACTTGCCCATGACGGTATTGGCCACTTCTTTGCATTAATCTTTTATGTGTGATATCACATGATTTACTTTGTCCACTATATTTTCTCTTTTATTTGAAAATATTTAAAGAGAACTAGTTATAATTATCCTTTAAATAGTATCATAAGATCTCATTTTTGTCAGGAAATGCTCTAGCACCATTGATACACCCAGAGACTCGAGCAAGGCAAATCCTCATTTCTAGCAACTAGGATGTTAAGGTGAAGAATTCATCCATGAGGTGTGAGATAGACGCGCTACTCTCACAAGTGAGCCTGATCTCTTGGTCTCTTATTTCCTTTTCCAAACTCAAGCATATATAAAATCAACAATTGATAGTACTCCCACAAAATTTCACAATGACAATTTCAATCCAATGCCTATGAATAGCTACTACCTATGATGGCATTGGCCATTTCTTCCTACAAATCTTTTATGTGCGATGTCACGTGATTTACTTTGTCTTCTATATTTTCTCTTTTACTTGAAAATATTTAAAAAGGACTAGTTATAATCACCCTTTGAATGATATCATAAGATATCATTTCTATCGGGGAATGCTTTAGCACCATTGATACAACTAGAGATTCGAGCAAGGCAAGTTTTCCCTTGTGGTAACTAGGATGTTAAGGTGAAGATTTCGCCCATGGGGCATAAGATAGACACGCTACTCTCACAAACGAGTCTAATCTCCTAGTCACTCTTTTTTTTTTCCTAACCACTCGATGACTACCACGAGAAATTCGCATCTGAACTCGGGTCTGTATGCACCGAGTCTATCATGATCTTTAATCATATGAGCATCACATTATTTAATATTGCGATTTGTTCAAGGATCATGGACCCGGATCCGGATCCATGCAAAGATTGACCCGATTACCCGGATGCCTGATGATGGGCCGGTGGCATCGTTTCTCGCATATTCCCAAAGGGAAAGAGGCCGCCCGCACTGCAGCCGTTTGCGTAGGGGGATATGATATCCTGAATTCCCACCCCCGCATCACAGCCGTCCACGAGTCCCCTTGCGGCCCACGGCGGATCACCAACGGTTCAGATGCTACCGCTTCCCCCCAACGCAGGAAAACCCATGCAGGAGGAGGAGGTGATCCTTCGACGGTTCCTTCGTCGTCGCCCCCAAATCAATCCGATCGATCAAAATTAGGTCAGAAATTCAATCGAAATTCATCGCATTCTCCGACGAAGTAACTTCGAGTCCGGACATGGCCGGAGGTAATAGGAGATCGAATTCGAGGAAGAGCAACGGCGGCGGCGGCTTCAACCGGAGCAACAGCAAATCCGACAGCAGAGACGACAGGAGGAGAGGGAGGGGAGGATTCAACGCCTCGGCGTCGATCAGAGCCGGCCGCTTCGTCGAAGGCGGCCTCCTGTCGGACTGGCAGCTCAAGACTCCGTCTCCGGCCCCTCGGCGAGGTCCGTTTCTCTCGGTTCGCTTGCGCTTTTCTTTGATAGAATGTTGGAGTGGTTGGTGATTGATCGGATCCCGGTTTCGGGTTCCGAGGGAATGGAGGTTGAACGGAGACTGGAAATCCAGTTATCTCGGTTGTTTGTGTGAGGAGGGTATTTTTCTGACCATAAGAGTGTGTTTTGGTTTTCTTGGTTTCCCTTTTAGGATCGAATCAAAATTCGGATACATCGAAAGCTGGAAGCTCCAGGCGAGGTAAGGGTTCTGGTTCTAAAAGCTTGCCGCAAAGTTCGAGATCAAATGCTGTCGAATACCAGTATCCGTCTCTTGACCTTCAGGTGAAGTCTATTTGATTTTTGGGCTCGTGTTCAGGTTATAATAATCTGAAGGTTGTCGGCTTTTGTTGGGAAAAGTTCATGAGTCATTGACAATAATTATTACCGTCTCTTGGATTTCACAACCGCTGTGTTTTGTAAATGAGGAGTCAACCAAACAAAAGCCTTGAACCTAATAGAAAGTAATTTTAAGAGTTGGTCTTAGTTGATACATTGAGGCTCAGATTATGGTTTTTTGTCTTTGTAGCTGTCTTGATTTGAGAAGACTTCTTGTGGATCAGCCTTGATCTCAGTCTCTCACTTGTGTTGATCTAGGTTAGTTGAATTTTTTTAACAGGATGATTTGCATCCAGTATCGACCTTCGGAAATACAAATGGAGAGAATAAAATGGATTTTTCTCAGCCTTTCATTCTGTGTGGTTCCAAGGAGAGCCAAATTGTTGCTTATGTAGATGAAGGGCCATCATCAATGGATCAAGCAAATATCAGTTATGAGTATCATTCAGATTTTGTTCTTGGTGATAGCTCACACAAAGGATTGGGTTATTATAATGAAAATGATGCAGCTCCAACTGGAATTGAAACACCTTCAGGGAAAATGGAAAATCAAGAAGAGTCACAGAGTGGCATGTCATCGGCTGAGCAGGAAGTGGATTGTTGTGAGAGCTTTGACTCTGGAGCAGCTGAAAAGAGGGCTCAGCTTTTGTCAAAGAAGACATCTGCGAAGAAAAATGCTGGGTTTGTATCGATTGGGGGATTGAAGTTATATACAGAAGATATATCCGATGAGGAAGATGGTGAGGATGATGTTGTGGAATATAGTGATGAGGAAGACTCAGAGTCGGAGTCAGCTGAGCAGGATGGAGCAACGGATTCTTCTGAAAGTGATGACTCTGAGGACATGTCTGATAGTGGTTCAGATGTTGATGATGACATTGCTCAAGATTATTTGGAAGGAATTGGTGGGAGTGATTCTCTTTTAGATGCAAAATATTTGTTACAGAAGGTTTCTTCTTCATCTGATGACTCAGACGATTCTTCTAGTAGCGATTTGGATGGAACATTGAAAAAATTGGGTGGAATTGCTCTCCAGGATGCTTCCACGGAGTATGGTATGCAGAGGAAGTGTCAATCAAAAGATCAAGGTCATGGGAATGTGAGAGATAATCGGTCATCAGCTGTGGATGATTTTATCTTGGTAAAAGATGTGAGGACTCTTTCAGCCAAGAAGAATCGTGGTACAAGAGTGCCTCAATCTCAGTCATTGCAGTCTCAGAAGAGTACAAGATCAAGAAGATTTCCTGGTAAACTTCATATATGCATTAATCTAACTTAGCTCTCGCTCCCCCCTGCCCCATCCCATGGGGGAATGAGACAGTTGTCATGCTCAATGGAAAACTAGTTTAGTGGTATACATTGGGATTTGAAATTAAATCAAAATATTAATCAATTAATTATGAATCTTGGCTTTTTTATTTGATCCATGAACTAGTAGTTAAGTCTCAAGTATTAATTATTAAAATGAAGAAATAAGGAGATCGATGTGTTTGGATGACACGATTGGAGGGGTCTCTATGTTTTTGACCTCCTGAGAAAGAAACACATGTGAGGCGCACAAGGACCTCTCTTTCAGAAGTTTACTGTTTACTTTTTAATTTATGGAGCTCCCCTTCTGTGTCTTGGGAAACAATGAGCAATTATTATCTCTTACTTGGGGAATGAAGAACAATTTAGATTGTCTAAAGGCTCTTCATAGGATAATGTTTCTTTAGTTTTTTGCTCTTTTGGTAAAATTCAAATGCAATTGTGCACAGGTGAAAAGAAGAAACATCGCAAAGAATTGATTGCTTCTAAACGTCGGGACAGAATGATTCGTAGGGGTGTTGACCTTGAGAGAATAAATAAGGTAAGGGTGGAAGTATCCGGAAGTTGCAAAGGCATTCTTCTGTCTTCTCCTCAAGTATAAATGGTCTTTGTGATTTGATGACAATTGACAAGCAATTGCATAATTATCTTTTGTATGTGCCCGTCATTATGCCATATTTGTCTGAGCCAAATTCAACTCTGTTACTTTTGCCAAGCTGAGGAGCCTCACTTCTGCATCATGGATCCTATCACCGCTTTCTCTTAATTTTCTCATGCTTAGTGCATTGAATTGTTCCTTTGTTATCATATTTTTAAGTGTTGAAGTTGTAGACCTTGTTTCATAAATATGAGATGGTAATGGATGAATGAGAGGGTACATGTTCTTCTGAGAGGATCTTTTTGTTCTTTTTTGGGGGGAACTTTCTGGGGTTATACTGAGTACCAAATATCTTTATCATGGTAATATAAATTATCCTGCTGGCATGAAGTTCTTTGGCATCATTAGAAGTCAACTTTGTTAGGCGTGGACTCTAAACTTGGTACCATTCCACTCATTCGACGTGTTGTTGTGGTGAGTGCAAGTGGGTGCCGGGTCTCTTTGTTTTGTATAGTTGGTTGGTGGAAATACATGCTTACCTTACCAAAAAAAAAAACTTTGTTAGGCGTGAAGTTCTTCAACCTGTGTCCCCATTTATCCTATAATGCTTGAGTTTTTAATGTCACACCCAATCTGGCCTTTCTGCTCCTATGTTGTTTAAGTAGGGATTGGCATATTATCCTTTCTGTGGTATCTAGAATTGATTATTAGGACCAAATTTTAATCCTCTTCTTGGTTTCATTTTTTTAGAAGCTGGAGCAGATTGTTCTCTATAGAGTTGAGATACATTCTTTTCAACCTATGCATTCTCGGGATTGTTCCCAGGTATGTTTTACTATCTCTCTCTCTCTCTCTCTCTGTAGTGACAAAGGTTGCCACACCTTTCCAATCCTTCAACATTCCTACTTATGCTCACTTTTGCATGATAATGTACCGCCTCATTCATAGAAAGACCCTATAAGAATGAGAATGATCTTACCTTGCCCCAATCAATTGTTATAGTACTAATTGCTCAAACCTCAAAAAATCCGAGAACTCATGGTTGATTTTAATGTTACTATGTATTATGGTCAAGTTCCTTAACGTGCTTATCTTATCTCTGTGAATTTGACGTGTGGTGATGCAGATAATAACATGCTTAGTTTTACTTATGCAGAACATCCAAGCACATGTAAAAGAGATTGTATGGAGTGGTCTAATAGTCAGAAATTTGTGTTAGGGTACATCAATCATTAATAAGACTGCTTCTATAAGTATCTTTTTTTCTGTGCCATGATGACCATATTTGGGATTTGTTAATTGAACATTTTCTTTTTCTGATAATCCTAATTGAAAGTCTTGTAGATCTGCTTATCCTTGATCTCTTATTGTGCATTGAAGAGTTCTGACTTTGCTCTACACTCATTGGTTTATTACTGTATCTTTTGTATCATATTATGCATCAACTTAAGTGTTCTTACTTATGTCAAACTAATGCAAGTACTGATATGTGCCTTCCCAAGGTTTAGTGTTGCTAGAGAGGATTTGCGTAATTGCATATGCATTCGGCAATCCTGTCGAACTCTAGGGATAGCTATTCTTTTTGGCCTTGGTCATTTAAATGATCTACCCAGTTTTCGCTGATTTTATTCAGCTGCAGAGGTTCATGTTCTGGTTTGCCAATTTCCTGATTCTCAGATTGCATTGATTCTTACTTTGTCTTTGATAAACTTGATTATGGTTTGGACACATCTTCATGTTCGCTTCTTAAGGATTTGTACTCTAATGTTCCTGCTCCAATAGGAGATTGTGTCTGCTTCTGTGAGTTAGAACTCTTTTTAATTAAAACAACAATTCTTTGTGTGATAAGGTTCAACGACTGGCAAGAATTTATCGGTTGCGAAGTAGCTCCCAAGGATCGGGCAAGAAAAGGTTAGCGGGCCTTATGTTTCCCCTGTCTTTGCCCTTTCTAGGCTTTAAGCTTTTGACGTTCTAATTATCATCTTGTTTCTTCAGATTTGTAACGGTTGTGCGAACACAACAGACATGTATGCCATCTTCGACTGATAAACTTATACTGGAAAAGGTATTAACTCTGATTAGTGGAAACTTTATGCACATCGGTGCTTTGCGTTTTCATTCAGGAATGTTAAATCTGCCTTTTTCTCTGTTTCACAAAGTTAGGCAGTTGTCTATTTGCATAATTGGAAATCCTACAATCAATTGTTGTGTTGCTAATTACAGCTCATTGGACCTGTTGATGATGATGCTGATTTCTCGGTAATTGATGCCCCACATGCGAAGATGACCAGTGGAGGTCGAAATCAGGTAAGACCTCAAGAAGCTAAAAAATCCAGCAAAAGCAAGTCATTAAAAAACTCAGCCAACCGTTCCGGTGGAAAGGTTTCATTGGCCAGTCAACCTGTGTCTTTCGTGTCAAGTGGCGTAATGCCATCTGAAACGACCGAGGTCAGCCCCGTGAATCTAGCCGGGGCCAGTGAAAATGGTGAGGAGCACGTGACTCTGGTCACTTCTGAGAGCTTTGGTGCGTTTGAGGTACATACGAGGGGTTTTGGGTCAAAAATGATGGCGAAAATGGGATTCATAGAAGGCCAAGGGTTGGGAAAGGGAGGCACCGGTCTGGCAGAGCCCATCGAAGTGATTAAGCGTCCTAAATCTCTTGGATTAGGGATGAGCTTCCCTGAGCCTGGCGAAGAACCAGAAAGGAATAGGGAGTCTGAATCTCAAAGTGCTAAGTCAAAACAAAGTGGCAGAGGAGGATCTGTGAGAAGAACGCCTCAAAGTATCGGAGCTTTTGAAAGGCATACCAAAGGGTTTGGGTCCAAAATGATGGCGAAGATGGGATTTGTTGAAGGTATGGGTTTAGGAAGGGATTCTCAGGGCATAGTCAACCCGTTGGCTGCTGTCAGGCTCCCAAAATCTCGAGGATTGGGTGCCACTGGTTAAGATATATCCGTATCCAATCTTAGCAAGCAGCTGCTTAGTAAGTTAATCTACTTTGCAGTCAAAATAATGATTGTGAATATCCTAGTGACAATTCTTCTAATTCAGTCTTAAGTTTGTTGGAATTTGTGACACCGCTATCATGTAATGACGACATAAAAGCTAGTGACATTGGCTCATGCATCCTTTGGTTTAAGTTATCAGAGGATTTCTTTCTGTTTAAGTTCTCAGGAGATTACTTTATTGTATAGCCAAGAAGCATCGATTAACTTTTTCAGAATGTATCCTGTTGGAAAGATGCAGTAGCAATATGGACAACTTGGCCTTGTTTTACCAACTTCGTGAGAAGCGTCAATGCAGTAATTTGTGGAAATACCTAGTCTCGTGTTATGTTAATGAAGCGAATGTACGATTTGCAACTTTACTGTTTTTTAGCATGAAGGTTCTGCAATTGTGAGTTGGTCTTACTTGAGATGCAGTTGTGGATCATCACAAAAGAAAGTCAACGGTCTAAGTTAGATGCAAATTGATCCTTCCATTCGACGTGTGGATACTGCGAGCGATAGAGCTTGGCATTGTCATATGAGTGCTGCTTCAGCATCACAACTAATAATTGTCTTAAGTAGAGAGAATGCACAATTGAAGGCAGTCTAGATTCTTTGCTAAGTCACACGCGTGCATCTGTTCAATCATGCTATGTCCGAGTAAGTTTTTTCTCTTGACATCGTGATTGGTTGAACAAAATCCAAGTGCTACGTGCGGAAAGGCATGTAGAAGAACTTGGGAGATTCGATTGTCGAGTGTGGGCTGGTGACAGTAGCTATTGAGTCTATGTCCTGTTTAATCGAGTCGGTCCAATTGTGGCTGAAAATACAATCTTATGCAGGTTGGCAACTTGACATTCGTCCTCTACTTGAAAAATTGTACCGCTACGCAAAATTCTAGGGTATAATTTCGTGTGTTGTCGTCATCCGTTGTTTGAGATTTGTCAGTTAATTGACCTTCTGGTGAATCAGTATCCTCCGAGGGTTGGCCGTTGATTGTACGGCACCATTGTTGTAGTAGAAGAAGTGTCCAGACGTACCATCCACTGGCGATGTCAGTGTCATTTTTCTCTTGACAGGTGATGGTGATTTAACCAAAAATTCAAAGTTGTCTCCCCGGAAAGGCGCGGGGATTACAAAGGTGGCCGCTGTGTCTGCTCTTTAATTACTCTTAAGGAATAAAGTAATTACTATAAAATATTTAATTTGGGAGGACGCATGGATCACGACAGCCGCAATATATCTGCCTGTCATTCCTCAAATGTGAAAGAAGACGCAGACACGCACAACCTTACCACATGAGACTCGTGTTCATGCTCTGTACAACTGCTTTAGGAGGGGGCAGTAATCTGGCGCACTAACGCATTTTGTTTTATAATCATAGGGTCAGAGCGTGGAGATTAGGCTAATTAAAGTTTATGAATACCCCACAAGTCCTATAAATTGGTTTAATTTAGAAATTTGATCTATGCAAGTGGCTTTGATATTGAGCAGTTTATACGAAAATGATGAGATTAATGAATGATCCACGGATTCCTGCCTAGAAATCTCTAAACACTCCAATCAATTACACCAATAACGACGGGCTATGATTATGTGAGCCAATTGTAGCTTAACCGATGTTTCATGAGGCTACGTGAGATGTGCAAAATCTAATCTCAAGCAATGGGACTTCATTCCTTATCAATCATATATCTTGAATGGCATGTGTTAAATGGTGTTTACAGCAGGCAACACATAGGGGGAAAAGAATCAGGTCAAAGTAGTGTAGAAGATGCGAAGCTGAATAATAGGCTTCGATCATCTAGCATTATTCATGCAACCTGGAGACCCATGATTCTTGCCTCGACGTCCTCTTCAATTATTTATGTTGCCTATTGAGGTGTTTTAATCTGTATAAACATTACATTCTTGTACATTCTAAAGTAAAGGGAAGATAATGCAACTTCTAAGTTTAAATTCGTTAGGCATGAACCATCTTTTGTTTTCCGTATTGCGTTTGACTGCATGAAAGACCACAAATTTGTTTTAAATACTAATACCTATCCCTAGCAGTTTAGTGGCGTGGACCATGATTAAAAAGATTCTTACTCAAATCCATACATGATTAAGAAAACTTTTTAAATGCTTGTATATAGAATTTATCGGGTTCAAAAGGGTCGAGATGGACAAGTCAAGCTCAAGAAGGGAAATCTCTTATTGAGGCATGAACCGCATTGCATCCAATGCCAAATAGAAATCAATCGAATTTAAATTTCTTACTTTTCTTGAATATAACAAAACCTAGTCGATCCTTACTAAGGATGGCCTAAGGGAATTGCACCAGATATTCTTTCCATTCTAAATTTTATCTGTTCAGCAACCTGAATCTTGCTGCAATTCGTCATATTGAACATGATAGAACACCAACTTCTGAATTTCTTCTTTTTCTCGTATGTACTGTTATTCTCATTATTTTCTCGTTTTCTCTTGTACTACAAAGTCCAAAGTGGTCAACGCCTTTGCCTGTTGAATCGGTCTACGGACTGGAGGCTGATTGCAGCTCATGCTTTGCGAATTCCATGGCCAAAGAAGCGGAAAATATCTTATTAAATTATCAATATCTCTCCTTGATGTCAAACCACGATCTATCTTTTTCAAGTTTGTGTATTGGACTCCGGCGGATTCCATGCTGATCTACCAATTCTCAAATCCCAAGTGGATAAGCTATGCATACTTTTACACTATAAATAACATATCTAACCCAAATTTCAAGCTATGAGGGGTGCATGCTATACTCCAATGTGATGTTTGTTTGGAGTCAACCAAGCGGACCATATGGGAGGTTGGATTTTTTATTTATTAATTTATGTCCACATTTATTTATCCAAGAAATTTGAAGGCAGTAGAATCATAGAATATAAATTCCAGCAATTTAACGCCACCTTGCTATAAGTTGGAAAATGTCAACTAAATGATATACAGATGGCATCGGATGGAAATTTTTCCTATATAGTTGGTCAGATGATATTCTGGATTATTATTATTTTTATTATTAAAGGCTAGCTTGTTGCTTGAGTAAAGTGCCTGGATAAACATACTACAAAAAGTTGTATTGGGTCGATTGAGGTATCCTTGCGTGGATCCTGTACATGCATCTAGATGAATTTGGACTGTTAAAAAAGATTGGTTCCATGTATATCTCGATTCATTTTAGCATTAGTACTATTTAGGTGGGTAAATGACAACCGTGTAATTCGAGCACGGATGCAAGGTCGTCGTCCCTTAAAAAGCAAGTCAAGTCAATGACCCATTTAACAAGTCATGGAATTTTGTAGCTGCCAATGCCCCCATCCAAGTGGTCCCAATAAATATGCTTTTGAGATCCCAGTTCACACGCCACGGACCGAGTCCATTTTCAATTTTGTAAAACACATGGCCATCGCATCATGAACAAAGTGATAAATGAAAAGGTTCAATCAGAAATAACTATATGGTCCCCCACTATGTCATCATCCATGACCAAGATTTCATATTTTATATACTCTTATTTGATTCATCGGACTAAGCCTAGTTATCAATTATCAATATGAAATCGGCCGTGGCTTTCTTTAAGAAACAACAAATCAGGCAATGCCTCTGATGGACTCTTCATTAACACTAACACACGTCAAATATGTTCGAAAATTATGAACTCTCCTAAAGAAAACTACATAACCCGTAATTAAGTTTCCTCTTCAGTTGCCCTCGCCCTCCTTCCAATTTCATAACTTTGTTTCGCGCCGTCTAATTTTGAAAATTCTACATTTAGCACCCTCTAATTTCAAGAAATGGGGATCACCCACAAGTCTTCACCATCATCTTCCATCGACGTCACAACATGCAACTTTCAATTCGTGGCTGCAAAATCAGGGACAAGAAGGGCTGGTCGGACGCAGAATTCCACGTACACACCTGCCTCGTGCCAACCGTCGTTTCCGTTTTCTAGTTTCGCACAAAGGATAGAAGGGATCATGAACAAGATAAGAAAGAAAACCATTCAACGAAGTGCAGCTTAGGACCTCGCTTTATGTCAAAACGTTACACTTGGTAGACAACGTCTCCACGTTTTAAGTTCCTTTTTTTTTTTAATTATTTCTTTAATTCTTTTCTGACCATCTAATTATTGCTGTTGCGGATTCTATGTCTGTTAAAGCATAAAAAGCGTCGAACAGGAGTTGGCGGGCTTGGCCTCTTTATCACATTTTTGTGTGTGTGTATGAATTTTTTTTTCATTTTTCATTAATTGATTACGAATACTTGAATTACTTTTCACGTCTCCTGAAGATACTATGGTCGTTAGAAAGAATAAAATGAATTTGAATGGTGAAGAAATGTCCATGGGATCTCTTGAATTGCAAATCTGAAAAAATAAAGAATGTCACAAGTTCATTTTCATCGTGCTTTCTTGAAATTCTGCATTCCGTGCTTGAGTTGCCGTCTGGCATGTGCTGGATTTACTTGAGTAGGATGGCAGGAGAGCGAGAGAGACCAGAATCAAGACAAAAGAGGTTGAGAACCTGCGAATGAAGCATAGAACCGAAAGCATGCAGCTCTGTCATTAAAACCCATGTAAAATATGAGTAAGGTCAGATATGAGAGAGAAGAGAGAGAGAGATTGGAAACTGTTTTTTCTATGCCTGTAATTGATGAAACCGGCAATTGCGTCCTGTCAACTTGAATCTCCTAAATCAAGCCAATCAGATATCAAAGAAAAATGGACTCACTGTCAACCACATGATCGAACGGAGCAAGTCTATCCCACGATTTCTTCCCTTATTTTGTGCAGTCGACGTATTTGTGATAAAGAGGGTGATCAATAGAATAAAACAGAAGCAGAGCCCTTCTTGGCCCTTATCGCGGCTTACCTCATACAGTCTGTCAGTCCTTTTTCTTCTCTTGGTCAAGTGGGCGGGAGGTTCTTTCTTGGTTGTCAACTGGGCTGGTGACTATAAAGAGAGAGTCTGGTCTTGAGCTCAGGCAGCTTTGCTAGAGTTTAACTCTTAGAGGTGGGAGGAGAAGCAGGGAGTTGAAAGATGGCGGGAGGGTCTTTCGGTCCGACTGGCGTGGCGAAGGAAAGAGCGGACCAGTACCAAGGGAGGGTTACCGGTTATGTGGTCGTGACATGCATCATCGCTGCAGTCGGCGGTTCGATCTTCGGCTATGACATTGGAATTTCGGGTGAGTCTCTCAATTTGTGCAATCAATTCTTTAACTTGCTAGCCATCTGTATCCTCACGTTTTTCGGTACGGGAGTGATGGGAAACCAGTAAGTGCGAGAAATGAGCTGATCGTTGGTTAATACATTCGATGTACATGCATCGAAGGTGAGGTATACCTTGACTCTGTGTAAGAAATCCCAAAATGACGAGAAACAACCTAATTCAGAAATTTAATTTGACGGAATGCAGACTGTCTTTCTGCAGAACTTACTATAACTTTTTGCCTTCTTTGGCAGGAGGAGTGACCTCAATGAATCCATTTCTTCAGAAATTCTTCCCTGAAGTTTACAGAAAGAAGCAGCTTGCGCATGAAAACAACTACTGCAAGTACGACAGCCAACTCCTTGCCTCATTTACGTCTTCTCTTTACCTTGCTGGGTTGGTCGCCTCTCTGGTCGCCTCTCCTATCACAAGAAATTATGGACGCCGAACAAGTATCATTTGTGGCGGAGTCAGCTTTCTTGTTGGAGCAACTTTAAATGCTGCAGCTCAAAATTTTGCGATGCTTCTCTTGGGCCGGATTATGCTTGGTGTTGGCATTGGATTTGGAAATCAGGTATGCCCTCTTCTCTATTTATCTCTATTTATTTGGTAGTATAAAAGCAGTGACTTATGAAGCATCTGTCGAGAGGGGATCTACGCGAATCTGTTGAATGCATATTAATGCTTTGCGACTGAGCACTACAATAGGATAATAGCAAAAAAGATAGATGAATCAAAAATGAATGTCTTGTAGGATTATAAGGAGTTACAGAAGTGAGGAATTTGTTTGCATTGAACCAAATGAGGAGGAAAAGTCTTACAAAAATTCTACCCAAGTGAAACTCATTTGCCTCTCTTGTTCTCTGAAGGCTATTCCACTATATTTGTCAGAGATGGCACCTGCCCATCTTCGAGGCGCATTGAACATGATGTTTCAGTTGGCTACAACTCTGGGGATATTCACTGCGAACATGATAAACTACGGAACTGAGAAGCTCAACCCTTGGGGATGGAGGCTCTCTCTAGGCCTGGCTGCCGTGCCAGCTCTGTTGATGACAGTTGGAGGACTATTCCTACCAGAGACACCCAACAGTCTAATTGAACGTGGAAATATTGAGGAAGGAAGACGAATCCTAGAAAAGATTAGAGGAACCGAGAACGTCAATGCAGAGTTTCAGGATATTGTTGATGCCAGTGAATTAGCAAAGGCAATCAAACATCCGTTCCGAAATATTCTTGAGAAAAGAAACAGGCCTCAGTTAGTTATGGCTATTTGCATGCCCACTTTCCAAATCCTCACGGGCATAAATTCAATTCTTTTTTATGCTCCGGTGCTGTTTCAGAGCATGGGGTTCGGAGGAAGCGCATCCCTTTACTCCTCTGCTTTGACAGGAGCGGTGCTTGCTTCATCCACGTTTATTTCCATTGCTACAGTTGACAAATTGGGTCGAAGAGTTCTACTTATTAGCGGAGGAATTCAGATGGTTATATGCCAGGTAAAAAGAATTTCTGTTCTGTTTTGCATATTCTGCACTAAGAGACACACAAAGTTTATCGCCTATATGAGTGGACATCACCCAAATTCCAACTGAAATACCAAGCAAAACAAGATGTACCGATTTGTATGAAGCGGATTACATCATACAGCAAATTCGCTTTGTGATTTTACAACAAAGATATCGATAACTATGACAAATATAGTGGTCATCCATTCCAATGTGGAGGCGCTCAGGTGCATACAACAATTACTCCACTCGTGTTCCACAAAATTAAACTTGTTCCTTTTGCCTGTGATACAGTGCATAGTGGCGGTGATATTGGGAGTCAAGTTCGGCAACAACCAAGAGCTATCAAAGGGCTTCTCAGTACTGGTCGTGACCGTGATCTGCTTGTTCGTGGTGGCTTTTGGGTGGTCATGGGGGCCTCTTGGCTGGACCATCCCAAGTGAGATATTCGCCCTAGAGACCCGATCAGCTGGGCAGAGCATAACTGTGGCCGTGAACCTTCTGTTCACCTTCATAATCGGGCAGGCTTTTCTTGCGCTCCTCTGCACATTCAAGTTTGGGATCTTCCTCTTCTTCGCCGGCTGGATCACAATCATGACCATCTTCGTCTACGTGTTCCTACCTGAAACCAAGGGAGTCCCGATAGAAGAGATGATATTAATGTGGAGAAAGCACTGGTTCTGGAAGAAGACACTGCCTGCTTATCCAGAACTTGATGAAAGTAACGGCAGAGAAAGCAACTCCATGGAGATGGGTGCGAGGTGATCATACAGGTGATCGTACGTGATACTAAACTTGCCTGCGCTTGCTTTTCAAGATTGCCAACTTAGGATTGAGTGTTGCAGAAGCTAGTTGACGGCCACAAAGATCTCAAATAAGAACATTATATTTTGTTACTTTTTGCTTCTGGTTAGTGTAACTGTGGGCATATAAGAGGCATGGCGTTTGTCATTCGCAATGTCACGAATTTAATAGCTGTTTCAGCATAAGTTCGAACATAGGGCAAAGCATTCCAGATGCTGGAATAAGTTTATTGTCTTGCTTGTCAACGTATATTTCCCATTTACAGGGCAAAGTAAAAGAAGACAAGTAATGGAATATATTCTCTGAAGTAGGTGGCCATGGTCGGAGCGGCCAGGTCCTAGAGTTCTTGCTAAACAAGCCAATGACCCTCTGAAGGATGAGGATCATAACCCTGAATTGTTTTGCGACCCTCTGAAGGATGAGGATCATAACCCTGAATTGTTTTGCCAACTACCGATTGCCGATAGGCAAAAATCGAAGATGCCATCTCAATCCAACCTAATGAGCACAGAGTCATCCATAATGCATTGAAAACCAATGCGCTTGGGGACCCCGGACACCAAAAACAGAGAAGTAAATACTAAAAAAGAGAAGATTATGCAATTTTTTCTTCCTTCAGCAGACATGTATTTTTTCTCGCTACCTCACAGACTAACAACATAAAAGGTGCAATTTGAAGGATATAGCTGCGGTGGCCAGAATAAGAAAAGCAATGGCTGTGTCTTTGAGTGTCCACGCTGCACTTAAAAGTAGCCCATTTACCAATTGATCATACGATGCCTAGAACTTTTCCACCAGCAACTTGAAATGACAAAGATGCATCCGGAAAGAATTGTAAAGAGAAAATTAACAGAGGACTTGCCTCAAATCATATCCAGACTAAAGAAAGATATTTAATCAGATCATCAACCCATCTGCATTTTAGTTTTCTTGAGATTATGCATATTAGATGCAAGATCGAATGCTTGGTAGGGTTCACTTAATCAGTGTAGTTCATGCCAACAAAAGTTACCAACATTATATCCATTCCCCACGGCACAAACCCAAGATGTCACCTAGACTCAATATATCCGAAGGAAGATGGCCCATGAAGCTGCAGAGGCCGCCAGAACTCAGAAATTTCTAATCAACCGCTTACGCTAACACATGCCGCATCTCAGAATTAAACAAAAAAGGACCCCTAGCAACCAGGATGTAAAGAAGCTGATTTGCTGTGGCACAACATAAGATTCTCTACCAGAACCACTGCTTCAGGCCACACCTCATCAACGTTGTAGGTATAGTTTTTTTATACCTACCACACCTCTCTCAGCCGATCTTAAGTAAAAAGATGAAAGTCGGATTTTCTAACAAACGAAAATTAAATTCCATTTGCACATTGATATGAAACTGGCTCATTAGGCAATCAATCAGTAACATAATAAATAATCATCATAAACTTTATTCCATTAAACTGATGTATTACATAGAAGCAACAGACCCTTAGTATCAGGCCTATCAATAAAACTCAACATCTCTCGCCCACATAGATTAGCTAATATTTCTTTCTAAAGTGGCAGACTAATGCCTACATCGACAATTCTGCAGACCAACAGTTGGATTTATAGGCCACACAGACTTCAATAAATACTCCTTTAGGTCCTCATACACATTTCTAGACTAAAGATAACATAGCCCATAGAAGAAACCGCTCAAGTTCGTTCCCTCGGTATAAAAGTACCAAACTCCCATCTTCAACAACTTCTTCCTTTTTGCGTGTAATCAAAAGCCCCTTCCTCTTGAAAAGATAAAGGAGAGCCCTTTTGATTCTCGAACAAACAAATCTCCTGCGGAACACAACCATATGATTCGCTGACATCACGGGCACCGCCAAATCTGCTGCAAGTCTCCGAGACCACGCGAATTTTTCCTCAAATTCACGGCAAGCGAAGCCCCAAGAGCCGCCTTAAACTGCACGTCGCCAAGTCGTTCTTGCCCAAGAAGCACGGCACGGGGACGGAACTCGGCGGTGGGGACGAGACGCACACCCCTGGGCCCGCATAGACGCCGGGCAACTCCCCGACCCGGATTTGACTCTGCACGATCTCGGGGTCGGGCCCGAGCCGGTCGGTGGACCCCAGCGCGAGGTCGGGATCGCCCTTCTTGATCTTGCCCTTCGCCACCGCGAGGCCATCGCGGGGGAGGAGGAGGCCGGGGATCCGCCGCGGGCGGCGAAGGCGGTCAGGGGCTCGCCGCGCTTCAGGATCTTGACCTGGCCCATCACGAGGTTCTTCAACGGGGCCGCCGCGGGACGCGTGGTGACCGATTCGGGGCTGCGCTTGCGCCGGCGAAGGCGGCGGTGGTCGGGATCGGACGGGTAGCGAGGGTTAGGGTTTCGTCGGAGGATCGTTGTGGCCATGTCTGGAGAAGGGGAGGAGAGAGAAGCACACGAAACTGTTACGTCCGCATTCCCTGGTAAGACTATATATAGATATATATATTGCTGAGCTGGATTTGAAAACCTCTAATGGCGGTGGAGGAAAAGCCCACATGGTAAGTACGGGCCTTTTGTGCTCATGGGCTTGGTGTTGGGCTTTCTATTTTGGTTAGTGGGCCTACTGAAGGCCCAGGCCATTTCTCACGTGAACCGGGTAGGTTCATAGCGAGGTAGAAACCCCCGGAACCCGACCGGCAAAGGCGGGTTGCATCCTCGGGTTTAACTCTCTGAAGTGCCGGTTCTACTCGAGTATCGGTCTTTTTGGTGTAGAGCTATTGGCTTTTATTCTTCGTCACGTTATATTTCTAGCCAAGTTTTCGTGATTTTAATGGTTATAATCGTTTATGTTTGATTACATAAACTGTCTAATAAAGTTCCTCCAATATCAAATTTAGAAAAATCCAATCGACATGGCCAGCGAGGCCATCAAAAGGTCCACTTAAAGCTTCAATCCCTGTACTTTTTATTTATGTTTCTTGACACCCTCCATTTGCTATGGTGAGTTTTTATTTGAGCAATTTTTAATCCATGTCACAATACGGGGTCTTTCAACAGTCACATTAGCTATAGACCCCCCAAAAAAAGTCACATTATTTGAGATTAGCCCAACTTGTGTCGGAGGAACTTAGTTAGACTTTAGAAAATTAATGACACATGGGTTTAATTAGGAGATTAGTGAAAGTTAATGCAGAAAGAGTTTTTTTTTGGTTCTAGCAAGTAGGTTGATTCGATAGAGCATATATGCCATTATAACTAGCCCACCTCTTTGAATGATTTTAAAAGAGCATTTCCTGTAGTCGCCTCGGTGTATATCAAGTTATTTTGTTTGAAATGTTCTTGATAAAGCTTAAACTAATAACCACACTAAGCTCGGACAAGAACTTTTGAATCCAATATCAAGGGATGTGTATAAGGATTGCTCAGGTGTGGATTCCAGATCCCTTGATGACCAATACATAGGAAAAAAAAGGGTAAATTCCACCTATTAATCTTAAAATTTTGAAAGTTTTGTCAACATAATATATTGTAGAGGAGTTCAAAAAAAACTAAAGTGAGTCACAACCCTATCAAATGATGTACCAAGGAATTGTTCGGGGTTCCTACAAATCCCCGACGGTCAAATCATCGAGATGTCTAGCACTAACAAGCTTACATATGGATTGTAGCTTTTTCTTACTTGTATATAGATTTTGTTTTTTTTTCGTGTCTACAGATAATTTATACCGGTGAAGGTAAACGTGGGACGATGAAGCTCCGTCGGCAAAAGTCTGCATATTCGTCAGAAGTGCCATGGTTGGCCACCAAAAGTGGTGCCTTGGGAGTCAAATGGGCGGTGGTGGTTCGGTTCGATGGCAATTCGTGCCTTTAAACTATTCTTTAATTAAGAAACATGGAGTGAACCCCAAAAAAAGGAAGCTCCTTGCCGACGTGGTGGGACTTGCACGATTCCCTCCCTCTCTCCCCCTTTATTAATCTTTTATGCCGACATGAGGAGAGTCGAGATGCTGGGCTCCAAATCAATTAAAGCCAAATTATATTCCATTTGGCTTAAAAGAGACTCCTGTCGTGTCAAACATCTTGATTTCCATCTCCACAATTGACTTTCCCATAAATTAAAGACGACACCCACACACTTCCACATGTCTCCGTTTGTCCTTTGTAGAAAGACAGATTGGTCCGACATTGAAAAAGATAATCGCGACAAAAAGGGGTAGTCTTGAAATTGAGCGAAACCGCTCCTGGGTACAGTTCGTGTGTTCAGTCCGGAGATGGCTCTAGATTATTCTACTCGTTAGAACTATTCCTCAAAGTTAAATTTATATCTCTTCTTATATAACATATCTCATATCTTTTGTCACTTTAAATAATTATCTCGTATAATTTATAATATAGTGAAGTATTGTGAAATTCCATATTCCCATCTTTTATTTAGTATTTTAGTAATTCAACTCTATAAATTTCCAACCCGACTTATTTGAATTTGAGTCAAGCTTAAGTTTGAATAATGAGATATTTGTTCTCTGTATCGAGCACATACACTCATTCACATTTAGCTAAAATAAGCTTGGGGACTTAATCAAGTTTCTATCACACTTAAAAAAAGACAAAATCATGTTGATTTTACGCAGATCTCAGGTTTCATTTGTAAATAATGAGTCGAATCAAATCGAATCGAATTGCGATCGAGTATGACTAGGCATTAACTCCGTTAGGTTAGACTCTCGAGGTCGGCCCACGTCATGGAATGGCCATGTGGTCCGGCATCCTCTGCTTGTAGCATCCCCACCTGCGACGTTGACCGTCGATCACCCTGTAGGCCCCACGATCTTTGGCTGGTGGGGCCCTCCCCCGATGACGTGGACGGCCCGGATGCCGCGAGAAGTGAAAAGAGAACTCCCCCTTCGCCATTACATTCCACCAAATCTACCGCAGGAAAAAGCGCAAAACATTTGTTTTTCCTGTTTCAACAGACGTCAAACAACGTAAGGCGAATCCTGCGTCCTATCCCCCTGTGTTGCCACCTTCCCCTCTCCCAGAAACGTCTCTCCGCCTCTCTACGCATTGATTTCTTCGGCCTTCCCATTGCGTTCTCGTAGCTCAAGATTGAATCTTGGGAGCTGGGTTTGGAGATGGAGATGGAGACGGCGACGGGGGCGGCGATGGACAAGAAAGCGGGCAGCGGCGGCGGCGTCGGCAGCGACAGATCGTCGATGGAGAGGGATGGGACCGAGAGCGACAGGGAAGGAGGGAAAAGGGAGGTCTTTGAGTTCTTCGGGTGGGTTTATCATCTGGGCGTGAACTCGATCGGGCACGAGTATTGCCATCTGAGGTTCCTGTTCATCCGAGGCAAGTACGTGGAGGTGTACAAGCGCGATCCTCATGAAAGCCCCGGCATTGTAAGCGTTTCGAATCCGAGGGTGTTTCCTTGCTTCTTGTTCTTGATGTCCGCGTGACTGTGTCTTTGTTTTCCCCATCGCGTTCGCATCTTTTGCGGGTGGGCAGAGTCTTTTTGTAAATTCGACTTGCGGGTTGAGTTTTGTTTTTGGTCTTGGCCTGATGGCCAGTACAATGCTAGCTCAATTGTCTTTTGGGCTTTGTTTATTGATAGGAGAAGGCAAATTGCGAGCAGCTTTAGATGTTGGTGGGGGTAGGAAATCAGCTCATGGGGCAGAGGATTTTAGAATGTGAATTGTCATCGTCTCGTATGCCCTACTTGCATGCTGAGCTGCTCTGTTCTCTGCAAGTCCATTGTGCTGCTGTCATTCAAATCTCGATAATTAGCCTGGCGGCGACTAACCATTAGGATATTATGCATCAGAGTGGTCGCATCGCTAATTGCCTACTGAACAGTGCTGCAAGTTACTAAGTAATGGCTTCTTTCAGTGCTATGCCAGGATTAGTAGCTGTTTGATGATTAGTTCTTGGATTGGCCAGCTCAGTAGTGGCTGACAGCAGCTTTGTAACTGGCTTTGATCACTATCAATCTACCAGTATTTGTAAACTGAGTACGAGGAGCATTTTTCTCCTATGATTATTGTCATACATTGAGGCCATCTGAGACCATTTTCAGTAAATAATATTACATATTGCGCGGATACTGTTGATTGCTCACGCTTCTTCTCCCTCTCTCAGCAATTCCTTTTCATAGTAGAAAAAGACAAAATCTTGAATGAGAAAGGTTGTGGTTTGAAGAGATGATACTACGTAATTTTGTATTGGACCAATGACATTTGGCAGGTGTTTTGGGTGCCAAAATGACGATCCATTGTCATATTAATTTTTGATCACCTTCCTGCTTACTTGTGGAAAATTAGAACTGCGAATTGCTGTGAGCTGTGGTTTTGTCATCAATTTAGCAGGCAAGTCAGATAGATGGCATCAATGCAGGGAAGTCCTTTGAATAGACATGGAGAACTTTCTGCAATTTAACTTGAAGAGTACTGTAACGTGCAAAACTGAAAATTGGCTAAGGTTTTAGGAACCTAATCAGTCCTCTTTCTGTTACAATCTGGTTTATCAAAAAGACTTGTTTTACCTTTTTGATAACCTCGTTCAAGTGATAATCACTTTGCACTAGCGCACCCAACAGTAGTGTGAATGAGACAAGTTCTTTTTTCAAGCCTTCTGTTTGATAAAACAGAAAATCTAATGCCGAAAATTTGAATACAGAATTTGAAGTGTTGTCCTTTTTAAGTGCTGAAAATGAAAGTAAAATGCTGTTTAATATTCTATTGAGTATTAAATAACATTCTATTCTAGCCAAATCTAGAATCGTGAATATTACTGGTATTTCTTAGGCTTTTAGCAATGTATTGAATAAAGTAAGTAAGCCCATCCTTACTTAGTTAATTAAGTGATGTTTTTTGACTTGACTGGGTAAAAGCTAGTCATGGTTATCAAATGTGCTTAATTTTATTAGATGCTGAATACATTAATTTTCAATACTTAGTGGAGTTATCAAACAGGCCCTGCTTTGGCCGAGTGATAAGCTCTTTCTGGATTTTAGCCGAATAATAAGACATGTCTCTAAAAAGTAAAAGCCACTACGAGTACCTGCTGGACATTCTTCTAACAATTTCAAAGATGTGCAACATTGCTTGGGCTCTTTGAATTTCATCTGGACCAGACACTGATTAATCCAAAAAGTAGCGGGAAATATTGATAATCGGTTAGCAATGGTTTTGATGCCTCAATGCCAAAATTGACTTCCCCCAGCAAACCGATAGATTTTACAGCTATTGCTTAATTTGTTAATGAACTGTTGTTGCAGCATGATCCCGTTTTCTGCACTATTTGATATGTGGTTGTTGTTGTCCTTTCTCCAAATTTAATGCGCAGATGAGGTCAAATGCATCTTCTTGCTCGTTTACCTTTCCCTGGTCATCCATCATACAAGTATAATTTAAGAAAGAGACCGCCGACTGCTATTTGTGAAACGATTTTGCTGTCTCTTCTCACCATAGTTTGGCCAAAAGGATTTCCATTATCTAGATCTATCAACTTGATTGTTTATGGAATTTTTCTTCATGCTATCATTTGCATGTACAAGAACACTGAATGCATTTGTAATTTCGGCCCTAATTTCTTCCCTTGGCACAGCAACCAATCAGGAGGGGTGTTGTAGGGCCCTCACTTATGGTGGAGGATATAGGGCGTCGGAAGGTCAACCATGGGGTGAGTTTTCTTTCTGCCATATCTTGTCAATAGTTGCATGGATATAAGACATCAGAATTGTTCTCCAACCTCCAAAAGCACACTTACGTCCTCCAGGTGAAAAGTTGATGTAACTTTAGATTCTTCTTTAAGGGGATTTCTTCTTTTATGGCAGGATCTTTATGTTCTGCGGTTCTATAGTAGGCTAGATGAGACAAAGAAAGGAGAGGTAAGTTTTTTGTTTCTTTCTTGTGCTAACCTTACCAGTGATTGAGTTGAAACTGGAAGATGATATCTTGGATAATTTATTTTTGTTGAAGTAGTTTTGAACTGGAAATCAGTTTTTTTTTCCTGATTCTGTACTTAATAAACTTGTTCAAGTTCTCATCCTGATATGCTTCATTGTTAAGCAAAAGGGCCGATGTAATAGAAAATAGAATTGAGGAAGTGGAAGAGTAAGATTTACATGGTTTGACCATTGGCCGACATGCACAGGCAAAAGAGGAGCAGAAATTCACTAATTAGAATTCGAACTACAACCAAAAAGCAAACTCTCAAAGCCCTTGTCCCACATTAAGCTGAACATTCTCATAGCCTTTGAATATGACGAAGTGATATTAACACTAAAACACTGGAAGAGAATGCTGATGTGCACCATGCTGGCTCCGCCATAAATCTCATAGAAAATTCTCAATTGGCTGGCCACAATATTTATTGAATTGGGTGACAATCTGGGCCTGCACATTTAAAGTTAAAGCTAAAATTAACAAACATCATGGGTCATGGTAACATTATATAGGTCATGCTATGAAAGGTACTGCACTTTTGCAAATAAAGAAATTATGAAGGTGGAACAAAGACTAGGATCAGTTAATTGAGTTGTATTAACATGTGGTCTGGATCAAGGCAAAGTGGGGCTAACAAGTGGAGCTGGGTCATGGTAACAATGAAGATGGAGCGATGATTGCAGAAATTGTGAAAAGACTGGAGAAGAACAGGTGCTACGAAGAGAAGGTTTAAAGCTTAGGGATGGGATGGTAGAGCAAAACTGAAATGTGCCAATAAACTTGCAATTGTTGAGTGTCCTTTATCTCAAGTTGTTAGAATGTCTAAACCAAAAGTTTGAGATGATAGTTGGAGTGAGACTATAGGAATTTATAAGGCCAATGAAAACCCCATAGACAAGTGACGTGGGATATTGTAACACTCCCTCTCACATGCAAACTGAACTAAAAATGGCACACGGAACTGACAAATGGGGAGCTTCACATGCAAAATAAGTCTGGTGCAAAACTCGGCTTCCATATTAGAATGTCCCACCCAAAAAATTAAGTTTATAAAAGGATGGAGACTACATGAACATAAGGTTCATTGAAAGTCATAGGCAAGCAATATGGGACACTCATAACCTGTTCTTTCTCTCCTATCAGGTTTGGTAGTACCAATAGTTGCGCTAAGGTTAGAACATGCCAATGTAGCAACTGCTGGAGAACTTGAAACCAGCTTAATTGTAACTCCCTTCTATTTTCTTACATAATAGTTCTTATAGCCAACATTAATAATCTCATCATCACATGCCATAAAGTAATCTAAAAAAAGAGAAGTTACTTATATATAAGGGTCTTATGGTGCCTCCAGTGGCATGTTTCACATTTTGAAATCTGTTGTAATTGCAAAGAATGAATTTGTCACATGGAACTAACACTTGGTGGGGGAGCTGATAATTGCATTGCTTTATTCTTATTTGGGAGAAACATATGACAATTCCTTTGAGAAGAAGGTTCATGTTCGTAATGCCAGTGAAAATGACAAGAAAATGATTGTCCTTTCGGCAATTTGGAAACGATTTTGATGGTATATGAATGAGAGACAGACCATTTAAGCGTGGTCTCGTTGATAATCAAAGAAAGAAAATAAATTAAGAAAAATTACACATTCTTGTTTATGTAATCTAAATTTGGAGCATCATAGTTCCGTATTCAAATCCTGATTTCAAGAGAATGAATTGATTGTCATATTTTTAGGTTCTTTTGAGGAGGCAAGAAAATATTAAAGTAGCTTGTGTGGCTTCATTTTGGAAAACAGTATTTGCTCGGTAAAAATTCTTTGTGATTTTTCTTTGCTTTGACTTTCAAGTCTAATTGGCATCCTGTCTTGTAGAAGTGTATTCCCTTTTAAATCTGCCTAAAATGAATGATGATTGACTGCTAATTTGCTTCAAGATTGCTTGTGCCACTGCTGGAGAAGTGAAGAAGTGGATGGAGGCTTTTGACCATGCCAAGCAACAGGTGCAAATGTATCCCAAGAGTAATGACATTTAGCATAAATGTTGTTTTATGTCTTTTTTTTTTCCTCTGCACTTCATCGTCAGTTTTAGGATTTGTACTGTGAATTGCAGTCCTTCATTGGTAAAGCCTTGATTTTGAAGCACTGAATAGACAAGAGGCAGTAGAGCAAAATGAACTTCATATATATTTTCATGAATTCTTTGTTTTAAGCAGGCTGAGTATGAGCTGTCAAGAGGTGGCAGTGCCAGGAACAAATTGAGTGTGGAGCCAGAGTATGCTTTTACATGTGGTTTATGATACACTGCCATTAACTAATGATGCTTTTACATCAATTTGATAAAAATGCTCTCTCTCTCTCTCTGTGTGTGCATGCCTGCAGCTGCACCTGCTTTCTAGGGGGTGTGGCGGATGTGCATGTGAGTGTGCCATGCTAACATTTTCTGAATTCTTATATTCTGTAGGATCACTCTAGAGGGACACCGACGCAGAGTAAGGCGTTATGCCCATGAATTGAAGAAGCTTATTAGAATTGGACAAGGTTTGTTAAATTTATATATGTTATTATAGACTCGTATACAATCATTAAAGATATCCAATGATGATACATGTAATTTGCTTAAACAAAGAAAAACAAATACAAAAAACTTTTTGAAGGGATAAACGTCTCCCAATAACCAATGAATATAATTAATGAGGAAAATATATAGTAAAATTTCCTTCATTCAACAATCACCATTGGCTTTTTATAATCCATTAAAGTAGCACAAAAACTTATGAATAACATTGTTTCTAAGGCTACATATATACATTTTTTTATCTTTTGCACTTGGTATATTTTGTTTGCTAAAGGCAAATAATAGAGAAAGATATATTTTTTTTTTGTATTAGCCAACTGCCATCGATCTTTTTATAGCATGTTTGTTGAGCTATTGTTGTGACAATGAAGAAAAAATATTTAATGTACAAAATCAGAATATAAAAACATAAGTATTCTCTTCCTGTATGCTATGCCCTGGCACTTTTTGAGATTGTTATATGTGAATTAAAGTCATCTTGGGTAGAATATTCATCTTCTATTTTTGTGTCTACTCCATGAGTTGCAGTTCATTCTCTCTGTGGCATGACTTGGCTTTGTATCGGTTAATAATGTCTTGATAGGAGAGGGGGGCAGGGTCCTAGTTAGACTGGGGGCTGAGGTTGTGGACGACGTATGTCAACTGAGAACAATGTAGTACATGTAGTCAGAGACATTATGGAGTGGGCTTTTTTAATACACTCACACACACACTATCTGCAAGAGAAGTTTTTTGAATAGTTTGGCTCGTGCTGAAGTTATATGGGATGGAGCTTATACTAGGAAGGCTTAATCGAGTGTCCTCCAATTAGATTCGATTAGTTTGATATTTTCTGTGCATTGATGTTTGGCCTTAAAGTCAAAGTAGGTCCTCAAATTGGAATTATGCCTCATGGCCTTTCATTGCTCATTGTTCTTTCCTTTACCATTTAATATGAATGAATGCATATGGAAATGTAGATTAAAATCCTTTTTCTGGATAACTTTGAATCTAATCAATGATAAGAATACTCACTAGGTATGCCTTGTAAGAATTAGGTTAAAAATATGAAGAATTGCGCTTCAGTTCAATTTAAGTATATAGGCAAATGTTTGAACTGAATTAGGAAAATGTCAATTGATATCCTATAAATCTGGTGGACTAAGAACAGTTAAAGACATGGGAAAGATAATTTCACTTTTGTAAATGGGGATGATAGGTCGGGAGTGAAAAGAATTGGTTTTGAAAATTGGAACATCAAAAGAAAGTGAGGATTGTAACTGGGTGAAAGGCTTTCAAATTGAGATGTCTGGTGAGAACCAACACTTTGGTTCAAATTTTTTATGGCCAGCACCTTCTTTTTCTCTATCAAGGTGGCATCTGCAAAGACACCTTCTGTAGTTCATAATTAACACTGTCAAGTTTTTCAAGATGCGGGAGTACATTAAAATTGGAAATCATGACTACTTTCATTGTCTTAGGACTGGTGTTCACTGAGAAAAATTTGAGCATTTTCAACTTTCATGCATGCTAATGCTACTTCTGAAGGTCTTGTTTAATTACTGATGAGCAAAATGCTACATACATAATTCATGTGATGTCAAGTATTATAAGTCACTGATGTAAATTATAAGTTTGACCTTTAGGTGTAAGCCATTTATTGTTAAACAAGTTAAGTAGGTTCAGTCAATGCTAATTAAATTGGTATTCAGTAATGGACAGGATGTTATTGACAGATCGCTTTCGTAATAGATCAAAGAATCCCAGAACTGGCTAATGCATGCAACCTAAAGAAAGATAAAATTGATCAAAGCGGTTGCTTTCCTTTTTTAAGGTAACGGTGCCTGCTGTACTTCAGTTCAGAGAAGTCAACTCCATAGGAAAGTTTTTCTCTGTGGTTGAGCAATGGCAGTTGGTCTAAGAAGGTATCTAGTCAAAGTATTTTGACACTGTCAAGAAGAGATTTATATTTTCTAAAGAAATTAATTCTACTATAGCAAAGTATCTAGATGATAGGCACTGGAACATACTGCTTCTTGCTAAATTATCGGCAACTTACTCTGCTGATGTCTGATGAATCTGGAGCATTTAATTGAGTAAGAAAGTTCAACTAAAAGTCTAGATGCTGCTTCTGGTAATGTTTAAACACACAATTGGAATATAATGCTTGCATGATGCATTAATAATTTTAAATATTCACCAATTTTGTCATTGACCATGAATTCAGGGTGGGGGGGGTGTCATCTTTCTTCATTATCTTGGTCTATTTGTTTCTTACAATCAGCATGTTGCATAATTGATTTGTCATGCTGTCCATGTTTGATTTGGGCTCTTCGTGACCTTTGTGATGGTAAATGACTATAAAGAGATCTGTGACTGAATGGTTGGGGTGATCTGAGTACTTAGTATCTTCTTATAGTAAAATGAGAATGACTAAATACAAGTATGCCACTGTACACTCAACACATACTAATACCGAGAAGTACAAATGCTAAACAATTCTCATCCAGAAGTATGCATGACTGTGGACCTTGAATTCTCATATTCTATGTTTTGCACAACTGTCTCCATTTTTACAGGTCCAGAGATGCTCCTACGTAAATCTTCAATCTTGGGTATCAGAGCAGGCGGAAACATTGGAGGGGATGTAGGAGATGCAATAGAAGCTAACAAGTGGAAATGTATTCGTACAATGAATGGTACTCTATCTCGGCTTTAGTAATGGTTCATGGCCTACAATGATGTTTGAATAATCGGTCTTTTTATATGGTAATTCCTTTTGGGAAAAAATGTGAGCCTTGGTATAGAGTTATGGTTTATTGTTGTTCTGTCAGGTTCTTATTGGTTTGACATGCATTTTGGCTCATTTTTCTCTCTTTCCCTTTTGTACTTGACTCTGTCAGCTATAAAATTCAAGGAGTAAGAAAATGGCTAGCTCATCCAAAAACTAAAAAAAGGGTGAGGGGACATATCCATGTAGTAGTGATAAGAAGCATTGATTTTTAGAATAGCAAACATTTTATGTTTATGATAAATTTAATTCTTTTGTTTATCTAGTCAGTATTTACATTCATATGTAAAAAATGGGGTTGGAGCAAGTGCAAGCTCTCATATGTGAATTGCTGATCTAAAAGAATGAACTTGAACAGATTTGTGAACCGAGGTGGCTCAAGACTTGGATTGTTTTAAACATACAATTCTAAGTTGGAATAATTAGATCATTTCTAAATTGTTTAAATGTGTTAAAGTTAGGCAAGTTCACTCTAGACCGATGCAAGAGTAAACATGGATCTTGCCTGACTGATTTTGACTAGAAAGCCTTGGACTAATGGTGACAAATCTAGAGAGTGCTTTTGCTCTGGGGATTTGCACTGGAGTGATCAGCATAAGATGTTGTCAAAAGCTGCTCCATTTGGGGGTTTTAAGAATCCTACAGTGCAGATCATTGACAGAGTACTGAGGTTTTATAGAGGATCATTGACAGAGTACTGAGGTTTTATAGAGGCTTCAACTGTCATTCTCAAAATATTGCTGTTCATTTTCGTACAAACTATCCTCTGTATATTGTGGTGTAATTCCTTAGCTTTTGTTTCTTCCTGTTGAAACTCTGAATAAACATTTCCTGTAAAGACTTGTTTTCAAGTTGAGAACTGATTTCCCTGGCAAATAAGCATGCAAATTTTTAAGTATTGTCAAGTCTCTATAATGTTGTTTTCTTTGTGATTTCAGGTGTTAGAATCTTTGAGGATGTTGCTGAGTCCAAGGTATGTGCAAGCCTTGTGCTTTCTTCTGTTGTTGTTCTCATATATCTCTTATGTTTCTGTAGAACTTGCTGTACAGCTTTTCCCATGCTGTACTTTGCTTCATTAATCAGAACTGGATTATATCTTTTCACAGAGGCTTCTTTCACAAAAAAATTTGTGTGGTTGTATTTTTGTAGATTATGTATTTTTTGGAAGAAATGCTCATCCCGACTTTACTTTTCTAAAAAAAGAAAAATGAAATTCCATCTTGAGAATAACAATAAAAAGGAGACCTGTGTGGCGCATGGTATCATGTGGCTCCATAAAAGTTCCATAAGATGAGGTTTCCAAATGTTTGTACTTCATTAGTATGTCATAACTTATCCTATTGAGTTTATATTTGGGTGCCAAATAAAGTATACATTTGCTTTGTTAGCGACTCAAGTAGAATACCTCCCTGGTTAGTTTAAAGGAGGAGAATTCTCTATAGACAGGTACTTTACATGACTCATCATATGAAAATACCCCAGTAACATTTTGCCATTACATTATACTATCCCAGAAAAAAATAGTTAATAGGAATCGTGCTAATAAAATCTATAAATTTTAGCATTTGCTTTAGCATCCACCAACACTTGAAATTGAAAAAGGAGAAAAAGAATTAGATATAATATTGGAAGAGACTTTTGAAATGATAAGTTGAAGGTTTTTTTACTTGATCAGAAGTAAAAGATGCCTCTTTTGGTAAAAAGTATAAACAGCATACTTGCCCATGTTTATGTTGTCGCATTATATAATTTGCTTCTTTTAATAGACTGAACATTTTGGTAAGAGTAAACAAACTTGCTTGATAAATCCAAGCCAGAGATGTAAACTTTAGTGCCAAATTGGTACCAAACAGTTACAGTGCTTGCTGTGCTTTGCAGATGAGAAGAGGTGTTCTTGTGAAGTCTGTTGGTGTTGTTGATGCCAGTGCAGACACTGTATTTGAAGTGCTTTTAAACCTTGAGTGCCAGCGGAGATATGAGTAAGCTACACAATTGGTCTGTAGAGTACCATTTTCTTAGATATGGCTCAGGCTCATCCATTATATCTCTGCAGGTGGGACCCATTCACTAGTGATTTGGAGTTGGTAGAATCTTATGATGGACACTGCGATGTTGTTTATGGTATATATGATCCAAAATACCTCACCAGGTAAGGTAGATTCTAGATAGACCTGTCTTCTTTTTCTTTATCACTAAGCAGTGTTATGGCTCTGTGATTCCAAGATTGATTATCCCTATCATTTATTCATATTTGTGTTTATGAACATGCAACTGGAGCGATAAAATTATCAAAATTCACTGGACTGAACGATTTATGATGTTGTTTGCTCAATTCCTACACTATAGTTCTTTAATTCATATTTGACCAAAGGCTCATGTCCGTACTTCTATTGTCTTCCCAGTTTGATCTTTCTGAAATTTTATATCTCAAACATAGACCTTTTGCCATTATAGAAGTATATGTCCGGCTGTTATGGTTTATACCATGTCTGTGTTTCAAAGTTCACTAATTGATCAGTCAAGACTGAATAGATCTTATTTGCTTTGGTACTCCCACAGTAATATTATATTGTTATGCAGTTTCTTTTGAAGTTTATGCCCCTTGAGAAATTCTTTTTATACATCTAGCTCTTGTTTGTACATAGTGCTGTGAAGTATATGTGTGCAAACATGTGCCTATTGTCAAATCAATTTTCTGTTCTAACACTTGAAGAAGAATCAATGTGCGGTTCTGAGCTAAACAATGAGCTGCTGGATTCAAAGATATAAACCTTTTGTTCTTTTTTGGCTAAGCCTGGATTTATGAAAATAAGTAACAGGACCTACACAGGACCTGCCGTAAGATTGTGCAATGACGTCCTCCTCCATGTGCATGTGCTTGTTCATGTGTGGGCACTTCTGTGTTCTTGCATGTAAGAGAGACAGACTGTCCAATGTGGATGTTGTAGTCTACCAAAGTTCTGTGCCATAATAGTGGTGAAAATTGACTTGCTCCATTATATATATTATGCTTCTGTAATTTGTTTCCTCAATGTAGTCTTATGGCACTCCCATCTATTGACTCATTTAAGTTACTGTTATATAGTGATTATGGTTTTATAGTTGACTGTGTAGACTTTTGAGATCACTGGAACTTATTTAAGTTACGTTAGAATATATAAATAATAAACCATGCCGTCATCTAACAGCTTAAGCTTTTAGAACAGTCGGCAGTGGTCCCGCAAAATCTTACATGGTATCAGAGCTGGAGGTCGTAAGTTCAAATCTTACTAGGTCCCATTTGCCTTCCTAATTAAATTTCCACGCTCAATACTAGGCAGAAGACCGGATTAAGTGTGAGGGGGAGTGTTAGAATATATAAATAATAAACCATGCCGCCATGTAACAACTTAAGCTTTTAAAACAGTCGGCAGTGGTCCCACAAAATCTTACAACTGTTATATAGTGATTATGGTTTATAGTTGACTCTGTAGACTTTTGAGATCATTGGAAGTTAGCCATTAATTTCTTCCAACGGAACAACTTTATGATTAAGAGCCTGTGTGGGGTTGGCTTTTTTTTTAGTCTTTAGTACTTTTGCCTTGTCTTGTTCCTTATTTGGCTTTTGTTAATAGAGATGTTGCAATTATTTCGAATTCTTTGGTCTCGGTTTTTTGAATTAGACCACAGAACGAGGAACAATAATTTGCTAAGACTTGCATGTCGGGCTTGAAGGGGATATTTGCTTTTGTTATTTGTTTGATAGCCAATATGCATTATTTTAGTTTCTTTGTGTTTTATTGATTAATAGTTGGTCTCACACTGATATTCCCATCTCCAAGTCATAGGGTTGAACCTTGCTTGCATCAGTAGTCTTATCATTTGGTCTGGTGAATGCTCAACATTCCTTCATGGGTGTGGGACCCTTATGGTAACCCTTATGCAAGTAGTCTCTGCTGGTTGCCCCTCCCAATCCTTCTTGGCTTAGTAAAGAAAAAAAATTAGTAGTTATTGCTTGAAAACAATATAAATTTACAGATCTCTTTTCAGAAAAGGGGTTTGCTTCTTGTCCATTAGCTTGGAGGCATAGATAAGTCAAGATGCCAAAGTGGCCTCCTCCTGGAACTTATGTTCGAAGAGCAGATTAGGAGGAATGTAGGGTGTGCCATGGATATTGCTTATCCTCTTTGTGTAAATATTCCTGCCCTTTAGTTGTTTGCAGTTGTTGATTTCTAACAGATTGCTTTCTTTGTAAAACTGTTAAATGACTTCCAAGTTTTCTGGAATTTAGTTGAATGTTCTTGATGTCTCATGTTCTTCACATTGTAAAGTTGCATTTGATCTATTCCATTCTTTCAGTTTTGCTTCTAAGTTAGTCAATTCATTTGCTTATATTCACATGATATATGTTTTTCAGGTGGCTGTCTAAAAGAGATTTTGTTTTCTCTAGACAGTGGTTCCATGCCCAAGATGGAACATATAGTAAGGAATATTCTTAAGATATGTCGGAATTTTTTTTTGCATTGCATGTTGTGATTCTTATTATTTAATAAATTTCCAGTGAAATCTGATCCTTATTTTGTGAATCCTCGGCTGTATAGAAGATTATCTAGGAGTATTTTTTTCACTAAAAATTCAGAAGTAGTTATAGTAGACATGGATGACTCTACTTTCAAGGTACATGAAATAGACTACATAATGGGAAACTCTATAGATTGCCATATGACGGCAACAAAGTCATGTGTGCTAACATTTTCAAGGTTTTGGCAGATGATTGAAGTTTAAAAATTGTTTCCAAATGAAGAATGCCTGTGGAGAAAATGAAGGAGAAAATTACCATTTTTGTCTCTCTTTGTATTGCAAAGTATGTTTTGTTAGAAAGAACTTGAAATGAGTGTTAACTGCTAAATATGTATAATCAATGCACCGGTTAGATATATGATAAAATTGATTTACAATCAACTGGATTTAAATTAGATTGTTGAGAGCTCAAAGCTGTTTGGCTCATGTTTGATCACATCTGCCAATATTTAAGCAGTGCATGTGCCATTTAAGAACATTATTTTCTTCTGAGATTGCTTCTCTTGCTTTGACCTTATTATCTGAGAAACAGATGTACTTCTTTAGTGAAAGCTGAAATTGCTTTCCAATTGAAGTTCCAAACCTTGTCCTATGTGGTTGTTTACTAATATCAGATTTCCACATAATGACACAACTTGATTGGTAAAGGATATGGCAACTTCAACAAGCACTGCGCAGCCCTGTATACCCACTAATAGTGCTTCTCATGCCTTATCAAATATGCAGAGTCAATTAAGTATTTTATGCTGATTGTCTCCATGTTTTCCTTAAATGCAAGTCCTAAGTCATGATATAAATGTTTTAATGGAGATTTACTCATCACCTTGAGTTAAAAAAGAACAATGTACACCTTTAGCTGCGAATGAGGAATATGCACCTTGAAACCAATTTTAACACTATCATCGAGATCCTCTGCTCTGTTCCATACATCATAACCCAAATACTATCAATTGGATGACATTCAGGATTAAGCTAGTGATAAAGTGACTTTCTCTTCCAGGCCGCAAATGATGTCCTCCTTGTGCAAGTGTCGTCAATTACATTATCTGAACAAATTAGTGGCATTCCTTTTTGGGTAAGTATATGAAAAGTCTCCAGAATGTGCAAATTCAATTAAGTTTTAAGAGTCCATGAACCTCAAAATGTGTTTCAGGTCACATAAAATCTTCATTGAATTTGCACATTCTGGAGACTTTTCATATACTTGACCAAATGGAATGCCACTAATGAAGTTTTAAAATCTTCGAAGCCATTTTGCTTCTTGCAGAGAATCTTGGGTTTTGAACCTACTCCTGGTCACATTGCTTTATTTTGTGCCTTTTATGCTTTCGGGGGAAGAATAAAATATCTCCTAATGCTAAGTAATCAGTGCTTTGCATTTCTGTTATAATTACTTGGGGCAATTTGAGAAACTATGTTTGCATAGCATGATAAATGTGTTTTTATGCTTGCAGCAATCCTGCAACTTCCAGTTGCCCATAAAAAGCGACCTCCAAAATTTGGATATCGGCGTATAACACTTAATCGTGAGATTCTGCTTCTCTGATTTCTTTGCTCCGTGTAACATCTAAAGCATTTTCAGTTTTCCTTACTATTCTGAAATGATTATGTCCTAATTGTTACATGCAAGCATTTAATTTCAAAACAATGGAGTTTGATGAAATGAATGCATAGGACATTGATAATGAATCTGCAGAATGCACACTTCTCCATGTGATCAATTCCAATGGGTATTCTTGTTATTTAGAATTTCTCTTAGCCCGCGTGGGGCATTTCTTATGATAAATGGAGGGAATAGCATTAAGATAACGATGATGGTGTATTGGCAATGATTTGAAAGGTAATATGTGTGCTGATGATGATGCAAAGGATGTGGGGGCATCTGCAACAGACATGTCAGTTGACATGTTTTGCAAATAACCCCTAATCATGACAACATGGAACTCCATTGAAATTGTTTTAAGCCATCATTTTTATGATGACCCATGGAAAACATTTTTTGTCCATATGCTGAACATCTGGGGAGCAAGAAGTAGAGAGAGAAAGAGACTAGCATGCCATTTCCATCTGAAAGAGAGTTGCTTCAGCAAGACAGGGGACTTTTTTCTAATAAACTTCAGTAAGGAAGTGTCAGAAGTTTGACAGCATCTATATCATGGATTTACTGTTGTACCAAAATGTCAATAGGAGTAGGTGGGTTGAAATCAATGATCCCAAATTTCAAATGGCTATGCTTTGGTTCTCGAAAGATATTCTTACTGAATGAGGACAGGATGTTGGTATATAGGACAGATACTTAAGGGGCAGATTAGCTGAGGGGAATAAGGGCATTCTATGTACTGGGAATCAATCATGATGGCTTGATGAAAATGGAACGCCATTAAATTCTTAGTGAAAAGCAAGGAAGAAGGGGTCATGAAGATGCTTGAATGATGCAACTAAGGACTTTTTCAGTTGCTTCTGTGTTGTACTCTTTTAATCGGTTTTGGTCATTATGTCCTGATTCCATATAGTCTTCTGATGTTTTACTTTTGTTTTCCGTTCTTTTGTTTTGTCCTTATACAAGATTGTTTAGTATCATCAAATAAAGATGCTCTAATGAGAAAGTTGCATGAAGCCCATAGAAAATCGGTGCGTGATTGTGGAAGAATAGAAAAGGGAAGGATTGCAGAAGAGTCTCTCATGAGTGAATTTATTGGCTGAATGAAATGGGTCGATGTTTTAAGTTTTTGTTAGAAATAGCTGTCCCAGCAACAAATATAGCCCAAGACTGAAATGGTCCATCTTTTTCAGGATGGACAGCAAGCTGGAATTTTTATCCCAATGAGAGCTCTTAGTTTGAATCGGCTGTTAATAGCACTAATAAAGCATCTAAAGAATTAGTGTTTAATTCTTGAACCTCCCTTAAGCTGAATCATAGGTAGTATTCCAAAAGGTCTATCATCTTCTACTGATTCAGGTCATGCCTACAATAGAAAAGATCTGGTGGAACCATACCTATGCAGTCAGCTGTCCTGATAGGATGATGAATCATCAGGTCAATGGAGCACAAGTTTTTCTTAGAACAAGATACTGTTTAATTTCAGTAGGAGTTTGAAATAGTTTTTGGGTGGTCAATCTGCTTAAAAGTTGGGAAAATTGATATCTTTTGGCTCTGTCAATTTTTCCCCTGGATATGACAGTGTTTTTTGTGCTTTTGCTTGCGTACCTTGGGATGTTTATAGAAACTTTTAGCTACAAAATGAATTTATTCATAAATTCTAGGATTCCCACAGGGCAGATAGACTTCTACTCACTGGTTGCTCTGTCTTCTTTAATTCCATAGCATCGACATGGGAAATCAGCAGTATAAATACACCAATGGGTACAAATATAGCAAAATGTCTTGTGACACAAACATTGGAGATTCATGAAGTAGGATGGACGAGATGGAAGAACAATCATTGCTCAAAGTTTGAGAAGACTATACCCTACGCTCTAATGTGCCAAGTGTCAGGTGCAGTATTCTATTCTCTCCCGCTTCCTCTTTCTTCCTGGAAATGCTGTTACACATTTATTTTTCACTTTCTAATTAAATGCACAACTGAGTGGTCCATGGTCAATTTTTCTCACTTGAATTCAAGTCAATTACCTGAAATTTTCATAGCCTTGACTAGTCCAATTAAAGGGATCCTCCAGCTTGTTTTCCCCAAGGCTATGAGATACCACTGCTAGATTTCCTCGTTATCTTCTCTTCCTAGATACCTAATTGAACAACATAGTCAGTCAAACAAGACCATTACAGCCTTTGATTCCTCTTGCTTGCCTGTATTTAACTTGACCTACTTGCAACTTGAATGTTCCCGAGAGCTTTGATCTTTCCTCCAATTTAGAATGTATTTATATTCTTGAGAAACTTGTCCTCATTTCTACCTATTTTCCTTTCATGTACTAGACTCAGAGCCACTTTCATCAAAGTTCTATTATCTGTGTCGTAAGTTAATGCTTTGAAGCTAACAGATCTTACAAAGCCAAATGTGAGAGAACGGAATTACTAGAGAATTCAATGACCAATAAAAAACGTGGGAGATATACGTGGTTTGGTGTTAGTGTCGGTATCTACTCCATTGAGAGAGCCAGCCCCAAAGGATCCGCTAATTGGTTGGAAAATTACAGAGGTTGTGTTCTGTAATTGGCGATTCATGTATATGTTTGATGAGATATGAAGATGAGCAAAGCAACTTTTGGGATAAGAGGACCGACATATTCAGAGGATAAGTCAGACTTCACATGTTGGGAAGCATTAGAAAACATAAATTACCACTTTGTCTAGTAAATCCAACACTTCCAAAACCATTCATATCTTAAGGACAGATCTACATTCTCCAAAGTCTGTACATTATTTAACAATCTGGACATCTGTTTTTGAACATTTATTATCATTTAGTGAATTTATCCTTCTAGTTCATTTGCTTCCAGGTCTGAGGGAATATATAGAAGCAAATCCATCATTAAAGGTGCAGTCTTCTACGGCAGTTGTTCAATCAAAAGTTTCTGATATTTCGATTTCCAGTAGCGAGTATGAGGAGCAAGATATGCGGGATGAGTTTTATGATGCAATTTCAGCTGATTCATCATCAGAAGAGGACGAGAGTGATGATGAAGAAATTGATCATAAGGTTTGGTCATTTACTTTGACACGATTTTGTTAGATTTTATTTAAGACTTTGTAGATACTCGGGTTCAATTTTTTCAAGAAGAGCATGAACTGTTCCTGATTGTGAAAATTTTATTAGCAGGCAAAAGTGAGGCTGAAGAATGTTGCCTGGGCCATTTCAAGCTTCTCTTTCAAGAAAAGCTCAGGTTAGATTTTTTTATTGAATTTTGTCTGAATCTACATCAGTAGGATAACATGTAATGGTAATTGGTACTCAATCTTAGGCTTATTTACTCTTAATGTTAACTATGAAATGTTAGACTGCATATCTTTGTTGGTTTGCTCTCTCCCACAAGATATGTTACCATATGGAGAGCAATATTTGAAGTATTCAATCTGCCATTGTGTAAAGCTTAAAATAAAATGTAGAATTTGATTGTCTGCTGAATTAACTAACTTAATTCTTGATGTTTTGATTGCTTCTGGAGCATTAGTCCTTGATGGATTTATGACAATTCATGTCATTTCTAATTCAATTGATGTCTAGCACTAAAAAGCAGCAGGTATCCATGCCAAAATATGCCTAAAACAAGAGTGAAGGCTCCTAAGATAAAGCATAATCAATGCGTCCTAATTTTTAAGAAAGAGTATTGTGAGATTTGGTGGGACCATTGCCAACCGTTCTAAAAAATTTAAACTGTTAGATGAATGCGTGATTTATTATTTCAACATTCTAACACTCACGCTTAATTTGGTCTTTTGCCAAGTACTAAGCATGGAAATTTAATTGGGGAGGCAAATGGAGTCTATAAAAATTTGAACTCAGGACTTTCAGCTCTGATACCATGTGAAATTTAGTGGGACCACTGCCAATTCTTCTAAAAATTTAAACTGTTAGATGAAGGCGGGGTTTACTATTTTAATATTCTAAGAAGTATCAATTCTTCCAACTAAGGTCAAAGATGCAAAGTGATATGTTCTTTATTCTTGGTTATACTACATCTAACGAGTACCATCAAGTTGAATGAGCTATCACTTCTAAATTTATAGCCACTGTTGGTCGTGAGGTACCGCAAGTGTGTGGTTCCACAAGTAGAGGAATTCCTAGTGAAACCTTTTTACTGAATTTTCTATTATCAAATGCTGCTTAATAAATACTATACTTTTGTCTTCTGTCAGTCTTTCATTTTAGATGGTGTTACCCAGTATTGAAGCGCTTGACCATTTGGATGTAGCTATAGGTGCACATAAGGAGTTAGACCCCAATGTAGCTCCTGCCACTATTGATCTGAGCAATTTTCATGGTTCCCTGCGCAAAGGTAAAGATGATTCTGATACAAACTGTTGGGCATCTCCAAGTGGTGCTGGCTTCATGATCAGAGGAAAGAACTACCTTAAAGATAATACTAAGGTGCGTGTTGCTCTCCCGGAGCATCTTAACCACATCTTTAAACATTTGATGCATTAAAATGCTAGATGCAATTGGATCTTGTTGGTTATATCTCTGAACTACATTCTCGTATAGTGTATTTGCTTTTCGCAAAAATAGACTTTCATGTAGATGTAGATACAATAATATGAATCTTGTGTTGAACCTAGATATCTGGTTGAAATATTAGTTTTTTTTTAACGGTACAAAGCTTCTCATTGTTTGCAGTTAGTCTTTTTCTTCTGTTTCCTTTCCCTAGCTAGGTACAGGGGTGCTGGCGTTAGAAGATTATAGTTCATGTGGATCTTTAATCTTCAATTTTTGTTTTGTTTTAATTTGATAAACAAGAATAACTTCATTTAAGAGCACCGAGGAGGGCAACCTAGTCAGATTTAAATACAGGTAAAAAGACCAACGTGATAAAGAATAGAGCGTTATGACTTGACATCACAGATAGTTATAACCACTGGGTTATAAACTTAACTTGGCATTTAATTTGCTTTCCCAGTATTTAGGAAATGCCAGAGAAACTGAAGTTCCATCTTAAAGATTGGCTTCTCAGCTGCTTGTGGAGGATTTGCGTTTAGTTGTTGAATCTTTTTTCAGGTGATAGGGGGTGACCCACTTCTCAAGCTCTTAGCTGTTGATTGGCTCAAAGTGGATGAAAAGATGGATAGAATTGCCCTGCATCCTAAGTGTCTTGTTCAGGTATTTACACATTGTCTTCAGTAGCCATTAATGCTCTACTTTTGAGTGAAATGGAGCATATAGCTTCAAGTATGTAGGTGATAAATGCAAGTAATTGGTAAGAGTTTACTTGAACAGGACATTTTGGTGCAATCACCTCTGGTGGTTGGGATTGGTACAAACTAGGTTATCTATGACTTTGAAAGCTGCTGTGCGTGAAGAGCTGAAAAAAGCAATAAAAAGAAAGTGTGGTGGAGAATATTTTGGCAAACTGGAACAAATTTTAGTAAGATTAAATGAGCAGTATAATACATGTGAAAATAAATGAGCCATTTTACTGTAAGCTGACTATACCCAAAGTATGCTAGAACAGACCTTCCTTTTTTGTTTATTTGAGAAATTTTGCTGGGGGCATTGGTTGGACCTTTCCACATTCACCACCATCTGTTCATTCAGGAGTCATTCTGACATATTGCTATATTCTTTTTGTTTAGTAGCTAGCAAGCTGTACCAAAATCCAACTCATAACTGGCAAATGACAACATCTTTTTGCCCGCTTCTTTGGCTTAAGTAGCTTTAGAATGCTCAGTAGCATCATGCATGAACTACAAAGGGTTGAAATTTCTTTGCTGCTATCCACTTTATCACCATCACTTGCATTATTCTTGCTCTTCAATCTAGGACACCAACAGCAGTTAAGATTTCAGTGACATTTCTCTGTGCTTAAGCCAATATGGTTGGTATCAATTTTTCATCTATCCCGTGTCTCTTGGTAGATATATTAAGAAACCTCTGTATTTTTGAATTGTAATTCTGTCTGATCACAGCAAGGAAAACTTATCCACAGCAGAAAAATCAAAGATGATTTGGACTTTTTTAATTTTTTTGAATGATTAGAGTGACTAATGAAGGTTTCTCTGTCTATTCAGTCAGAAGCTGGTAAAAAGCTTCCCTTCATCCTAGTCATTAATCTCCAGGTATGTCCGTGTTCTTTCATCTTCCTACACACTATATTATACTAAAGGCAAATGGAATACTCACAGATTGATTGTCCATACATAGACATTGCCATATCCTTCAAATAATTTTTTCCTGTTAAAATTGAAGCGAAGCATGTATTGGGAGAACCGACATTATTTTGTGGTAGATTTGTAATCGTTTGTATTCTTTAGAAGCTTCAAGTCTTAAACAAATTGCGTGAATTTCTTTGTTTAGGTGAATAAAGACAAGCTTGAGTTGTTTGTATATGCTGGTACTATCAGACTGTTTTCTTTTATTTTGTTTCTCCTATTGATTTCATGGAATGAATTCTCTCATACATTCAGATACATTTTGAGGGCCTCTGTTTTGCTGCTCTTGTCAGATTCCAGCTAGACCAAATTATAGCTTGGTTATTTACTATGCCAGTGATAGGCCTGTAAATAAGGATTCTTTATTGGGTAAATTCGTGGATGGAAGCGATGCTTTCAGGGACTCCAGATTTAAGTTGATTCCAAGTATTGTTGAGGTAGAAACACTTGAATAGAATGTTTCAGGATTGCTTTGTTTAAAGGGTAATTCCTTTTTGTGCTGAGCTTAATTACTCGAACACATGTAGGGATATTGGATGGTCAAGCGTGCAGTGGGCACAAAAGCTTGCCTATTGGGGAAAGCTGTTACATGCAAGTATCTCAGACAGGACAACTTTTTGGAAGTAAGCATCTGGATCCCTTTTTATCATCATCATCATCATCATCTTTCTTAGTTAAATTATCTATAGTTGACATCAGTACAAATTGTTGACTGTTGCATCCTTAAGGTATAGATGTCATTAGCAAGGGCAACCGTCAAGGTGCCAGCCCTTTCACAATTCATAAATTAATCATCACCTGCTGCTACTTAACTTGAAAGAAAAATTTTTGAACCAATTGCTCTTTCAAAAAGAAAGAGTAAATCTAACTCCCTCTGGGCTTTCCTGTTCATCCCTTTCCATGCCATCCAAAAATGATTGAAGTGGTTATGTATCTTGCTTTAGTGGGATCTAGAGTTACTGGAAATATTACTGAAATGTTTGGGCTTTCTCTCTTACAAATATCAATTAATTCTAAGTATATGAAAATGTACTATTAACATGAGATTTAGACAAATCTCAACAGTGTAACACAGCTTTGATGTTCCTCTAGCGGGAGGAGGAAATACCTCAGCCTAAGGGTGAAGAGGGTTTTGCAGTGATGAGTTAACTTTATGGTAAGCAGTGGTGTTTCAGAAATTGAAACAGAACCTATCAGTCACCAATTTAAAACATATAGCCAGATATCAAGGCCCTGTCAACTATTTTTACACTGGCATGTGACCTTGTTCTGGTCCATCCAAAAATTTCAGCATCAATGTGTTACCTACTTGATTTCTTTGTCGTGTTCTCCTATTAGAGAACACATAGGAAGGCCTCCTGTCCGTGTTTATGGGCTCTCATTATGGTGTCCTTTGATAGAAAGGTAGCTCGCACAAGTTCTATCCATTATTGCAATTCATTAATTAGAAAGTGTGATGTACGTTAGCAGTTTATTAATGTTGTGAACTTAACTTCCATATAACATTATTTTTAAAATTTTATCAGATATGCTGTATAGAGTCTCATTTCTTGACGAACATATTTCCTATATGCAGATTGATGTGGATATTGGATCATCTTCTGTAGCAAGAAGTGTCATTGGTCTTGTACTCGGATACGTCACTAGCGTAGTTGTTGATCTTGCCATTTTGGTGGAGGTTTGTATATTGGATAAATAGCTGCTTATTCTTATCTGTTTCTGAGAAGCCGTTGATTTGGATGTCTATTAACGAGTTGATTTCTTGCTGAGTTTGTGATGCAAATAGGTAGTTTTCTTGTATTCAAGCATAGCTCATGGTAGGATTTGTAGTCATGTTATGAGGGAGGTGTTTGGACTTTACTATATCATAGTGTTCTACTGTGCAACTGAGTATCAATGTAGTATTATAATTTTCTTCATTCTTTATTGTTGATAGGCTAGTTATTATCACAATGTCTGTGTAGCATGTTGGAGGTTATCATTTTTTTCTCTTTTTGGTGAAGAGGGGGGAGGGGGTGGCAAGGTTGCGGTGTCCACTTGCCTTTGCACAGGAAAGATTAGTTACAGAGTTTTCCAGCTAATTATTGGGTTATGCACTATCATTCAGTCTGTTAATCTGATTGATTGGTTCATGATCCAAATAGAGAAAAGATGAGTTTGTTCTTTGCTGGGTCCCTATTCTGGTTAAGAATTCTTGCCGAGAAATTGAAATATCATTTTAGGGGATAGTGTCTTATGGTCCATGTCTGTCAACTTTGATATTTTCCTGATTACAAGCTGTCCATCTTTATAAATTTTTAACATGGCGGTTGACTCAATTTAAGATGGTACGAGGGTGTACGGGTTTTTAGGAATGAGTTTGGCCGGCGTCCTTTCATTAACATCCAGGTTGTGTGGAGGGTAGACTAAAGGGCAGAGTTCTATCGTTGGAACATTTTGACAGTAGAAACTATTTCCAGCAAAATACTCTGTTTGTTCAGGCTAAATCTATGTTCGTGTAGTGCTCTTGATTAATGGTAGGTACTTTCTTTGCAGGCCAAGGAAGAGAGTGAGTTGCCTGAATACATTCTTGGGACTGTCCAGCTAAATCGTCTGACACCTGACTCAGCTTTACATTTTGGAGTTTGAGGATTCCATATATGTATCTTTGGGATTTAATGAGGACATTATGCCAACACATGAGGGAACAACCATGAGATTCTTCCATATAGGATGTTGGTCGAATTGGTTCAATGCCAAAAACTTGTTTTATACTCATGAAGTCAGTCAATACTATTCGCAGCTCCAAGTTATTCATTGCTAGTCCTTCTCTTCCCGAAGTACATTTTGGGAGCAAACCGCCATCTTGCTTGCCGAATCAAGAAACATTTGAAGATGGCAGGCTGAGACTGAAAGTGCATTTTGCAAGTCATTGGGGAGAAACATTTGATTTGCAAGGCATTGGGACAACTGTTCAAAAATTGAAACGTGCTCACCTTGTCACCCCTGTGATCCTTGGAAGCTTTCTAGTTTCCAATTCTACAAAAGACACTCCGTCCATGCCCTTTTTGCCCTGCACCAGGTGTTGATGACCGTCCTGTAAGACCAACGAAGATGTGAAAGTAGAGAGCAATACTCTGTAACACTATTAATAAAGGGGGAATTCTTCGGACTCGTATGCAATGAAATAGCTTCCTCTATTGAACCAGGGTGATGGCCGGTTGCAAAATAAGCATATTATGACCATGCAAGTGATCTTGGTAGTAATCAGATTCATCAATTGACAAAATTACAAAATAAGAGGAAGGAAGGGAATTGTTATTGCTTGTATAAAATAACCAAGGATGATTGGGTCAACAATCTACACAAATAAAAAAACACCAAGCATCAAGATTAGGGGAAAATCAACTTAGGAAAAAAGGGACAAAAAAAATTAGTATTTTCCATTCAAGTTCTTAAGGAGGAAGTGAGTAGAGATGTCAAAATGGATCATAAATCTGATTTTTTGACTTGCATTTTTTGGATCAGAATATATGTAGATTGTCCAAATATCAATTGGATTCCATGTTAGTGGGCTTCCACAGAATCCAATAATGGCCCATTTGCTTTCAGGTCAGTTCTTCTTCTTGTATCGCTCTTGTTTGAGCATGCACGATCACTTGATTCGCTCTCAGAGCTGAGTGCCAATTTGAGTTGAGAAGGGGGATTTTAGTAGGATTTAAGCGTGTCATAGGATTGATGAGTTGAGAAGCGGGATTCTAGTAGAACATAGGTGTGTCATAGGATTAGATGGATGCTTCCTTAAGACTAGATTGAAGGGTATGTTATTTTGTGCTATTGGATAAGGTGGAAACAATCAAATGTTCCTAATTGCTTAGGCAGTTGTGCATGCTTAGTATGAGGTATCTCGGTGTTGGTTTCTCACCCTATTATTCATTGACCTAAAGGGTGGACAGAGGTGAGGATTGGACTCTAATTAGTGATCAGCACTAGGTAATATCTCACTTTTTGTCGTTAAATGTGATTAAACTGCACTAATGCAATCATTGATGTGAATTTTCTGTTTTTTATTCGCTGATTTTGGTTGCAGGGACTAATGAATTCAATTTCAAGGCCATCTCCACTTGCAGAAGTCACTACTTACCCTTCATGTTGATGACAAATTGCTTTTGCAGAGGTCAACTGATGCGAATGCCCATAAGTCATTACAAACAACAAATTGTAACAATTTCAAGACAGCGATTGATGATAAATTACTTAACCTTCACGTCGAACAACGGAAGAACCTCCTTGCATGTTTCTCGGTGTCCACAAGGTGTAGAGGGTTGCTCGTCGCTGTTGCTTGCATGAAACGTTGCCATCGTCGTACATACGTCGATGTGGTTATGACTATTCTCTTATTATCAATTCAAGTAATATTCCATAATGGGAAAAGAAAGCATGACAACTCCAGCAGCACACTGGAAATTCTACTCGTAAGAAAATTATGACAGCAATAAGAATATCTTCTTCCATGCAGAACATGCTTGCAGCGACAACAGCATCTTCAAGAACTTTCAGACTTTCATGTTATTTTTCTCAGGGAGTGGTTATATGCTTGACCAGCTTCTGCATTCCGCTCAAGACTTTTGAGGCGCCGATAAGTCAATTTATCTGACATTTCGCCATTTTCTTTTTCTGGCCCCGCAGATATCACAAGTATTTTGAAGGGATCGGTGGCTCAGTTGGAGGGTTGGGACACTAATGCTGAAAATTCATCTTGCCATAGTTTCTCCCCAGTTGTGTTGATGCCGTAATCAACTTCGTCGTTTCATGACATAGAACATGGAAGTAAAAGCTCGTAGAAGTCATTTGACGTGATTTGTACCTCATTCATGAATGGTCGAACAGATTTTTGCATTTTCAAAGGTGAAATGCAACAAATCTGCGGCAACAATTAACGAGTAATCTTAACCTCCTAGTATTATAATACTAAACGAAAAGAAAGATTGCAGAAGAAAACTAAAACCTCTCCTGTCTCCTTTCTTCTTCCTTCCCTACATTTGAAAACAAAACTTGGACCTCCTTCGTGTGTGACATCGACTCGATGAACTAAACCGTGTAGTGTTGTTGAATGGTTTCAATGTCCAACCCCTTCAACTTCACCACTGAATCAACATGTCCCTTGAGTGTGTGGAGCTCCGTTAGCCTGTCTTCCAACAAGTTGAAAACGATGAGTAGATTTGGCTTTAGGCTATTTATAACTCGATTCATCAGACAAATGAAGCTAGTCACCTTGCGACTTCAGCACGTCTCCTGGCCTGCTCAGCGATCTCAGACAACTCCCGGTAGCTGCTCTTGTCATCGAACAGTGTCTGTGGGGGCCGAAGACCGTGGAGCGTCCTCTCAGCCAAAGCCCATTGCGCCTCCCTCTCGCCCTTGCCATAGTCCTTCTTGGTCGTGAACGCAGTCTATCGATATTGAGTAGTTAAGATAGCGTTATTAGAGTGAGCTATGTAAAAGCAGAAGAAGTAAAAGATGCATATTCTATAATGGAAATGATGTTAAAAAGATGACGAGGGAACCTTGCTCTCGAACAGATTGTCCCAAGCCTTGCCACTCAAAGCAAAGCGGATAAGGAATTTGATGACATCAAGTGGGAAGTACGTGACGATGCTGAAGATCCAGATCACTCCGGCCCATCCCCATCCAATGCCTTGAACCCTAGCAAAGCCCCAGCTTGCGTACACGGCAATGAGCGTTGCCACCTTAACAAGAAACCATAACACGAGCATCGATATTTGGCAGATATGTGTGTGTGTGTGTGTGTGCAGAGAATCGAAAGCATGGAAGTTAAGTACCAATTGTGCAGCGAAGAAGGCACCAAGAAGCAAGAGTCCAGGGCGCTCGACGAAGGACCAGCTTCGTGATCGGGTTACAAAGATGAGTGCTTGACTAATGATGCTGACTTGGAGATAAAGCGCCGCAGTTAGCTCGTCTTCGCTTCCTTTGATCGGCCTCACACCGAAAGTATGCTGCAACAATTATAGTATAAGTGTACTTTCTTTGCTATATGTGTATCACCGTAAAGTTAAACTTTGGCTTACGGGGAAGAAGTCAGTATCGTGCGCAAGCCAGAAGAAGAGCACTGTCATTAGAGCAAGATAGGTTCCGAGAACTACGCCGGTGGCAAAGATCTCCTTGAGCTTCCAAGAGTCGGGAACCGGAGAAGGCTTCACTCTGTCCTTAGAGATGGTCATGATGGTCCCGTCGTTTAGGATGGCAATAATGAGAACCATGAAAGGTGAAAAATCGAACTTCCAAATGAGAGCCACAAGCAGGAAACCCAGCACGATACGGATTGTGATGGAGACGGCGTAGATGGTGTAGTTCTTCATCCTTTGGAATATGGCCCTGCTTGTCAACACAGCACTTACGATAACACTCAGTCCCGGCTCTGTCAAGACAATGTCCGACGCACTTCGAGCTGCATCGGTCGCATCTGCCACAGCAATGCCGATATCCGCCTTTTTAAGTGCGGGTGCGTCGTTGACACCATCTCCGGTCATTCCACAAATGTGCTTCATCTCCTGGAGCTTCTTAACAATTTCATATTTGTGCTCTGCATGTTCAATATATGTATTAGCCTATCTTGTACATAAAAAGGGGGAATGGTCAGATGGGACTTATTATTACCGGGGAAGACGCCGGCAAATCCATCAGCTTTTTCGATGAGCTCATCGATGGGAATCGATGCGATTGACTCGTCCTTGCACTCGCCAAGAAGAGAAGATGATGGATACATATTGGTACCCATGCCAAGCCTACGGCCAGTCTCTTTGCCAATTGCGAGTTGATCACCGGTGATCATCTTCACGTTGACACCGAGGTTGAGGGCACGGCGGATAGTCTCTGCACTATCATGCCTCGGAGGATCAAACAAAGACAGGAGACCAACGAACTCCCATGGCCCTCCTTCGCTCTCCTTGGTCTTCTCAGGAACCGTCTGGTGAGTGCCCAGACAATGTGATGAATCTAGACAGCATATTACGTAGAAAATGCAAAAAGAACATCTTGTATCTGATTATTGGCTTGGGAAGCTTACAAACCTGTCGCGCAACAGCAAGTGCACGGAGGCCTCGTGAGGCGAAATTGTCGATGAACGTATGGGCTTTTTTCTTTGCGTCCCCTTTGAGTTTGCAAAGGTCCATAATCTAGCATACAAGAACCGAAGTTACAATCGATGTTGAGAAAAACTGGGAGTAATTCTAAGTATGCATTGGCCACCTGCTCCGGAGCACCCTTGCTGCATCGATGCCAATTGCCATTACTGTCGATGTAGGTGATCGCGGTGCGCTTGTCCACCGGGTTGAAAGGAAAGAAATGCACTTCTGTGATTCCAGCCCTTGCCTGTAGGACATTCCAAATTAAAAAATTTGCCTCCATTCATTGAGAAGTTGGCAGCATCGACATTGATGCAACATGAAAGAAAACGCTCGGCATGTTAACCACCTCTTTGGGGTCGGCCAACGTCCCGACAATTGAAGCATCGATTGCATCCTGGTTCTCAACCCTGGATGCCCTGGCAGCAAGCAACAGGACAGTGTCCTTGTCTGCATCCTTTGGAAACACCTGTAACGAAGATCGCCCCCAAAAAGTATTGAAATTCTACTGCTGCGACATTAACTTTACAACAAATGCGGAGAGGAAGGCTTTTGTTCAAGTGCAGTCACTGGAATTTAGAGCCTGTTTACTGACCTCGATCAAGCTCTTGTCAACAGTGAGCTTGTTGAGGGTGAGGGTGCCGGTCTTGTCGCTGCAAAGCACATCCATCCCGGCCATTTCCTCGATGGCGGTCATCCTCTTGGTGATAGCGCCTTGTTCTGAGAGCCGGTGAGACCCGATGGCCATCGTGACTGACAAAACCGTGGGCATTGCGATCGGGATCCCTCCGATGAGAAGGACCAACAAGTTGTCGATACCGTCTCTATAACTCCTATGTTGGATCGGGTACATCACTACTATTTCAATTAGCATGCCCAACGCAATCGAGCAAATGCAGAAGTTCCCAATAGCCGTCAACACCTAGTCGGACAATTAGAAAAGAACATTACACTCAAATTAGCACAAGCTCAACGTTAACTTTCAGTTATGGACAACCATTTCAAAGCATTAGATCAATGGAATGTTACATATGATTGATACCTTTTGGAAGTGACCAACTTGGTTGGTACTGTCGACAAGGTGGGCTGCCTTGCCAAAGAAGGTATGGACGCCGGTGGCGATAACTACAGCCTCAATCTCACCTTGCTTGCACGTAGAACCTGAAAACACTTCCTCGCCTGGGTTCTTTGTCACAGGCAATGACTCGCCAGTGAGTGCGGACTGATCGATCTTCAGGGGATCTCCTTCCAGGAGACGAGCATCAGCAGGAACGATGTCTCCCAACTTGATGCTAATGACATCTCCAGGTACAAGGATTGCGGCCTCTTGCTCATTCCACTTACCATCTCTCAATACCTTCATTAATTAGCGAACTTCAGTTAAAATGAACTGAAGACAATAATGCAAAATTAGCATTTCGAATCTTTATAAACACAGAACCAGTGTAAGGCACCTTGGTTTTGGGGGCTAGACCGGCCATCAAAGCAGCTGCGGCATTGCCGGCGTTGTTCTCCTCAATAAAGCTGATAGTTGAATTGATAATCAACAATGTCACAATGCCGACAAAGTCTTGCCAATCTGGTGGCTTTCCCTGTAATTTTCATGTACCTTTTCCTTATGAATATGAGAGAGAGAGAGAGAGAGAGAGAGAGAGAGATGTGATTACTCCTCCATTAGCCAAGGCAATGGCCATAATTGCAGCAACCTCCATGACCCATGATAGAGGGTTCCACATAAAACCCAAAAACTTGAGAAACTTGCTTTCCTGTCACATTATGCTAATCAATGTTACTATATGTGGAATTCACAGTAAAAGATTTCTATGAACATTAAAGGGGAAAAATAAAAAGCACTGCAACGATATGTTAATCATTACTTTTTTCTCTTCTAGCTTATTTGGGCCGAAAATTTGAAGCCGCTTCTCGCCCTCTGCAATCGACAAACCCTCTCTTGTACATTTTAGCTGTTGGAAGACTTCCTCCACGGGAATTTGCTCCTATAAGCACAATGCAGGAAATTTGCCGACAGTTATGGCCAACAGTGTGTTTAGTGATTAAAAATGGATGAGACATACGAATGTGAAAATAGAAAGAGAAAGGGTTGAAGTTGGTATAGGCTCTAAAACTATGCTTAATGTGAAGTTGCCTTGGAACGCAAGAATAAACCATCTTTTATCATGCCCATGTGGAGACATTCTCTGTGACCGAGAAATGCTTACAAGGTCGACGCTTTCGTTCTTTATTTGTTCTAAGTAGGTGTCGCCGGAGGCCATCGTGACAGAGATGGGGCATGGAAGGAAGGAGAAAGAAGTAGCTGTGTCGAAATTCCTCTCTTTTTGAGAAGCCTCCTCTTCCTCCAAAGAAGGACGAAGAGAGGCTCAAGGATGTGTGAGATTCGTTCGATCGGTTCCTCTGAAGAACGACCGGGAGGAGCTCAGCTTCAGGGGTGTGGTCTCTTTATAGTATTCTCTCCGAGAGAGAGAGAGGGAGAGACGGTCGGACGACAGTTTTTCCTGGAACAATCAGGCTGTTATGGTGATTTCGGCATTTGTGGCATGCCATAGTGTGCGGTCAAACTGTTGGATGGCATTTTCATGGCTAATTTCAGATGTTCCATGAATTTTTGACAATTGTGGGGAGGTGATAGATCGGTGTGCAAGAGATCACATGTCTCCTTGGTCTCCATGTATCACGATTCATTAAATAAGCAACGGTCTTAAGAAACTTACCTATTTAAAGTGGGTTTTTTGCATTGTAAAGATTTGTGTACACCATGAAATATGAGTGAAAGCAATATAATATAAGCTTATGTTTTTCTTTTTGAAATAGTTAAAATAAAAACAATGAGAATCAAGCAACTATAGTGACCGATGATTTATCACGAACTAGATTAAAGGGACGGCTGTGACACTCTCTCTAGCCATTGAGCAAGGGCCCAACGACCTCGCCTATGGTCGACGAGGAAGCAGAGGTCCTCACATAGACTAAGCGAGGGTGTTGGCCCTCATTAGACCTCATTGGCCTAGGATTAAGAAATAAAAAATATAGTTAATAAAAAAATTTAAAAATTTAAATTTTTTTCACTTCAGGGCCTATCATATGATATAAAACGGCTAGCATTCATTAGATCATCTTGTTAACAATTTCAAGTCAAAATTAGTTGAAATAACTAAATTAAAAAATCATTAAATAGTTTAGGACGAAATTACTATATTTGAAATGTTTAAGACTAAATTGGCACAAGTACGATAGGTTTAAGACTCAATGGCCAAATCGAAAATTTTAGAATTGAATTGGGATAAGCACAATAAGTTTAAATATTATTTTTTTATAATTTCCCTACCTCTAGCATTAGTCTCTTCTTTAATAGTAATATTCATTGTTGGTCTTTGAATTTGCACATTACTTTTATGAAGTCCTCAAAATTTTAATTCATCAAATCAAATCTTTGAACTTACATAGAACTTTGTTAGGGAGTGTCTTCACATTCGATTTTGCACGTAGCTCCAATTGATTCGGTGTGAAGCCGAAAGCACTCAATCGGAAAAGTTATGCAAGTCAAACAATCCATGAAGCATCGAAACTGTTCAAAAGTCTTTGTGTCGTGTTGGACATTTTAACACATGTTCAGCACTCTTAGACACTATGTCAACATGTGTCAAAAAATCCGATATCTGATCAACTCTCCTGACACTCGAGTTCGAATTCCGACACGTGATTCTAATACATACGGGTTAATTTTAAAAATTATAAAAAATAAAAGAAATAATCAATGGGGAAATAAAAGAAAGACCTAGTCTTCTGACTATCACTTTTCAACGTGCAGATCTAGAATGCAGATTGTTTTTTTCCCTTTCCAAGTTTTATGGATTATTGGAATAGAATCGACTTTGTCAAATTGAAATAACAAATGATATTAACAAATAGTGAGTTAATATTTTTGGTGTAAATTCATACTACGATATTATATTGTTATTTATATATTTGTGAATTTGAATCATATTAATTGATTCAAATAATCATAAAAAATAATAATTTATCATGTATATATAAATATATTAATATGTGACGTTTCCCAACATATCAAATTTCTCTATTTTGTGAGAAACATTGTGTCTGTGTATTTTGCCGTGTCATGTCGCGTGAAGTGTATTGATATCAGTGCTTTATAGATTTTGCTCAACATAGAGAAATGGCAAGTATTAATAAATTTTGCTCAAAGTTGTTTACTAAATGACAGGATAAGCCGGCTTGTACATCTCGTGTTGAAATGTGAAACTTTTAAACGACAGTCACGAGCATTACTATGCCATTTAACATGCATGTTCTACCACTCGATCAATAGTTTATTTTACAGAGATGTCTCAAGATCGGAATGATAAACATCCTTGCAAGTGCATTGACGTAGTCATAATGACTATATTGAATAATCTTCAGATCAATTTATTTCATTCTCTATTTATTTAGCATTATAATGATGATTTCAATAGACCAAATCAACATTATGATAAAGAGGTTCCATCGTATGTTAAACTCCCACTAGACATTAAAATGTCCCAAGCTCCGGTGAGGTCCCCGCATAGTCTTTCAATGCCCATTTTCCATTGGGCCAGGCATTAGAAGCTGCGAAATACAAAATTGAATGCTATTAGCATATTCTTGTAGAGCGTTATCACTAATAGACTTTCAATTGTGGTGGACAACTTGGAGACGGTAAATTACCTTGGGTTGATATCGTCCATTCTCTGTCATAACTGAGAACCCAAAAGAAGTAACCTCTTAGCCCAAGGTCCTGAGCGCGATGAACCTTGGCGACTGTCGAGACATTATTGTCATACCCCACCCATGATGTCCCATGAAAAGAGTAGGTCGACACAGTGGTCGCGTCATACTTCACGGTGGCATTGTTCTTCTTGTTGAAGGTTTCGATTTGGGAATAGGTAAGCACGCCGTTGACTCCTGGGCCGAGTCCGTCGGCCGGCGCTCCGATGCCATGAACCTTCGGATCCTTGAGCTTCCAAGTCCTTCCAAAAAGTGGCAAGCCCATGACCACCTTCTTTTTCTGCAACCCAGCCTCAATCCATGAATTGAGCCCATAGCTTGAGCTTATCTTGCTATTCGGGTCGAAGAATGCGGCTGGGGCCCCCGTGGCCGAAGTGTCCCACGAGCCGCGATAGTCGTAGCACATGACGTTGATCCAATCCAAGCTCTGATTAATTGAAGCCACAGGGTACTTCCGATACGTTCCCCAGACGAAGAAGTCCACGGCGAAGTACACGGCAGCCGTGAGAAGCAGCGGAGGCCGAGCAGTGGCGTTGGCCTCCCTCTCTATCGCTGTCCGCCACTCTTGGGACAACAAGCCCAAGTCCTCCAGCTGTTGTGGGTTCTCGGGCCATTGCCAATCAAGATCAAGCCCGTCAAAATCATACTTCCTCGCAAGCTCAATGGAGGAGTCTATGAAGAGCTTCCGCGTCGAATTTCTTGAGGCAATGGTGGCGTAGAGAGTCGGGTTTTCATTCGCGCCACCGATAGATATAAGGGTCTTCACGGGCGGGTTCTTCTGGCGGAGGGAGGCAGTAAAGTTTGAGAGCTTCAGGGCTGTGGAGTTCGAGACTTCGAACTTGTAAGTCGAATTGCTTGGCGCAAGGAAAGAGTAGAGGACGTGAGTGAACAGCGACGTCTCTATGGACGAAGGAGGAAAAGAACTCGAGTTCCACGAAGGATAATAAGCGCCTTTAACCACGGCCACAGGATTTGAAGCCGCGACAGTGCCTTCCGCAGCTGCTATCACAAAAAGGACTATGAAGAGCAAATTCAAGAAGCTGAAATTCGCCATGTTTAGCAGGAAAAGGGTTCAAAATGTCTAAAGCATGCGTACAAGTAAAAGGGTTAGAGCCTATGTGGATATATATATCAGATGTCTCCTAGGTATTGTTCAGATCATATTCTTGAATAGAAAATTCTTGGGACCCAGGGTTTGGTTGATTTTGTCCATAAGTTGCGTACTATTGGACCATATTCTAGAGGATAAATGTAACAAAGCCAAAATGAAGAGTCTTTTTTTGTACTGATTCAACTTGACTTCATTACATGTAGGGGCCACTATTTATAATATGGACAATTTAAGGAAAAAATAAAATATGATACATGAAATAAATGAGATCAAATCCAACCTTGGATTGATTCTGTTGAAATATATCTTGATATATAATACCCATGCGGAGCATTTATTGCTCGTAAATGCATTGAAAACAAAAGCACGCTTCACATGCTTATTTAATCTTGGTGGGCGCCGAAGAATTTCATCAAGTGTTCTGTTCATGCATTAAAAGAAGGGACAATACCACCAAAAACTCTAAACTTTACATGTTGTGATACATTTATCATAAATTTTTGTTGTTACATCAAAAATATCAAATTTTGCCTCATGTGAAACATTTACTCTTAACTTTTTTTTGTGACACCAAAAATTCCAAACTATGATACATTTACCCCAAACTCGAAAGGCATTCCTTTTTTTGTTTTTTCCCTTTGCCTTTTTTTTCCTCCTCCTCCCTTTGCCGTCGGAGTTGGCCCATCAGCGAGGGCAGCCCTCATTGTCGCCCTAGCCTAGGCAGGCAAGAGCTGCCCTCGCCTAGGTCGGGAGGCCCTTGTCATCACCCTCCCTTGGGTCAGGCGAGGGTCACCCTCATTGGCATCAAGCGATGGCAGCCCTCGCTAGATCCAGCGAGGGTAGCCCTTGCCGTCACCCTTGCCTACACAGGCGAGGGCAACCCTCACCAGATTAGGCGAGGACCGCCCTTGCCAACATCGGGCGAGGGCAACCCTCCCTTGGGTCGGGTGAGGGCAACCCTCACTAGATCCAGCGAGGATGGCCCTCACTCAACTTAAGGGAGAGCCACCCTCGCCCGACATCGCGGCCCTCGCCATCGCCCTAGCCTGGCAAGCGAGGGCAATGGAGCCACCCTTGCCGGCGTTAGTCAAGGGTGACCCCCGTTGGATCTTGAGAGGGCAGCCCCCACTTGAGTCAGGCAAGGGCCATGTCGATGGCTTCCCTCTGCCACTAGAGGAGGAGGAAAAAAAGGGCAAGAAAGAAAAAAGGAAAAAACAAGAAAATTGAAAGAAAAAGGAAAAACTAAAAGACGAAAATGCCATTCAAAATAAAAGTTTAAGATAAATGTGTCACACAGAGTAAAGTTTAGGGTTTTTTGTGATATTCTCCCTTAAAAGAATGCATGCGATTGCCATGCACCTATAGAAAGAGGACGATGGCTACTTTGCCTTAAAGGGCTAATTACAAAAAAAAAAAATGCCAACTTTTATCTCCTAAAAAATACCAATTTTAAATTGAGTGACAATCCTAACCCTAACATTTTTTTTTAAATCACAAATTTTCACTTAAAACCCGAATATGTCCCCTTAACTTAGATCTATTGATTGTTTTCAGTAATAAATCCATATGTACTTGCTAGTTGAATTTAAAGTATTATTTATTGTCTTCTTGTTTGAGTCATAGCTTGGAAAATAATAGTGAAGTTGTTCATCATCTCTTACACTTTAGCAAATTGAATATCTCTAGCTAGATTTTATTGTTTTGTCATAATATGAAGCTATAGACCATCGCTCATTGAAAAATACCATGGATGAGATCCGCCAAGCTCACGGCTAGAACCTATGTTCCTTAAACAATGTTAACTTTAAATAGAGAGTTGGATAGGAATGAAAATTTGTGATTGTTTACGAGACAAAAAAAAGTTGAGCCTTAATTTAATGTTTGTGCTTTTTTGCAAGACAAAAAAGTTGGGATTAGATTTTTTACTCGATCTATAATTTATACTTTTTTACAAGATAAAAAATAGTATGAATTAGATTTGTCACCCTTGCATTAAACGTGTTCCCTTCTCGCCTTTTGTCTTCTTTGTCGAAGGCCGTGCGAACGTGTAAGAAGAAAGAAGAAATTCAGCAACTTTTTTGGCTTTGTTCTCTGAAGGAAGGAGAACGGTGATGGCTCATCATTAGCCATCATTGTTGACTTTGAGAGAGAAAGACAAAGAAGAGAAAAGAAGGTCTTAACGTCCATTTTAATCAATCCTCTAATGCACGCACATGCATGCATGCCTCCTTTGTATTTTCTTTCATCCGAAGAATACTTCCTCGAGCTGCAATAAATGATGGACTCTCTTTTAAATTATAAATGATAAATACCACCAAAATTTTTAAAATATATGATAACAATTTTACCTTAATTTTTTTTTTGTCATCAAAAATCATAACTATGCCACTTGTGATAATTTTATTTCGAACATTTTTTATGCCACCAAAAACCCTAAACTATGCTATTTAAGACAAATTTATTCCAAAATTTTTTAGGTTGAATGGCATTTTCATCCTTTTTTTATTATTTTTTTCTCCTCATAGAAGGAAGTCGGCGAGGCCGCTCTCCTCGGTGTCATAGTCGGGTGAGGGTCGCCCAAGCCAGATTCAATGAGGGTCGCCCTCACCCGACGTTGGCAAGGGCGGCCCTTGCCAAATCTAGTTGCCCACACCTAGGCAGCGCTCACCCAACGCCAGCGAGGGTTGTCTAAGCAAGGGCGGCCTTCACCGGTGTCGGGCGAGGGCTGTCAGAGTCTTGCCCGACTCCAATACCAATGAAGGTGACCTCGCCGGCTTCCATTTGTCAAGAGAAAAAAAATAGAAAATAGAGAAGGAAAAAAAATGCCCCTTAATCAAAAAGTTTTAAGTAAATTTGTCACGAGTAGTATAATTTGGAGTTTTTGATAACACAAAAAAAAGTTCAAGATAAAATTATCACAAATGGCATAGTTTGGGGTTTTTTGGGGTAAAAAAAAATTCATGGTAAAATTGTCACAATGCATATAGTTTATGATTTTTAATAGTATTTGCCTTATTATAAAAGAGAGAAACGTCCGACAGAGAAAGAGGTGCCGCGTCCTTGGCGGCGAATAGGAGAGGGAGGAGTGCACAGAGAGTTCATCTCACGAGTATTTGTTTATTATAATTATATCCGAATGATTTAGCCATTTAAATTTTTATAAAGAGAATTTATTTAATTTGTTGAATGAGATTTCATTAAAAATTATGAGGGGCTAAACACTTTATAAGTTATTTAGCATAATTGAGGGCTGAAAAATACTAAGAAAAAGTTTGAGTACTTAAATGATTATAATCTCTATTATATCTTTGATTTCTACAGTAGAATTCCGTGCTATTGTCTCTGTGGATGTTGATTCTAATAGTTAGACTGAACCACATAAATCCAGTATCTAATTCATTTTCCTTCCTTTAAACTAATTTTACCGATTTGCTTGACCCTCCATATTTCACAATAGATTCAGACAATCAATTATGATCCATAATTGATCTTGCATATCTCCAACACTCCCCCTCAAGTTGGTGGTTGATATATATCTAAGATGCCAAGATTGCTTAGTAGATATACATGCTGCCTTTGACATAATAGCTTGGTGAAAATATCAGTTGGTTGTTCACTGATTCCAATCCCATTTGTCTTGATTATCCTTTCTTGAACTTTGTCTTAAGTGAAATGACAATCAACTTCTATATGTTTCATTCTTTCATGGACTATGGGATTCATTGTGAGCTTAAGTGTTGCATCATTATCACAAAATAAATTATTTAGCCTTTTAACTTCTACACCAAGGTCTGAAAGTAGACCTCGCATCTAAATTATCTCATAGATAGTTTTAGCTGACTCAATATTGGGCTTTAGCCAATGACAATGATATAGTGGACTGCTTCTTTGTTTTCCATAAAAATAAAGACTTTCCCAGCTTATACAGAAGCCAACGATGGATCTTGGACTCATATGGCATAATCCATATCGCAATAAGCAGTCATTTCCAAATTGCAGCCTTGAGAAATAAGTATAGTAAGCCTTGGATATTTCTTCAAATACTTTGCGACCTTTAGAGCCACATTCATGTGAGATATCTTTGGATTATGCATGAACTTACTAAGTATCTACACAACGTAATATGTATCTAGTGTGGTCATGGTCAGGTATATAAGTTTCCTTACAAGCTGCACTATGTAGTATATGTCATATCTGGTCATAGTCAAGTACATAAGTTTCTTTACGAGTCTTGATGACTGGATGATCAATCATGATCTATAATTGATCTTGCATATCTCCAACAATAAAGAAATGTAGGACATGCTCGTGAATGTTGGTTTTTGTTTTCGTTGAGAATTGCTGTCTTTATTGGAAAAAGAGCATTAAATTACGAATTTGGAAATATATCTAGGGGCTGCCTTTCTTGACCCATCATGCTTTAGTCCAAAGTGGTTTGTCCGTTATGGTTGGAGCTAAGATGGTTGGCATCATACTCATCCCAATTCACTTTATCAATTGTGCAGAGGCCATTCATTTTAATGATTTAAAAAGTGGAGCCTCAAAAAATAAGTAATTTCTACTGCACCTTTATCTTTTTAGGTTCATTAAGATTCGTATTGATTGTATCTTCTAATCATCACGGTAAGAATTAGATATCTTTAATTTCGTCTCAACATATTCTTTTTTTATTTCCACAAGGGATCGTGATATCTTTTTACAATATCACAAGTCTCTTTATTCATTTCTAATTGTGATGCACAATTTCGTGGAATATTGATAGTGGTTATGATCAATTCAATGGAAAAGAAGAAATAGTGTGTATTTTTTTTTTTTGGTGACCTAGGGAATCTCGCATCCCACCGACAGCTAGGGGAGTAAACCCTGGGGGCCACATGTGCTAGCCAACCAGGTAAGTCACCCTATGACGAAATTGGAATTCGAACTCTCGACCTTTTGCGAGAGGAAGAGAGCGCGAACCAGTAACGCCACCCAGGTAGGTGGTAAATAGTGTGTATTTTTCGCGGCCATTCATATGCATGATTTAAACTCAACACTAGTACAATGAATTACTATTTTGTGTGGGAAAATAGTTCAAAAAGTTCTAAACCTTTCGATTTTGCTAATCCAGTCAGAAATGTTTTGACAAGTTGTCAATTCAATCCTGAACTTTTTAATTGTGTCAATTAAGTCTTAAACATTTCAACAATTTGCTAAACAAGTCCTAAACCTTTCAATGAGTTGCCAATTAAGTCCTTTGGCTAATTTTGCCAAACATCGTTGACATGCTAGCCTAATTAGTGCCAACCATCATAAACAGCACAGTCTATGCTAACATGGATATTTTTTATTTTAAAAAAATTCCAAATTTTTATTGATTTTTTCTTTATTCTTTTCTTCTTCTTTTTCCTCTTTTTACAAAGGTTCAATGGTGTTGCCAACCACTAAGCAAAGGCAAGGGCTCTTGAGCCCTCCCATGGCTAGTGAGGGCATCGTGAGACCTCGCCTAGGCCATGGCCGCCATAGCAACGATGGGCGAGGGCCACAACACCCTTAATAGATATAGCATGGGCTGCAACCCTTGACCATGGTTAGCAAGGGCATCGCAACCCTCACTTGCAGCTAGTAAGGGTTTCGCGGTCCTCGCCCAAGGCTCGGTGGGAGTTGCCAACCCTTGTTTAGTGGTCACAGAGTTCACCAACTCTCAACCAATGGTCGAAAACACTGCCGACCCTAGTGCTAGCAAAGCCATGTAGAACGATTAGCAACTAAATAGGCCGTTGCGTCAACAATGTCTGGTCAAAATTAGTCGAATTAACTCAATTGGTAAAATATAAAAACATTTAGAACTTAACGATGCTATGGCTAAAACGATCACCTAGAAAGAGGTGAATAGGCGATATTGCGGAATATAGAGAAATTCAAAAAATCAATGTTGCAATAGAACGACTTTTGATGTATAGTGTTCAGATCTTACAAGTGTGCAAGTGTTTCTATATAATAAAATAAAGAGATCAGAGAAAGAAATTTGCATATAGATATTTATAGTGGTTCAGCTTAAATAAGCTTACATTCACTCTCCTGCACTAATAGCTTATTGGTTATATTCCATTATTCGAACCAATCAGAGGTTACAAGATCTGAAGAATAAAATTTGAGCTTGTGAGATAAACTCCTCACACAATCTCAAACTCTAAAAGATTACATAGTATAGCATACAAAGACGAATGTGTTTGTTCAAGGGCACTCTTTTGAACTTTGGAATTATAAGCTTTTGTTCTTGTTGCATTTGCATAAGGATTCACCTACACTCTTCTATTCCAAGACCTCCTTATACACTCCTCCCTTGTCCAAGCTGACTGTTGAACATAATCTCCGGAGGATTATTTAGCCAATCTACCTATTGGCTTGAATCTCCAAGAAGATATGATTACTTTCGAGTTGTCGATAATAAAGCTTTCCTAAGATACTATTGCCCATACAACAGTTTAGGTTTCCATAAGTCAAGTACTTAGATTTGGAAACAAATTGCCTCTAATTAACATCAGGGAAAACTTTCCTTTTGCAACTCCTTATATATAAGGTAAGAAATCCAATCAATATCTACTAACCATTGCATGAGAATATACATTCCTTGCTAGCCGTTAGACATACCAAACATGAAAGGAAATGATTCTGCTTCAACCAAGAATCTAATAAATAAGATCTAATGACATCCCATCAAACTTTCCACTGATTGCAAATGTCTAAGATTTTCTCATAACGTCCGATGATGTGTATTGTATTGATAATTCTTGTACAACTTATTCTGTTGTCCTTGACTATCATGACATAACACAATTTTCATCATAGACAATCATAATGTCTTGATAAGTCTCTAAGTCTGATTCTTTAAGTTTGATGATACTCGAAACAAAGTCTGATATAAGTTTCTCCAAAAATATCACTTGGAAATTCTTTCATCAGAATCATTAAATACTTATAGAACAGTTTTGTCAATCTTCAAAACATATTGGGAAATTTCCTTAACAAACAATAAAGTTGAAAGATTTAGAATTAGTTGATAAAAGTGAAATAAATTTAGAGTATTTTGGATACTTTTGCCTCAATTATTGCATAGAGACATGCCCAAATGGCTTCTGGCAGTAATTGTCCCTCTTTTGGCTGGCCAGCTTTTTGGCTAATGCTTTAGTGTTACCGAACTCCAATGCCTTCTTTGCATTTTCGCAACTGGACAAGCCTCAAAGCCTTCTTTCAGGTTGTGGACCAATCTTGCCTAGACCAAAGCCACAGAATGCCCCTCTCCATCTCCATCACCAATGCCATCTCCTACATTATCTTCATCCCAAGGAGTCAAAGGTAGTTATTAGCTTTCTTTGGCCCTGTTTGGTTCAGCTTTGCCAAGGAGCTTTCAGCCCTTAAAGCCTTTTGGCCAAATACGAACCTATTTGGTTCATTTTTTGGAGGACTTTGGCCAAATACGATTGCATTTCCAAAGGGCTCTAAAAACCTTTAGCCCAAGAGAGGTCCGGAGTCACTTTGGGAAGTTGTATCTTCCAAATGCAAATTGCACTATTCACGAAATTATTGTTCATCTTCTTAGAGAAGCCGACGAGGCCGAAGACCGCCGGCCAAGGCGTCCCCGACGCCGGCGACCACCGCCCAAGGTCGCACAACCTAGGCAATGGTTGCCTGCGCGACCCCAGTGGCAACCCAGCACTGTCGTTATCGCTTGCACGGCCCCAAGTGGCGACCTAGGCAACGTTGCTTGGGTCGCACAACGAAGGCACTATCACCTGGGTTCACGCGGCCCGGTGATGTTCACCCGGGTTGCGAACCTAGGCGACCATCACTATCGCCTCGATCGCGAACCCAGGCGACCGTCGTCATCGCCTGGGTCACCAACCCAGGCGACCTTCCTCTGTCGCCTAGATCGTGAACCCAGGCGACTGTCACCGTCGCCTGGGTTCGCACGACCCAAGCGACCGTCACCGTTGCCTGGGTTCGCACGACCCAAGCGACGGCGATGGCCAACCTCAGGCGATGCTGTCAGGCGGCCAAATCTGGCCACCGGAAAGTGGCCAACGGCTGATCTGCCGATGAATGGATTAAAAAAAAAAAATAGAAATTTTTTTATTAAAAAAGAAATTTAGTCAAAGTACTTTATAAGTAGTATTTATCAAACGACATTTAAGCCAAAGTTGCTTCACACTGCAATCAAAAATTTCATTTTATCAAATGGTATTTACATTTCGGAAAACCCTTATAGCTTAAAGATACTTGCATTTTCTTAAGGGCATTTGCCCAAAGCCGAACCAAACGGGCCCGAACCTAAGCCGGGGCTTTCTGATTCAAACTTCCTACTTCACTCACATCTTCTACGCATTTGTCCAGCTCGACCAGTCGAGCTACGAAGTCCTAATCATGGATGTCGACAAGAAATGGATGAAGAACTTCACCGCCACCCTCCATGCCAAGAATCCGCCGGTAAAGGCCCTCCTCTTGGTCGGCAGTGCTGCTTCAAACTTGAGTGTATCTACCACCCTGGCTGGAAATTTCAAGAATTACCCGGGGCCCTTCCTTAAGTCTGGCATTAGTGCGGCTCGGGACTACATGTTCGATGGCATCGATTTCGATTGGGGCTTCCCTGCCTGCCCACAAAACATGTCAAACCCATCGGGAGAATTGCCAAAAAAGTCCTAAACTTATTGAGGTTGTGCCAATTCAGTCCTAAACCTTTTTTTTGACCGATTCAGTCCTAAACCTTTTGGGATTGTGCCAATTAAGTCCATCCAGCCAAATTTGGCCGGCTGGAGCTGATGTGGACGCCGGCCGGCGCCGGCAACAATATTTTAATAATTTTTTTTATTTTCCGAATTTTTTTTTGTTTTTTTTAATTTTTTTGTTTTTTTCTTTTCTTTTCTTTTCTTTTCTCCCCTCCCCTCCCCCCCTCGCTGGCGGCAGTGGCCGGCCAGCTCCGACGAGGCTGCCGGCCACTACACGAGGGCCGCGAAGCCCTCGCCGATGGCCGAGAGGTCGCGGCCCCCGTCGACCGGCCACCCTCGCCGGCGGCCTCGCCTGCACCGGGGCGAGGCCCGGGGCCATGGGCGAAGGCGGCCTCACCAGCCGCGGGCGAGGCCGCCTTCGCCGCGGCCGCCATGGCGAGGCCGGCCTCGCCCGGATCCGGGCGAGCCGGGCCGCGACCTTCGCCGGCGGCGCCCGGATCGGGCGAAGCCACCTTGCCGCGGCCGGCCTCGCCCGGATCCGGGCGAAGCTGGGTCGCGACCCTCGCCGACGGCCCTAGATCGGGGCGAAGCCGCCTCGCCACGGCCGGCCTCGCCCGGATCCGGGTGAAGGCGAGGGCTTCGCGGCCCTCGCGCGGGCCGGCAGGCCTCGTCGGCGGTGGCCGGCCACACGGCGCCAAGGGGGAGGGGAGGAGAGGGGAGAAAAAAAGAAAAAAAAAAAAAAAAGAAACAGAAAAATTAAAAATCAATAAAAAAATTCAGAAAATAATAAAAAATCAAAAAAATTATTTAAAAATTATTAAAATATTGTTGTCGGCGCCGGCGGCGCCCACGTCGGCTCCGGCCGGCCAAATTTGGCCGGATGGACTCAATTGGCACAATCCCAAAAGGTTTAGGACTAAATCGGTCAAAAAAAAGGTTTAGGACTGAATGGGCACAACCCCAATAGGTTTAGGACTTTTTTGGCAATTCTCCCCAAACCCATCCCACCTCTCGAAGGATTTGCAAGTCCCCTAGAGATGGAGCCCATAGCTTTGGGCAGGCAAAAGCTCCTCCTTACGGCTGCCGTGTACTTCTCTGCCAAATTCTTCCTATCCAATGACCCAACAACATTCTTACCTAGGTGACGCGATGAGGGATTACTTGAACTTCGTGAACATGATATGCTTTGACAACCACGAGAACTGGGACACAACGGCCACGGCCAAGCATGCGCTGCTCACGATAAGGCGAGCAACATAAGCACAAGCAATGGGATACCGACAGGGGTCAAGTCAGGGGTGCCTCCAAAGAACCTGGTGATGGGGCTTCCAATGTATGGGAGGACATGGACATCGAAGGACCAAGTGAGAATGGGATTGGAACTCCTGTTGTTGGGGTTCGCCCTGGCAAAGATGGGGTCATGACATATGCTGAGATTGTGGGGTTTAATGAGAAGGATGGTTCCACCGTGGTGTATGATCGTGAGACCGTGTCCATCTATTCCTATGCTGGAACTAGTTGGATTGGATATGATGGGCCTACTTCATTAGAGAACAAGGTCAGGTTTGCTAAGGAACAGGGTCTTGGTGGCTACTTTTTGTGGGCACTTGGGTATGGTTACCTGGACTGGAACATTTCTCAGACAGGTAGATAGTATAGTGCACTAAATTTACTTTCTAGTACACCTATGACTCTTCTCGTCATGTAGAGCATAGTTAAGTGCCTTGCCGTTTTATATTGTTGGGAAGTCGATTAAATCGAATCATGTTTCATACTTTGCAGCTTCAACTTCATGGGGAAGTGCCGATCGATGGACTACAATGTTTACTCTCAGGATATATGGACCGTGATCGATATTGATAAGTTTCGTCTTGAAGGCCTATACTATCTTATTTATAGGATATGAATACGTAATACAGAGAATTGCCATGTATTAATTAATTCTACTAAAAGTTGTTTACTAAATGACAGGATAAGCTGGCCTGTACATCTCGTGTTGAGCATACATGTTCTACTACTCGATCAATAGTTTATTTTATAGAGATGTCTTAAGATTGGAATGATGGCCATCCTTGCAAGTGCATTGCATTGACATAGTCGCAATGACCATTCAGAATAATCTCAGAAGATCAATATATTCCACTCTCTTTTTATTTGGTGATTTTAATAGACATAATCAACATTGCCTAAAACTCAAACTAATGATTCTGAACGCATCATGATAGAGAGGTTATGTTGTCTGTCGAGCTCCTACTAGACATTAAGATGTCCCAAGCTCCAGTGAGGCTCCCCCCACACTGTCTTTCAACGTCCAGTTCATTTTCCATAGATCCAGGCCCTAGAAGCTGCAAAATACAAAATCGAATGATCTTAGCATATTATTGTAAAGCGTTTTCACTAATGAACTTTCAATTGGGGTAGACTACTTGGAGAGAGTAAATTACCGTGGGTTGATATCCTCCATTCTTTGTCATAACTGAGAGCCCAAAAGAAGTATCCTCTTAGCCTGAGGGCCTGAGCGAGCCGAACCTTAACGGTCGTTGAGACAACACCGTCGTACCCCACCCAAGACGTCCCTTGAAAAGAGTAGGTCGACACAGTGGTCTTGTCGTACTTCACGGTGGCATTGTTCTCCTTGTTGAACGTTTCCACTTGGGAATAGGTAAGCACGCCATCGTCTCCTGGGCCAAGTCCGACGGCCGGAGCTCCGATGCCGTGAACGTTCGGATCCTTGAGCTTCCAAGTCCTTCCGTAAAGTGGCAAGCCCATGACCAACTTCTTTCTCTGCAATCCGGCCTTGATCCATGACCTGAGCCCATAGCTTGAGCTGATGTTGCTATTTGGGTCGAAGAATGCGGCTTGCGCCCCGGTCGCCGAAGTGTCCCACGAGCCGTGATAGTCGTAGCACATGGCGTTGATCCAGTCCAAGTTCTGATTGATTGAAGCCACAGGGTACATGCGATACGTTCCGGAGAGGAAGAAGTCCACGGCAAAGTACACGGCGGCCGTGAGAAGCAGCGGCGGCCGAGCTGTGGCCTTGGCCTCCCTCTTAATCGCACTCCGCCACTCTTGGAACAACAAGCCCAAGTCCGCCATCTGTTTCGGGTTCTCGGGCATTTCCCAATCGAGATCAAGCCCATCGAAGCCATACTTCCTCGCAACCTCGATGGAGGAGTCTATGAAGAGCTTCCGCGTCGAAGCGCTCGCGGCAATGGTGGCGAACAGAGTCGGGCCATCGCTCGCGCCACCGATAGATATAAGGGTCTTCACGGGCGGGTTCTTCTGACGGAGGGCGGCGGTGAAGTTCGAGAGCAGCAGGGCGTCGGAGTCCAAGACTTCGAATTTGTAAGTCGAATTGCTTGGCGAAAGGAAAGCGTAGAAGATGTGAGTGAAGAGCGACGTCTCTATGGACGATGGAGGGAAAGAACTCGAGAACCACGAAGGATAATAAGCGCCTTTGACGACTGCTGCCGCCGGGGTCGAAGCCCCGACAGCACCTTCCGCAGCTGCCATCGAGAAAAGAACTAGGAAGAGCAAATTCAAGAAGCTAATATTCGCCATGCTTTGCAGGAAAAGGGCTCAAAATGTACAAAGCATGTGTGCCATTAAGAGGGTTAGAGCCTATGTATATATACATAAATAAGATGTCTCTTGGGTATTATTCAGATCAGGTTCCTGAATTGAAAATTCTAGGGACCGCAGATATGGTTGATTTTGTCCGCAAGTTGCGTGCTTTTGGAACCATATTCTAGAGGAGGACATGTTAGTGAATGGTAGTTTTCTGTTTTAGTTGAGAATTGATGTCTTTATTGGTGAAAGAGCATTAAATTATGGATTTGGGAATATCTCTAGAAAGCTGCCTTTCTTGACCCACTCCATTATTTGGTCCAAAGTGGTCCGGCCATTAGTGTTGGAGCTGAGTTGATTGGCATCATACTCATCCCACAATTCACTCATCACATGTGTTTGTGGCCGTTCGTATTCTGATTTGAACTCAATGCTAATATGATGAAATACTGTTTCACGCGCATGGTTGAGTCGAGCTAAATGGAATTGGTAAATTAGTCAAAGCACTTTCGAACACCGTCACAAGCGCTTGCGTTATAGCCGGGTTAATTTTGAGCATATAATTTCGAAGGCTGCATCCTTATTCTTACGGAACATTCGAATGGGGGCAAAGGTTGACTTTGCTTAGTCGATTGGAACAAGTCAATGATTTTGGAGCCATCAACTTGAGAGTTAAATGAGCTCAAACCTCGAGGTCAAACCTGAACATGGAGGAAAATGGTCGATGTTGCTAAATACCTAATTGCATAGTTGACTTGGCTTGCGATCTGGAAAGCGGTGCATAACGGAATCGGCACTCAAAAGGATCAAAACCACGAATTGCTTGACTTTCGTAAGTTGTTTACATTACGTAACTATGTAGGCTCATGCCGGGCTGACCGAATCTCATTTATTTTGATCGTTTGACCCGATTGATTAGGATAAATATAGTTCCAGAAACATTTGGGCAATTGCAAAGTCGTCCGCTGACATTTAGACCTGTATCTAGTTCTCTTCGGATATCTTTTCTGTCATGATGGTGTTCCACTCATGTGCGACGATCAGACCACATGGGTCGGTGTTGTGCGGTCCTATAGTCGTTCATTCAACTATTCAACGGGCGATCACTCAAAGGGAGCCCAATGGATAACACGGGCACGTAATGAGGATAGAGGTCTACCAATAAGGACACAGTCAACCCTCAACAGAGGACAGTATTGGTGGTGAGGCGGAGCTCAAAAAGACGCCATATTCCATAGCGACGGACAAAGAACAGAGAGATTAGGGAACCACAAATGTAGGGTTATATAGTTTTCATTACTTCTGGTGCTGATGTTTATCCTTATCTATTGCAGAGGAGACACGGGACCTGCTCTCATGTCAAGTGGCAGTGTTGGGGTGTAGATACTCTGCAGTGGATTGATGCTTTGGGAGAGAAGATAAGAGTCTCTTCAAGTACATGAGACATGACAGTTGATAGTACCTCTAAAGGGGCAGAAGATGGTATCGGATGCAAGTGGTCTTGAAGAAGAAGCATGGCAATCCGGTTTAGGGACGACCAAGTATAAGGCATGTCTTGTAGCAGCGAAGAGCATGCGGATTTTAAGACACTTTTTTACATGTAATGTTGGAGGAGCAGACACATGCCACAACCGGAAGGTTGTCACTTTCTGGCCCAAGAAGACAAGCATTACCCTTGGTAGGGATACAAATGGTTTGACTCATTTATTAATTGTCAGCAGTACAGAAGGAGCGCCTATGATAACTATTAACTGTGTATATTATAGAAGGTTAGAGGACAATAGCTACTTTTATTTGGTGTATGACAATGATGTGTTGATAGAAATTAAGAACGTGCCTAAATTTGATGAGCAACAACAATAATTGAGTAGTGAGTTCAAGATGAGAAATTTAGATGCAGCAAAAGAGACATTCAATAAGGAGATTTAGGATGCATTTGATAATATTTCTACTTTTGGGACAGTTTTTTTTTAGAAATAGTTCTTTTCTATTTCTAACCCCTGAAACAATTTCTTTGTAAAATAGGGTGTTTGGTAATTACAAAAATTTCTTATTCTTGAAATAAAAAAAGAATAAAAATGTATTTAGTATAGACAAAAAAAAATTATTTCTTTCTTCCCCAACAATGGTGGCGACCGACGAGCGGGGGTGGTGGAGTGCGGCCGGGTACCAAGGGTGGCGGCCGGCAGCCCCCGCCCACTAGTCATTGGTCGACAGTCGTCAGCCACCACCCCTCGATAGCCGGCCGCACCCCGCCACCGCCAGTTGCTGCTCACCGCTGTCGGTTGCCGATGCTGGCCATAGGGCGAAAGATGGCAGCGAGAGGCTAGTGACTAGCGGTCGGCTGGTGACGAGCAAGTGGGGGCGATCGGTGATAGGTGGCAGTGATCGGCAGTCAGCCAGTGGCAAGCGGGTGGGGGCGGCCGACGATAGGTGGCAGAGACCAACATTCGGCAGCGGTGGCCAACGACTGGCGGCGGCAACCAGCGGTGGCCAACGACCGACGACAAGCGACAGGTGATAGTGGGCGAGTGGCGGCATACTATAGGCAGTGAGTAATTCCCAAAAAATAGTTTTTAGAAATTATTCCTTTGAATAAAAAGCTACTTTTTTCTATTTCTCATTTCTACTCCAAATCTATTCTCAGGAACAACTTTCTAATCTCGAGAATAGAAAAATCAATTCACGTTACCAAACGGATTTCTGTTCTTTTTCTATTCTAGGGAACAAAAGAACAGAAAAACAAATAAATTGGAGCGTTATCAAACGGAGCCTTAGAGGAATAGGTCTACAAGGATGCTTCAACTTTCGCATGATGATTACATACGTAAAGTGTCGAGACAGTTTAGCATGCATAACGTGAAACGGTAAGTACCCTGTAAACTGTGCACTTGAAGCTTTTAGTTTTCCTTGGACCACCGTTAGAAAATGAGAGTATACGTCTCATATTCCCTATGCCAGTGTTGTTAATGGTGTTACGTATGACATGGCGTGCACTAGGCCATGCATTTCGTATGTTGTGTATTATAATCAGGTATATGAATGATCTTCAAAAGGAACACCAAGAAATGGATTCCACCGAATTTGAGAGGGACAGTACACGGGGATTTGACTTTTGAAAAAAGACGGGCTCCAAGAGGTATAACACGTTATGTGGATTCAGATTTTATCAATGACTTGGATGGGCCGCGGTCCCTAACAAATTACATGTCCAGCTTTGTGAGTTAATGTAGTCAGTAAAAGGTGCTATTACGGTCAGTAGTTGCTTTGTTGAGGAGTGAAGCAAAGTATACAAGGCAATAAAGGAAGTTATTTTGGCTCAGAGGTTTACTCAGTGATTTGAGATTGCAGCAGGAGAAGATTGTTAGATATTGCGACAATCAAAGTGCAATACATTTGATTTAAATCAAATGTGTCATGATCGGATGAAAGACATTGATGTGAGACACCACTTTATTCGTGATATTGTGTCCCAAAAAATCACATCCACTGAGAAAGTGAATAAGGTAGATAATCCGGGCTTCATGTTAACGAAGCATATCCTATTGTGCAAGTGCTGGTACTGTTCAAATTACGCGAGCGTATGTAGAGGGTGAGGAGCCCAAAGGGGCTCAGGAGAGACAGCGATCGATAGGGATGGAGTTGGACTTTTCGCTAAGGTGGAGATGATTATGGCTCAAAGTTAATCCCAATTGATTTGAAAGGCAACCCACAATTGAATTGTAAGTAAATCGACCCATGTTAGGAAAGTCCAAATTGGACTCTTGCCAATAGGATCGTGGGTGTTGCTAAAAAGGAAGGTAAATTTCTCACAAGATGAAGTCCATGTCGATGTGGTAGAAGGGCTCACAGTATTTTCGTATATAAACATGTTGTCGTTAAGTATGGTCTTGTGTGCATGGTGAGTTTGTTTAATATGTGCGAAAACTTGTGAGAAACACAAAGAATAATGTGAGCCATCATCCAAGATAATTGAGAGTGTGAGAAAATTCCTTTCTTGCAATTGATTCTTTCGAGTTTGAGTTTAATTTACGATTGAAAAACACTTGTGAGTGAGCGGTTTGAGCAATTGTAGTTCGTGAGGCAAGAAAATAAAATTGATATAAAAACTAAACATGATAGCACAATGATACTCCTGAAGAACTGAACGACCAGATGAACACAAAAATATCTGAAATTATTCAAAGAGTTCAGCTAAAAGATATGTTTAAGGTAACGGCTGGTGAATGTACCTAAGCCTCTAACAGGTAGTAATTGGCTTTTTGTGTCTGGCACCTAGCCTTGGAGTAAAATTCATGATCTGGAAATGGACAAGCAGAAGGTTCCAATGGTGCAAATACAAAGGGCTGATGTAGTGTTCTTCTTTTGACCCTTGAAAACTCAACAGGGGAACATGTTATGATTTCATAACAAAAACACCTTTCATCATTGTAATTTGGAACTTTTTTTTATCAAGTCCCCGCATTTTTATCGTTTTTAATTAAGTCCTTCTACTTGTACATGTCATCTAATCAATTTTCTGCGACACCAACATTTTATCAAAGCCAGCCGACATGGTTGTCGGCAAAGCCTGAGTGGGGTGCGAATGACATTCTGCCGTCCCGGACACCACCGCAAGGGGAAAAAAAAAGAAGGCAAAGGAAAAATAATCTTCTTCTTCCCCTCATCGTCTCTCTCTCTCTCTTACATGCACTTGGGTTTTGACCTATAAAAATATCAACCAAGTCACCCTTCGGCGCCATCCAACGATCTTGTCAGCCTTCTTTTTTGGTCGTAGACGAACTTGTCAGCTTGATTTGGTCAGATTTAGCGCTGGAGGGATAAGATTAGACAATATGTGCAAGAAGAACGACTTGGTTAGAATAATTTAAATGACAATGATGCAATTAAAAAAAACATGAAAGTACAAGGACGAAGAGTAAATTTTTTCTATTATAGTATTAATATTATTTACACGGACTGCATAACTTTGATTACTCATCCACAAACGATAAATATAAGAAGTGTAGAATCTTGGTTATGCTTCTTATGTAGCCAATGTAACATCCTCTTTGTGACTCTTAACTTCCATCGCCCATCCCGTTTATCAGCCCCATCCATATATTTTGAGAATTTTATATGAATTATCATATAACTCACCTAGTTAATTATCTTCTTAGTTTAAAATTAACGTAAAACTTAAAAATAAATATGTTATTAGGTTAACAATACAAGGCAAGTAAATATGACATATATTGTCAAGCTCATAACATAGTGATACTTTTTAACAATTTTTTAGAATGTGAGTATATATATATAAGATATCATAATTGATGGTATTCATCAAATTTTAACAATTGTATCCTTCTAATTTGAAACTTTATCGAATTATTTTCCAAACAAGGGGCACAATGCCTACAAGGACTTGCCCAGCCCGTCTCATTCCCGCCTTGTGCCCATTCTTATATGTATCTTGCTCTCATTACCGACATTCCGATGACCAGATCTCGACAATCTCATTGAGATTCGGTAGCCAATGAACAAATGAGAGAGCGAGAGAGAGAGCCTGCATCTTTATGGTGGTGATGGCAGCAGCAACGGCAGCGGAGGTGGAGGCAGGTGGAGGTTGCAGGCATGGTAATAATAATGCAAAAGTGTATCGAAATTTTCTTAATATTAATCATTCGAAATAATTAGTCAATAAAAATTTAGATACTCTCTTCATTCAATTATTTTTATAAGCGAGATAAATAATCATTTTCAAAAAAAATATTTTTCAAATTATTCTATCACCCTCGAAACAAATATTGCCCAAGCAAGCAACAAGTTTCCTACTGCTCTGTGGGCTTACTTTTGCAGTTCAGGGCTTTGCAGGTCCGATCAGCCGGCCCACCAAGTCCATGATCCCCTAAAAGTGCCTGTGCATATTCCACTCAAGTCCAAAAGCACCACGCAGTCCAATCCACAAGACGTGCAATCTTCCCATATAAACCCAAAGAAAATCATGATTAAACCCTGCTGAGAAAGTCGTGCTTTCTCCACGGATGGGTTCTCGAAGCCATTTGGAATTTTGGTTAGGTCGACCCTTGACTCGTAGACCAACAACTTTCCACGAAACTTGGAATGATAACACGAGGGCTCTTTTTGGCTGCTTTTGCCTTTGCTTCCACTGGCCTGGTGAGACTATCATTGATTCGAAAACCAGTTGGCAAAACAAGATTATCTAATCAGAACCCCTTTTTGAACTTTAGTGGGATCAGCCAGTGGTTGAGCCTACATGAATCCATTGACTAATCATCTGAAGGATTCCCATTCCTACGGTTCTTGATTGCTTTCCCATATCTTTCTTTGCTTCCCACTTGTTTCAGTGCGAAACCCCACATCGATTGCGTCCGAAGATTCTGAACGAATATCTCGGCTTCGATCATATGTCTCTGTCTCGTTCGTGGAACGTCTGTGTTTTTTTCGGCAACATGTGTACAAATGAGCAATCTTTGACTAAGGGAGGCCAGATGATGACCGACGGGACCGGAGTGTCCTCGACTGCTGACCTCGTAGCATGTTTCACTTCGATCGATGGCCCCCCTCCCCTCTTGGAATCTCAAGTGGGTCCGAGTATCGAATGGCCCCCTCAAAGAAGGTTGACCGTTCACGTGAGGACGGGACATTCGCAAGGAATTACTTTATTTCCTGCTATCTAATCCCCAGCGGTACCAAGTAAGAATCAAACTCGAGACGATCTCCACGTCTTTTGAGATGCAAGATCCTAACCATTTTTTGCAGCTTGACTAATTGTCGGGTCTTTGTAGGCAATTGCTTGGTCCGGTCTAGTTTGTATTGATAGTTTTGATTGTAATTGCTAAGATCTTAACCTAAACTCCCTCCATCCTAAGTTTTGAGTCTCTAAATGTTTATTGATATAGGCAAATATCATCGCCCCCATTCTCATTTGCCCTCTAGACTTTTGATTTCATTTAATGCAAATACCCCTGATCCGTAGACTTTATGGCAAATATATGTTTCCTCTTAATTTTTGTAAAGTTGCGCTTCGAATTTTTGCAAACTTGCAAACAACCCTACGTGCTTTTATAACTCCATTTAATGTGCAAGTTCCTTGCGTATGGACAAGCTCCGAAATCAATCTGAAATGTTAAGCAGGCGTGTGTGTACATGGAGTTTCAACTGAAAAAAAAAAAAGATTAATAGTACTCTCCATTCCTCATTGAAGATGATAATATTCTAATTTTATTTTGTGTGGCAAAATTCCTTTTTTGCTTGGAATGGTTCGATGTGGCTTTAAATAGCTCAGACAATTCATGATAATGTGTCATAATCGTGTTTGTAATTTCACGTCGGCTTAAAATATCTTCATTCCACTTCTTCATGTGAAAAAATAGAATTACGAGGAAATCCATCTTAGTTTATGTTAATATGTAAAATTAACCATATCATGTGAGGTCCTATTCGGAATTTCTCTCTATAATTTGGGTTTAACCTTATTTCATATAAACATCGTCCAAATAGATCATATTCTCCTACTGAATCATTTAGAAAATAGATCATATCCAGTGTTCTCCTACCGAATCATTTAGAAAAGAAAAAAAAAATATAAGGCAAAATATGTTATATGTCGATGTTTCATAGTACAAATTCCATATTATGAATCCTCCCAATGTGAAGTAATAATGAAAGAAAGTTTCCTTTCATAAATATTTTTGTATAAAACGTTTGATGCGAACATCTTTGGTACATTTGCAAATAAAGTAAGACCTTATTTTGGTTTGTTCCACATTCAATACAATAAATAAGGTCGCTAAAAAACATTAACTAATTTACCTAAATACACCCTTTTTTCCTTAAATTCCAAATAATGCAACCCAGGAAGTAATTTTCCCAGATGGTCATTTCTTTATTATTTTTTTGATTTAGCCAATCATCAAAAACACATCAGTCAACAAGAATGAAGAATTAATCAATTTGGTCCAGCTGTGCAGAATAAATTTGGGCAGAAGGGTCCTCTAATTCGAAGATTAATTAATGATCCAAAAATCACGGGCCATTTCTTAAAAAGGAGGAATAATTTTGGGGATAAATGCCAGATTGGAATATATCATTATCATTTATGGCCCTAAATAATTGCCGGATTATGAATCGATAATATCCAAACTAGGCACTTATGATAACAAAATAATTAATCCTTTGACAAGGACAGCCAAAAAGAAAATTGTTGTTTCTTTTTTGAGTCGTACGATTGGGGCCAAACAGTCCATCATTCCTACAACTTGTGCAGTCTTTGCCGCCGTACGTTTTCTGACTTTTCATGGTCAAGAAAATGAAAAGGTACGATGAAGCCTAGGTGAAAAGAAAGGGACAGAAAAAGAAAAGGAAAAACGCAAAGCACCATGAGCGGAAAAATAGTGATTTACAGCATAAATTATCCATTCAACTTTAGGAAATAATGCTAAATAAGACACAAATTTGTGGTTTGATTTTTCAGTGCAAGAAAAGAAAATCCTTATAATGGGATTAAATTATTTTTCCATTATAAAGAAAAAGATATAAATTGAAAAACACAAATCAATGAAACCGCATAAAAAAATCAATTTAAATATTTGAGATAGATCTTGAAAGATGATTTATTCTAATGAATTTTGCATTACTAGAACATATAATGCGAATAGAAGTATTTAGTATTACATGAACAACTTAAATCACGTGCCATGTATACTTGCATGCATTTGGGACTAGATCATCAACTTTTTAATTTACACGTTTTGCAAAACCGTCGGTAGAAATAGATTTTGCCATCGCGTAAAATCCGGAGAGCATTTACATACACTAGCATAAAAGTGAATTAAACGAATTAGCTATTGTATAATATCTAAACGTGAATTTCTTAGAGATATGCATAACAAAATTAGCTGTGCCAAAAATTTAAGGAGGATGGGTTGGATTAGAAGTTAAATTGAGTTTATGAGTTCGGATTTTGTTTGTCCTTAAAATTTTGATTATCATATTGAGAATATAGAAAAAGGCTCATCCTCCATAAAAGTAGTCATCATTTATATTATATTATGAAGGGTATGTATGATGAACTGGAATTATTAATTCCGAGGAATCCATCAAATTCAAAAAAATGGCCATGAACCCATAAAAAGGTAACTTCTTCTTTATTGGTATGAACCATAAATTCCATAAAAAGGCAACCTTTTCTTTTTAGCTTTTGTCATGAGAAAGGCAACTTTGACAAAGTAAGGATAATAGAATAAAGCGTGCTTACATTGGAAGTATGTTAATCAATTTTACCAAGGCAAGAGGGAGACCATGATTAGCTCACTGAGGTCAGAATCCGTGGGAAATGGACGGTCGAGATCGATGAATCTCTCAGATGGTCAATTTTTTTTGTAAAAAAAAAGGGGGAGGGGGTCTGTTAAGGAAAGAAAAACAGACAAACGTTGAAAAGCCAGACACTCTGTTTCTTTAAAAAGTCCCTCCACACTGAAACCCAATGAGGGAAAGTGTGTGATTACCATAAAAGAATCGAGCGAGAGGGGAAGAACCATTATAAAAAAGGGGCAAAAGCTCTCGTGGAAATTTATAATTGAGAAAAGCTGAAAAGCTTGAAAAGGCTTTAGCTTCACTAGAACACAAGAAAAAGATCTCTGTTTTATTGGTTTTTTCCTCGAAAGTTTGAATTTTGTTGTTCTGTTCTTAGTGGGTGTTGTTTTCTTTTTCGTCTTTTGGGGCGCCTTGAATTGTTGGCGAGGCCAATGACTGTGGAGGACAAGAAGGGTGGCTTGGTAAACGAAGATGGGAAGGACCCGTTTCCGGTCGGCATGCGGGTTCTGGCCGTTGATGATGACGCGTCTTGCCTCAAAGTGTTGGAGGGAATGCTTCGGAAATGCAGATATCAAGGTTGGATTTTGACTGCAGTTGATAGTTCTGACACCCTTGTTTATGTGCCTTTCTAGTGTGTTTGAGGATGTCTGTTCGTGTTGGTGATTGTTGTTTGTCTTGTGTGCAAGGGCCAATCCGATTGGCGGCTTACTTGCTTTCTTGCAAGTGTCCGTGGATTTTAGTGTTAATTCTTTGTGTCGTAGAATGGTGTCAGACCAGTGAAATTGTGGTGCAGAGTTTTGGATTTTGGCTTTAATTTAGAATTGCTGGGCAGTTTGGGGGCTTTAGATATTGTTTATCTGCATTTAAAAATATATTTTGGGGAATTTCTTCATTGAAATGATGATTGCAAGTTGTGATGTTCTGGTCTTGAATTTGAAATGGATCTGAAGTCTTATCTCGGCAGTTGCATCTCGTTCTTGTTTGATTCTTTGATCTTTTATAGTTACTGCGACAAGTGAGGCAACCGCGGCACTGAAAATGCTAAGGGATAAGAGGAACAAGTTTGACTTGGTGATTAGCGATGTGAACATGCCTGACATGGATGGTTTTAAGCTTCTAGAGCTCGTGGGTCTTGAAATGGATCTGCCTGTCATCAGTAAGCCAAAATCCCCTGTTTCTTAAGAATCTTATTTATTGTCACTTTCCTTGAGATAGCTTAGTTGGCCTCGATGTAATTTTGGTCCATTTAATTGTTTGCAGTGTTGTCGGGGCATGGTGATACTGAACTTGTGATGAAGGGGATCACTCATGGCGCTTGTGACTATTTGTTGAAACCCGCCAGAATGGAGGAGCTCAAGAACATATGGCAACACATAGTGAGGAGAAAAAAGTTTGAACCAAAGGAAAGAAGCAAAGTTGCCAGTGTGGTCAAGTCTTTGGATGGATCTGGTTCCGGTGAGCATGGAACTGTATCAACGGGTAATGTCAATCCGAATGGAAAGCCCAACAAGAGAAGGAAGGACCAGACAGAAGACGAGGAAGAAGACAGTGAAGACAATGGAAACGAGAATGATGACCAGTCGACCCAAAAAAAGCCTCGAGTTGTTTGGTCTGTCGATCTGCATCGCAAGTTTGTTGCGGCCGTTAACCAATTAGGCTTTGAGAGTGAGTTATTTACGATTGCATCGTAGTTTGGTTGTTCATTCTTGTTTATGCTAATTCTTGCAGAAATCTTCTCCCTTGAGTGAATCATCTTTTGTTGTTAATGTCAATGCAGAGGCTGTCCCTAAGAAAATCCTGGAGTTGATGAATGTTGAAGGCATTACAAGGGAAAATGTGGCTAGTCACCTACAGGTCAAGCCTCTGCTCTTCGCCCTCTTTTTTTTTTGATGCTGGAGGAACCGCACTAGCCGACAGCGGTGCGTAAACCCCCAGGTGACACGTAAGCAGGAGGACCCACCACCCCTGGCGTCACACTTAAGACACCTAGCGCCTCCCCTGGGTTTTGAACCCCTCACCTCTTCTTGAGGATCACCACCGCAGCTGGTGGTTCCCTCTTTTGTATTTTCTTTGTTGCTAAATGAATTTGCATCGCTATTTTTATGATTGAGACACCGTGGGGGCCTTGATATTGCTTATATACCTATTCACTCTTTCAACCATACGACAGTATTTCACAGATTCTCTCTACTCTAGTCTTATCCTTCATTTCCTATGATGGGACTATTATTTTACAATGTAGGTTATGCAGAGAGGCACCATTTTATTCCCTAGATGATGATTAAAACAGAAGGCTGGTCATCCATATGCTAGGAATCTTTGCTTAGTACACACAGAGATTCTTCTATAGTGACTATTACTATGAGCTAAGCCCCTTTTGCATGATTTATAGTGTCTTCTAGCGTATATAATGTATAACCAAAACGATCTATGGCCTGACGCAGTTGCTTTGATACAGAAATATCGGCTTTACCTGAAAAGAACCAGTAGTAATGGGGCAAGCCAGTCTGCATTTGGAGATTTTCATGCATTAGCTGGATCAGGAAGGCTTTCTAGCACATCTCTATCCTCTTATACTGCAGGCGGGATGCTAGGTAGGCTAAGCACACCGACTAGTTTAGGTTTTCGGGGGATCACATCCTCCGGAGTGTATCGGACAAACCATATTCAAAAACTTAGCGGCTCAGTCAATGCTGTTGGCGCCCGGACTGCCAATCCATTTCAAGGAATTCCAACATGTTTGGAGATTAACCAGTTGCAGCATGGAAATGTAAAGGCCCATGTAGGAGAGATCAATATTGATACAACGAATGCCAGTGTTGCCACTAACCTCTCAGATAACCGGGCAGTGACTGGTGTCTCAAACAATTCTCTATTTGCTCCAAGAAGCAATCAGGTAGTCATGCAGGGGAATCAAGCACAAACCCAAGACATTGTAGGTCATGTATCCGGACTCAGTTTTGTCGATAAATGTAGGTCAAATGATATGTGGCATGCTTCCATGCAGTTGTCCAGTTTTCCTTCTTCAAATCCTCCGCCACTGATGGGGACAATGAATCTCGATCAAAGGTCAATGGGCAGTTCTTCAGCTAGCATGCAATTTCGTGAAGGCCGAATTGACTTCTCATCAACTGGTGCAATGGGGGGAACTATGGATGAATATAGAAGTGACATTCAGTGTGAATCAGGGTTGGTTAATACTCTGCAGAATGTGAATTTTGGACAAGTCCAAAGATGGGAAGAACAATCCCAGAATTACAAGCAAAATATTAGTCAAAATAGTGCAATGAACTGTCTAGTTCCTGCTAGTGGTTCTGCTGGTTCCGTCAACCATATGATGGGGCAAACTAATGCACACTGCAGTCCAAATGCTGAAGTTTCTCTGCCTAGCTTACTAAACTCAGGTGCTCGGTCTGCCGTTTGCCATGCCGAAGTTGATTTATCTTCTATGGACTCAATCATAACATCTGGTGAAAACAACCCCTTTGAGCAAACAAAGGTGCAGGATTGTATCTTTGAAGCTAGTTACGAGTCCTTGGATGAGTTAATGAATGCCATCAAGCGTGTAAGTAACATATCTTAGATTCATTATAATTTGAGAATCTCTTCAGCTTATTACCATGATGGTTATTGCATTTGTCAGGATTAGGCTTTAGGCATACACATGTAGTTTGTGATATTCTCTCTTCCAAATAGCTAGACAGCTCTATCTGTTGAATGCACATCTTGCTCAGTGACAGTCTCTCTGTTCAGGTCTTGTACTAATGAGAAGTATATAGCTCTGGTTAACTTGTGTGCTGCTGAATACCTTTGATTGAAAACAGTTATCAGCTTACCTCAGTGTTTGTAACTTCTTGTTGACAACTCACCTTAGCATGTCTTCTGAGAGCATCTGAAGATCATTGTTGATGCTGGTACCATGTTTGATTCTATTTCAATTTGCTCTACCTTGGTCCTAACGAGTCATAACTAGCAATTAGACTATGATTTTCCTAAAAGAAAGATAGAGAGATCTGGGTACTTCGGCTCGGTGATATTTACTCTTTTAGCAGGACTCACATTTCCAGATAAACAGAACTTGACAAAATGGAGTATTTTCATCTTTTACTGATATGCATAGTGTTATTTTCATACCTTGAGATTTCTGCAAATCTTTTGGTTTTCTTGAACTGGAATTTCGTGTCTTTATGCAGGAACATAATGGAACGCCGCTGATGGATGCAGATTTGGGATTTGACCCCTATACACTGGGGTCGTGCATATAAGAATTCTCTGCTGCTAATTTTCTGAAGAGCTCGCATCATGCTGTAATTTAGTTTTTTTTTTTTTTTTTTTTGTCTCCTGAGTATAGTTTTTTCTTCTGAGTCTTCATTGTCTAGATGTCTGTTATAAGTTCTGCTAATCCCAGTTCTGCTTCGTTCATATTGTTTGATCTCTTCCTTGTTTATACCAATAATAATGGCTCTAGGAACCTGCAATATTCTGTTTCCATATGATCAATCTCCTTCCGTTTCTTTGCTGATATGATTGAGACAATGCACATAACGAAAGTTTAATTTGGCATTGGGTTATATGTTTGCTTATGCTTGTTCTTGAATCTATTTTGCGTGACGATTAATCAGAGTTGGTTGAGTTGGTTATGTCGATTGTTTTTACTATCATTTATAATCTATTTAGATTTGATAACTTGACAATTTCCACATCCTTTATAGAGCCAACTGAAAAATTCTCACTATTGACCGCTCCTGAGAATCTGATCAGTTGCTTCAAAATTGACCACTCGGATATCTATGATGCTTCTCAATTCTTTCTAGGGCGCAAAACTGTTTCTTGACTTTGAAATGCCAAAACACAAGTGAAAGTAAATGCAAAAAAAAAAAAAAAAAAAAAACCAGAAAAAGAAGAAGTTAAAAAGCCTTCGAAGTGTTATATTATGCTTAGATATCGCCATTTTAAAGTCAACGAAAGAGGAGTTAACAATGCTCAAGTATCAAACAGAGGCTAACGGGTAGAGGTGGAGAAACAAAAATAAAATGAAACGAAGATAAGACGGTCTAGGAGTCATCAAGCTCTACAAGCTGAGCTCTTCTCTCTGCAGCTTTCTTCCTAATGAATATGCCCCATCTCAAAGCGGCCTTCAGCTTAAGCCAGCCCACGACGGCTTTTCCCGAGCTCTGGCTACACTTCTGCTGGAGCTGGCAATCCGTCCTACTGTCATACGGAACACCATAAGTGACACAATCCTCATTGGAATAGTTGAAGCTGGGTCCTGTACCGAATGACCTCAGGAGTCTCTGCATATCATTACTTTGCAGCATCTCCATGCTCCTGAGTCGGATTTCCTCCGCAAACAAGTCTCCAGAATAATTATTCCCCTCGATCCCTGGAGCCGCAGTGGACAAGAAATCTGTACCAACACTGGGAAATGCTACTTGTGGAGCATCTAGAACCTGAGTTGCAGTTTGAGGAAGTCTAATAATTGGAAGTTCCATGAGTGGAGAAACCGGTTGGCAGATATTCTGATCTTGGCAATGCGGGTCTCTTTCTTCACATTGTGATGAATATTGCTGCGAGTATTGCGTGGTTGCTGTGTAGTGCTGATCTCGCATGCTAGCATTCTCGGTTACAGCCACTGGGAAAACTGAGGATGTCACTCCTTTCCTTGTACCGGAGATGGAGCTTAGAACTTTGCTGTCATATTCTACCACTTGGTTCCAGTTCTCATAGGCTCTCTTCACCAGGGCATCTACTGAGATCTGCGGACAGAAAGTAGGAAAAGATGAGTTGCATATACCAAAAAACAAAAAAACAAAAGAAGGGTTATTTGTCATGATCATTAAATTGATTAAAAACCTTTCAGCACACTCGTGATGGAAGGGAAGGCGAACAACATTTCACAAAGATTATAAAAAAACCAATTACTGTAGCAGAAATTTTCAATAGTGGAGGAGAACTAACCTTTTGCTTGTGGGTCAGATTTTCCAGAGAGAAGAACTGCCCGTCAGTAAGAAAGCCTCTGAGCTCATAGATATCGTTGAAGACCACGCCAGTATTATGATTGGCGTCAGTGTAGTATATGTATACCCTCCCACCCATGACGCACGTCTTCGCATGCTCAACTGTATTCTCCCACATTCTGTTCGACATTCCGCTCCCTAGGATCTATAGTTTTGTCGTGATTATCAGTACACACACAGCAGATCAAAGAAAAGATCAAAACAATAGCAATTATCATACTAAGGCAGTTCTTACTTTTCTTAATTTCTGAGGGTCCCTGACAAGAAGCCGTAGAAAATCTTCAACCGTTAGAATTTCAGCATTAATTAGTTTCTTATGCAGAGCTCCATCCTTTGCTATTCTGTCCAGTCTCCACACCTCGTCATGTAAAACTGGTGGGTAATGTTTTTTATACACTGAAAAATGCAATCCATGTCATTGTTTCTAAATTTGAACCAGCATCAATGAGCAATAACAATATAGCAGAACTGAAAGGGCAATCAAACGGATCATCACAGTTTGTCTATGACTCGTCTTACTAATTTAGTATCCTTATGTTTCTCCAGTAAACTTAATGATCTTATTTCACTAATTCAAAGTCAAGCAGAACATCTAAGTGATCTATACTGTAACGTACTATCTAATAAGTTTCTCACTACGACTGCAGGAATTTTTCAGCTGTGGCATCTCTATCTGAACTCATGAAGTACGGTCTAGAAAAAAATCAGCTATGAACTCACATTCTCCCCTGTGATCTTTAACAGAAAAGGCTTCACTTTTAGCCTCACGAACACGAACCCCTTCACAACATCCAGCAGCAACCTTCACACCGAGCCTGAACTTTCTGCTTCTCGTCCAGCTGGAATTATCGGTGAAACTAAGTTCCCCAAGCGTTCCAACCCCTTCCTTCAGTATAACCTGGAGATCCCCTGTGAGAAGTGGCCTTTTGCCCTCCCGCTCCTTCACTTCCAGACTGTCAAAGTGCTCCTCGCTCCAATCACCTTGAGGTTCGTCATTGAAGTCTCCTTCAAGCACAACTACATTTAGCTTGGCATTGGATGAAGACCCATCTTGCACCACAAGACCAGTGGCTCGGTCTATCAACACAACATGAATGGCTGCACCCCGTTCGCCCTCAACCCTCCCACCAGTGAATAGGTGGGGTGGCATTCTGGTCTTAAATTGAAGCTGCATACCTTTCTCTTCCGGATTTTGTATTCTAGGTGGGGCTGACCTGTAGAGGGGAATCTGTGAGTACATACCGTAATCATATGATCATAGCAGAGAAGTTTGCTCATTGCATCGTCATTTACAGTTTTAATGTTTTGCACATCTGGTGTCTAATTTCAACATGATAATGGACATTAGAGAATTAATTTTAACCATGGAGATTGAGGTTTTATATAAACCAGAATCGCACATTAACTAGAGTAAATTGTGTTACAGAATTTCACAGAAACATTTTTGTGATGGATGAAGCATGGTAAGCCATTTTATGGGATCTAAGCAGCAGAAAACAACTTTTATGCCATCTAGCAAAGTCTTCCTCCTCGCATACCCAAAAAAACAAGGTGCATTTCCTCTGATGCTTCTGCTACTGCGCTCTTCCAGCAGTAGAGAGAAGCTGTAGCATTCACAAGCACTCATCAATTGATTAATCTAATCTTTCAAAGATAGCATAATAATTAACAGATTCAGGATGCTCCTTTCTGTCATGCAAGTATAACTGATCGTTATTTCATCCCATTGCGAACTCTACTTGCATAATGGTCAGCACATGCACGATGAGCTCTCTATGTGAGCATGGATATCTCTGTTTCCATTTGAATAGTTACGAACACATGCCAGTGTTAGTAAATGGGGTCTATGTCCTTCATTTAACTTAGTGACATACCTTTCAGCCAGCCCAGCATGGTCTAATCTTGTCAAAGCCCTCTCTACTTCTTCGCTCACCTGTTTTATAACCAGGGGATAGAATATCAAAGTTGAAGTAAGTGATGTTTACCTACTTTTTCACAACCCACATCATGAAAGAGACCATTTCTCAAGGTGTCTATTGTCTAAACGAAGAGGTGATGACTCACAATTCTTCGCAGGAGTGGCTCCAGCGATGAGCAAAACCTTTGCAAACTGTCCACCTTCAAGGCTTCCACAACAATGCTGCACAAACCATACTCTCAATTATCTGAAACTGCCTCCACCTCAAAGTGAACATATTCATTAAGCTAAACAATAAGATCATTCGACAAGCCTGCCTGAACCTCAACGCTTCTACCAAAAGAATGCAAGTCAACAGGTTTTGGCAGTGTTTCTAGGCAATGTTCTACCAGCATGAGACACGTACAAAAGCACGTCGATATGTAGAAGTATATCATCAAATTGATTGATCTGCATTCGTAATGGCACTCTCTCTTAATTGTAACGTCTCCTCAACAATATGCTAATGCCATTCTCAAGTATCTTGAATGGCTTGCACCTTAGAGATGATCCGGCACAGGTTCTCTGTTTTTTTCTTTTTTAACAGGATTCTACAAACCATCTTATACTTAAATCCTACAAACTGGATTTCAATACAAGGAGTTCACTTCCAAACAAGTTGAGGAGTCAGTATTACTAATCAGAAGCAACTGAATCACCTGGGACCATATTACTAACCACAACTCACAAGTGTTCACACAACTCTCTGAACCGCTAAAGTCAACATCTAGATATCCCCAAGAATGAATGAGAAATCAATATCTAACAAATACCCATGATTGGAAAAGCGTCAGATTACTCAGAAATTGTGCAGAACAGACCTTCCCAAATTGGGTATTTTCCGCTTCTTCGAATCCCCGACGACGACTGCACCATCTTCCGAAACACCAGTCCCATGTTCGTATCCTCTCTTCTTGTTTCTTGGACTTTCCATACTTAGCAACACTCGACACTTGCTAGCACATTCTTTTCTTTTTCGGTATTTCCTTTCCTGATTTCGGCAACTCTCAAGTTCTGCTCTGGGGAGCCTCTCAGAAAGAACAATAATGGATTGACAAAAATGTCGAACCTATTTGGAGACTCCAATGTTATCAGATCCGAAAGAGGCAAAGACAAGCTGCATTTCTGTGACCTGTTTTGGATACCGAAAGATCTCGCCTCGATGCACCTCGGCTTAGATCTACACGAATTTATTTATTCAATAGTTTAATGCCCTTGCGTGATGGATATAGGTATATTTTATACGCTCATTGCTGTTTTCATGACGCTGTCTGAGCTCATGAACGTTGAAAGGAAAGGAAGTTTGAGAAACCGCGTTCTCCTTAGGGAAAAAGTCTAAAGTGATGATGAACGCCATCTGCATCAGGAACTTTGCCAATGCCCTCGTGAAAATGACATGATTTGTTTGAACACATACGGTATAAAATAACTCCAATAAATGAAGTCAATCAATGTGTATCACCTGAGAATCTGGTGTATTTGGGTTTACTCTATCTGGGAGTGGGTGTATAGGTAGCATGTGCATTTAATTGAAACTCGTTGCCCAAAACACAAGAACATTGTGGGGGTTGGATTGCCCTAAAACAAAAAACAAAAAAAAAGTACGAAACCTGAAGACATTAAAGAAAAACCGATTAGATCGAGCCTAACTATACAAAAACATTCAGTCTTCTTTGGTTTGATAAAGTTGAGTTTGATATTTCCCAAATGAAATCAAAGTTATTAACCATTTGTACAATTTTAATAACAGATATTTATGCATAAATTAATGATTTGTTCACGAAATCACGTAGTTTTAGATTTGGAAATTGAATGAAATGATAGGTAGTTGTTGACTGGGGTGACATTTTTGCCTGTGAGGAATGAAACTTGGGTTATTAGATATTAAGATTGCTTTTTTTCTAAACGTACAAGAACATATTAATCTGAAATAATTTGTTTTAAGCAATACGAGAAACCGGCATATTGTTTGAATGGGAGGTTTAGTTGTGTCAGTTTTCTTTTATTATCGTCAGAATAATCTTTCAGATCAATGATTTAAATAGCACATATTAGTTAAGTCAAAATTGAGGGAGGTAGGGCTGTATGCCAATCAGGAATAAACAATTTAGTCGGAGGAGTTGCAATGAATTAAGGAGGATCAAACAATTTGAGATACGAAAATGATAACTCTTATCTATTTTAATGCAGAAAAGGAATCCATCTATGTCGTTAACAAGGGCAATAAACATTTTCTTAGACTGATTACATCCTTATCGAGAATTCTACAATGTCGATGATCACGACCTTGCTTCTTTAGTTAGACATGTCTTCGTGAATCCTTTGTTTTTTTTGGGTCGAAAGTGAATCCCTTGTTCACAAAAGTGAAATTCGATTAATGGCAGGGAAAGCTTTCTTCTTATTACTTGCTAGTTTGGAAAATTTTCCCAAAAACCCACTAAAGTGGAGCTTTTTTTTTCTTTTATTTTTTTTGGTTCTTCAAAATACCTCTGAATGGGATTGTCTCGAATACAGGTGGCAACATGGGTCTAAAATCATTTTTTTAATTTAATATTGCATGGATCGTCTAAAATTTTGAAAACGGATTCGAATCGGCCCAACAGATAAAACGCTTATCTACATATTATACGCCCAGGGCCTTCGAAAGCTATTAAACTTACCAACTTTCAGTAAAATAAACCTACCAAAGCATGTAGGGATTGACCGAAGAGGCTAGTGCAGCCTACGATCGATTAATATGAGGTAAATTGTTTTCGAGGTTTAAAATCAAATTATTGAATTTGATCACTATTATACATAATGCTTTATAATTTCAAAAGTGAACTTCTCAATGCGTTACGGATGTGATGGACATGTCATGAATTCTTTGGATGACATGTCAATACCATGTGAGTCTACTATTGACATTTTGCTGGAAAATTGGCGAGCTCCAAAAAGCACCTTTATTGTAAAACAAATCGAAAGGTCGATACGTTTGGTGATTGAAATAAAAATTCAAAAATCTAATTGCAAAATCTTTTAGATGCAGTTGACCCCAGATGAATTTTGTTCATTAACCTTGTCTTATTACAGTTTTTGAGTCTTATTCTTTGAAATTTTAATGTAAATCAATATAGCATCCGCACGCGCACGCACAAAGAACACACGTGTGCACAAGCACAAAGAGACAAATTCCAAGGAAAGAGGTGGCAGTTTAGGGTGTGTTTAGTTCAGTTTTACAAATGAGTTTTGAGTCTAATGTAAATGTTAAAAGCCCAAAACTACTTGGGGAAATGTAATTATGTTTGATAAAATTTATTTACAAATGAACTTTGAATTATATGTGTGTTTGATAAAAAAAACTTTCACAGTGGGCTTTAGGAGTATAATATATGTATATATATTTTTAAATTGAACTAAACCCTTCACCAAACCAGCAAAAAGCTACGGCCGCCGGCAAGCCTAAACTGGTGCTAGCAACTGTCACTCGAGGTCAGGGGACCTTCGACGAGGGTCACGCGACCCAGCCGAGGGTTGTCGGAGGTTGCACGACCTCAGGCGACCCTTAGCAAGGGTCGGTCAACGTAGGTGCCACGCAACCCAATCGACTGCCGCCTAGGTCTCGCGACCTTAGGAGCAAGACCATAGATTGAAATTAACAATCTTCTCCAGGCAAAGTAACAACGGGATATAGGATAAGATGATATCTTGTTGGGTGTGACGTGGCATTTGTATTGTAAAACCAATGAGAGAGATGATAGAAATAAAATAAGTTAGATTGAGGAAAGAGAAATAAGGGTATTGTGGTCACTCGACTGAAGAAAGAGTGTCTTAGCTAAAATAGGGATGGAAATAACACCTGACATCTTCATTTTACATTTTACTTTATAAAATTTGGGTATGCTTTCTTAAAAATTAAAAAAAAAAATCGTTTTTTTTAGTTATATGTAAAATCAAGGATTTTTTTCCATTTTATAATATAAATAGAAGAAAAACAAATTTTTAAAGACAAAATTAGATCAAATTTCTAGCACCAAGAGATTTACTTCATTCATCGAATTTTTATTGATTTCTTATTTGCTAACTTTATCATGTTTAATTGATTGATTAGGTTTTATTAGTATGCTATTTTCCATGTTTAAGGGGAAAAAATAGTAGCCTATATTTGGTCATCCGAATTTGGATTGGAATAATATATGATAAGGTAGAATTAAAAACATTTTGAGTATCCTCTTGTAAACTATTTTCAATGTGTTGGTAGACCCTAGAACCAAATTTACATATCCAAGGTCAATTCCAAGGTATATAGGATACTATCTAGGTTCAAAAATTGGGAATCTATTAGGACAAGGTAAGTTCTATATTCCAAGTTCCAAGTGAAACCAGAACCTACTCTAAAATCATGCACCCTTAAGTGTAGCATTTTTGTATGAATCTACATGGTGTTAAGTTTAAGGTGGAGTACATGAAGTAGCCGATACTTGTGTGGTAATCAATACAGATAATACTTGAAGTTAGGAAGCATGTAGAGCCAATATTTGTTATAGCTGCTAAGTTTGACAAGGTGCGTGTTCGATCTCCTAAGAGATATTGGATGCAATGGTGGTTTTGCTTCATCTGAGTTTGAGGATGTTGTTTCTAAAAATCATTGAGCAACTATTGAAGGCGCAAGTGGAGTTAGTATTATGATGAAATCCATGGTTATGTCTAAGTTGAAGCAAAACTTGGATTTGGAAGATGTCGATGGTAGTCGAGCCCATGAGGAGCAATGGGAAAGTAGCATAAATTTCAGATTTTTAGAGAAGCAATTATGACTTGGCTCAATAGAAATCATTGAAAATTTATCTCTAAACTTAGAGTTGCTTCATATTTGAGTGCTTACCTGGGTATGTTTTCTATTTTGGATCAAACTCTTGTCTATATATAAGAAATTAGTCTTCTTTACAAAGAGTATCCAAAAGAAACTTGTGCCTATGAACCACATAAATATAGTGTCTGCTTTTTTTCTTATACAATTTAATTTAGTGTTTGATTGCTTGCTTTCCGCAATGTAAATAATATAATAATGAGGCCATTTTTTTATTATAGTAATTGTAATAATACTAATCATGATCACTAAAGTGCAATTAGGACAATAGGTTGTTCTGCTTAATAAATCTCGTGAGACGTTAAATTCGCATGACGCATTTCAAAGTCATGTGGGCTTGTGTTGGCATGCAAATGGAACTGCTTATAGTGGTTTCAAAAGCGTGGATTTGAAATTTAGATATATTTTGATCCCACATCACCTAAATATAAGTTGTTGCACTAATAAATAAATCTCGCGCAACCATATAATAGCATGAGTGAGCCACGAAGTGCTAATAATATCGTTTGGTGCTTAGATGGAGCTATCTTCATTATCTGTTAATAGTGACAAGATCTGGTCCCTCTCCTCTAGATATGGCATCGCCGTCAAATCTCGTAAGATCTCTAAGGGAAGGGGAACAGAAATTGAGTGAGGGAAAGAGCATGAGGAACATGGTGGGGTGAATGGCCGAGCAAGAGAGTTGAAGTAGCGACTAGATGGCGACGGCCATGGAGGTGGGTTCTGTCTGACCATGGTGATCACATTGATGCAGCAGCGGTGGCGGCGGCTAGATGGCGATGGCCATGGAGGGGGGGTTCTATCTGGCCATGGTGCATCCCATGGTGATCGCATCGATGGCGGTGGCAAGGTGGCGACGGCCATGGAGGTGGGTTCTGTCTGGCCATGGTGATCACATCGATGCAGCGGCGGTGGCGGCAGTGAGCAGATCTAGGTGCCTGTCAAGGCCTGTGAGGGGTCATCAGCAATGACATTTGACACTAAAAGTTAGGCGGACCTAGCGCCATAATGGTGAACAGAATTTTCTTTTTCAAACGAGGGGGCACTAAGCTTTTGTCCTCTCTCTCTCTCTCTTTCCGTTTTTCCATTCAATACTAACATCTTTGCACGCATGGTCCAGTGATCCACTCCACACCCACTTCATCGGAGGACCACACTGCCCCAATACGACTGCGCATTTTCCCTCTACAAGCAGCAACACAACTTTGTGTTTTGGCACTATCCTCTCTCGCCATGAAAAATCCGAAGTTCAAGGGCGCTCTAGGCCTTCAAGATGATTGATGGCATCTATCTAATGGTCCTCATGGTCGGGGTAGGTATGAAAGAATATGGTTTGATTTTTAATGAATTTTCTCATTGGTTGGAATTCAATTTTTTTTTTTTTTTTTTTATGAATGTTCACATCCATCAAGCCAATCATAGAGTAGAGATGGCAAAATGAGTCATACATCCAATTTATAACTTAATTTTATTATGTCGAAGTGAGATATCGATGATTGCAATCCTCATTAAAGAAAGATCAAATTGATTTTGAAAAGTGAACCTTATTAAATACCGTTTTGACACATTTTGATCAATTAGGCGAATTTTTAACCGGCCATAATTTAAATAAAGAAAAACTACTAGTAAAACGTGAAGATGATTTTTTGGAACTTTCCCTTATAAAAATAGATGTCAGCTATGCCATCATTGATTTTGGCGATAAAAATTTTAATCTGTTGCCTCATTCATGAATTAAATTGAATCTTTTTTTAAAGAAAAATTACTTTCTCTATGGGTCAATTCACATAGATAAGCGTGTCTATCAGCTTTGTCTCTTGCATGCAGTTCATTTCATGAAGCTTTTCTCAAACAATCTTCACAATAATCAATTCATAAATCATTTTCATTAATGCTTTACCATGCCATTTCAGAATATTCAAAATAGTAGTAAATGCTCGAACGGGATTTATGTAATAAACATGCTCTCTAAACACATCGTTTTCAAATTTTGTTAATATCCAGTCCTGCAATACATATTTGAAATTTACAACATAACTAATTCATGATATTTTCAATACATAAGTTTATAAATTCAAAGAAGAAATAAGCACCAATCACTTGCCCTAAACCAAATAGCAAAGATTATTTGAGCCCACGAACTCGCAACCTATTAAATAAGCAAGAAACAATATCAATCAAGTAAAATGCTTCTTCAACTATAAATCAACTAATCGACCAAAAAAAACTATAAATCAACCAAACTAAGTTTAATCACCGATAAAGTGACACTATTGCGCCAACAAAATGCTTGACCAAAACAGTCATTTGTTGTTGTTCACTACGTACAGTTTGAGTGTGAAACTTAAAATATCCATTCCAATTGAACTGTAATTCAAAACCTACTTTTGTAAAATCCCAAGACTTCATAATACCTTGAACTATCACTTCCATATAATTTCACAATTTAACAACTCCTAAAACAAACCTCGCATATTACAATTCGCATAACTTAATTCCACCTATTAGATAATAAATGGTTCGAATCCTCAACGGGCATTGCGGAACGGAGTTAATTTAGCTTGGCTTGGTTTCCGAGACGTGTACACCTTTGCTTGTCTTTTCCTTTCTGTTTCTTTTCCCCATTTGACACTACAGTCAACTTTATCGGTTTGGATGCTTAGCCTTACTGTAACTGTCGGTTGGTGAAACGCCATACTGATAATGGGGAAAGACGCGACGGCGGAGGCGCTGTTGCTAGCACAGAGGGCTTCGCGGAGGAGAGAGGGAGAGCCGAACGAAGCGATTTTTATTTTCAACGGGGAAAGAGAAAGGAGAAACGAGAGAGCGTCTACTGCCGTGGGCCCAGATTGACAGAGAGAAAGAGGAGAGAGAAGATTTGCAGTGCATTAAATTTGGATTGTGAGAGGCCGCGTGGACACGTGTTCATCGTTAAATGGTGAGCTCCATGGTCCTTGATGGAATGTTGAACCCAACCAATATCGAGTACTATCAGTATGGCGTTTCACCAACCGACAGTGACGGGGTAGATCGAGAAAATATTGGTTGAGTTGAATACCCAACGTAGAATTATATAACTATCATTCAACGATGGACACGTGTTCATCCGGATCAACAATTCAAATTTAATGCACTGCAAACCCTCTCTCCTCTTTCTCTCTGTCAATCCGGGCCCACGGCAGCAGACGCTGTCTCTCCTCTCTCCTCTCTCTCCCCACCTTTGTATCTCTTCCGTTCGGTTGCAAAGGAAAAAAAAATTGCTCTGTTCCTCCACGGCGTGGTCATGGTTCACGAGCAGAGGGGCATTTGCAGAGAAAAGAGAGAGCAGAGCGGAGGTTGCGAAGAGTGAGGGAAAGACGCGACGACAGAGCTTGGGGAGGCGACGGCGGAGGCGTTCACGAGCAAGGTGTGCTTCACAGAGGGGAGAGAGAGAGAGCGGAGTAGAGATGGGGCTCGGGGAAGCGATGGCGGAGGCAACCGGTGGAGGTGTGTCATGGTTTGCTCGCACAGAGGGCTTCGCGGAGGATAGAGAGAGAACCGAACGAAGCGATTTATTTTTTCAACGGGGAAAGAAAAAGGAGAAAGGAGAAAGGGGAGAGGAGAGAGGAGAGAGAGGGGTCTGCTGTTGTGGGCCCAATGGAGTTTGCAGATTCAGCACGTGTCCATTGTTTTCAGTGGCATGTCACCTCCATTGCAGCTTGTTGAAGACTTGGCTTTCGTTTAGCTTTGCTATGTCCCTCTCCTTGTCAACGCCCTCACCCGTTTCTTTTCCTCGCCTTTTTGTCGACAGAAAGTTCCGGCACACTGGCAAACAAAGCGGCGTTAAAGCTCGACCGGGTCATTTCTCGCACCGAGATTTGTCCAAAATGATGGAGATGAACGTGGTCCTAACCATCGTATCACTCACACTTGGTTGCTTTCCTTCAGTCATCTATGCTTGCGATGAAGTTGATGCCGACTCGCTCTTGTCCTTTGCCTCCAGCGTATCATCTTCTCCGTCTCTGAATTGGTCCAACTCCATCGACTGCTGCCTCTGGGAAGGGATCACGTGCAACTCAGACCTGACTCGAGTGACTCGTCTATGGCTCCCTTCTAGAGGCCTCCGTGGTCCCGTGGCACCAAGTCTTGCTAATGTCAACCATCTCACCCCCTCAATCTGTCTCGCAACTCTCTATTTGGCTCCCTTCCCCAGGATTCTTTTCTTCCTTGAATAATCTGCAGATCATCGATTTTAGCTACAACATCTTTCCGGAAAACTTCCTTCATCATCTTCGTCATCTAGTCGTTTAGAAGATGTGAATTTGTCAAGCAATCGAATGGGGGGAGACATCCCATCCTGGTTCTTGAAAAACGCGTGGAATCTGTCACGTTTCGATGTGAGCAGCAACCAATTTACTGAAGTCATGCCCTCTCACATATGGATCAATTCGTCCCGCTCAATCCAGTTCTTGGATTTTCCATGAATTACTTCAGTGGTGAAATGCCCTTATGTCTAGGTTCATGTTTGAACTTGAAGGTTTTTCGCGCTGGTTCCAACTCTCTCAAAGGATCTCTTCCTCATGACCTCCATAAGAGTGCAAGTATTGAAGAGCTCTCTGTGCCTCAAAATCAGCTTTCCGGGCCCATAGATGAAGCAATAGCCAATGTCACCAACCTCAGAATCATCGACCTCTCATCGAATGGCTTTACTGGCCCAATTCTTGCAGAAACTGGGAAGCTATATAATCTACAACAGCTGCTCCTACAAAATAATAGATTGAATGGCTCGTTGCCCTCATCCTTGATGGACTGCACCAATCTTATGCTACTTAATTTACGATCCAACTCGTTGCTGGGCGATCTATCAACCTTCACTTTTCCAAACTCGTCCAACTAAGAGTGCTTGACCTGGGCTACAATGACTTCTCTGGGAACTTCCCCCAAAGCCTTTTCTCATGTAAGTCGTTGACCGCAGTTAGACTATCTGCTAACAGAATCGCAGGGCACATCCCGCCTGAAATTTCTCAACTGCAGTCGTTATCTTTCATGGCAATTTCAAGAAGCAACTTATCAAACATCGCTGCCACCTTTACGAGTCTAATGGGCTGTAGGAACCTCACCGCCATCATTCTGTCCCATAACTTCATAGGCGAATCAATGCCAGAAGTCGACATAACAGTAAACCTGAGGGGATTCCAAAATCTAGAGCTATTGGCTTTAGGCGGTTGTCAACTCCAGGGCCGAGTTCCAGCTTGGCTAGCTACGCTAAGAAATCTACGAGTCCTTGACCTGTCTCAGAACAGACTAACAGGTCAAATTCCTCCCTCGTTCAGCAGTCTGCCGTATCTTTTCTACATAGATTTGTCTAGCAACCTTCTCTCGGGACTATTTCCTAAGCAACTTACATTACTCCAGGCTCTTTCAGGAGAGATGGGCAACAGTCTCGGCCTTGGTCCTCTAGTCCTTCCCATCTTTGTCATGCCTGATATTTCGAGGATGCGGCTATTCAACGGGCGACTTGTCCTGCCTCCTGCAATATATCTGGATAGCAACAGTCTCAGTGGAAGCATCCCCGTTGAGATCGGTCAGCTGAAGTATCTTCACGTCCTCTCTCTTTCAAGAAACCACTTCTATGGCAGCATCCCAGATGAAATAGCACAGGTCACCAATTTAGAACGACTAGATCTCTCTTCCAATTCCTTGACAGGAAAGATCCCAGCATCACTTGTCGGTTTGCATTTTTGAGTTCCTTCAGCATCGCCTTCAACGATCTTGATGGAGAGATACCATCAGGAGGTCAATTCGATACTTTTCCTAGCGCTAGTTTTGAAGGAAATCCAAAGTTGTGCGGTTCGATCGTGCAACGCCCTTGCTTCACTCAGGAAGAAAATGATGCCCCTGAGCCTAAGCCTGCGCCTGAGCCTGAGGATACAATTGTTGGACTGGCTGCTGGGCTAAGTTTTGGATTCATAGTAGGGTCCACTTGTGGGTTCTTCTATATGGACAACTTCCGAAGGTTCATCGCACGGTTCACCAAGTTCTTTTGAAGGCTTTTCTCTCACTATGGAGGAGATGAAACAGAAGCACTTGAAAGCGAAAAGTTAAGGTGATTTAATTTTCCCCAGACTCAGACCTCCTCAAATAGTACTAAACTGGGTAACCTTGTCTTCTCCCACAGGCATATATTGTTTCCTTGGACGAGAATCAGCATCGCGGCTTCATGCTCCATTTTGGGGTTGTACGATCATTTGCAGGAATTGCCATTATTAACGCATTCCGACTAGAGAGTCAGGTGTTCTATACATTCTGGGATGTACAAATTCCCCACCTTAGAGTTCTCTTTGAATGTTCGTTCGTTGTCAGCTTCATCAAGAAAGTAGTTCTCCATGCTTCTCCTTTTTTATGAGCCGCAAGATGACGGCGGTCATTATTTGTATGGCCAATGTTGGGCAAGCTTGTGAGGACGTTTTCTTTTTCTCCTCCATCTTTTTCATGCGGAGCTATAACCGAGTCGACCCAAGTTGTAGGGTAGCATTTTCGAGTAAATTTCGCGACTGAGTTAAAAAGCTAGTAATCAATCATCTGCTGTGCCGAGTGTTGCCATGTGATCGAATCTAAATTTTTCTGCTGTATAAGATCACGATACAATTTGATCTCTCCTTTTTTGGGGGTGCAAAGGTGTGTGGATATACAAAGCTAGACAGTTCGATACGGTTATAGGGCTCTTTTCAGGTTGTCCTCAGTTTATTTTGTTGTTGTTCTTATAGTGATGAATGAGGTTTCATTAAGAATGAACCGAGGAGATACCATCCCTATACAAAAGCTTCAGATAAAAGCCACCCAGATACCAAATTACGCTTAAAAAACTGTTCGTAACATGTCCAACGACAATATATGAGACTCAAGTTTGCTGCTATATCAAAAGGGAACAATGTACAACCAATCATTCACTTGAACTCTTCTAAATCTGTGCTCATACTTCCATAACCAGCATAAGTAGCAAAGGTGACAAAGGATCACCCTGCCTCAATCTTTGCACCAACTCAACAAGTTTCGGGACTTGATTGCACTTTTTGAAAATTTTGCAACTTAATTGTACTTTTATGACAAGTTTTAGGACTTAATTGTACTTTCGTGACAAATTTTAAGATTTCTAGTGCACTTATCCCTTTCTATATGAGCTGCCTTATGAGTAGGTGTTGGATGGAGCTGTTTATGGAGTAGCAAAGATTATTGGTCCAGTTGGTGATGTGCGTGTCGATCAGAAAATTTCAGCAATCCTGGAAAAATGGGAGAGCTCGTGTGACTCTAGACTTATCTGAACCTCTGATCCCAAGTACTTTTGCAAGTAATAAGGAGAAAAAATTATAGACGGATTTTAAATATGAGAGACTGCCTATCTTTTGTTATGCTTGCGGAAAGATTGGGCTTCTGCACGGACGCTGGTTTAATACTGAAGCCAAAGAATATAGCCCCTACTTGAAAATGTTCTATATCAAGAAGGATTTTATGGAGGAAGAGTTTATCCCTGAAACCCCACAATATGCTTTACAGGCAACATCCAGCGAAGTGGAAGGGAACCAAGCAACACGCAATGAAACACCAATGCAATAGAGAAGGGGGAAGGAGATTTGTACAGGGGATGAGAACACTAACCTGATGGAGAAAGACAGGGTGATGGTTTGGTGACGAGTCGACCACGATGATGGCTTGGCTCAGCCATAGCAAAGATCCAGCAGCGACGACAACTAGTCGATGGTCATGATAGATGTTTTAGGTCTGCAATAGCGGATCTACAACAAGATGTCAATTCATTTTTGGGCTTTCTTCACAGGGCAACGTTATTTCTATCTCAATTTTGGCTAAAGCACTCCTTTTTTCAACTTAATTTTCTTTTTTATTACTTATATTTTTCTCTCTCTTTGCCCTATTACACCCAACAGGATATCACATTATTAGAGAAATTTGTTAATTTTAATTTATGGTTTTATATTTTTAATCAGAAAACTAAATAGAAAGTTAGAAATTTTTGTTTTTTATTCAAATAATTTGACAATTTATATTTCAAAAAAATGCAACATTAATTGCCTGTTTTTCTGGAATGAGTTTGTAGATTTCTAAAGTTAAAGATTGCTTATTATGTTCTTTCTTTTGAATTTTTCATATTTTAATCTAAATTGTAAGATGTGGTTGAAAATCTAGTAACATAATCTTCACTTTCAAACTCACATTAGAATCTTATAGGGGAAAGTTTTAAGCCATTTGTAGTTTTAATCCTTTTTGTTATGAGATTGAATTTACAATTAATATCAAGTATTTTCTTCGTGGTAGAAGTAGACTAGCAAGAAGTTCATTTTTCCCCTTTTTATGCTTATCTTCCATTAATAATTTAGATCATCTAAATATAAACACGCTTTAATGTTTTGATCATGTTCCAACAAATTAACCTTTCCATATTTTGATAATTTTTTTTTTCATTTTTTATCAATATTGACTAGATAATTAGATTGAAGTTTAATTTTTTGACTTTAAAATATAGTTTTGCTCAAACTATTTTATAAGAAATAGCAAATTGATTACATGTTCTTACACAATCATAAATAGGATTTCCCATGGAGTTTTTGTGATTAAAAATATGAGATTATTTATTGAAATTAACAACCTGTCTTAAGGCAAAGTTAGAATGCAATGTAGAATAAGATGATATAGTGTTGAGTGTAATGTGACGTATGCATTGTGAAACCGATGAGAGAGATGATAGAAATAATGGATTAGCTTGATAAGAAAAGAAAATTGAAGAAAGAGAGATAAGGGCATTTCGGTTAGTCAAATTGATTAAAGAGTGTCTTAGCCAAAATAAGGGTGAAAATAGTGCCTTCATCTTCATATTTCATTTATTTTATAAAATTTAGGTATGCTTTCTTAAACATTAGAACAAAAACATTCTTTTATTTTTTTTGAAAATTATATGTACAGTCAGGATTTTTTTTTTCATAATAAGTAGAAAAAAACATTTTTTAAAGATAAAATTAGATCAATTTTCTAGCACCAAAATATGTGCTTCATTCATCCAATTTTAATTGACTTCTTATTTGCAAAATTTTTTCATATCTAATTGATTGAGTTTTCTTTTTTCAGTATGTTATTTCCATGTTTAAGGGGGGAAACTATTAGCCTACATTTGATCATCCAAATTCAAATTGAGATATAATAAGATTGGGTATAATGGGACCAAAAATCCTCCAAATGCCACCACCCACCTGGGTAATGGGATAAAAACATGTGGCCCTCCTCCCCAAATCATCAAAAAAAAAAAAAAAAAAATCCTCCAAATGCCCTTTGGAAAACTATTTATGATATGTTGGTAGACCCTAGAAATAAATCTATGGATCTAGGATATACTAGATAACTTTCCCATTCTAGAAATTCAGAACTAATCCCGATAGGTAAGTTTCAAGTTCCAAGTGAAATCAAAATCTACCTTAAAATTACTCATCTCCCCTCCCCCTAAGTGTATTAGTATTTGAATGTATTTGGATAATGTTTACTTAACGTGAAGTTGCAACCAGAAACTCCTGAGGTAGCAGATATTTGCATGGTAATTGATACATATAGTGCCTATAGTGAAGTAGAGCTTTTAGAGCCAACGGTTGTCGTAGCTATTAAGTTTGACAAGGTGCATGTTTGATTTCCCAATAAATATGGATGCAACTATGGTTTTGTTTTATTTGTGCTTGAGGATGTTGTGTCTAAAAATCACTATGGAGCAATTAAAGGTGTAAGTGGAGTTGGCATTCCGATGAGACCCATGAATATGACGAAGTTAAAGCAAGGCTTAGACTTGGGAGATGTCTATTGCAATTGAACCCATAAGGGGTTGTGGGAAAGTAGCATACAAGTTTGGATTTTTAGAGAAGCAATTAGAGGACTTGACTCAAACGTCAAGCCAAAGTGGAAATTGTTGAAAATTTATCTCAAGTTTGAGCCCGAAAAAGAAACTTTCTTAATTTGAATAGTTTTCCTAGTTGGAGTTGGTTCCTACTTTTAGTGCTTACCTAGTATGAGTAAGTTTCATATTTTGTGTTAAACTCTTATATACATATAAGAAATGAGCTTGTGCTCGTGAACCATGTAAATCCGGTGTTCGATTTATTTTCTTGTTATGTTTTTTTTTTTATTCAATCACTTGCTTTATGTGACATAGAAATTGTAATAATGAGGCCAACTTTATTATAATTGTAATTGTAATAATATTACTAGTACTCATCATGATAGTAAAAGTGCAATGAGGCATAATCCCTTGTGCTAACAAACAAATCTCGCGCAACCTTAAGCTAGCATGACGCATTCTAAAGTCATGAGGCCTATGCTAGTGTCGAAGCAGGGTTATCTATAAACTACATTTGGCAATCATGATAAAATTCAAGAGAAGATAAAATTTATCATATCCTACATTTGGTGCTTGCTCTGTATAGAATAAAATCGAATATAAAAGAGATATAAACCAGATAAAATTATCTCATGGTGAAAATATGATAAATATGGATAGAATTTCTAATTTCATAATAAAAAAAAAGTCATTTTTTCTCAAAAAAACTTCTTAAATTAACAAATCTAGAATTATATTTCAATATAAATAATATTTAAATTTCAATATAAGAAATTCAAAATAACAAAAAATAGCTATTTTTTAATTTAATCTTATTTTTATTTATATATTTGAATTTAATTCTATATTATAATATAAATTCAATATAAAATATATATATTTATTACATATCATAGGTGTTCTAATATTTTAGTTATAGTAGTATGGGTTTCCATTTAATAAAATTTTATTAGAGAATGATGAAAGGGGAAGAAAGAAATAAAAAAGAAATCAATTAAAAAGAGTAAAATAAAATAAAATAAGATAATAAATAAAAATAAAGTAGATTAGAGTGTCATGAAAGATTTTTACTATCACCATTTGTAAAATTTGTGGTTCATTTATATTAATATGTTGTTTATACTAAACAGTGTATATAATATGGTGTAAATTTATTACTACAATTCAAATAGTGGATAAGATATAGTAAAATACCACAGATTTCATATTCAATCATATTTTGCTTAGAAATCCATACGACTAAATGCAATTATAGTGATTTCAAGAGGACATGGGATTCAGATCTCTCGTTTCCTAAATATAGATTGTCACATTGGTAGTAAATCTTGCGCCAACCATAAACTAGCACAAGTGAGCCATGATCAGAGCATATGATATCGTGTTGGCGAATAGAAATTGAGTGAGGGGAAGAGCATGAGGGACATGATGGGGAGAACGGCCGAGCGAGAGAGTTGGAGCAGCGACTTGATGGCGACGGCCACGGAGAAGGGTTGTGTCTAGTCACGGCGGTCGCGTCAATGCGGCTGTGGCAGCGAGCAGATCTTGGTGCCTCCGCAATAACGTTGACACTGAAGAGTGAGGTCGACTTAATGAGTAAATGTTCACCAGAAATTTCTATATCAAAGGAGGGAGCACTAAGTTCTTTGTGGTCTCTCTCGTTCCGCTTCTCCTTCCGATGCTAAAGTCTTCGCACGCGTGACTGAGTGCTCCACTCCGCATCCAGTTCATCTGAGGGCCACACTGGTCAAATGCGATTGCGCATTTCCCCTCCTGCAAGCAGCACCACAACTTGATTTCTTTGATTCTGTGACTCTTACCATGAAAAATCTAAGATTCCTCTGAAGCCCTGAATCCGATGTTAGGGCTTGAAGATGATAATGATGGCCTCTATCTAATGGTCCCCATGGTCAGGACAGGAATGAAAGAATTTGATTCAAGTTTTGATGATTTTTCTTGTTTGTTAGAATTTAATTTAATTTTTTTTTTTTTTTGATGTTTATGTCCATCAAACATGTCATAGGGTAGAGACGGTAAAATGAGTCATACACCCATTTTAATAACTCATTTTTATCATGCCTAGTGAGAAATCAATGAATGCAATCCTTATTAAAGAAGATCAAATTGATTTGGAAAAGTGAACCCCATTGGATACAAGTCTTAATGTACTTAGAATAGATAGTTTTTGACACATTTGGACCAATTAGGTGAATATTTCTGCACAAAAAAATAAAAAAGACAAGGACTGCCATAGTTGAAAAAGAAAGAAAGAAACTGTTTTACCCCGTGGTGAAGATGATTTTCGATATATACCCTCGGAGGAATTGTTGTCCGATCTGCGCTCATCAATTTTGGCGACAAAGTTTCAGCTCTTACCTCGTACGTACGCGAATTAAAAGTGAGTCGTTTTCGGAAATTTCTGTCGCTATAGCCCAATTGCAATAATTGATGAAGAAAGGCCATGGCACCAAGTCTTTTTGCGCATACATAAGCCAGGTGCGTGCGCCAAAATCCTATAACAATCAGATTTCATCGCCATGGAAGCTCTCCCTCCTACCGGCAACAATGGTCGCTCTCTCGCATTCTCCTCCCTCCTCGTAGTCCTCCTCCTGGCCTCCCGGGCTTCGCCATCACATTCGAGCAATGTCACCGCTGCCTCCCTGCCACGCAACCACAGCCACGGCCTCACCGGCAGCAGCCGCATCGCGGACGACATGGGGCTGGAGTACCTGATCGATTCCCCGCACGTTCCGGCCCGTATTCTCGCGGGCAGTCCTCCCGTGTCCCTTGCCACATTGTCCCGGACCCAAGCCTGCGGGAGACGAGGTCAGGGAGAACCTTACAGACGCTGCACCCCCCCTCCGAATCCGAATCCCCATTGCAGTAGATACAACCGGAATTACTATTGCTAAAGAACGTGAAGATTCAAGGATCATGCGCATTCAGGTGGTCTCAGGGTTGATGAATCCTCCTGTGATATGCCAGTCCGAATCATAGGACAGTACTTGTATCTCGATGTGTGCCTTTTTATAGATCGTCATGAAATCTAACGCGTAGGATTTCGTGTGAAGCTTGAATCATTATTTAAATAATCTAAGATGATGAACCCAACTTTTCAACTTATTCTCCTGGAGATTTTCTTCTTCTTTTTCGTGTCACGCTGCTACTTCTCTATGTTGGTTGATATGGGCAGTATGAAATTGGGTTGCGTCACCCCATCCGACTTTTGAGTTTTCCTGTGAAAATTTATGGGCAGTGGATGAGTTTCAGACGACTCTACAAGGGAGGATCTGGAAAAATAAATAAATTTCGTAATAGGTTCGTTCTAAAAATTTTCGGTAAATTTCTAACATCATCGAGTGACGCACCTGCACAATTAGGACTATACCAACTTTTAAATGGATTAGCGAATTATCAACTAGTATAAAGTGTTACTAGTGTTGTAAGTAAATTATCCACATTAATATAACTGGAGAAATTATCCAATGAGTCGTAAGCTTATTGTATATATGTTAATTCGATTCTAAACTTTTAAATTTTGTCAATTTAATCATAAAACTTTATGCAAAGTTATGATGTTGTCGTTCTTGCCAATTTTCATAAGAAATTGCTATCACTTCGATCAATTTTTGCCGGAAATTGCTGACGTGAAATTCAATTATTGTCAGCCATTTTGCATAGCAGGCTACCATTTCCAATAAATAGTAAGTTACCAACTTTTTTGAATTATTACAGTTGTAGTCTCGGGGTTGATGATGTCGTGGCCATTTAGTTTGGTCGTTGAAACTGCGTGTGCTATGTAAGTTCGGATCATATAGCAGTTCTTGTATATTGATGTGTGCCACCTTAGACGATGGAGGCAATGAACCCGATCTTCGTCTTTTCCTCCTCTAAATTTGGTTGATATGCGCTATGTGAAAATGCATTGATGACCAGTGGGGTTGATAAGTTTACAAACATCCTAGTGAATTTATTAATATTTGATGAATTGCTTTGACATGCCATTATGTACTTTAGGAAGATACTGTATTGCAATATTGTATTTTACACGATGCAATTATATTTACCTGAAAAAACCAATATATGTTATAATTAAGATAAAAATCCATATTATTTTAAAATATGATGGTGATGAAAATTTCTATGGGAAAGAACATTAGGGGTCTGCATGGTAACTTGCCAAATAGTAACAATTTATGTTCTTTTGTTCCCGTGGAGTAAATTTGAAACAAAATCCGTTTGTTAAAATTTTGTTCTCGAGAACGATTTGGAACGGAATCAAGAATAAAAAAAAAAGTAGCTTCTTATTCCCGGGAACAATTTCAAGAATTAGTTTTTTCTCCCTTTCTTTTTCTTCTCTTCTCTTTCTCTTTCCTTTTCTTCTTCCTCCCTCAGCCTACTACTGCCCATCGCCACCCACCGCCACCATCGCCAGCAAGTGGCTGGGCAAGGTCCGACGAGCTCGACCAAGCATAGATCTGGCCAAGGCCGACTCGTTCAACCACGGTGAGGTTGACTTGCCCAGCCACCGGCGAGGTTTGCTAGTGGCCCGACGAGGCATTTAAATCATTAAAAAAATTAAAAGAAATTATTTTGGACTAGAAATTTTCAGGTTTTACTAAACGCATTTCTATCCCAGAAATAAAAATTTTGGACAATTACCAAATACTTTCAAATACTTAGAAATTGTTTCCGATAGTAGAATAAAAAAGAATCATTTATGAACAAAAACTTTTTTCAGGCTTAGAATCGTTATCAAATAGGCCTTAAGAGTGCCACAACTTTCACACGGCGCTTACTTTGGTGCCAAAACTTTTTTTTTCCCTTTTCAAAGGCAACCAATCTCTAATTGTGCCCAGTCGGGTTGCTTGTAGGGGAGTGCACTCTCAAATCCCTCGGGAGGTGGATCAATCCATATGCGCGAAAAATCCGAACATCGCATGATCTTAAATAATAATAAAAAGTTGAATAAACATGTATAAATTTGAGAAGAAAAAATCAATTCAAAGTTACCTCAAGAAAGAAAGTGAGTTACAAACCGGAAAAAAAAAAAAAAAGGAAGTGAGTAGTCATGTTGCGAGTGGATAGACAGAGACTGACCATCGATACCTTTATTAAAGTGGATAACTTAATTGTTCCATTTTTCTCCGTATCGAATAAAAAGTAAGACAAATGGGTGTTTTGGCTTGATAATCCAAACATAAAAGAGATATAAACATGATATCATGAAATTTTCTATTTTATATTTACTAGGGAATTTATTTTTTTAATCTAGCAAGATATGAATAAATCTTGCTCATTAGTTGAACAAATTTTTTGGGGGATGAAAAATCTGGATTCTTCTAGCAAGTTCGGCCCCTGGTTTTGGATGGGATTGCCCTAGGCCCACTTAATTTTTTCTTTTATGCCATGTCTTGGTAGATTTTTACTTTTTGCCTTTTACTTAATCTGAATCTTATGGCGAACCCATTTTAAGCTGTCTAACAACACACGAAAGTTTTATGATACATAAATGTTGACCTAAAGACTCATGTATGATATTTTTCATGATCTTCTGAAATATCGGTAAACAAAAGGTTGCTTTTAACTTTGTAAATTTACAACAGAGTTGGTAATTTACTAATTATAAATTGATAATTTACTAATTTATTAGGATGTTGGTAAATTCTTTATAGGATTGGTATTCTACTAACAACACTTGTAAAACTTCTAATAAGTTAATTTAATGGAATGTCAATTAAAGTTAGGTCAACCTTTTCAATTGAAATATTTCGACACTAGAAGTTAGGTCGACCTAATGTCATAATGTTCATGAAATATTTCAATTGAAACGGTAGAGCACTAAGCTTGTGCTCTCTTTCTATCTCTTTCCACTTCACCTTTCAACACCACCATTTCATTCTTGCACACGCATAAGACTCGAGTGCTCCACTCCACCACACCCCCGCCTCATCCGAGGCATTGCGCAGTTTCCCTCTTCAAGCAGCAACAAAACTCTGTTTTCGGCCACTATCACCTCTCATCACGGGGGACAACCTAAAATTCAAGGACCCTCTTGAGTCCTAAGATAGTGATGTTAGTGCTTCATGATGTTTGTGAACTTGGGGTCCCCATGATCGGGATTTGATTCGACCTTTAATGTTTGTCTCGTTTGCCAGAAGTCAATTTTACAATGATTTTATGTACATCAACGCATATCATAGAGTAGAGGTGGCGACCCGTTTTCTTTACATCAAGTGGGACATGAATGGATAAAAGAGAGAGAAATTCGATTTTAAAATGTGAAACCTATTTATATGATTCTTGGATTCTCGGATTCAATTTTGATCCTTGTACTATATTTCATTCAATTTATACCCTTTTTACTTATCTTTGACAAAAATTAAAGGGGAGAAAAGTCTATTTTCTATCCAAAAAGGGGTGGAAAATGCTGTTCAACACAAGACATCTAGTTGGTACAGGATTAATGAAAATAAAATTACACCAGAGTCCTCATACCTTGAGAAATATTCACTTTTAGTCCGTGTACTTTCCTTTTAAAAAAGAAAAAGAGAAAAAACTTAGTCTTCCTCACATATGAAAATGTCGTGTTGAAATTGCTATGAGCATGACGCGCCACTTCCACTACTCTTATTGCACTAAGTCTCTTTGCACATACATAAGCAATGTGCCTGTGCCAAAATCCTAAAACAATCATATTTCCATCGGCATGGAAGCTCTCCCTCCTACCAGCGGCAATGATCGCTCTCTCACATTCTCCTCGCTACTCATAGTACTCCTGGCCACCCGGGCTTCGCCATCACATTCCAGCAACGTCACTGCCACCTCCTCACCCCACAACCACGGCCACGGCCTCACTGGCGGCGGCAGCGGCATCATCGCGGACGACATGGGGCTCGAGTATTTGATTGATTCTTCGCACGTTCCAGCCCGTATTCTCACAGGCGATTCTTACGCAACCCTGGCCACAAGCAACCGAAACGATCCAGCCGGATGCGGGCGAGGAACCGACCGAGGAAAATCTTACAGCTGCACTACCACACCTGGTCAGCACAGATGCGATACTTTGTACCGGGCGCCCTGCTGATGCTAACCTAAAGCATGACGATCCAATGCATCATGCACATTCAGGTGGCCTCAGGGTTGATGATGTCGTGACCACTTAGTTTGCTCGGTGAATCTGCGTGTGCTATGCAAATGCATTGATGACCAGCGGGGTTGATAAGTTTACAAACAACCTAATGAATTGCTTTTGACGTGTCATTTATATATGTGAGATTTTGGTGGGACTACAGCCAACTGTTCTAAAATCTTAAATTATTAGATAAATGCATGATTTATTATTTAATTATTCTAACAATGTACTTTAGGAAGATATTGTATTGCAATATCGTATTTTACAGAATACATTTACTTGAAAGAACCAATATATGATGATAAAAATCAATATTATTTTAAAATATTATGGTGATGAAAAATTCTTTTTGAAACGCGACTGGTCTCTAATCATGCCTTATTGGGAGCACTCCTAGAGTAAAAAAAAAATCTTGAACTGCATCAAGCTCATGTAGAGGAGTGCTACCTTAAATCCCTCAGGAGGTGGATCAGCCCATATGCTTTAAAAATCCAAACACTACCTGATCTTAAATAATAATAGAAAGTTGAATAAACAAGTATAAAGATTAAAAGAAAAAATTAATTTAAAGTTACCTCAAAAAAGGAAGTGAGTAGTTATCTTGCAAGTGGATAGATGGAGAGTGACGGACGGTAGCTTTACTAAAGTAGATAACTTAATTGATCCATTTTTCTTCCATATCAATAAGAAGGGGGAAATTACCATAAAAGTCATCAAAATGGCCGACTCCACCATGCCACCTCCACTGCCACAGCCGATGCCGATGGAACAGGACATGGTGGACCGAGCTCCGTGGGACAATTATTTATTATGTTTTCGTCTTCTCAATATCCCACATCTACTTCTTTGCAAAGGTCGAGCTTTTTGAGTCTACGGAACCAAACCAAAAGGCATTTCTTCTTTAACATTCCCCCATAAGGCTAACTTCTTTTTTTTTATATAAATATGCAATGTAATAATGAGGCTGTTTTTGTTATTATAGTAATAAAATAGTTTGATAATAATAATAATAATAATAATAAGTGTAGCGAGGCTCCATCACTCCGAGGTGATAAGTTTTCAATTCATGATTAGATATTTTCCAATGCCTTTCTTTACTACCTTAGTAATAAGTCTCGTGTCACCTTTTAAACCAACATGACGTGTTTTAAAGTTATGTTGGCACTTGGGTGGGGCTGCCTATAGTGGCATCAATGGTGGGGATCTCGAGTTTTCATTTGTATCTGATCCTACGTTGCCTAAATAAAGGTAAATAAATAATGTGTAATTTTAAACTAGCACGACATGATTTAAAGCAATGTGGGCACAAGAGTGGATAACATTGTGCTGGCATCCAGATGAGACTACCTACGCGATCCATCGGATGGCAACGAAATCTGGGAGAGTGACCTCTAGATTTGGATGCCCCTCTCCTCTAGATCCAACATTTTCGAATAATCTCGTTGGATATCAAGGGTGATCCACCAAAGCTCATCCAGATCAAAGGGAGGGCGAACGGAAATGGAATGAGGGAAAGAGGAGAGACATGGCCAGGCGATTGGCCAAGCGAGAAAGTTGGAGTGGCAACTTGATGGCGACGACAACAAAGGTGAGTCATGTCTGGTCAGGGTGGTGGCGCCGAGGTGGCCATGGCAGTGGGCAAGCAGATCTTGGCACTTGGCATCAGGTCCAGGGTGGATAGGGTCAAGACCTGAATCATGTACCTAACCATCTTATAATTAATTCCCCCTTTTTTGGACCATATATCCTACCATGTTTTTATCAGACCCTGTTTTGAACCCGATCCTGTTTTTCAGGTCCAAAAACAAGGTCAACCCTGTTTTCATTAGAACTTGTTTTGAAACCGTTTGATATTATATATCCACTCAAATTTTACATTTATTAGCAAAAAAAATAACAACATAATCCTTCTAACATTATAAAACAAAGCAATAATCCTAACAATGCATAAACATTAGCAACAAATATGGATTTAATATTAGTCTCATTTCCATAAATACTTCTGATTTGATATAATACGTCTGCTTATATGTATACAACAGAATTGTTATTAGGAGGACATCTTTGTTGAATTAAGAATGCTTTTATTAGTGCTACAATAGTTAGTAGCACTTATCTCGCAACTATAGTAATAGTTGAAGATGTGACCATCAAAAAGAAAAAAATGAATGCATTTGCAATAACATGAAAACAATTCTCCCTTAACTTGTTTAGATAAAAACACAATTCTCCCTTAACAAGATAAAAACTTTCTTTTTTAACAATTTTTTGAAAACAAAGAGACTCAAAGAGGCTATTTTTTATTTTAACAGGGTAAAAACCGGTTCCAAAACCAATCCGGTTCCGAGTGGGTCTCTACTTAGACCCTATTCCTGGACCAATTTCAACTAGTTCCCAAAAATTGGAACCAGTTCTTGAACGGTTTAATCGATAACTGGTTCCCGACCCTATTTTTTGAGGTGGTTCAGTTCGGTTGCACACCCCTGCTTAGCACGGTTGACGAGGATGGGGAAAGTTTGAGAGGGAGAGAAAAAGAAACACCCGCGACACTAGTCAAAGAAAACGCATACCGACGACCTACCCATGTCAGCACACGGAGGAGGGTGCAATCGGCAACGGAGGATCCACGTTCGCATGAACATCGACACTAGAAGTTAGGTCGACCTAACGTCATAATGTTCATGAAATATTTCAATTGAAACGTCAGAGCACTAAGCTTGTGCTGTCTCTCTCTTTCCCACTTCTCCTTTCAACACCAACATTGTTGCACGCATAAGAATTGGGTGCTCCACTCCACCACACCCCCACTTCATCTGAGGGCCGCACTGCCCCCATAACGATTGCGCTGTTTCCTTCTGCAAGCTGCAACAAAACTCTCATTTTTGAGTCCTAAAGTCATAATTTTTGTTAAGCCCCAAACTCCACGATATTATCCGCTTTAAACCAGAGCCTTATCGGTTTTGTTTTTCTAGACTTTTCTCAAATTGGGCATCATTATAAGTTAGAACAAGTGTCACCACATAAATGACACTTCACCTCATTATATCTAAGCAATGTGTGATTTGGCTCATTAATGCCCCCATCACCATTCTAGAATTGGGGCCACACTTTGTCTAAGCCCTCTCTAACCCCGATGATCACTCCCGCCCTTTTTGGCAATGTTAGTGCTCGATCAAGATCACTTTTACAATGATTTTATGTACATCAAAGCATATCATAGAGTAGAGGTGGCGCCCTATTTGGTTGTGAGTATTGGATTCGGATTTGAAAAATTTCGTTATTCAAATGGAGATAGTTGCTAAGTCAACATGAAACATTACTGGACTTAGGGGTCCCTCAAGAAATATTCACTTTTAGTCCATGTACTTTCCATTAAAAAGAAGAAAAAAGGAAAAACCTAGTCCTCCTCACATATGAAAATGTCGTGTTAATGGAAATTTGCTTTCGCTACGACACGCCAGTTCCACTACTCTTATGCACTAGCCTCTTTGCAGCTTGCACATACATAAGCAAGGTGCGTGCACCGAAATCCTAAAACAGACACATTTCCTCGGCATGGTAGCTCTCCCTCCAGGCGACAATGGTCGCTCTCTCACACTCTCCTCCCTACTCGTAGTCCTCCTCCTGTCCTCCCGGGCTTCGCCATCACATTCGAGCAACATCGCCACCTCCACTGCTGCCGCCGCCTCCTCACTGCGCAACCACAGCCACGGCCTCACTGGCGGCACCCGCATTGCGGATGACATGGGGCTGGAGTATCTGATCGATTCTCCGCACGTTACGGCCCGTATTCTCGCGGGCGATCCTTACACGACCTATGCTACAAACGACGCAAGCCGACCAGCTGGATGCGGGAGACCACCCCAGAAGGGACAACCTTACAGACCCTGCCCTCCCAATCCGAATCCGGACCCCCATTGCAGTGTATACAACCGGGCATGCCAAAAAACATGAAGATCCAACTCCAGGCATCATGCATATTCAGGTTGTCTCAGGGTAGATGAATCCTCCTGTGATATGCAATTCCGGATCATACCACAGTACTTTGTATCTTCTTGATGTGTGCCCCTTTTAGGTCCCGGAGTATCATGTGCAAGATTTTGTGAAGTTACCATCTACAATTTTAAAAACTTAAATTATTAGATAAATACATGATTTATTATTTAAATATTTTAAAACGACAAACCCTTTTTTTTTTATCCTGCTATTTCTCTAAATTGGTTGACATGGGTGGTATGAAAATGCGTCGCGTCAACCCCCAAAAAAAAAAAAAAAATCCATCTGACTTTTGAGTTTTTCTGCGAAGCTATAGGCAGTGGATTAGTTTTGGATGAGTCTATGATCCAATCAGGGGAGAATCTGGAAAGAAATTTTCGTAATTGGTTCGTTTTTAAAATTATCGGTAAATTTATAACGTCGTTGGCGGAAAGAGTGCGATCGCCGAGTAACTCATCAGCACTAGAAGGATTATACCAACTTTTAAATGAATTAGCGAGTCATCAACTAGTATAAATTTTAACAAGTGCTGTAAGTAAATTATTGGCATTAATATAACCAGAGAAATTGTTCAACAAGTCTTAAACTTATTATACAGATATCAATTCGATTCTAAACTTTTAAATTTTGTCAATTTAATCATATAACTTTAAGCAAAATTTCAATGTTGTCATTCTTGTCAATTTTCGTCAGGAATCACCATCATGGCAATGTGTTGTGCTGAATGGCTAGGAATAAATGGATCATCATGTTAGCGATTTTCTATAGAAATTGATTGAAATGACTATATTAAAAGCTTAGAATTGACTTGACATGTATGTAATAGATTTAAAAATTGATTAAATTATTTTACTGCTATAAATTTACCAACATTCTAATAAATAGTAAGTTTACCAACTTCTTTGAATTATTACAAGTGTAGTCACTAATATATCGACCATTTAAGGAATTTACAAACATCCCTATGAATTAGTAAATTACCAATTTCTGTTGAAGTTTACAAGTGTTGTTGGTAAAATATAAGCACTATGAGGAATTTACAACATATCAAGAAATTAGTAGATTGCCATCTCTTTTGAAAATTTAGTAAAATGTCAAGTTTGAACCTGCGCAAATCCTTAAACCATTTCGTTTGAACACCGAGACATAAAACTCAGGGGGTATTCTCTGCTAGGTGAGGAAGAGAAATATACATCTAGCAACTAGTGGGGCCATCACGTGGCTACCGTTAGGTAGACAAGTATGGTAACCTCCTATGCTTGAGGTGAGGTGGTGGAGGTTGAAAGGGTTTCTGCTGAGTCGATCTATGCTTCGCACAATGCCTAATAACCAACTTGTTGGCATAGTAAGCCCAGTTTTTAGACACTATGCAAACCATGAAATTTACCAATAAACCAGTAAATTAGTAAGTTAATAACTTTTTTGAAATTTTACAATTGCGGTTGGTAAACTTACTAATACTATAAGGAACTCACCAACATATCAACAAATCAGTAAATTACTAACTTCCTTCAAATTGTTGAATACATTAACGTTGATAATTTACTGAATATACTTTTAAAATTTCGAAGAAGGTGATAATTTACGAAATGATCATGATGTCATTGAATTCGTCACAGTGACTTGCAAAATTTGAAACAAATCGAAAACCGACTAATTCATTGGGATATTGTTCATTAGGATTAGTATCTTATTAACAGCACTCGTAGAATTTCTAAGAAATTGTTAAGTTGCTAATTTAGTGGAACATAAATAAATTTAGGGAAAAGTACCAAAAAAGTCATAAACTTATCGTATTTATACCAATTTAGTTTTAAACATTTTAATTAAACCAATTTATTCCAAAATATTTTCATATTAGTATCAATTCAGTCCATCTAATCAATTTAGACAAAAAATTAGTTACATGGACACCGGCCATCCTACATGGCAAAGCTAATACTGACGTTAATAACTTTTTATAATTTTCGTTATGTTTTCTATTTTTTTCTATTTTTTTCCTTCCTTTCTTTGTTCTTTCCCTTTTATTTTTTTTTATGGCTAGCCACCGGCCACAGGCCATGGCCGACAAAGGTTGGCCTTCCTGGCACTTGCCCTCGCCTAGGGGCGACCTACTAAGGCCAACCCTCACCTCTGGCAAGCAAGCCCGCCACGGACCAAAAAAAGAAGGGAAAGAAAAAAGAAAGAAAGAAAATAAATAAATAATTCAAAAAAATTATTAGAAAAATTGGTATTAATTTTAGTATTTATTAATTGCATTGAAAAAATTAGAGATTAGTTTCTAATCCCTTAACAAAAATTCTTTCATTAAAATGGCATTGCATACAGACATTAGGAGCATTTGCATGACTAGTTTTAAAATTAATTAAAAAAATCGAAATTAAAAAAAAAGGAGAGGAAAAAGGCGGGTCCGGGCTGGGCTTGCCTTTTCCTTCTTTTCCCCTTGCATGGGCTCGGCCCACTTTCCTTTTTCTCTTTTTCTCCTTCCTTTCTCGGCCCACCTTCCTCTCCCCTTGCCTCGGCCCGGTCCTCTCGGCCTTCTTCTTGCTCGTTTCCTCTCCACGCGCAGTCTTATAAATAATTCAAAAAAATTATTAGGACTATCGGCAATCATCTTAAATTGTGATTTTCCCTCTAGTTTAATTAGGACTCCTCGTAATTTATTTATTGTGTTCTTTATCGATTGTTATTTTGAATTTCAATAACCTAAATTGTTTGGATGGTTTGAATTGGTATAAATATGAAAAGACTTAGAACTCAATTGGTATCAATACAATAGATTTATAAAGAAAAAAATTATACTTTCCTTTGAACATCCCTAAAATCATGATAATATTGGTTATTTTGAACAAGTAGGTAATTTACTAATTTATGGGGACTTGATTATTGTCACTGTCAACTCTCGTTGGGAAAAACCTAAAGGACTCTCTTGAGTCCTCAATCGTGACGTTAGTACTTCATGATGATTGTGGACCTTTAATTTTATGATGGTCCCCATGGTGGTCGGGGTAGGTATCCAAGAATTTGATTCGATCTTTAATTTTTTCCTTGTTTGCTAGAATTCAATTTTTAATGATTACGTACATCAAATATGTCCCAAAGTAGGGGTGGGAACTCATTTTTATCACTTAGAGTGGGACATGGATAGATAAAATCCTTGATATAAAAGAAAAGGATAAATTTGATTCTAAAAGTTGAAACCCGTCGAGTGCGAGCCTTGATGTATTTAGAACGTACCATTTTCGACCCATCTAAACTAATTAGGTTAACCTTTTTGGGGAAAAAGAAGAAGAAGTGGTCATAGGCAGAAAGAAAGAAGAGGAAGAAGAAGAAATGCATTGAGATAACAGGGTTAGGCATTCACCCCATATATATTACCCCAGATTCAATTTTGGTCATTGTACTCTATTTCTCGTTCAATTCAAGATTACCCATCACCGACAAATCAATGCATAGGTTTTTGAAAAAGTAGGCTGCGGACCTTGTACCATTAAAAATATTCATTTTTAGTCCATTTGCTTTGTTTCGAAATATAAAAAATAGTCCTTGGATTATTTTTTGCAACGAAAATATAATTTCTATTTCATCATACATCTAGTGGACATCTTATGAAAATGTGATGCTAGTGGGAATATCTTTCACCATAGGAGCAATTTGCAATAATGGAGCAAGAGGGTGGGCAATGACCCGCACCACTTCCATTCGACGAAACTCTCATCATCAACTCGTCCCTTGCTCAGAATCGGAGACCTAGCTATGGGCGACAATGGTTTCTCTCTCTCGTTCTCCTCGCTGCTCGTAGTGCTCCTCCTGGCCTCCAAGGCTTCGCCATCACCACATCCAAGCAACGTCAGCACCTCTGCTGCCGCCGCCAGCCTTGCCGGCAGCCGCCTCATCGCGGACGACTTGGGGCTGGAGTATCTGATTGATTCTCCGCACGTCAGGAGCCGTATCCTGGAGGGTTCTTCCAGCGTGACCGCGGGCACAGCCAACCCGAACAGTGCAGCCGGATGCGGGAGAACCTCAGCGGGCAAACCTTACGGACCATGCACTCCCGAACAGAGCGACAGACCCCCCAGTTGCGGTGTATACAACCGGGCTTGCTCATGAAGATCCAAGCATCGTGCGCATTCAGGCGGTCTCAGGATCGGCGATGCCACGACCATTTCAGTTCGCTTGATAAATCCACCGGCGCCATGTAAGTCCGGATCATATAACAGTACTTGTACCTCGATGCATGCCTCTTTAGCCGACAAAGACGATGAACCAGATCTCTGTCTTCCTCCGGCAACTTTCCTCTTTTTCACCGGCAACATTAGCCGACACATTTGAATCTAGACGTTTTATATAACCCGATCATATAACAGTACGAGTAAACGTGTTACATAACGTGTACACGGTGCTCTACAGGTACAATACTGTTATATAACCCGGTCATTTGCACGCTACCCATCTATCGACTTGTGCATCTGAACATGTCGGCGATGCTCTTTGTCGAGGCCTAGCGATCGCCCATCTCTCTCGGCTCAATCATCCCGTCACCACAAAAGTATATTATGATATCGATTAATTTATTCTAGTGATGGTAAATTACTAATGGCCCACTGGACGTTTGTAAAATCCTGATAAGTTGACTAACTTTGAAGAAGTAGGTAATTTGTGTTGGTAAATTCATTATGGCATTAGCAGTTTACTAGTTCACGCTTCCAAAACTTGAAAGGAGTTAGAAACTCAGTAATTAGTTGGAAGGTTTGGTAAATATTTTTATAGGGGCTGCTATTTTGCTAATCATGGTTATAGAGTTTCACAATAGTTGGAGAGCTAATAATTTAGTGGGATGTTCATAAATTGCTAATAATTTTTGTAAAATTTCACAGGATATGGTAAATTTAATAAATCATTTCTACGTTGGTAAATTCCGATAACATTGGTAACTTAATCACAAGTTATCTAACAAGCGAGTGGACGGTCAAATTTTCTTACCAACGGTATTGAGAAGATTACAGGGGACATGAAATACCAAGATACGAATCGTCAAGGATATCTTGGGTTTGTTTTGAAAATAGTGAAGGAATTGAGGAAGATCTCACCTGCAATTCCATATGCAAGCAAGTTAGAAGGAGTTGAGAAACACGCGAGGTTTTGAGCAAATTCCAGAACTCTAATAAAGCCCACACACTTTCTCTATCTTTGCCTATACAGCATAAGCTCCCAAATGAACCAAAGTCATAAATCGAACTAGAGATTGTTGTGGCGGAAGAATCACCCTTTTCACTCGCATCGACTTTTGAAATGACGATATGTTTCCCAATCTTTTTATCCCACCTTCAAGGGAGTGAGAATGTCGAAAATGAAAGAGAGGAAAGGTTCCTTTGATGTTGAATGCTGTTTGGTCCTGACAAAAGGTTAGAATTTTAGCTCTTTCATAGTGGTATCAATCACCAACCTGCCCCGACATTGATCACTGATTGGCAGCTCGTATCGTCCAACATCGATAGCTTCACAGGTTTAACTGGCCATGTCGTGCCTCGAGACCAGGTCTCTTTCTCACCAGCTACGAGCCCTCTCACGGTCTCCCCTCTCATGTGAACACTAATAATGAATTCGAGCAGAGGCCCTGCCTCCAAGTTTGTTTCCTAATGCAATGATCACAACGAGACAACTCTAGAGAGTCCCCCTTATCCTAAACTCCTCTTTCACATTTCACAATCACACGAACATAAGGCCCTAATTCCTCCATATGTAGCCCCTGCCACCTTCAAAATTTCTCATGTCGCCTAGCTCGTTTCGCGTTTATATCCGACATTCAAAGAACGAAAACTGACCCAACAAGAGAACAGTAAGGAAGCTCTTCCAAGAGACCTCTTCCCAGTTCAATCCCTCCCCCATCTCTCTCTCTCCTCCACATTCAAAGACCCAAAGAAAAAGAAATGGTGAAGAAAGAATTGGACGTCGTGAAGGGCGTGGACTTGGCGAGGTACATGGGAAGATGGTACGAGATAGCGTCGTTACCGTCCTTATTCGTGCCGAAGAACGGGGTGGACACGAGGGCGACGTACACTCTGAACCAGGATGGGACGGTGCATGTGCTCAACGAGACATGGAGCGACGGCAAGAGAGTGGCCATCGAGGGCTCGGCGTATAAGGCGGACCCGAAGAGCGACGAGGCCAAGCTCAAGGTCAAGTTCCTTGTCCCTCCGTTCTTGCCCATCATTCCCATCGTCGGGAACTACTGGGTGTTGTACCTGGACGATGATTATCAGCATGCTCTCATCGGAGAGCCCACCAGAAAGTACCTCTGGGTATGTCCGGACTCTCTTCCGTTTCTCTTCACCGTAATTCCTGGTTCTTAGGTTCGCAAAAGCAGGACGTGTTCGTGTTTTTCCGATGCTTGTCTTCGTGTTTCAGATATTATGTAGGAAGACTCATTTGGAGGATGAGATCTATGAGATGCTGGTGCAGAAGGCTAAGGACGAAGGCTACGACCCGAGTAAACTGCGCAAGACTCCACAGAGCGACCCTCCGCCCGAAGGAGGCCCCCAAGACAATGGCACCTGGTGGCTCAAGTCCCTAATTGGTAAGTAGGATGCAATCGGTGAAAGTGGCGTCCCGAATATTCTCCGAAAATAAAGAGAGAGAACCCTGTCTGTATGGTAGATAGGAGTTTGTGTGTTGCGAGTGATGTGAGAAACATGTAATTGTAGATCGAGTCGTGTAAAGTTGCTGTGATATTGCAAATATTGAATTAGTGGCTAAGAGTGAGATGAATGAAGATTGCGATGCAAGGCTCCCATCTTCTGCTCACTAATCTCTAAAGCTGCGTTTGATAATCCGGAATTGAGCCCAGATAGGATAGCAATATATTCTGTCCAATATTTGGCGACATGGACAGATAAACTCGGATAAAATGCTGGATAAGAAATCTGGGCTAGGGGTGGGATAGAACCGGATTGGATAAAAAAAATTTAGAAAAAAAAAAAGTAACAATTTCCTCATCCTCTGTCGGGCTCGTGTTGTTGATGTTCCAGTCGTTGAAGATGGGATTGAGATTTTGGTTGCGGATAGGTTTGAGGGCAATTTGGTTCTTTTAATGGTGGCGGTGAGCTTGCCGTCATCGAGGACAGCGCAGCAGACGCTGCCGTGGCTACCCCTCCCGAGGAAGCTCTCGGCGGAGAACCCATCGGTGGCCTTCACAAGCTCGTAGTAGGAGAACTTGCGACTCTTCTTCACGGGCTTGTTGGGTTTGTGCTTGTGCTTGTGCTTGGCGACGGTGGCTGTTTGCTTGTAGTCCCAATTCTAGGGGTCGCAAGTGGACACGGGGATCTCACCACTGTAGGAGAGATAACCCATGACGGGACAACGACACCGATCAAATTATTTCGTGTATTAAATTTCACTATACTGTCTACGGCTCCATTGCGGTTGGAGATTTTTCAGTCCGAGCAAGCAGACAGCGGGGAGTAGCGGAGATAGGAGGGGGGAAACGATGAAGCGGGCGAGGCCAGTGAGACGGAGGTGGAGGGAGGACAACGAGGAGAGCTGCAAAAGCCATGGCTTCTGAGTGAAAAGTGTGATGCGCAATAGCTATTCTTTATTTATTTATTATTTATTTCTCTTCAAAATTTGAGCAGGTGAAATTTTCAAAGATTTAAATCCTATCTTAGATCACACCAAACTAGAAAGAATTTTTTACAATCCAAAGGATATTTTTAGGATTTCTAATCCTATCTTAATCCAAATCCAGATGACCAAACCCTACCTAAGCCTACCATCATTTTGAAGCATGTTGAATGAGCATGTTCTAATGTACACAACCAAAACGGTCTGGTCCATCTCCCATCCTTCCTGGGATAGCAGGGGAAATTATGGCAGCCCTAGGTGGCACCACGCTACTATATGACACAACAAGGACTCATCAGAAAGATTTGATGACCAAGATATATCATGCAAAAGAAGAGTTAACAGGCTTAAAAAAATTTCAAAGTTGGGAGTTTGGAGAGTGAAGAATCGGACGGAAAGTCTTGGCGCAAAGTGATCGCAGTCTTTCTATCTTCTGTTTACTAGCATGAACTGCTGGTTTTCATGGATTGTGAAGTTAGGGCTACAAGATGATGCTCCTCTATGAGATTGATTTCCAACAAGGTAGAGACCATTTTTGAAAACCAAAGGTGCAAAGTTTAAGAACATGACCTAACCAAAAACAGAATGAGTACTAACAAAAACGAACCAGCTGGACTGCTCATCATAACAAGATCATTGTTCCAGTTGAACAAGTATGAAGAAAATCAAAGCACGGTGAACAATCAACTATGGATGCTAAAAAGCTTTTATACATATCTAAGACAAATTCGGTAAACCCAATACCACGAACCCCAAGTTTGCATTTATCAAGCAGCAGAAAGAAGGTATATCACCATGATGGTATATACTGTGCCATCTGCTCTACATTCCCCAGAAGAACATACATTGACCCCTATTGGAACCAAGTTACGTTTTATCCTCAAAACACTACAGTAGGGTGCAGCACTGGTTGGTTTTCTTCGCTTGTTTGTAAAACAACTGTTCCAGAAAACCAGAAGAGGTTATTGTGTCAGCAACTAAGTGTAGGTTCTGACACACATCAAACAGAAAAAGTAGCAACAAACAAGTCCTCCAACTCATATTCAAGGCTCAACAAAACTCAGTTTGAAACTCAGCTGCATAATACTCCAATAAACATCTGCTCCATTATTGATGCAGTTAATATTGTGACTCCTACATGTTTAAATCTGTCCGAGATATAATCTAACACAATAAAAGTAGTTGTCTCCAAAACGAAACGATGTTCAAGGAGAAAGCACAACGTTCAAGATTTGCATATAATGTGTAAAGGATAAACTTCATGCTGAAAATAACAAATAAAGAATCAAGTCAAAAACGAGCGGCTATGTCCAACGTCATGAAAACTCCCAGGTTTGGTGTGGAAGAATTACACTGCGGATTATTTTAAACATTCAAGTCCGAGGTATTTTGATGAAATTCAGCAGAAAATGACATACATAGCAATGTCACAGAAGATACTTAACAGAAAATCTGCCTCAAAGGGGCAGCAAGTTGCCACTAGAAAAGCATATTCAGACAGGTATGGAACACTGGAAGTGGACAGAAACAAACGAGTACATTGAAACTTATGAACCTGTGATCAATGCAGATTACTAGTGGCAGAGAGACATTCTATGATGCATATTATTGGTTTTCCTCTTTCAATCATAGATAGTACCTGTGATGATGCGCTGAGATCTGAACTCTTCTCAACCAAACTGTCCAACTTCTCACCTCGTTCGAGCACACTATCAATAGTTTTGTGCTGTATCAAAGAGAAAAGTGTCTTAAGGGATGGAGGAAAAGTGAAGGCAAATTGAAAAGGCCAAAACCTGTCTTATGTCGATAACGGAAAACATTTACATCCTTGGAACATCTGAACACATGTTCTACATTGCAGCAATCTAGGAACATGATAGCTCCATCAAGGATCTGTGCTTGAATACTAATACAAGGCAATGACATTTAGACGTATGCTTTATTTTTCCCAAGGGCCAAAAACATTACAGGAAACATATCTAACAAAAACTTCTCTGAATTGTTATTTGTACTAGGTATCCTAATTTAGCTCTGTAAGTGGATGTAACAAAACTGCATATGCTCATGGATGAACTTGAAAGATCCCATTTCAGATTTCCACCACTATGTTACTAACCAAGAATAATGCCAGTTTCTTCACGTGCACCAAAATGAAATATCAAATTCAGATATTTGTCTTCCACGTGAACTCACTACAGAGAAATTGCTATCAACAGATGAACTGTGCTATAACCCAGACAAAATCACTGTTGCAAGAGAAAGTCCCAAACTCCCAACTTTCTTTCTATTTTATTTTCAGTTCTGGTGTCCACAGAAAATCGGTTTTGAAACCAGTAAAGTGTCCAAAAACTAAGCGATTACATGACCAAACAAAAGTTTATGGTCATAGAAGAGCATCTTGGAGGCTCTGATAGGCAGATATCACTTCTATATTTCATATGATTGATATTAAGGATTTCTTAGCCGACTTACGAGTACCATAAAGGGAACTTCTCAAGCAAAAACATACATGCAAGATCATGAGAATGCATCAGGATGACAATCATACTTGTGCCATTGTGTTATGTCAATGAGCATTGTTGCTTTATTCGCTTGCTTAAATTTTGAATGACAATATAATGCACAGATGATTCTCGCTAGGAAAAGGTCAAAACATGACAATTTAATTGTGCTCCTGTAATATAAGATTCAAATCTGTCCATAATTTGCCCCCTCTAGTGTTGCATTAGCATCTGTGCTTTCACATTTTCCGTCTTAAAATTGCCACCCCAGGAATGTAGATTGAGATATGCATGAGAGAAAGGGAGACATGTATGAAAATGCATATGACTTACCAGAATAATTTTTGTTTCATCCAACTCCCTCTGAATTTTCAACAATTTATCAGCCTCGGCTGGATCCTGAAGATGCATAAAGAAACAAACATAATCACGAAAAGAGGACTTTGTCTTAAAGTTCCAGTCGAGATAACCCAAGTAAAATTAAAAGGCCCATTAATTTATGTGACAGGAGAATGGACAGGACCTGAAATTTAGTCAGAGCTTCATTCAAATATGGCCATGATTGAGTGTTATCCGAGTTTGCGCTCCTCCAAGAATCACCAAAATTCTTCTCATACTCATCCAGCACCTGTTCACAATAAAACCATGCATAATCCATAAGTTTCATATTTTGAAATGCAAAATTGGATGCACAAAGATTGGCAACAGCATCAGAGCTTGAAACCAAATGACCAGTTTGCTTTAAGTGGTGATCTATAAGCATGTTCTTAAGCTCGTTCTCCCTTGATTTATTCAAGAATCAATGTAGTTGGTCTCCTTTAAAATTTCTCAATAATCTGGAAAGTCATTTAAGTATTAATTTTTAATGTCTCAACTTAGTTATTTTGAAAAGATTCATTTCTAAAGCTAGTTATTTAAAAGGAGTCTTTTGGTAATTGTTCCTTCTAAATCTAAGTATTAACATGCAGTCAGTCACCAATCCAGCAATCTTTTTAAGTATTGTCTCAAGTCATCAGCTAAAGGAGTCCTCCAAATACTTGAGAGTAATTGTCTTAAGACATCCCTTAAATTCTAATTCCCAGATGGCACTGATAAGAACAGTCCAGAGTTCTAAGAGTCTATAAGAAGACTCCTATCTGTACATGCAATGTTTTAGTTTCTCACATGGGCATCTAACAAACTGTCCATTTCAATGGACAGTTCATATTATAAAAAGTAACATAGAGATGCAACAAATTTGCAGGTTCAAAGAGCATATCATCACGTAACTAAAGAATATACCAATTGAAGTGGTGCAAAGCTCATTCAATTTTTCAGTTACCAGCCTTGACATAGGATTTCAATCTATCAGCATATCAGTAACGGATCATTAATATGTACGAGCAGAAAAGGCCTGAATAGACAACAAATTGCGGTGTCCTACCTGATTCAACAGAGAAAATGCACTTCGAACTGGATAATGATCGTCCATGAATCCCAGCGCACAAAGGCCATTTCTATTGTAAGCGTGCACCTTGTACTCTGAGGAAAAAAAGTAAAGAAAAAAAACATAACCAAACAGATGAACGCAGTGCTCATATAACTTGCACGCAGCATGTAATATTTCTTCACCTAGTGAAGAAAATGAACATACATGTATCATGTATAATTGAATCCAACCATGTTCTGGCGGTGCTACTTCACGCGGATTTATAGGCCCAAGACTCTAACTTTTAATAGTCTCTTTGTCCAGGTAAACCAATAACACCAGACATGGCCATATTACACGACCTACGAAAAGTCTACAGGGCTCATAATCGCAGATTCACAATTCAAGTTCGCCTGCTGCGCGAATTCAACCTCACCAATCAAAGAGGCAACATGCGCCCGTTTCACACAATATAATCAAACATTTTCCTCAATCGGACATCTACACAACAACGAGTGGCCCTACACAGCATCTAATTCCATCCGGAACAAGCTAAAACCCGCATCGGATACGGAAAAACACGGTCTCGAATCGCGAACGCTGAGGCGAAAGGGGAAACTGTGAATGAAACCGACCTTCGTGCTGCACGGACTGGCGCTGGCCCGGGGGCGTGCGCCTGGCGACGGTGCGGCCGACGAAGACGATGAACTCCTTGACGCTGGAGCGCTGGAAGTAGCCGAAGTGGCTGACGTCGGTGGCGTTGGCGAGGATCGCCGGATCGGAGCCGGCGGGGTCGCATTTGAGGACCAACAGAGCCGTGATCTTCATCTCTCGCTCAGCTCCGTCAAAGAAAGCTTATCGAAATCAGTGGATCGATCGATAGCGCAAAGGGAAAAGGAGGAAGAAGGAGAACAGAGAATCGGGTTCGTTGTGGCTTCCCTCCATCAACGCACCTAATTTTATTCGATTTTCTTTTTCTTTTTTTCTTCTTTTTTTATTTGTTTTTTTATTCATTTATTAGGTCATCGGGAGTGATCGTTCTAATCATTCGATTTTAAGATAGAACCGAGAACTAAACTAAGAGGACCGATTCCCAAAATACCAAAGACAGTTCCCGAATTTTGGAAATTGGTTCTCTTGATCCAATTCTAATTCGGTCCAAATAAAACCAATTATTTTTCACTAATTATAAAGAATGTAATTTTATTTTTATTTTTTTAAGATATAATAAAAATATATATATAATAATCGATCCGATCCAATTCCCTTTGAAATTGGGAATTGGATTGCTTAGACACCAATTCCACTTTTAAAAATTAGGAACTAGACCAACACTCTTGAGAATCAAACCAACTGACTAGTTTGATTTGGTTCGGTTCAAGAGATTCCCGATTCAAGCATTCCGTATTGCACACCTTAGGGGTAATCGGATCCAAAGTGGGTAGGGTCCAAACCTGAACGCTATATTCGACCATGTTATAATTGATTCTTCTTTTTTAGACCCTGTACCATATCTTATTTGCATTGGACCTTGTTTGGACCGACCCTATTTTTCTAGTTTGAGAATAAGGTGTACCCTATTTTCCATTGGAACATATTTTGCAACCACCCAATATTCTATACAATTTTGAATTTTACATTAATTCGAGAGAAAACAACAACGTAATTGTCCTAATTTGTATTGATACATAAAGCAATCGTAATCAATCAGTACATGAAGTTATTAACTAAATGAAAAACTATGAATCCATAAGACTAATTATCATAAACAAATATCTTGAAATAAAGCAAAAATCCTAACATTGCATAAACATTAGCAACAAACTAATTTTTTTTAACAGGGTAAAAACCAATTCCAAAACTAATCCGCTTTCAAGTGGGACCAATTTCCAAAAACTAGAATTGGTTATTGGGCTGATTCAACCAAGAACCTCTTCCTAAAACCTATGTTTCAAGTGATCTGGTTTGGTTTTTGGGTAAATTTGGTCCGGTTATCTACCCCTAACACATAGCATGTGGTAAGGATTGGCAAAAATATATTATCATAACTATCAATAAAAAAATAGATATATGCTTAAAAACTACGTATTTGTATTGAACATGAAGTGATTTACCTTCAAATTGACTTTTACCCATTAATTCTTTTTACCAAAATAAAAAAGTATTGACAAGTCATATTAAGGGCAAATTGTCCTCACAAATCCATAAAAGTTAATAACCAATCCTAAAATTTAGTTAAACAAAGCATTAGCTTCGTTTTTATTGTTAAAGCAAAATAATCTATTTCTTTGCAATCATGAATGGAAGGGATAAGTATGGATTCGGAGTAAAACCTCAAATCAAGGAATCAAACTAATAGGAACTTATCTAGTTCTAAGTTCCATGTTCTAAATTTAAGAAATATGTTTCAACCGATAGGTTTTAGGTTCTAGGTAGATGAAACTTAGAGCTTAAAATAAGTTCTTGTATTTTTCTTGATTTATATATTCATGCGATCTTGTACTATTCCATGACGTCTGATGATGAGTGTATAATTCAAAACCACTAACTTAAGCTTCCATTTTACAACTAAAACTTTACTTCATTAATATTTCATATTCTTCATGTGTCTAAATATAAGTTAAAGTTAATGAATTGTAGTAATAAATAGTGATCATTAAAAGTAATGATTCATTGTAATCATTCCAATAATTTAGGCAAAACTTGAGTAGAGCTTGAAACCAGCCTTGGAATCTCTGACAAGGTAGGTTCTAAGTTATGCAAGATAGGTCTCGGGTTCTAAAAAAATAAAGAACTTGTTCCCACAAGTCAGTTCTAACAAAACTTGAAACCGCTCACTCTAATAAATGGTATTGGTCTTTAAGAGCCTTAGGAATTTCTTCCTATACTCATTCACACTCATAAAGATCATAAAGAGAAAAACTCTAGAGATAAATTTTGAGAATTGTATTACTTATAAAATGTGATATTGCAAATAGTATAACCCTGACCATGATTGAAAATCTCTTCTCAATTTAACGATAGTGATGTCATCTCTCCATTTACGAACTTCCTACGCTTATTACAATATTGTCTACCCTAAAATATTGTAGAGAGGCTTGCCCGGTCTTCTTGTATCATTCTCAATCCATTGTACATAGAAAATCTCCGGACCGTGAATTATCAATCCAGGCTTCGGCTTGCGACTTGCTGAGCCCGTGAAATATATAAAGCATTTTATGGACCTGGGCGTCCGTCTTACCTACGTGGGATGGAATCTGTGCCCTGAAGGTAAAAATCTATAGATTTACGGCAATGATTTTGGTACTCGACGCATCTCATTAATACATGTATTCTGTATTTATGATATTCCCATTACATTTTATGTATCTCACCCCTTCTCGATAAAGCGAACTCAATATATAGAACTTCGATGGTTATAATGCAAGATATTAATCCATCAGGGAAGGCAAATGGCAAGTCCTAGACGTCAAGTACATAATAATAATAATTGAGTCACCAACTTTTAAATTTGTACAATCAAGTTTTAAACATTTAGTAAGAAATTCAATTGAATCTCAAAAATTTAAGTGACACAATAAAGTCGTGAATATTTACTGAAAAATACAAATAAATTTCTAAACTTATATAGAAAAACGCATTCTAAAGATACCATGTCAATGATCCTTTCTAGTGAATGATAGAATATTTTGGATATTAATCAAAATGCACTTTTTAAAAAAAGTTAGGGACTTAATTTCTATACAAAACTTTAGAACTTGCAATGCAATTTCAATTTAAGCCATTGCTCTTGCTCTTGCTCTACAATGAACATTTGAAAAAAGAAGAAGAAAAAACAAACCAAAAAAGTGGCAAATAACCTTCTTTTTTTGTTTATTGTTTTGTGAACCTGCTTTGAGTCTGTTACATTTATGTGATTTTCTTTTCGTCGAATAATGCGATTGAAATTAGCAGATGAAAGGAAAATGACACGAGCATATAATTATAACAGGGCAACAAGAAAATATTCGAATGACAAAAGGCAACGTCGTTATCGGTAACCTTTTTTTGCCAATATGGGGAACGCAAGGACAGACAAAAATCTTCAACAAATGCAAATGTCTGCAGAGTCATCATCCACATACTATGACCTGCCTCGACAACTTTACTCATTTCGCATCATCTTCCCGAAATTATCTTTATCTCCTCCTGATAAGCTCCAACTACGATGAACATACATCAAATTCATGCAACGGTTCACCATCTCCGGCGAATACATCATCGCCGGCTGAAAACGGAGACACTGCAAGTAAAAAAAGATTCTTGGAAGCTCCCTTCAGGCAAAATGAGGAAAAGCATGTTACTTTTTCTGCGGGAGCAGAGACGGGAAAAAGATGACTTTTCTTGTCGATGTAATAGCCCAAAACTCGAATCACAAATGGAAAGTAGAAACAGAGGGCGATTTTGTGAAATGTGCAGAGAAGAGAACCCAGAATCTCGTAATGCAAAAATCAAGAAACCAGCCATCGACGCGTGCGAAAACAGAGGGCAAAATTTACCGAGAGAGGAAAAGAAAATAAGGAAGCGAAAAATCAGGTACTGGCGAAAAGGGCTGAGAAAGAACCCACCTTTCTGTCACAGTAAAACACAAGAAGAACTCGTCATTAAACAAGATTAGCAGATCTGGGAAAAAGAGGAAGAAAAAAGAAATTAGGGGTTGAAATTGTTAGGACGATGACGAGGCTCAGAATCGCGTTAGATCAGACAACTGGAAGGAACCCCGCCATGGCTGCGACCGGTTCTGGCCACCCCGCCAAGATACGGCCGGTTCTCGGTGCCTGTCCGGCGGTTTCATCTTCTCTCTCCTCCGTACACACAAGCGAATCATCACAGCCTCGTCTTTTTCTTTTTTCCATACGTATTCTCATTCTTTTCTGCAGCGGGGAATCCGCAGTCACAGATGGAGGAGGAGAACTGGAGAAGGACATGGGTATTAATTTTCGGGAAGTGGTCGATGAAGAAGATGATGATGATGAAGTTCGCGAGGAGAATCAAAGCAAAGCAGAAGCCAGCACTATTTCCCATCATCTTTCACCCTTCCTCAGCCTTGGCTTCTTCTTCGTATTCTTCTTTTCCTCTGTTTTTTTTTGGTCTTTGTTTTGGGTTTGGTAGATATATAGATACAGAAAGATACATGCACACACATATGTATACATGTACTTTCAGCGTGTACTCACCAGCTCCGCCGTCGACCGGAGAAGGGCGGCGACCGCCACCGACGGCGGGTCACCGCGTACCCTCTTCTCCGGGGGCAAAGCCTCCTTACACTATAATCGGTGAATGTATGAGGAGGCTCTGCATTTTCTATGTGTAGAGCTATGGGGTGGAGGTCGTTATTACTCTTTTACCCCTTACTGATGGTATTATTTGCTGGATTGCACACGGCCTTGGAGGGGAGGGCGGCAGGGCAAAGAAGTGAATTCACCGTCCTTTTAATTCGTGCGAGAGGAGTGAAATTGGATTGAACGAGGTGCGGGTATTCTGTTTTTAACATTTCCAATAAAGATTATTTATATACCTCGTCCCTTCCCAATGTTTATGACATTTCCAAATGGAAGTTTTTATATCTCTGTCGCCTTCTAAGTTAGATAGATTGTAAATTTTTGAGGGAAAATTCCAAAAAAGTCCAAACTACCCTCAATTTTTTAAATAGGGGCTCAAAATTAATATTATTTCAAATAAAACCTGAAGTGGCCATAATTGTTTCAAATGAGGGCTTAACCATGTCAGTTATTGGCCGGCTAAATTTTCCGACAGATTTAGGGCATTTTTGTCATTTGCCACTTTTCCTTTCTTTTTTTCTTTTGTTTCATTTTTTTCATCATCGCCGGTGCCTGGCTGGCTACCGGTGACACCTACAAATGGCTAGGTGAGGGTTGCCCTCCCCCAATCCGACAAGGGCCATCCTTATCGACCATAGGCGGGGGATAGGTGAGGCCTTCTCTCGCCCTGAGGAGGCCACCTCGCAGCCATCTACGAGATCGGCCCTTGCCAATCGCGAGCGAGACCGACTTCACCAAATCTAGCAAGGGCCGAACGCCCTCGCCAACCCCAGGTGAGGGATGAACAAGGCGGCCCTCATCAGCTGTGAGGGGCGACCTCCCCCAAGGCAAAGGTTGCCTTGCCCATGCGAGGACATCCCTCACAGGCCATTGGTGAGGATGGCCCTTGCTAGATCAGGCGAGGGCGACCCACACCCAACCTTGTGTGTGCTTCACCAGTGGCTGGGCGTGGCCACCAGTGATGGAGAAGAAGATGATTAGAAAAAAGGAATGAAAAAATAGTAAATGACGAAATACCCTTGATCGTCGGAAAGTCAAGCCCTCATTTGAAACATATATAACCATTTTAAATTCTTATTTGAAATAAGATTTACTTCTAAGCCCTTATTTGAAAAAATATGACACTTTAGGCTCTTATTTAAAACAAAATCAACTTCGAACCCTTATTTTAGAAATTGATGGCACTTGCGACCTTTTTTGGAATTTTCCCATTTTTTTATCTCATTCTTTTAAGTTATATCTCCGTTTTTTAGGTTGATAATTTTGAACCAATGTCATTTTCTTTTTTTTGACATTGCAAGTATATTGATTGAAAAAAGATGATGCGTCTCAATGAAATTGTCTTTGAATTTTAAAACGTATATAATAGCAACAACTCTCCATAGAAATTGGCCAAGTATTTCTCCATAGAATACATGAAAAAAAAAAAAAACTGTCCAAGGCTCTCTTAAACATATTTAATATTTTGAAGACATGAAAATTTTATCCATCGGCTCTCTTACTAGGTGAATACGTACGGGTGGGATTTTTGGAAAATTTATAGTTGGCCCATATGGATTTGACCAGACTTAACGATCTCTGCTCGTATTGATATGAGTAATTTTTCATGCAAAGCATAAACCTATTATAGCTAATCCTAGGAACATGCTACATAAACACATGTTATGAGTGATGGCAATGGCTAATTCTATCCATAAGGCATATCACATTCCATGAGATGGGAGAGTATGAGTGTCTTAGCTAGGACGGTCTAACTATAGATAATTTCTTCGCCGAACTTTATTTTTTTTCCTTAAGATATCATTACATTAGGTAATAATTTAATTATAGAGAATTTCTTCGCTGAACCTTCTTTTTCAAGATATCATTACATTATGTAGTATTTAATTATAGAAAATTTCTTCGCCGAAACTTTTTTTTTTTCACAAAGATATCATTACCTTAGTTAATAATTTGGTAAATGAAAAACCACCAAGAGATGAGGCGAGAACTCAAAATAAGAACTTCCAAAACTATAATGCAAGACATTTAATCAATCCATAAAAGCACATTAGAAATCATAAACCTTACGTATAGAATAAAATTGAGTCCTAAATCGATCAAACTAGTTTTTAATCTTCATTAATAAATTCAATCAAATCTTAAAACTTTAAATCGGGACAATTAAGTCCTAAATACTTACTTACTACATATAGCTGCAATTTTTAAAACATATACTAGGTATTCTTCAATTTGAAAGGATTTCATTATATTTTTCTAAAAAAGAAAGTTTCGGGAGTTAGTTGAAATGGTCGAATGATTTAAGACTCAAACGTAAGGTTTAGCACTCGAGGTGAAGTTTTTGCTTAGTAATACGATGAAAAGCATGTTACTTTTTTCCGCAGGAGCAGAGACACAGACAGGGAAAAAGATGACCTTTCTTGTCGATGTAAAAGCCCAGATACTCAAAACACAAATGGAAAGAAACAGAGGGCAATTTTGAGAAATGTGCGGAGAAGAGAACCCAGAAACTCGTAATGCAAAATCAAGAAACCAGCCATCGACGCGTGCGAAAACAGAGGGTAAATTTACCGAGAGAGGAAAAGAAAAGCAGGAAGCGAAAAATCAGGTACTGGCGAAAAGGGCTGAGAAAGAACCCACCTTTCTGTCACAGTAAAACACAAGAAGAACTCGTCATTGAACAAGATTAGCAGATCTGGGAAAAATTTGGGGGAGGGGGGGAAGGAAGAAGAAATAAGGGGCTGAAATTGTAGTAGGAAGACGGCGAGGCTCAGAATCGCGTTAGATCAGACAACTGGAAGGAACCCCGCCATGGCTGCGACCGGCTCTGGCCGCCCCGCCAAGATACGGCCGGTTCTCGGTGCCTGTCCGGGTGTTTCATCTTCTCTCTCCTCCGTACACACAAGCGATTCATCACAGCCTCGTCCTTTCTTTTTTCCATGCGCATTCTCGTTCTTTTCCGCAGCAGGGAATACGCAGTCACAGATGGAGGAGGAGAAGGATATGGGGTTGAATTTTTGGGGAAGTGGTCGATGAAAAAGATGATGATGATGATGATGATGAAGTTCGCAAAGCAGAAGCCAGCAGCATTTCCCCTGATCTTTTAACCTTTTCTCGGCCTCGGCTTCTTCTTTTCCTCATTTTTTTTTTTGGTCTTTGTTTTGGGTTTGGTAGATATATAGATACAGAAAGATACATGCATACACATACGTTCAGCGAGAACTCCATCGTTAGTGGGTGGCAAAATCATCGGCTCCGCCGTCGGCCGGAGAGTGATGGCGACCGCTGCCGACGGCGGGTCGCCTCGGATTCTCCTCTCCGGGGGCAAAGCCTCCTTGCACCAATCCCTGCTAAAACCTAAGAAGGCTCTCCACTTTCTATATCTAGAGCCGTGGCGTGGAGGTCGTTATTACTCTTTTGCCCCTTCCTGATGGTATTATTCGCTGGATTGCACACGGCCTTGGAGGGGAGGGTGGCAGGGCAAAAAGGTGAATTCATCGGGTGAGGGGAGCGTCATTGGATTGAACGAAGTGCGCGTGTTCTGTTTTTAACCTTCCCAATAAGATTAATTTTATAAATCTCGCTCCTTCCCAATGTTCGTGACATTCCAATTTCCAAATGAACTTTTTATTTCTCACCCACTTCCAAATTAAAGATTAATTGTAAATTTTTATCTCATTCTTGAGTTATACTTTCTTTTTTTTAAGTCGAACCAATGTCATTTTTTGACATTGCACGTATATTGACCAAAAATTGATGATGTGTATGATGAAATTATCCTTGAATTTTTAAAACGTGTATACGCTCGATTGAAATTGGCCAAGCATTTCTCCATAACATACATGCAAAAAAACAATACCGTCCAAGGCTCTCTTATTAACATATTTAATTTTTGAAGACATGAAAATTTTATCCATAGGCTCTCTTACAAGGTTTAAGACATACAGACAGGATTTTGCTATGAGATGATAAAATATAAGCACGCGCGATCTTAACTAGGACGGCATGATTATAGATAATTTATTTGCTGAACCCTTTTTTCCGTTAAGATATCATTGCCTTAGGTAATAATTTGGTAAAGTTAATAGCCATCAAGAGTGAGAACTCAAAAATAAAAACTTCGAAAAATATAATGCGAGACATTTAATTTATTCAGAAATGCACAGTAGAAATCTTAAACCTTACGTATAGAGTAAAATTGAGTCATAAATCCATGAATTGTAACAATCAAGTTCTTAATCTTTATTGAAATCTTAAATCGAATCTTAAAACTTTACATCAACACAATCAAGTCCTAAATATTTACTAGACATGTCAACAATTTTTAAAACATACATTTGGTATCCTTCATTTTTTAAAGGATTTCATTACACTATTTTAGAAAAGAACTGGGGAGTCGGTTGAAATAATCGAGAACGATTTAAGACTTCAATGTGAAGTCTAGTACTTCGGCCTATTAATTATAGTTTTATACCAGCCAAGTACCGACAAGAATCTTCAAGAAATGCAAATGTCTGCAGATTCATCATATTTGACCAGCTTCATCGTTGCCTTACAATTTACATACTAAAAATGCTCTGATACGATCGCTCTACTCGTTTTGAATCATTCCCCCGAATTTCTAATCTCCTCAAATTGTTGCTAATAGCTCCGACCACGGTGAGAATCATATTAATGCAGCAGCTCACCGTCTCCGGCGAAAACATCATCGCTGGCCCAGAAACCAATTCATCTGCAAGTCCAAAAAAATCTTGAAAACTCCTCCAAAGCAACTGACAAAAGTAGATTATTTTTGCTTTTAAATTTCTTCGCGAACAGTGATCTTGCCCGTGAGCTCTTCAGGCTCGATCGATCAGAAAATTCGTCCTTGGTAGCTTTTGTCGAATGAGGGAAGAAATTTCGAAGTGCAAAGACAAAGTCGGTACCACAGAGCAAGAGCAGTTAAGAGAAAGCAGCTTCTGCAGGAGCAGAGATTCGAGGAAAGAGACGACCTTGGCCCTTTCTTGTCGATGTAGAAACCCAAAAACCAAAACCCAAACACAACTCAGAAGTAATAAAAATACAAAATTTTGAAGAATCATTGCCCATCTTCTCTCTCGTGCAGAGAAGAGAACCCAGAATTTCGCAGTGAAAAATCAAAGACTGAGCACAGCTCGAACAAGGAAAAGGGGCTTAAAAAGAACCCACCTTTTTGTCACAGCAAAACACAAGAACTCCTCCATTCAACAAGACAATCAGATCTGGGGAAAAAAAGAAGAAGAAATCAAGGGCAGAAATTGTTGGAAGATAGCGAGGCTCAGATTCGCCTTCGATCAGACAACTGAAAGGAACCCCGCCATGGCTGCGACCGGTTCTGGCCGCCCCGCCAAGATACGGCCGGTTCTCGATGCCTGCCGCTTTCATTTTCTCTCTCCTCCTTGTACATGCGAATCATCACAGCCTCTTTCTTGTTTGTTTCTTTACAAACGTTCTCGTTCTTTTTCACGGTGGAATCCGGAATCATTAGCGGAGGAGGAGGAGGAGGAGCAGGAGGATGTTGGTGTTGGAAGTTCAGGGAAATTGTCCATGAAGAAGATGATGCTGAAGATTCCCAGGAAAATGAAAGCGAAGCATAAGCAGAAGCAGAAGCATTTCCAATGATCTTTTCTACCTTTCTCGGCCTCAGCTTCTCCGCTCTCTAGTTTTGGGTTTTTCGCTTTGTTTTGGGTTAGGAGAGAAGCACGTACGAAGATATATTTATACACATACACATCCACACACATACGTACACATGAACGTTCAGCCAGAAGCCGACGACGACGTAGGACGGCGACCGGAGTTAGTGAAATCATCGGCTCCGCCGTCTACCGGAGAGGGGGCGACCAACGCCGACGGCGGGCCACACGGGAACCCCTCTCCGGGAGCAAAGCCTCCTCACACTGACCGGCGAAAGCTCGAGCAGGGTCTCCGTTTTCTATATGAAGAGCCGTGGAACTGAAGCGGAGGTTCTTGTTACTCTTTTGCCCCTCTCTGATGGTATTGTTCGCCGTATAAAAAAGGTCAAGTCATAATATCCGAAAAGCCACGCTTTTCACATTAAAAATGGGGATCGGGTTTCAAGCGTGAAACCTAGTAAGAAAATGAATAAATTTGAAAGTAAGGTAAGAATTATAGTAAAGATAGATAAAAAAAAAAAAAATCGGATGAGGAGAGAAATTGGAACGAGCGAAGGAACGGGGGCAATTCCGTCATGATCTGTTCAAACTTTGACCGAATTTAGGGCCGTAATTACATTAAAACCCCCAACATCAGTTTGCAATTACTCCGGTTTACAGTAAAACGATTTTGATTGATTGGAGTCGCATCAAAAAGGGTGCGATTGATTCAGATGACATGTCTTGCGCACTGCAATAATTCACTGGGGAGAAGAAAGAGAGAGAGAGAGAAATATTCATCCCCCAAAAGGAAAAACCAAAAAACTCCAGAAAAATCAGATCCAATGCGAAAACTTTAATCCCAAAAATACCAATTTTAGGAAAACATGAAATATAAATGATGCATCAAGAACTGTAAGATTTTAGTTTTAAATTTTCTTTTCCTCCCTCCAGAAAAGGAGAAAAGACAAGAGCATCATCACCTTCCTCGCTACCCTTCAAAAAGGCTTTGACCGAAGCACAGCACAGAGCAATAATGGCACTGCGTGAAAAAAGCAAAAAGAAGAAGAAGAAGAGGGGAACAGAAAAAGTCGGAACACTTTCGCCATCTCTTTTGGGTTAAACCCAAATGATCCGGGGGATTTTTCATTAGATGGTGGAGGCTCAGATGCGTGGAATATGCTTTCTTTATCAGGCAAAAAAGAAGAAACTTGGAACCCCGCCATGGCTGCGACGCGCGAGCTCCAGATGCGGTCGCCATGCCAAGATACGGACGGTTCTCGAACGCCTGAAAAATTCCTTTTCGTTTTCTCTTTCCAGTAATCTTCATCGCCTCCCACAGCTTACCTTTTTCTTTACTATAATGGTTGGAGCAGGGGAATGTCTCAACCAGAGAAACATATCTATCTCTCTCTGTCTATCAATATATATATATATGTATGCATGTACAAGTACAAGTCAGCGAAGAGGGCCGAGAAAGTTGCATCGTTTCCTTTTCATCTTTGATGAAATCGGAAGCCGAAAGCGCCTTTCACGAACCAAATGGCCCTGAGCCTGGTTCAATATTTTTCCCGAGAAAAGATGGGGAGTGCGTGTGTGTGTTTGAGCGACCGAGAGCGAAGGGAAGAAACCGTCGGCTTCGCTGCCGATCGGAAGAAGGGGTAACCTCCTGTCGGAAGCCGCCGTGCCCCTCCGAGAGCAAAGCCGAATCTCAAGCCCTTGAATTTCGCAGCAATCTCTCTCTCTGCTCCGATGGCTTGGCTTTTGCCCAGCCCATTGAGAGTTCCCAGGACATCGTACCCGAAATTACGAAAGTAGCCCAGCGCAGCTACAGAGGAGTACAAGCCCAGTTCGATTTGGTGCTTCTTTTGAGATGGTAGTGCGGGTCCCCACCCTCCCTGTTGCAAATTTCGAAACGTCACTGCCTGCCGAGGTCTGCTTTAGAAATCCTGAGAGCATGGATGAATGCCACGACCCCCTCAAAAGCCGTGAGCTTTCTTCATTTTTCAATGCTCTCTCCTGTCTCGTGCAGGTCTGAAATTTCATTCAGCGTTTCCCATCATGCATTTACTACCCGGGGTTCTTCAAAACAAGAAATAAAAAAAATCATTTTTTTTATGGAAAATGAAGAAATTCTTGTTTTGCTTTTGGCAGGATTGAAGGAAAATCTGTCCAAAAAGAAGAAGAGAATTTGACCCTCGAAAGAAATGAAACTCTCGACCCAACAACAAAAATGGAAAAGACCGATGAATTCTCAAGAATCCTGACCGCCGATCGAACATGCAACAACAAGCATCCACTGGCGAAACAGATCAATCAGCAATCTTGAGATCTCATACCCAGAATCACCCAAATTCTCTGCCTGACCAAACAGAAAGGATGGCCAAAAAACAACGAAAAAGAACAGATCTTGGAGGCTCAGATAAGAGTTTCATATGTTATCAGGCAAGAGACCGAAAGAAAGTGTGGAACCCCGCCATGGCTGCGACACGCCCCCTGAATCGCCATGCCAAGATACGGACAGTTCTCCAAGAAAAAGAAAGGCCTGAATACGCATAACTCATTCCTCATCGCCTCATCATCAATTTTACCTTTTCTGCCATCGAAGGTGTTGTCGTGGTTTAGGGGGGCGATTTCTCTCGACGATCGAGCAAATGTTTCTGGTTTCCCCTGCATTCGCAGTGCTGCTGCGAGTGTGTATGTGTGTATATATATGAATGTATTTATATGCCTGTAGGTACAGAGACAGAGAAGACTTCGGCCGATGGCAATATGATTTCGCCCCAGAGAGAGAGAGAGAGACGGACGGATCGTCGACTCCGCTGCCGATCGGAGAGGGGCAGCCACCGGCCGGAGGCCGCCATGCCTCCCCGAGAGCGAAACCTCGATCTCCAGTCTTCTCGAGTTCTATTATTATTGTTATTATCAGTATTATTTAGAGCGAGGTGGGAGAGGCTGAGAAATTATTATATGTGTTTAGATGGGCTTATTGCCTTTTGAGGTTTGGGCTCTGTAAGATGGCCAACGGGCTGGGCCTTATATACATAAATGCGAACATTTTTCATCATGGATTGTAACAGGAATGTAAATCATCCTGTCCTTAAAATGTTTGAGAAAGTAACAGGCGAGAGATCCCCGTATTCCTTGGTTGGTGGGAGAAAAAACATACATCTACCAACAAGAGATGTGAGACATGCAGATACCGGCATGTTAAAATAAAGAGTACAACCTCATTAGGCTCCTACAAATGATTACTACATGCGGCTTTCATAGGTATCAACATCGAGGCGAAGAGGAGAATTGGGCTTTGTATATACCAATACAAATATTTTCCACTATGTATCGTAGTAGGAATATAAATCAACCCGATTAGTTCAAGATCCCTCTTACTGTCTAAGAGAGCCGCCCAAAATGAAAATTACCCAGGGTTAATAATTGATATTCAGTAATCCGACGATTGAGTTGTTCCCATGATCATAGGTTGGTTTTGTATTGGAATGGACTAAGATAGGATTATAGGCATTCTATTTATGAGAGGGGGTCAATCATTTTCAACTAAGTTTGCCTTAGGTTGCATCTCGAGATTTGCTTCTTACATGGTTCTTTTCTTGAGAATAACTTGAGTTATATAGAGTTCTCCATTGACTTAATACCATTTTCTGATATTCTAACCTTATGTCAGGATTTATGGGCCAAGAGATAGTCTCAGGTAGGCAATTTCTACGGGGCCTATCCCTCCCAAAAGATAACAGAGGCGTGTAAATGTTTCCTTAGGTTGGAAGAAAGAAGGGTGATTGATTGCAAGAGTAGGCCATCGAGTAGGGACGAAGGTTGCTGACCTAAGTAATTCGATAATGCCTAGTGGAAGGTCCATCGCTTAAAGGAATAAAAGTTATTCCAGGGACATCAGCAATTCACATCCACAGGAAGGTTTGGCGCTTTGATGCCAACTCTTCGCCACTCCTAAGGTTAAATTATTGTACGAGAAGGTAACATGATGATTCAGCGAATTTTGTCCTCACCCGACAAAGGCATTTTCGATTTTCATGGCAAGCGCATGTGAAAGGAAAGGAAAGGAAAGAAAAGAGGACTTCGTTGACTCGGAGTCAAGCTCAGGTTTCGCAGAAGAAGGCCCATCCCTCCCTTTCGTACAAAAAGAATAAAAATCATAAATTTTCGCGTTGGCTTTACAACTTGAAACCTCCCCCCCCCCTCCGGGTCTTCGTCTTCCTCCAGCTAGGGTTGCGACTCGGTTTCTGCCCTCCATCCCTTCCCTTCCCTTCACTCCGTCCTCCTCCCTCCGTCCTCTGTCTTCTCTCCACAGGATCGCTCGGCGAACGCTGCCGCATCCCGCGGACCAGATCGCCGGCGATCGAGCGGTTCCGGTGACCCTGCTGCTACAGAGTTCCCCGGTTGGTTGCTACCTCTGCAGCGAGAGCCTGCGATCCTGTTCGCGTTCGGCCGTCGACTCGGTTGGGAGCTTTGGACTTCCGGAACAGCGACAAAATGGTAATTTACACGCCGCGCGGCGAACTTGATCGTCGTTTGTAGGGTTCGCTTGAGTAGCTCTCGATGCCGTACGGCGGTTTAACTGAAAATCGCAACCTTGATGTGTTTTTTTATATTTTTTTGGGGGGGGGGGGGTCAAAAGCTTGATGTGTTTCGCGGAGTTACTAAGATGCTTCGTGTTGCAACGATTCTCTGGAGCTAATCGAAAAAAAGTTTCCCAGGAAATTTGTCTCCTGTCGGAGTGGTTGTCCAGTTTGCAGTTCGTACACGCTTTCGACGTCCGTACTTTGAGTGCTCGAATTTTGGAACCTAAGGTCGATTAACAGCTCTCGGCGCGATTTAAAGCCCCGATTAGATTATAGCATAGGAGAGAATCTTGCGACTTGAAGGAAATCACTACACATGCTGTTGTTATGAACGTGCAAAAGGGTCGGCATTGATGCCATTTCGTGGATATTGTACAATTTCTGAATAAGCATTCGTGATTGCTGATGGTCGGTTCTCTGTGCTTGTCCGTGCAGGCAAACAGACACACTATCATTCTCATGCAGACTTCTCAGAATAGAGCAAGCAGGACTTTCATGGACTATGGTTCAGTGAGTCAAGCTATGGATGGTATGTATGCTAGATGTCGTGATGATATTTTTTGATGGTTCTAACTGCCAATCCTCATCCTTTATTAGATGAAGAAAAGTGAATAGCTTTCAACAAATTTTTTTCTGAATATTTCACATTGGCATCATCAGAGATGCTTACCAGCATAGTTGTAGATTTTCTTCCACAATCCCTTTATGAGGAAAACACGTGGAAGGGATAAGAAACAAGAATTTGATTTTGCTTGTCCTAGGATAGGAGAAGGCATTGGTCTGACTTTTGCTAGTCCTGTTTATTTTGTCTTCATTCATTCGTCGGCAACTGATTTGAGAAAGAAAGGGTCTGAGACTTGGAAATATCTTATGTTCATACATTGAATGTCTATCATGCCAAGAGTATGTATATGCGATTAGAAGTAGAGCTGTGAGTTTGCTGAAACTTCTAGCAGATAGATTATCTTCCAGCAAGTTGATGATGCATCAAAATGGTACACATTTCTCATTCGAGTCCGAAAGATTAGGCCAAAAGACGCTTGTTGTTGCAATATGATTTCAGGCTTTTTGTACTTTACTTTTCTAAGTGGGTAAATGGGCGAACTTCGCCCTCTTGAGTGACAAGCATAAGAACGGCAATTCGCCCTTTTGAGTGAAAAGCATAAGAACGGTTGATACCTGATCGAAAGAAGGGTCAAGTTTGAGCCAACGGTTGTTGTCTAGCATGGCCTGCCTCAGTATTTGTTGCAATGTAAGGATATACCATGATTGAAAGCAATGCCCAGTGTCTGCGTACATGATGGGGCTATGTTAAATATGCTTCCATTTTAATAGTTATGCACTGAAATCATAAATATATAGTTTAAACTCACACAGGCATGCCCAAGGGAAGGGCCAATACCTCTATTTTCTCCCAACCCCCTTCCCAACAGAAAATGAAAATTGAGAACAGTCCACGTCTGCCTATTTTGGTGCTCAAAAAAGTAATAGTAGATATCAGAGATATTAGAGGGCTATTGTATAGTTAAACACCCTCATTTATGCATTTTTGTGCAGGTATATGTGGATTATATGAAAGAAAACTCAAGGAACTAAACCCTGCCACCAGAAACATCACTTACGATATTGCAGATCTCTACAATTTCATGGATGGTCTCACGGACTTGAGTGCTCTAGTGTATGTCTCACTCACTCTCTCTCTCTCTCTCTCTCTCTCATGTGCACACGTGCCATGTAGTAAGCATTCTCATCTGCCTAAAAAAGGATTGAAAATACTTCTTCTGTTGCCGAATAGGGCTTACCTGCTGAAAAGAAGTTCTTGGATTTTGCATGGAGCAGTAGGAGAGATTTAGCTATTACAATATTGGTTCTCCTTGTTTTAAGTTTTCATTTAATTCTCTTTTTCTCAGAAATCTAGAGAAGGACTTTATTTTTATGTTTGTCTTTTGTTTTACCGTTGATAAGTGTTCTGCTTGTGGATACTTTAATATATTTAACCTTCTTTTAAAGGAACCTTCGATTGTGTACATTGACTGTGTGCTCTGCAATGGAAGTGATTGGTTTAATATGATTTGTCTTGCTTTCTGCATTTTATCTATGTTTCAAATTTAACAGTTTGCCTAATTCTCCAAGTAGAGCAATGCCTCTTCTATTTCATGAATTAATCTTCTTTGATTGTCTTTACATCATTCTATCTGAAAAAGTGCTGAAGTGCTGGTCACCAGTAAATTCTGAACTTTTGCTAATCTAGGTGAAGGGTTTACTGGCAGAATACATCCTAGAAAATTACTTCCATATGTTTACAGAAAGGAATGCAAAGAGGCTTCTGTGAATTTTCATGACTTACCCTCTTAAATTACCAGACTGCATCATACAGGAACAGTAGATGTCGTGATTGATCCTATGATTTTATGTGAAGAGACGTTATTCTTTTGTCAAAATACTGATGGCCTTGCCTTTTTGTTTGGACCTGCAGTTATGATCATAATATCCACGCATATCTGCCCTATGACAGAGAGTGGATTAAACAGCGCACCTTTCAACACCTGAAGAAGATGGCACGATGAGAGGCTTGCTTGTTACTGCCCCCAATCACAATTTCCTTTTCGATGGTTTATACTCGAGAATAGCAAGCGATGTGAGATCTGGTTTCCAATTATTCTGTAACAAGGTGCTCCAGTTGCCTGAGGAGTAGGACCTTGGATCTGAAGATTGTAAACTCGTGTTACGAGAAAACTATGTGAGAATATAGCTCTCTGCATAACACCCCCCCCCCTCCCCCGGTTTTCTCTCCCTTCTTCCCCTGTGTGGGATCTGTGGGAGACTCCTGTTGTGTGTATATCGAGATAGCTATTGAACGTGCTTGGCATTACTGATTAGAAAGGCGTTTGACCAGTTTGATCGATCCAGTGTGGGATTTGCCTAGAAATTTGCAGATTGTGTTCCACAGCTTGTAAGCTTTGTCAACATGCTGAGGAAGGAATGTCCTCAGCGAAGCTGCTCTTGCAGTAACAAGGCACCTGAGTCCACCGACTCGTGGGTGTTTTTGGACTATTGCATCTGTTGTTAGTTTTGCTGTGCCTGCACTGCTCCCCTTCATGTCATCCTGGAAAGCAAAGATCCTTAACTGCACTAACAAACAAATGAGACAATTTCCAAAAGTCAAGTGATGGAGTAGTACATACATGACATTAAATTGTCTGGTATTGGTAGTCGCATGAAAGGATTACCATTATCAAATTTCAATGTCCCAAAAGTCAGTGGATAAAGTGATGGCGTAGTAGATACATGATACGGAATTTTCTGGTATCGGTAGTCGCATAAAAGGATTACCATTACCAAATTTCAATGTCTCAAAATATAGAGTAGAGTTCAACTTTGTGCAAATGGACAAGTTGTGCATGGGAGACGGACATGAAACAACTTGTTTCATCATAGTAAAAACAGCATCTTCCGTGTGCTGGAGCAACCGTTGGTGAAGGCTTGTTTTTTAAAGAAGAAACAGGTTGGTGCCATCCTTAGTGCCCAATTACCGACTTCTACGTTTATTAGCTGAAAACACAGTGACAGAAAGAGCCAGTCTAGTAGGTGTCCTAACAAGGCAACTGTCCTCTCCAATAAATATTTGTTTCAACAACGCCGAGGACTGACCGAGCTCCAAATTAACGAGACTTACAGACATGAAGGATAACTAGATAACTGCACAATTACCATCATTCTTGAAATTCCCTCTCGAAATCTCTAAAAAAAAAAAATCGGTTTAACAAGCATCGATCTTTAAATTCTCCAATTATCAAAAAAGAATTAATCATACATACGAATAATCGTCATAACAGTCAAAAACCTAACTTAATATTTTAGGCACATCGAAGATTATTTGACTTATTAACTTTCTAGAACTAGCTAAGCCAATTTTATCTCTAGTTATAGTGTTCAAGTCCCCAAAAGGATCAATTTCCAATGCCGCCCTCCAGGACAAGCATAGCAACGTTAGAGCAAAATGGAAAAATTAGCACATAGGAAGGCATGTAACAAACTGCATTGTAACCTACTGACCATAAGAGATTATTTTTAGCGTTGCTACTGATTATAAGTGATTATCTATCGCGATGTCAACTTTGCCTGATGAACAGAATAATTAAGCAAACTCCTCGAGCTCAAATAAGTATTTTTATTTTAATTGAAATGTCATTAAGTACATTTTTCTTGAAAAAATTCACTTGTGAAAAGCCATTTGGCATGCCAAACACAAAAAGTTGTTAATGTTTTTTTGAAAAATAAAATTTATGAAAAAATATATAATGATGGAATATTCTAAGTAGTAATTGTCATGTCTGAATTTTCATGGCTTTGTAATGTTACATATGTTCCACTGAATTATTTTTTTGACCAAAATAAAAAACCTCATGTATGTTCTACTGTCCTATCAGTTTTCTGTACAATGAAGACAAGTGTTAATTAATTAGAAAACAGAAAAGGCCAAGCCTTTTTCGATAATAACCTTTAAAATCAAGAAACGGGGGGAGCCCAAACACGTGAGTTCCTCTTCCCCTTCCTCTGCCTCTACAGCTGGGCTAGGGTTTCGAATCGGTCGTCGTCTTCCTCCGTCCTCTCCTTCTCCTTCTTCTCCTTCTTCTTCCTTCACCGGTCGAATTTCTCGAGAAGCGCCACGGCCGGCGATCCGGATTCGACGAGCGATTTAGGAAGCCCTGCTTGAGTCCGCGTGCCTGTTACAGTAGCGTATACATCTCGGCCCCCCGCGGGTGATATGTGATTTCGGCAAATTTTTATGCAAGGATGAGCTCATTCTCCATAACCCGCAAGAAGACGCCCTTCCAGAAGCACCGGGAGGAGGAAGAGGCGAAGAAGAAGGTGAGACTCTCTCTCTCTCTCTACTGAACTATTTAGAAAACTCGGTTCCATTGGCAATCTCGTGTTGTTTACCGGATTCCTCTTTCCCTCATCCGATGAAATCGTGGCAGAGGGCTGAAGATGAGACGGCTCGCCTTTACGCCGAATTCGTTGAGTCCTTTCAAGGGGATAATGCGCCCGGGTCGAAGGCTTTTGTTCGAGGAGGGATGATCAATCCGAACGAGCGAGCGAAGGCCGATTCCGAAGGTTAGCTCGACAGTCTAAACCTGGGTTTCACATTTTTTTTTTAAGTTATGGAAAACTAGTGTGGAAATGTCAGTTTTTATTATTTGTCAGTTTTTTTTACTTATCCATGCGATATAAGTAAATGAGTGATTTTTATCATCTAATTTGGGGACAAATTAATAAAAGTATGGGCCTTTTTCATTCATTCACGGATGGCAGGTGAAAAGTCCAAAGATGGGATGCCTGTTCCAAAGAAGGGAAGTAGGTAAACAAGTACTTTTAACTGACCGTGCTACGATCCTCTGTTGTTGAAGGCATCATAAGTAGAAAAGACACACATGGAGATGACATTGTAATATCTGCCTTTTGTAATTATTTAGGTCCTCAAGTGTAAGAGTATTTGTGAGTGGCTTAGTTGATGTTTTTTCCATTGCTATGTATTTTTGAGCTTCTCTTTCCCATGCCAATTGCCTTTTGCTTCCACTCTGACTAAGTCACATGTCTCAAGATGTGATTAGCTTGGCCCCTCAGTGTTCAAGAAATAGGTATACCTTATGTGGTTGCTGCATGTGAGCTTGACCAGCGCTACCTATAATGTTTGTCATTCTTGAGGGACATTGGATTGCTATGGCCAATTTCCATGACTTGTGATCTGATTTTGTATTGGCATTTAAAAGATGGGGGTTAATTTTGTTAGCTACTAGCATCGCACCATCATTGGGCTAGTAATATCAACATTGAAATTGCCATTACATTATCTTGTAATCTTGAATGAACTTGGAACATCTTTTAGTGTGCACTAGCATTTTTAAGACATCTATACTCTTTGCAATAGCTATACCATATTTGGTGTTGTATCTATGGGTTATATGTCCCTTGGTCCTTGGTACTGTGCTACTTTGTCTTAATAGTTACTGGCATTGTTTAAACAAATACTCGTTGTGGAAAATCTGCACATAGGGGAGAAACTTATTTGGGCCAAATGTTGGATAGATGCGCAAGAGTACTGAGCTTAAAAACTATTTCTGTCTGCCCTTTTTTTTTCCATTCAAATCTGACATGATTTAGAATTGTTTCCTAATTTTACTCTTATACCAAGTCCAGTTTTTTTGAATAATTGGCCAATGCTAGGAAACTGATGGTTTAGACATTTTTAATAGGTTTCAAATTATTACAGCTTTGTTTCTATGGTTTTTCTGATCTGGAGAGGTTGCTAATTCAAATTTGGGTTTATTTGTCTTTTGGTGCGGTTGGCACTGCTACACAAACATAAAGATTGTAGATATCCATTAAAAGAATACCTCAAAGCCTTCCTTCTCTGCTATATTTGTACAAGAGATGATAGTTTATGCTTGCATTTGATTTCCTCTATTAAGAGATCTATGCTCTAGCTGTTGAAACTTGGTGAAATGGCATAAGGTTTGGACCAATATTAACAGTCTATGATGTGACGAAGCATGTAGGGAATCTCATTGTAAGTTGATGTTGAACTAGTCCATGTGTTTACTTCTAGTAGTTGATTGAGTGGCATATTTTTTTGCACAGTGCTTTATATGACGTCATATGCTGGGCAGATATTTCCAATTGCTTAATTTCATTTTAGGACTGCCATTGAGCTTGTAATTTGAACAAAGTCTGTTACTCTGGGTAGGTGGATGGCTGTATAGGTTTTGTGTATGGCTTCATTGTCAATTATTAGAGGGTGAATTTTGGAAAAAGTGACTGCAATCTTCGCTTTGCATTCTCTTTTCTATCTACTTTTGTGAATAATTTTAGATTAGTCATGAGCAGGCTTAGGAACACTCAAATGGTTAGAATCATAGTATGCTAAGTGTAACTATGCACACTAAATGGGACAGGAAATATACTGCCTTATTTGTTTGATGAAAGAATAATTCCTGTGTTAAATAAGAATTTCTTTTAGCTTTGGGCAATTTATGTCTTTCTCCATTCTCTTCATGGTTATTATGTGTTTAATTTGCTCTTTCTTACTCATGTGGTTGTTGAACATACGGGCAGTACTTTCTTGGGAAGGGTTCATGTGGGTATTATTTGTGTTTAGCCCCAGAAAAAGAAAAATCTAAAAGAAAAGCGGTCCTTTCTTGATGCATCAAGTTCTTATTCAAACAATAGTAGTTTCTTTCATGTTGCTTTGCTATTATGCTTAAGTTTTGCATTATATTTTGAGCTTCAAAAGCTAATTCTAGCTGATGTAGTACACATGGAGAAATTCCCTTAAAATTATAGTTTTAATTGAGTTAGCATCCCACCAACTCCTTGCAAATGATGTTGTTGTTGTGATATTCTGTTCTTCTCTTCTGCAATTGTTCTAATAATGTGACAAATGTTTTAGTGGACATAGGTATTGATATATCGTTCTTCTCAGGTATGTTCCTTCTTTCATACCACCCCCTCTTTCATCCAAAGGAAAAGAAACTGAAAAGAAGGTATCTGTTATGGAGACTCTTTTCCTTGTCTGATTGTGTTGTTTAGTGGACTTGATTTAAATATTTTGCTTTAATATCTAATAGTTTTACATCGAACATTTTAGAAAGACGAGGAGAAGGCAAAAGAGAGAGAGAAAGGGAAGTCACGAAACATAGATCATTTCATGGAGGAGCTGAAGCATGAGCAAGAGCTGAGGGAGAGACGGAATCAAGAGCGTGAACATTGGCGCGATGGCCGCCAGAGTGAAAATTCTGCTGTATGTGCCTTTAATTTTGGACCCACTTTCTTGTGTTCTTTAGCTGCAACAGTTCATTTGTGAGAATGGAGTGGGTGCAAGAAAGGGAGGAGGAAATGCAATTTTCTCAGATTCTTCATTATGCTTGTACTTAGCTTTTGGTGCCATTCTCTTTCTCTTTACAGCCATCTAGCCGATTTGATGAACTGCCTGATGATCTCGATCCAAGTGGAAGGTTTCCTGGATCATTTGATGATGGTGATCCACAGACTACAAACCTCTATGTTGGCAACCTTTCACCTCAGGTATGTTATGCTCGAACTTTCTCTGATATTTAATGCTGTATTTGACCAATGGTATTAGTGATTTAACTTATAATGTTGTGATAGGTTGATGAGAACTTCCTTTTACGGACCTTTGGAAGATTTGGTCCCATAGCAAGTGTCAAGATAATGTGGCCCAGGACAGAAGAAGAGAGAAGACGGCAGAGAAATTGTGGATTTGTGGCTTTCATGAACAGAGCTGATGCACAGGCTGCAAAGGATGAAATGCAAGGTCCGAAATCTGTAATTCTTGCTTATGATTGGTGTTACTAATGCAGTGTTTAGTGTGCTAAGGAGGACATTTTGGTGCTCTTCTATGTGTTCTGTACCCTTCTGTGCATTTCATGTGGAAAATTAGAACCTCATGGCAGTTTAAAGAGCTATGCAAGGGCAATTTAAGTAGCCATGGCAACCTCCTGGACAAACTTGGTTGTCACACTGCCAATATGTCTAGCTTCTTTCAATTAGATGCTGGCCTCTCTCTTAAAATGTCTTTGTGCATTATATGGTTCTTTGCTTCCTCATCTCTATGTTTTGTTGCAACTATACAAAAGGTCTTAAATAAACAAGTATGGTTTGTAACAACCTGAAGGCTAATAATACAAAATGTACGATTAGCTGCTATAACAAACTGTTAAAAGTTCCAGCATCTTCATGACGTATTATATTATTTTAAAGAGCCTGAAGGCATGGTCATATTTGAGTATGTGTTAGTATTGCATGGGAAAAGACAGGTTGAGCTTCATATTTTTGCTGTTTACTCCCCTATAATAAGAAAATTCTTGTGCAGGTGTCGTTGTTTATGAGTATGAATTGAAGATTGGATGGGGTAAATCTGTGGCTCTCCCATCACAAGCTCTTCCTGCTCCTCCACCAGGGCACATGGCCATAAGGAGTAAGGAGGTCTGCTTTCTGACTTTTGCTTCAAAAGCAAACTGGTTGACTTGATTGCTTGAGATTTGGTGCTGATATTCCTCTTTGAGCTTGTACTTGAAGCCAATATCTTTCTTGATAGAAGTCTTGAAATTGCACTACTGAGTAGCCTTATATTTCATGTTTTACAGGGCGCAACAGTGATTTTGTCTGGTCCATCAGGTCCACCAGTTACCACAGTCCCTGCTCAGAACTCCGAGTTGGTATGCCTTTACTATCCTGTTCTTCAGTTCTGTTAAATCATTTGCAGCAGTCTCTTATGTCATGTAGGGAACTGCTCTTTTATATGCTCATCAGAGCCTTCTGGTTGTTTTGTACTTGTAACTTAGGAAAGTGCCTCATCTCCCATGAACTGCTTTAATGTGATTGATTACCTTTTTTTCCTGCCCTCCAGTAAAAAGATCAATGGCCAATTTTAATCTCTTTTGATGGTTTAATTTGCTTTTGTTAGCATTTCATATTTGGAGTCTCTTTTGTATCAGGGTGGATTTGCTTAGTGCTGAGAAACCATGTTGCTAATTTTGTGCATGCTCTTGATTTTTTTCGTTTTATCCTTCTCACATTCAATTTCTTATTGTGCTTCCTCTTCTGATCTGATGAAAGCTGGACAGACTTCAAGTATTTTTTGACACTTTGGTTTCTCTGCAGGTTTTGACTCCTAATATACCTGATATAACTGTTATTCCACCAGAGGATGATCATCTCCGGCATGTGATTGATACAATGGCCTTATATGTATTGGATGGTGGATGTGCGTTTGAACAGGCTATTATGGAGAGAGGCCGTGGGAAGCAACTTTTCAGTTTCTTGTTTGAGCTTGGGTCTAAAGAGCATACCTATTATATCTGGAGGCTTTATTCTTTTGCTCAGGTGAAACTTCTTGATATAGTCTATCTAGCTTATTAATCTGGTGTTGAATTGAGATGCAAAAGTTAGGCTTCTCTTTTCTGCTCTATGGAAGAACTATAGTAATATTCTGTCTTGTCTATTGCAGGGCGACACTCTTCAAAGATGGCGAACAGAACCTTTCATCATGATTACTGGTAGTGGAAGGTAAACTGCCATAAGTTGTGCTAGTAAATAATACCACTTCACCGCCTGGGATCTTTTGGTTGTTGGAGAGTGATGAACATCCTGGAATTTGATCACATCATTTGTCTTATTCCTTAGATGGATACCTCCACCCTTGCCTACTGCCCGAAGTCCTGAACATGAAAAAGAATCTGGCACAACATTTGCTGCTGGGAGAAGCAGGGTATCATCTCTCTTTCCTGGGTCTCCAATCCTTCTCTTTCTCTTCCTTTGCTTTGTTTCCATGCTGTTAGTGCTATTGAGCGTGCAGCATGTCTTACGTTTTTCATGTATATGCGAACTGCCTCCTGCTTGTGATTGTGTGAACTCATTGAAAAGGTAGCTCGAATTGGGGTATGTCCACGTTCTGGCATTCAAAATTAATTCTAAATCTGAAATTGTGTCATTTTCTTCTCTTTGCAGCGTTTAGAGCCAGAACGTACGCTAACTGATTCACAGAGGGATGAATTTGAGGACATGCTGCGCGCATTAACATTGGAAAGAAACCTGATAAAGGAGGCAATGGGTTTCGCTTTAGACAATGCTGATGCTGCTGGGGAGGTGATACATCCACTAAGTGATTGATACTTCATTTTCTGTTTTTTTGCTTTAATTCTCTTTCTAACTAATTAGTGGGATGAGGATTGATTGTTTATCATTGTTGTGGTGTGTGCTTTCGAAGGTCTTTGCTAATTACCACAAATGCTATTAGTATGAATACCTTTTCAAATGATAATCTGTTAGTATTTCATGTGGTGGGTGGCTTGTGAGCATATTATTTGTTATGTTTACATTCTACTTACATTGCCTTTTGCTACCTATCGTTCTGAACTCACTGCTTTACCTCTGTTTATCTCCTGCATGACGTAAGATGTAGTTAGATATGCATCCTACCTAGTTTGAAGTTTATTTTATGATTATACATTTTGACTCACCTATGATGATTGTTGGAATGCAGGTCGTTGAGGTTTTAACAGAATCTTTGACGCTTAAAGAGACGCCTATCCCAACTAAGGTTGCAAGGCTTATGCTGGTTTCTGATGTCCTCCATAATAGTAGTGCTCCTGTGAAGAATGCTTCTGCATATCGCACTAAATTCGAAGCAACACTGCCTGACATAATGGAGAGCTTTAATGATTTGTATCGAAGTATAACTGGAAGGATCACTGCTGAGGCCCTCAAGGTAATTGTTATAGGTTGCTTTAAACTTGTTTTTGGAGAAAATTGTTGACCAATTCCTGTTGATGTGTTTCTTTGGGTGTTTTGCCTGTGTGATTCCTTTTTGAAATCTGCAGGAACGAGTCCTGAAGGTTTTGCAAGTATGGTCAGACTGGTTTCTGTTTTCTGATGCTTATGTGAATGGATTACGAGCTACTTTTCTGCGATCAAGTAATTCTGGGGTGGTCCCTTTTCACTCTTTATGTGGTGATACACCTGAAATAGAAAAGAAAGCAAACTCAGAAGAGTCAGGTGATGGAGTTAAGGTCAATCAGGATGCTGCTTTAGCAATGGGCAAAGGAGCTGCTATGCAAGAGTTAATGTCTCTTCCCCTTGCTGAGCTTGAAAGACGCTGTAGGCATAATGGATTATCTCTTGTTGGTGGTAGAGAAATGATGGTAGCAAGGTTGTTAAGTCTTGAAGAGGCAGAGAGACAGAGGGGCTATGAGTTAGATGAGGACTTGAAATTTAAGCAGAGTAGCGTGAGCTCTGGGAGATTTTCGAGTGGTCAAAGAGATAATAATGTTGATGCTGGGCCTGTAGGATTATCGGGATGGGGTCGTTACGGGGAGGATGAGATGGCTGCAAAAGGAGAAGAATCTGTTACATTGGCTTCAACCATCCCAATCCCACCGCCTGAGCTGAAAGCCTTCACAAGAAAAGAGAGAAATGATCCTGTTTTGCCATCTTCAAAGTGGGCTCGGGAAAATGATGAAAGCGATGATGAACAGGAAAGAGGTTCAAGAGGCCTAGGGTTAGGCTATTCGTCATCTGGAAGTGAGAATGCTGGGGATGCTCCTGGTGATGTTGATGGGATTGAGTTAGCGGCTGACTTAAGCATGCCTTCTCAGTCGGACAGTGGAATGAGTGAAGAGCAAAGGTTATCTCTCACCTTAACTAGGTTTGAGGTTCCATTTATATCTTCTTCTGGAGAACTTGTTCTCGTATGTTTGCTTGAAAAGTCTTACTCGTAAGGATCCTATAACTGTTGATTGTAGACAGCAGGGTAGCTTCTCTAGTTAATGTCTTATACTACCACCAATGTTTTCCTGGCAAAAAGATGTGCATCCACAAATAAGATTTAGGATTTGCTGTATGATGCGTAGAGAAGAAAGTAGGTGATTTGTTTTGGGCGCTATGGTGCATTGCTTTTGATAGGTCTTTGTTACATTTACATACCTTGCTTCGGTCCATTTTGTATTGGTTGATTGACTTCTCCTATTACAGACAAAAATTGAGGCGTCTAGAAGCTGCTTTGATAGAGTATCGTGAATCCCTGGAAGAACGTGGAATCAAAAATGTGGAAGAAATTGAGAAGAAAGTTGTCTTGCACAGGAAACGGCTGGAGGTGGAATATGGGTTATCAGGCTCTAGTGATGGCGTTTCTGGGAACAGTAAGTCATAATGTCGATTTTTTGTTTATTGGGTTATCATCTGAACTGCCAATTAGCCCTTAACATGCATGCTTACCTTCTCCTTTGCTATATGTTCTTCCTCTACTAGTCATTGTTCTGTTGGAGATAATTTTAATAAGGGCGTTGTTAACGAGTACTCCCAGCGGGCGGGCGCAGGGGCATTTTTCTAATATATTTTATTTGGAATAATTTAATTTTTCTGGGCACTGATTGTGCATTACACTAGTGCAATCAACTGTGAAGTTTTATTAATTGGTTGCTTAACAAGTGCCTGGTACTCTTTAATAAAATCCTTATTGCAAAGCATTGTTACTGTAACTCCTTGATTTTGAAGAGCTACTTCTCTGTCCCCATCTAAGGTTGTCCTGCCCTGTTAACTTCAGGGAGATCTTCATCAGAGAGGAAGGACAGAAGAGACGATTTCCGTGACTCATCCAGAAAACGTCATCGCAGCCGGAGTCGCAGCGCTAGTCCACCACGAAGATCATCTAACCGTGACAGAGATGGTAGGATGCAGCATTTAGAGAGTGAAAGAAGTAGAGATCGTGAGAAGAGTGGCAGCAGAGAAAGGGATGATTATGACAAGGATAGAGGTAGAGAGAGAGAGCGTGATAGGAGGAGACGGACGTGATCAAATGGTGATTTACGGGTGGACTGAAAAACGACAGCTTGGCCATCAATGACGGGCTAAATTTCTGTCACAAAGCTGGTATGCAGAATCCATGCGAAGTAGAGATAGGATTGCATTGTCACTTGAGGCGTTTCGTATCTGGTCCATGTACAAGGAAAATGTCACGGTCTTTTTCTCTGCAGTGGTTTGTTGGAGGAAGAATGATCTGCCATTGAAAATCCTGGTGTAGCCCTGTGATGTGATTATCGCATTTACTAAAGAGCACAATTTAGTGAATGGAGTCAAATTTTTGTGTAATGTAAACTGCGGATGTTCCATCTTTCCACCTAATAAATTGTTAGGATTTCTTTTTCAGTAGAATCGCTTGACGCCTCGTTGTTAATAACTGCTTTTGATGCTGAAAAGAGAATCTGAAACATAAGAAGGAAATGGTCCTATTGTAAATGGAAGCCCCAATTTTGAACCCCATTCTTTCCCGCTGGAAGACATCGTATGCTTGATGCAGGAAATCCGTAATGAACCCGGAGTGTAATGGTAGCTATATGAATTACTCTCATGAGCATGTACACTATTCCATGTCAATCTGGGAAAACATATGTAGACTCTTATCGAGTTATATTATCCACACCCATAAAGGATGAAAAAAGGTCAGTTCTTGTGCCTTAACGGAACTTTACTTCAAACTCAAAATCTTTCATTAGCCCATGCCCAAGAAAAGTAAGGGCAAAAATGCAAGCAAAAAAGAAAGGAAGTCGACGAGTGGACTTAGCTTTTGCCGATGTTGGTATGTGGGGCTCGATCCTCTTGCTCTTTTAGTTTCCATATGTACCTTGCAGAATGTAATTTCATTTCCTAATCATACCACATCGGGAATACCAACGAAGACGATTGTTATGTTATCCTCTCGCAAATCTCCCAAACGAATGAAACTTGCGTTAATGGATGGCAGCCTCTACCAAAACTGGTCACAACAATCAGTTCGGAAATATAAAGAATTAAAAGGATAATCATGTCAGTAAAAAGGTAAAAGACGATCGTCTCAGTGAAGAATCAAAAGAACAATCATGACAACAAAAAATAAAAAAAACAATAATGATAACAATGAGTGAAAAATAACCATGACAGTAAAGATATAATCCTTGAAAATCGCTCAACACCTCTCATATCAAAAGAAAAGAGAAACATCAACTATGAAGAAAATTTACTTACCAACTCTCAGCCAAAATAAAAAAAAAGAATTGCAAACTTGTGAACTTAAGCCAAAGATCGCAAATGACTGCAAGAGTGCAGTGCGAGACAATAAGTAAATGATTGTAAGGCATTTAACTCTTGCTATTGTTCTATTTTGTCAATTCTAAAACAAAGATTAAAAGTTTGGTTCTAGTGAAAATTCTGCAGTTCTAATAACTCCATGAATGTTGTTGCGAAACAATCAAACAATTAAACATTGGCATTTGTTTCCAAATGAATTCAAACATTATCGTTGTGCTGCACTCTCAAATTTCATTGGGTTAAGTATATGTATCACATTTTAGAGTTTATTTTATTTAACCAAAATGATAATATACACGTGATATGTGATTTTAGCATAAGGGATGATTCTTTTCGTTGGTATAAATATTTATCATTCAAAAAGAAAAAGAACGTTTCTTGTGAAAATTGATTTTTTTGGCTTGCGAGTTCAAAATTAAAAGTTTTGCAGATCGTTCACTTGCAATGATCATTGTGACGGTCTAAGTAACAAATAGTTAGTTTACTTTATTTACACAATTTTTTTTTTAGTCATCTAGGCCCAAAATTAGTGAATTTATGTACCATAGAATAAGTATGTGGACTTTTCTGGACATTTAGGTGCGCATGGTAACGTTTTTGTTCCGGGAACAATTTCTAAGTATTTGAAGGCGTTTGGGGTTTGTTTGGCAACGATTATATTCTTGGGAGCAATTTATAATAAGAAATGATTTTTTTTATTTTGCTCTCAAGAACATTTTATGAGTATTTAAGGTGTTTGATAACTTATTTAAAATTTTTATTCTGGGAATAGAAATGCGTTTGGTAAAATTTTTTGATTTTTAATACTTTTTGTTATAATTTTATTTTTTTTTTTTTCTTTTTCTCCCCTTCTTCCTCTTGGCGCCGCCATCGCTAGTCGGCGAGTGGTCGGGCGGTGAGGTTCAGCGAGCTTGCTGGAGGCTTAGCCTCGCCAGGCCAGGGCGAGGCTCGGCCTCGCGCCGCCTGGGTGAGCTTGAGCGAGGCTCCAACGACCTTGTCGGACCTTGCCTAGCTGCTCATTGGCGGCGGCCTAGGGGCGGCAATGGGGTGGTGATGGGGTGGGACGAGGAAGATGAAGAAGAAGAAGAAGAAGAAGAAGAAAAAGGGAAAAAAAAGAAAAGAGAGGAAAAAATTGATTCTCAAAATTATTCCCTGAGAAAGAAGTAACTTTTTTTTGCTTTTCAATTATATTCCAAATCTATTTCTTGAAACAAATTTGTTCCCTGGAAATTTTTTTTTACCAAACAAATTTTTGTTTCAACTCTGTTCTCAGGAACAAAAGAATAATTCCCAGGAATAAAAATACTTTTGGTAAAACCTTAAAATTTTAGTGTAAAATATTTTATTTTAATTTTTAATGATTTAAATACATTTTTCTCTTTTTTTTTTTTTTTTTTTTTTTCCCTTCCTCCATTGTGGCCGGTCGCCGCCGCTGGGCGTGGCAAAGGATCCGCTAGGCGAGGTCCAAGCAAGCTTGCTAAAGGCTTACCTGGCCACTAGCGAGCTCGGCCTCGCAGATTTGGGCGTCGGTGGGCGAGGCTCTCGTTGCTTGATTTGGGTGAGGCCGACCAAGTCTAGTCGAGTCGGCCTTGCCCAACCATCGGCAAGGCTCGGCCAACCTCGCGCCGCCTAGGTGAGGTCGACCCTTATCGGTGGCTAGGCGAGCTCGCCAAACCTTGCCAAGCCACTTGCCGACCACCGAGTGCCGGTGTCGGTGGTTGGTGAGCAGCAATGAGGCGGTAGTAGGCTAAGGGAGGAAGAAGAAAGAGAAAGAGAAAGAGAAGAGAAAAAAAAGAAAGGGAAAAAAAACTGATTTTTGAAATTGTTCCCAAGAATAAGAAGCAACTTTTATTTTTATTCTTGATTCTGTTCCAAATCTATTGCCATAAACAAATTTGTTCTCGGGAACAAAAATTTTAATAAACGGATTTTTATTCCAAATCTACTCCCGAAAACAAAAAAACAGAAATTTTCACTGTTTGGTCGATTACCAAACAAGCCCTTATATTCTTAATGGAATATCTGGAACTATTTTTTAACAATTTGAATGATGTGAATTAATGAAATCCCATTCTTCTCTAACCATTTAATCCTCAAGAATCTTCAAAAGAAAAATTGTATGTTAGACGGATTGTTTGATCAATTTCTTGTTCACCTAATCATTTCAAGTGTAAAATGATAGAGCAAATTAGATGGGTTCGCGTGATATGAAAAATTCCATTTTCAATTGCTTTATTTTACTTGATTAGAAATTACCTTGGAGGGACGTACTATTGAATAAAATAAAATAAAATTCTGTCTCTAACAAGATAAAAAAATTCATTTCTTAATATTTTTTAGAGATTTTATAATTTATTAGTTGATTTATCGTCTCTTGCAACGTTCTTTGCATTGTACGGGCTCTAGTACGTAAATGTGAAACAAGATGAGATTTCCAGAGAGCAAATATTCTTTCATTTTATGTGCTATCCAATCCCGTTCTTTAAACGATCATTTTTAAGAAAATATTTTCCAAATTATTCATTTTTTCAGATCGGATTCTTCATCTCAAGTGATTTTCTTTGCCCCATTGGCCTGGTCTTATCTCAGTAAACCTATTATCATGAGCAACCAAAGCTTCAGAATTTCAGCTTCCAGAAACATAGGCTAACATCATTCTATACAAACTGGAGGCAAAGGTCAGTATGCATTTCCTATCTATTAACATTCCAGATCCTGCTCCTAGCAAAACTCACCTCCAAAAGAATTTGAGTCTCAACCATTTCGCCTTCATCACCCTAGTTCAGAACCATAAATCATCCATAACACTCGAATTGAAGAGTGAGGACTATGGCCGCAGCTTTCTTAACAACCATTTCTTCCGCAGTGAAGCATCGAGTGCCAAGAATGTCCTGGCTTTTCTCTCTTCCTCCAAAAGATCACAAGCATCCAGCAGTATGTCCTCGTCTATGTCCGGTATCTCCTGAAGTGCACTAATGGCACCTTCAATGGTATGGCTGTTCCGCTCACTCCTACCCACAGAAATAAGAATTGCGTCCCCTGTGGCACCTTCAATGCCATGAACTGAGAGAATTCCATGCCTCTCATTGGTTCTCTGCAGTTTACTATCAGGACCAGTTTCATGGGATGGTGTGCCTGGTCGTTTTCTCAGTGGATAAGAAATGTGATAATCCACTGATGGAGACTGAGCATCCGTACATCCAGGGTCCATTTCCAGATTTTGTGCATCGTGGATACCGCATGTTTCAGGATCCTCACCGATGAAATTTCCGTCCACCATATTAGAGTGAATCTTGCGTAAATCGTCATAGCAACATAAAACTTTATCTCTGTATGCACAAGCATCTGAATCAACCTGCAAAATTTCACGACTCACAATTAAGTAGCTCACAATTAATGGTTCACAAAGGAGTACCCGAATTTGATATTTCATTTTGGCCAGACTGACAAAGATTTCAATTTCCATAAGTTAAACATGCTATTCTAATTTTGAGTAGGAATGGTTAGAAATGCTCCCCATAGTTCACGAATGGAAACCTTCGCCAAAAGATAAATATTTCTCAATCTTCTGTGCTACATTCCTGAGATTTTTACCAAGAGATCATGTGAAGAACTGGGAAGTGATTTGCTAAGAAAGAGATGCAAGTAAAGCTGCATCATGGCTGAATACTGGAGCAGGAAGCCAACTGATTAGGGAAAAAAAAAAAATCCAATACACTCATAAAAGGAATTTTACCTTCTTATAAGCTTCCCAAACCTCACCATCTGCAATTACCATCTGCTGCAATTCATCCCATGCAAACCCACTGTGGCTAAGAAGTTTGCTGATCTCATCATGCTGCTTCATCAAGAAGATATAGCGACTTTCTAAATCAGATCTGCTACATTGAAGTTCAAATCGTTTATTGAAAGATGTAATCATCTGAACCCATGCTACATCATCCATCGTTGAACCATTCTTATTCCCTCCATGCACCATTTCTATCAAAAGGTCAGTAAAATAACGATCCATTTGTTCTGTCCACTCTACCAGTGAAGATTCATTCCTCGGGCAGTATAAATCATTAAGCTCATCACCTACAAAGAACAAAAGAGGGATCATTAGAAAATCTGATTTGATAAAGTGAAATGCAAGTCATGCCGTTTTATTCTCATCACTAATAGAACATCAACGGAGAACCCACTCCAAATTCCCAAGAATTACATACCGGCCATCAAGACGGGTATATCACAGCTGGGATCTATACTATGAGCCACACGGTTATATCTTCCATCAAAACTCTCTTCTCCAAAAATCACACAGAGTTTGTGATAGCTCGGGACTGTTCTGACTCTATAAGATCGAGCATCAGGGTGTTCCTATAATCATGCATGTAAGAGACCACATAACAGAAAAAGACAATCTGATAAGATGTGGATTAAATTCACCTTGATATAAGCATCCCACAACTGGTCATTAGCTGTTATCATTTCCTTTGCTTCATCCCATGAAAAGCCATCCTGTTTGAGAATATTTCTTATTTCATTGAATTGCTTCCTCAAGTATTTGTACCGGTTCTTCAGAATATCTTTCTCATAGTTAGATTGAAAATTTGCATTAAATTGTGCAACCATGACGGTCCAAGCCTTTGTTATATACGTCTGACCAAGCTTATTTCCGCTGAGAGTCTGGTCCAGTAGCAAGTCAATGAGGTGGCGGTCCATAGGTGGTGTCCAGAATGTCCTTGTGCGGTCACTAGTACAGGATTTGTCCCTAGCTTTCCCTTCACCAAAAAATTGGAAGATGGGTCATACAGACATTCTACTAGTCACAGGAGAAACCATGTACACATCAACCAGATATTTTGATCATTTTGATATGTATGAACTACAACAGGGAATCTCAATGAGGTTGTGTGCAAAACATTGGCAATTGAAACTACAAAATGAAATGGGCATATGAGAAAAAAGCAAGCTGTGAAAGAAACATGATAAAATGAGAGTAGAAAAAGATAATCTGTCTCACCAGACTTTCTTCCCGTGTTGTCATATTCCAAGTTCTTTAGCTGATCAAGTCGACTCTGAGTCCCATTATCGGATGCATTGCCATAAATTAGGACCAGATCATTGTAGTTGGGCAGGAACTTGGTCCTATATGTTCGTGCATGCGGGTTCACCTATAGTCATTGTATGAACATCAATAATTTGAAAAGGAAGGAAATACAAGAAACAGTGAAGTACGGAGAGAGAACCCTGTACTCATCTTGAAGACCACATACCTTGATATAGGCATCCCAAACATCATCATCAGCAGTGATCATTTGGCGTGTTCTATCCCATGAAAATCCATCTTCTTGAAGAAGAAGGGTGGCATCAGAGTAGTACTTCCACAATTTCTTGTACCTATGCCTCAAAACCCTCTTTCCATATTGAGGACCAAATTTTTCATTGAAAAAATGAAGCATATCCGTCCATGCCTGCTTGGTAAATGTATCACCAGACTTATTGCCTTTCCCTACTTGGTCCAGCATAAGCTCAAGAAAGTACCGGTCCATTGATGGGGTCCAGTCTGTCCTTGGACGTTCATTATTTGATGGCACGTGACTGCCCACTCCATCTCCTAGAGATTGAGATTTTAAAACTTAGTATGAGTTTGACATATTCTACTAGTTGAAACAAGGTTTCTCTGAGAAAATAAACATCACTTTGACGCAGCCATCTCGTCAGCAAGAGATGTTTTGTATTTGCTGAGTAAGAGTATGAGATATCTGAAATTCAGTCTGTCGACTGCAAACTAAAATGTAAAACAAAATTACATGGTATTTACTATTGAGCCGAAAGGGTTTGTCCAATTCACAAATTACTAGTCTGAGGCATCCAAAGTTTCTTTTTAATGTTAATTACAGTTTACCCCTTCTGAAAGTAAATCACAACACAAACAAATGTCGCTCCTACACAGTGAAGGATGCTGCATGAGTTAAATTGACTATAATCACAAGGTGAAAAAGAACCAACCTGTATTTACTCTCTGGATTTCATCATCAAAGTCCACATCATGGCTTGAACGGCTGTATCTTCCATCAGCAGATGTATATCCATAAATTAAACATAAGTCATTAAAGTTCAGAACTGTTTTTGTCTTGTATGGGCGAACTTCTGGGTGAACCTGCATTATTTGAATAAAGTTTCAAATCAAGGCATAGTCCCTTCCCAAGAATTAGCTGAGGTAATTCACCTTGAGATAAGTGTCCCAAACATAGTCATCAGCAATCACCATCTCTCGAGTTTCATCCCAAGAAAATCCATTCTGACCCAGAAGATTCTTTACATCGTTAAATTGCCTCCAGAGATTTGAATAACGAAGTTTGAGAACGTCTTTATCATATTGAGATCCAAATTTGGCATTGAATACAGCAAGCATGTCTGTCCAGGCTTGCTTATTAAAAGTATGGCCAATCCGGTTTCCTCTGTGCATATGCTCTATCATAAGATCAATAAAATACCGTTCCATCATAGGTGTCCAATATGTCCTCGAACGATCATTGCTCACAGGGATTTGACTGTCCATTTATCTCCCTACATATTGGACAGACAATGAGAAACCTCATAAGAAGCAGAGAGAGGGATATGTGCATTTTGAATCGACTCTTAAATATTAAAAACTAGCATGGAAGAGACTATGGCAAAAGAGTTTACTGTAATGAATCTCTTATGGGTCAAGCTCCCTTGAAGGAAACTTTAACATAGGATGTTCAAGTGACAACAGTGTAGCCACTGTATGAATACTCGACACCGAAATGCCTCAGGAAATAATACCATAAAAGAATGCCCAACAACATTTTGAGCAAGACAAGTCTTATTCTGATCTAGTCATCGAAGTAGGCGCACTAACTCCGTTCAGAAGCATATGGTTTAGGAAAATACAACGAAGTTGACTGCTAACCCCCTCCGAGATCACATGGAATTCACGGAACACCAGAACCACACCGACCCATCTTACAAGACATTCAAATGTTGCATTGGAATACCGTCACGAAGCTAACAAGGAGAACAGAGGAGATAAATGGAAAATTCTGCTCGACAAACACTCCCGACGCTGCACAGCTACGATAGGAGCATCACGCATTGGAAGAACCGACTTTTTCCGTAAGGGGTATCGAGAAAGATTCGATCTTTTCACAAGCGGGAATGGCAAACGTTGAACGTACGCGGGCACGTTCTGTTTCTTTACCTGTGCGATACAATGCGGAAGGAGGAGGAGGGGGAGGTGAATGGAGAGTGGCACTTCTGCGGAGTTTGGCGCCTTAAAGGAATTCTGCGAAAGCGAAGAGGAGTTAACCCTAATCCGGAATAACAGGTGTTTGGTTACAGACGCAACCTCTCTCTGTCCCTCTCTTTAGGGCGTTGAAACAATGCTGGGCCTGAAGCCCAACATGGAGGATGTAATCTCGTCAATCCATATTTCCATATTCGTTCTCTGTTCTTTCTTGTTCACCGTTTGTTTCACCTTTGAAGCTGAGAGAGGAACAAAAAGAAACCATCGAAGGTTTGAATTTTGAAAACCAAACAGAACAAAGGTCTAGAATTTTTTTACCATTGTCTGTAAATTAGTTACACGCCCGCGTGGTAAGGCTGTTTCCCCGACTTGTTTTGGGAAAAAATATGTTGAAAGATGCGTTTGGTTTGCGATAAGTTTGTAATGCAGTAAGCGTTTGGCAAAACAGAAGCGGAAGTAGTGAAAAGCAAGCGAAATGCTATATGTCTTGATTTGAAGGCTTAGAATGGTTGATTTGTTTGGCCTGAAGCGGAATGGGAGTTTTCATTGCTGAGGTAAATAGAATCAACACCTCGTGGAGGCTGATGCTGTGACTCAGATTGGAAGGCGTGGAAGCAGAAGCCGGAAACCGTGTGACGTGTCCCCGCGACTGTCCATGTAAACATGCGCAACATATAGAGAGAGAGAGAGAGAGAGAGAGAGAGAGAGAGAGAGAGTGAGATCTTCGATATATCAACAATCAGAACGAGGTTGAAACATTGAAGCCAAATGGACCTTTTCATAATGCAGCTGTGTATTAGTAGGGAGGACAGAGTACGCTATACATGAATGAATCCCTTAAAAGAATACTAGGCACTTAACAGTGAGTCTGCTGAAACTGAAATTAACTGTCCAAGCAGGGGGTGCTCTAAAATTATCTTAGCAACTTTTTCCCATTGCAGGGTTCACCGCCATCACTTTATTATTGAAGGGTGATCTACATAATCCTCTGTCCGCCCATCCTTTTTTCAACCATCATATGAAATTTGTGGTGATCTCCATAATTATCCCATGAAAACACCCATCAACATGGTTTTTCTCTAGCAGCAACCTACTACTGACAAAAGCGAATCCCTCCGTGAGGAAGATGGTGCACAACCAATTTCGTCGTTGGCTTTGTGGTACAGCATCTTCTGCACGTAGAAGACCATGTAACATTGTGAAGCTCGCACAGTTGCCTCATCGACCTCAGTTATCCAAGCATCATCACATCTATACCATTGGTTTTTCAAGCGCAGATAAGTCACATAGTGTCCCGATTCCAGCATGCCAGAATGTGTAACAACAGCAAAAATCTCATAATCAGCTGAGACATCAGTTTCGTCGCCATCAAAACGAAGGATTCTATTCCCAAGCCTCTTTCTGATGATTGAGGAGGACAAGTAGGGGCTCATGTCCAAAGAGAAAGGGAACTGTAAATGCCAATCTATTTTCCTTGATGTTTTCCTTACCAATGAGTGCTCAAACCTTTTTACCTGAAGACACAATGCCAAAGGGAGCCTCCCAATGGACAGTTGTTTCGAAGAATCTTGCCTTTGTTGACAATTTTGGCAGTGAAGTTTCTGGTCTGATCCCAACTTTTCTGGTTTCGTGAAAAGATCCAAACATCCAATGAGGGTGGATGTAGATACGCTCGTGCTTCCATTCAATTTAGAACCTTTGTTAGTAGTCTCTGTTGAAAAACAATGACTCGGATCCAAGTGAAGTGATATGTCCATAAAAGGGTCATAGGTCGTGGAAGTGAATCCACAAGTCAGACAGGTGACATCTGATCTCAACAGTCCAGAAAATACCCTGTGAGCTATGCATGGGCAATCTGCAGCATCTGAGAAAAAGAAAAATATTGTTAGTATGCAAGAGATGATACCTAGGCAACTTCATGACAGTGCCGATTTATCTTCAGACAATTAGACCAAACTTTAGGTAAATCTTATCTCTGCTTGCCACTTGTAATATGCAAAATATGGCATAGAACTTCATATGTGCAGTCCATAATGTCATGCTAATTATTGCGGATCCAGATATGTATATAAGCACTTACGTAAGACAATGTCCATATGGAATTCACAAACATACACGTGCACCCACCTCAGAGCCAAAAGCAAATTTAAAGCATATTAATCAGAAACTTCTAATATTGCCCTCACAAGAGACTGCAAATTTAAAATTCTGTATCGATGCTCCCAAATTTTACTTCAACTAGCATGAATCTGCATTATGCACTGATAAATGACAGATGGCATGACCAATCAAGCATGAGTACTCAAAGCCACTATACCATTGTTCGTGTCCCTTAGTTTGTTCTCCTTTTCATGGATACCATCCAGCAGTGAAATGAAAAACTCATGAGCATCTTGCTGCTCGTAACTAGCTAGATTTGCTGAGTGCTGCCACCAGCTGCAATACAACAGATCCAGTCATAAAACAGTAAAATGTCATAATTAGATCAATACCTTGAAAAAAAAGACACTATAATAAGCTGTGGAACTGATAGGAACACGTCCAAAACACTACGTTCAATCCTTCTAAACCAAAGTCGAACTGATTACATTCAAACCCTTCCAATCACAAAATGGCTCGGCCACATTTCATTCAATCAGGGAACTAAATCATCTCAGAGTGCGGCACACAATCCATGCTTCATCAAATAGCTGATTTTCAGCAGTTATCTTGAGTAAGTCAATTAATCCGATGAGACAGAACCAAGAGTACTAATTTGAGGCACAAGTGATGATATCACAACCATGCACATGTACACGACAGGTAGATCCCTATTTAAAGAACGATTCTTTATGAGCTGGAAAATTGAGCTAAATCCAAAGGATATCACATGCAGATAAAAAATATACACCTGTAAAGAAATTGAGCCGGGCTATATGGGCTCCGATCACCCGAAAACATGGCCGAGAAGATAATGTCAATGTCACAAAGCAAACAGAATCGATCTAATGATCTCTTCTGGCAAGTTCCACGGTTATGCCTACCGCTAAGGAAGTAATTCCTCAACGGAGGAACATGTAACAATGCTTGCAACACAGAATTCATAAAACAGGTGTTCCCCAAGTTATTCAATCCTCTCAAACCAATCGGATAACAAGACTTAGCCCTCTGATCTCTTATACAAGGCAGCTCCTTCCACTTCTTCAAATCCAAATCTATCGCAGAACTGAGTCTCCTCCTCTTGCTTGATCTCTCCCCAATACTCTCAAAAGCATTGCTGTGAACAATCAGGTCCTTTTTATACTTACTGACCACAGCAGTGTCAAAATCCGGATCATAGACCTGATCACGACATCTACCACAGTAAAGCTCGGATCTGTTGATGTCGACAGCTATGTCGTGTCCACAATCAGATCGGGTGTCCAAGAGGGTGTGATCCAAGCAAGAGACCGAAGAGCAAATTAAGCAAAGGTAAAGTCTTTCGCGATACCCATCACAGAAAAAGCATCTGGGTATCTTCTTATCAGCTGTACAAACAGTTGTCTTCCCATTTGGGCCAGTTACAAACTTGTCCTGGAGGGAATCATAGCCGGTCAGGCCGTATTTGAGCTTGTAATCAGCAAGGTGATTGCAGGGTTTGGGGACAGAGCATCGAGGTTTGACTGCGGACAGGTCCATGGATAGAGATCCGAAATCAGAGTCGTTCACGAGAAGGGTACGCACAAATTAATCGAAACAGGAATAAATAAAAAGTGTATCTTGAAGGCGTAAATCAGCGGCGACAATGAATTTCAACAGCGGACAAAGCAAAAGGGAACACAGAGGCGATCGGAACGAAATTAAGAAAGAATGATCCGAAATGGGCAGGAAGAGTTGGAAAAGAAATGGATTGGATTAGAAGCGCACTGTGTAGTTTCTGTGGATTTGGAGAGAGAGAGAGAGAGAGAGAGAGAGAGAGAGAGTTCCTAGATCAACAGTTGGGGAATGACTTAACCAAGAGGAGAAGAAGGTTCTCTATTTTTGATCGATAGGGGAGACCCAGTCGCAATTCCACTGTCTCCACAGTGATGAGGGAGCGACCGTCCCCCTTTTCTGCTTTTCCTTTTTCACCCACGAAACTTTCCACACGGCTAGAAAAAAAATCACAATCACCTACTAAAGTTATTAACATGAGGTTAAATTCCAAAATTATCAACAGTTTTAGAAATTATCAATCCAAGATATTTAGAATTTTCTTTCATGCAATGAATATATCATTAAATTGATCCTGCTAAAAATCGTTTCTAAAATTAGAGTGAGTTACATGTCTTATATAAAGGATTCTTTGAGGTAGTTACATCTTGTTAGCAATTATGTAAAATAATCTAGTTTAAGACGCTGGTATATATAACTAAGGTGCTAAGCTCCTTTGCTATGTGCAAGAATGAGAGGGCTATTGCAACTTTTCTCCAGTGGAATGGATTAAATTTATGTCTTTTGTTTCGGTTTCTAATGTTGTCAACTCAATATATTTCGATTGTTTCTACTATGGCAATACATGTCACCATCGAAGTGCAATGTTTCATGAAATTTATGGGCTACACAGATTCCGAAAGTTTCATGGGAAATAGACTTTAGAGCTCAGCCCTCTTATTTCTCTTGCCAATTCATCCCCTTTAAACTCAACTCGGCATCTCCCTTGGAGTGTAGTGAAGCATCGCCCCATGCTCGTATCATCTTATATATGAGCTTTAACGACGAACGGAGCCGTGCTATTACAACGTAATCTATCGGATGGACACCAATTTGGAGAGCAAAATCTGTCGAAAAGGCAAAGTTTTTTGGCAGTGGTGACTCTCTCCAAAGCTTTATTGTATGTGAAGCTTTGTTAAAGGTCCTCCCAGTGAGATGTTGGATTGCCAAAAGCTCGAGACAACATTAAAGCTATACAATCATGATGTCTCAACGTGGAATTAATGAGTGTTAATGTGGAACTAGCTGCTGGAAAAGGAGAAATACAAGCGGTGTCTTCTTTAAGTCAGCTATAGCCAACAGAATCGATGGATGGAAGTCGATACGCCTCATTGCAGGAAGAAATTGGAGATGGCATGACAGTGTAATTATATTTGACAATTCTGTACCAAGATTGTCGATCCAAAGTCGCACGCCGCATCTCAAAATCAACATAGATCCAAAGTTTGCATGCTGCATCTCAACATCAACATAGCACCCCATGCACCAGCAAAGGAGGCAAACCGAAACATACGCTGCTCGACTGTCTCAAATGATGCGTATACTCAGCAACAATGATGCATCTCTGTGCAATGGAAGAGCAGAAAGTGAACAAAAATAGCCAGAAATAGGCATCGACTCCCTGTAAAGGCAGACCCGTGTATGGGCAGATAACGTCAAAACTTCGACATGGGATTATGGATCTCATTTGGATCAATGTGTAAAAGTAGAATAAAGGTCACCGAAGATCTCAGAAATCCAAATCCAAACAGTCCTTACATAGCAAAGTCACAAATAGTGAACAGTGTACAAGAGTACATACAAGGGTGAGGTTGCTTTACTCATCCATCACAAGAATATACTGTGAGGGTGGGACATGTCATTGCCTTTTTTTATCAAATAATTGGAACTGAATCTGTTGAAGAATTAAATACTAATCTGGTGCGGTTTTGGTTACCAACTCAAGCATTAAAAAATGCTGTCACAGATCCAACCAAATTAAGTCCTTGACTCCAATTGTAGGAACAATCAAATCCCTAATGGACATCTAGCTTAGATGCTATCCACGATTGAAACCCTCAGCATAGGTGTACCTATTCGTGGTAAATTTTCTTTTTGGGCGTTATCTAATTTTAAGCTAAAACAAGATATCATCTGCACTAGATTTTGGAGAGAAATCTCAGTTGAGAAACCGGATCTCCAGATTCTCCGGTTCTTGAGAAGGAATCTCGGACAGGCACAATTCATTAGGACGAGCCAAAAACATACTCTGGCTATAGAGTAAGGCGGATGTTTGATAATCCTCTTTTGCGACTCAATAAGAGCATGATCTCCAACCTAGATTAGCCATACAAAGATTTTTCAAGCTCCTAACACTCCCTGGTCACAGCAGTACCTTGACAGGCATGTGGCACATATCCATTCTATCAAGATAACCTTCATTAGTCATCCAGCATGTGAGGGTAACTATGAAATTCCTCACACTTCAGAGATCTCTCTCAAGCTCCTCTCTTTTCTGGATTTTCTATTCCTATATAATGGCAAAACAATGCAAAAAATGAGGTTAATGACCAGTGCACGACTAACTGACATGACTTTGGAGGTGTGTGGACATCTAAGAGTTCTCTCCCCAAAAAAGGATAAAGGAACCTACCATGGATGGACGGTCTGCTGAAATCTAGGCGACACCGCTGGATGATCATTGCTTTTTAAAGAAGATGAGGGAAGATGGAGAATACAACCAAAGTTCCTCTGAATGAATAGAATCATTCTTTATAGCAAGCTTGACAGTGTCAATAGTTCAAAAGGAAAATCATTCCTCCTACCACACTCATGCAAAATTATCTCAAAAGTTTCCTTTACGCACCTGAAACATTCATTAGCATATGTGCACGCAAAGGGCAAACCCCAGATCACACACACTTGAACAAGCATAGGGCAATAGAACTCATCAATGTACTCAATAGCTTCTCTATGACATAATGCAGCCATTTCTGCTACCAACAGACAAGCACCATACAACATATTGCAACAACAATCTTAGAGCCACAGACCACTTGAAAGGACTTCAATTCATTCAAAACCCAACAAAATCATACAGCTCGAGTTATGCGATACCCAGAATCCCTTGGACAACCGACAAAAATATGGCGAAAGTATAACACACTCTGGGCACAATCAGACAATCATACGTGGGTAAAACCAGATCAGTGCAGAAGGCCGTCTACCATACAACATTTTCTTCATTTTCCCACTGGCACAAATCCTACTTAACAGTCAAGACCCTGAAATCATTACAATCCACGTCCAACATCCATCCATCAAACGACACCAGCAGCCTTATTACACCACACGGGTAACTCCAGTAACAACAAGACAGAGAATACTACATGACGAGCATATTAGCTAATCGGGTTAAAGATGAAGACTTTCAAGAGGAGGCGACGACGCGACCGACGACGGGGTACTTAGCTTCGAACTTCTTCTCCCAGTCGTCGAGGACGCCGATCTCCTTGTCGGAGAGGCCGTCGAGGGAAGGGGAGACGTCCTCGTCGTTCTTGCTCATCTTGGCGAGGGCCCGGCTGGCGTCCTTGCCGGCGAAGACGGCGTAGGCCCCGCCGGGGCCGTAGAAGGACTTGCCGGCGGTGACGTCGAAGACCCGGCCCTTGATCGACACGTAGATGGGCTTCGAGGGGTCCGCGCCGTTGAACTGGATCAATTCGCTCGGTGTGAACTCCATAGCTAAGCTCGACGTGATGAATGATGATGATGAAGATGATATGGTGGTGGGTGAGATTCTGTTGCTCTTTGAGGTGAGGAGAGGAGAGGGGGATGGAGAGAGAGAGAGAGAGAGAGAGAGAGTGCTTGGGATTTGTCGCTCCAATAATGAAATGGGGCCCACAGCCGAAGAAGATCCTCTAAGTAGACACTGAAATAACAACCGGATCTGACGGGAAAACTTCTTGATTTTGGAAATTAAAACAAAGAAAAACACTTCTTCATCTTGGATAAATTACGAAAAAAAGTCACAAATTTATCATATTTGTACAAATTTAACCATAAATATTTCAATTTGATCAATAAATATTTTGATAATTTATCAATTTTTGATAGAAATTATTGACATGAACATTGACAATATCATGTAGAATGATATATGTTATTTTGAACAATTTTTAATTTTTAATTTTTTTCCAAAATTTTAATTTTTTTAATTTTTAAAAATTATAATAATTATCCACATCAGTACATATTATGTTACCTAAGCGAGTTATTTTGAAAATTGATCAAAATATCTAAATTGAAAAATCATTAAAAATTTGATACTAAAGTGACCAAATTAATCAAATTAAAAGATACATGGATAAATTGATACAAATATCCAAAATTTAAGACATTTTTTAGTAATTTCACCTTTATAACATCAAACGCTAGAATTTCAATCATTCGAACTTATGTCTAGGCAAGAGACCCAAAGAATAAACTATAGGCCTATTTGGTTTGGCTTTGGGCAAATACCCTTAAGAAAATGCAAGTACTTTTAAGCTGAAGGGGTTTTTTAAAATGCAAATACCGTTTGGTAAAATGAAATTTTTCATTGCAAAGTGTAGTAACTTTGGCCTAAACACCGTTTGGTAAACACTATATTTTGTAAAGCACTTTGACTAAATTTATTTTTTAATTAAAAATTTGTAATTTTTTTTTTTTAATTTATTCACATCCGGCGATGGTCAGCCGTCGCCTGGGCTCGCGACCCAGGCTACGGCAACGGTCGCCTAGGTCGTGGACGCCTTGGTCGGCGGTCGTTGGCGTCGAGGACGCTTGGCCGGCGGTCTTTGGCCTCGTCGACTCCTTGAAGAAGATGAACAGTGCAACTTGTATTTGCAAGATGCAACTTCCCAAAGTCACTCAAGATCTCCCTTAGGCTAAAGGCCTTTAAGGCACTTTGAAAATGCAATTGTATTTGGCTAAAACCCTCTAAAATACGAACCAAACAGGTTCGCATTTGGCCAAGGGGCTTTCAGCCCTGAAAGCCCCTTGGCAAAGCTATACCAAACAAGGCCTATATCTAGGCCCGATGTAGAGATCCTTTAATTCCCACATCGCAACTTTCTTTATGATTCAACCCAAAAAAGTCTCCCACTTTTTCTTTTTATCTTTTCATCCCAACATACTGACTTATGAGAGCCCCAAGCGTTCAGTAAAAAATCATTTGAGTTATGCCAGGAAATTTACCATAATGGGGTCTTCGCTTCACTCATTGCCCACCTAATTTGGGGCTATTGGAACTCTAGAACTCCTAAGCTATCATTATCAGCATCTGCCACAAACCACTCACGACATGCATACACAACGGTGTTTGCTTTTGCTTAGCCCATATATCGTGCTTACTATGCGATCAATCATCTGTCACACTAGGAAATCAGAATCTGATAGATGCTTGATTAACTACGGTAATGGCACAAGTCCTGATCAGGGTTAAAACATCCTGACAAAAAAGCAGTCTTAAGAGTGATAATAGACGTAACAGTTGATGAACCATCATTTTCAGATGGTGCCTTCTTGATGCAAGAGTAGCATTAACTGGGAAAGTAAATTTAGCATCAGTCACCATCCAACTAATTTTACTCGACAACTACAGCGATGCTGACAAGACCCCGGTAGATGATCAACCAAGACCGAACCACTCCGCCAGCCACGGATCCAAGGATAACGAAATGGGTAACAGAGAAAAATTCATTCCAGCGCTTCCATATTTGGAGATCGGCCTTAAAATTGTGGACCCTGTTGTATTAATGTAAAGGAATGCCGCCACCTGAGTATTCGACCTCCTGAAATACACAAACTTTTTACATTAGCTTTCATCAAAGACTAATACCGTGTAGTGGCCAAAAAGAAAAGGCATATCATGTAGGAAATTAACACGCCCTTTGGCCATCAAAGTCAAGTAATAAATTCATGGTAACATAAATAAGTAGATTAACAAGCTAAGTCCGCAAAGGCCAGTTGTCAGGATATTCAAGCCGCAACATTTCTGGGGAGAAAAAAACCCAAGTCATATCCGACTGAGCGTCTGCTTGGTATAGCTATGGTTGTGGTACGCTGAAACAATGCCATAAATTGACAAAACTTGTATGTATGGTGAGACATGTTCTAAACTTGCAATATCTCAAGGCTGGGCAACCCAACTTCCTACAAAACGTATGTCAGCTAATGCAGCTGTGAGAAATTTGCCCAACACCTCCCAGAAATGACAACACGTCTCTTTTTGCAGCTACAACTGCAATTAGAAAACCTTGCCAAACATGCTCTTAGTGAGGTTGCCTATATGATCCTATAATTCCTACTACACTGGTACATAACAATAACTGTTATGCAAAACTCCTTACAGGAAGGAAATCAATTATAAGCTAAACAATTTGGAACTCCTATGATTCATATTGATATCTCTGCCACTGACTTCCTTACAACAACACACCTTTGTTGAAAAGACAATACATAGAAAGGTTGCAATTCATCCAAAATGAAATTTTCAGTCACAGTTTTCTAAGCAAAGTGCAGATTCCAGAAAATGTAGAACCAAACCTGTGCTGGAGGTAAGGATGAGACCCAATCTGATGCATGTGTAGGAAGTAGGCCAAGTGTATTAAGCTGCCAACAAGAAACAAATTAGCACAAGGAAACATGCCCCAGATCTTTCTGTTCACCAGATCTGCAGGGCCAAGAGAGAAGGACCGTCCTCAAGAAATGCTTCTGTGGGTACAGGGGAAGAAGTCCCTAATGTAAGCATCTCACCTTCCAAACACCAAGTGCTAAACCTCCCAGATTAAGGGCAATATAGAGTAACTTTGGCCCAAGAAGTTCAACCTTATTGTCCTTGTATGGCTCAAAAACTGCCATGTGACAGAAAAAGAATTTTCCTGAGAATGGCAACTGACTGAAATAATATAGAACAAGCAGAATAAGTTAACAACATTAATGTCCTTTGCAAATGGTCCATCCAACAATCCACTTTCAAAATAGTTCCACAAACCATTCGTAAGACTTTATTGATGTACTCAAGCAGCTTGACCTTGTCTTGCTACTGATTCACCTGGTAATGGATTTATGCCCATTTGGCAACCATTCAAAACCCCATAAAAGCACCTAAAATTACAGAGAAAAGGGACGGGGGTGTTCTCTCCTCAATTTTTATGACTACATAGGCATTTCACTTCACAATATCAATGCAAGGGTAGATGAGCGCCTATCAGATGTTCTCAGGCACCAGACTTGCTCCCATTGATTTCCATTATGTCTCATAACACTATTATCCAGCACTAGCATTGCCAGGATATAATCGTGACGCATTCAGTAGTCAGAAACCACATCAGCAACTTGCAAGAAGTTGACCTTTGTGATGCTGTCGCATCTCTAACTTAAGATGTGAGTGAAACCTTATACACTCATTTTGGAGGCAATTATTGTATATTTGGACCAGATACCAAACACATATTCAAGCAGACAGCGCAAGTTTGAGACAAGCTAAAAAGAAAAGAAAAGAGTTGACCAGAAGTTATGCAAGATTCATTACTTGCACATCCTACTGAGCCATTCAGATGTTAGGGCATTAGTTAATCATGTTTAATAGTCAATGCATCCCCGGTTCAATGCGAACAAACAAAAGTTTAACAGATTTGCACACATTCAGTACTTTCCACAAGGACAATAAATGGTAGTTGCAAATGTAACAGAAGTACTTCAAGCCATTAAAAACCACACGCCAAGCTATCTACTTGGCATGTACTAACCAGATTCACATACATGGAAACTAAAGAAAGAAGAAGAAGAGGTCGTATACATCCGCACTAGCAATGTCTCAATTTCCGGTTGGATTAGGAGTATTCTTCTCTAAGATCAATAAACTAATAAGGTTGTAATCTAGACCCAACAGCATGCTTCAAGCTAACAATAAGGAGTAATCATTCATGATCAGTAATTAGCTTACCCTTTCCAACTCCCTGAAGAGCACTTAATGGCTGCCAAAGGGCTGAAAACGTGATACCAATGCTAAAGAGATGGACGGTGCTTCCAGACATCCACATCATGAACCCCATCATCATCAAATTCTTGAATGGGGCTTGCGCCACCTCCCACGCTTTCTGTTTACAAAATCACAGCAGTACAATTCACAGCTTATCTCATTGATGCTTGGATCGAAGCTCTTGTACCACACTGAATTACCCAAAAAAAAAAAAAAAAAAAAAAAAAAAAAACCTTTTGTTTGATTAAATGCTTAAAACTAATCCGTATCGACTTAGTATTTCCAAAATATGGTGTTATCTATATCCTGATGTTTAAACTGATAAAAAGACCGCAATCTATACGCGTGGTCTTTAGAACTGAATCTCAACACTTGCACACTCTTTGTCACGTCAGCTCAAAACGCATACAGCTTCGGATCCGAAGATCCTCACTAGACCATTAATAGAAGTTCCGCAGTGGAAAGGAGGAGTACCTGAGCTTTCCAATTAGCTTCGGCGTCCTTCTTTTGTCGGGCGACTGCCGAATCATCCTGCGGACAAAAGCAAAAAAGGGGAATTGATGGATTATAAACAAAACCCACGAATTCGATGCCCAAACCAGACCGAATCAAGAACACGCGAACTCAATCGGACGAGGCGAACGAGCTTGCGGGGGCGTACCTGATCGGGAGAGGCGCGAGAGAACCCGAGAGGATCGGGGATGTCGCGGGAGGCGGGAGCGATCGAATTGTCGGTGAACTCGACCGCCCATCGCCTCCCCATCCCCATCACTCCCTTCCCCTTCTCCATTGGCTTCGCCTCGCCGCCGGTCTTGGTCGCTGCTCTATCGATTTCTTGGCGATCTCGGCTGGTCTTCTTCCTGCCCCAACTCTTTCGCTCTCGACCTCGCGGTGGCTTTCCTGCCTTAGAGAGATCTCGGAGTAGGCCTTGCTGCTGCTTTGGATGGGCCCAACGGGGGAGGAGATGGAGGAAATCGTTGCGGCCTTTTTTGGCCCAATATCACTCTCCCATGCTATTTCTTATTTATCTTTTCTAATATGTAAGATTCTTATTTTAGAAAAAAAAAAGAGAGGATTTTATTGGCGAGTTAATTGGATAATCATTTAGCAATCAGATGATGAAAATTTGGAAAACGCTTTTCGTCATATGTGTAAGTAGTATTGTGAAAATCAAGATATTCTCCGCTAGAATTGATAAAAATAAGAAAAGATGGAAGTTCCCTTGTGTTGTTTAGCTAGAATTCCATCCATTTACTTATATTATTTAAAATACTGTCGGACGTGCTAAAAAGTTTTATAACAAAACAGATGGGTATCTTAATGAAAATCATGAAACATTTGAATGAAATTATGCAATCAAATTAATTGACACTGAGTTTCAACAAAAAACTGATATTTTTATAATTATTTCTCTACATAGTCATACAGCGAAGAGACTAAATTGAAACACTAAAGTGAAATCAAGTATTTTTTCTTTAAGATAATGTCCTTAAGCTTAAGGTGACCAGGAAAATCGACTTGGAACTTGAAATTTTTTTTTTTCCTAATTACACAATTTACTCTCTTTTTCCCCCCTAATGAACAGAACAGTCTTAATGCTGATAAATCATTAGAATCGACATTTTGGTTCATAAATTTGATCTTTCTTCTTGAAATATTTTCTGGAGTGTCCTTCAATGATGGCATTTCGTAAGACTTGCGTCCAAGAGGGTTAGAATCTATTCCTCAGGCGAGAAAGACAGACATGAAATACAAGAGGCCGGCCTCTTTGTAAGCCATTGTTTCCAGGCATGGGACGATTACCATGAAGGGTCTGATAACAGGACAAACCTTGAGTTGAAATGGTCACCTAGTCAAGACAGACAAAGATTTTCCTGCTTCTTCTCATCTGGATCTTCGGTGTTGAGTGAGCAATCTGCCAGCGGTCAAGATGGAAATGCGCTATATTGAGCTAACTTGGCAGTACAATTGGGTTCTTGCTGCACTGTAAATTGAATGTATCCAATGCTTTTTGCTTTTATTAGTAGGAGGATAACTCACTCCTCCCTGAAGGATTACACGGCCTACGTAATGTATGATTTGGCGATGAACTTCAAACTACTACTGTTACAATGAATCAGTGTTGTGGGAAAAATCTACGATAACAAAAAGCCTCTCGCCCATGTTTTCCAACAAACCATCCCGCCTAGAACAAAGTCCAGGAGATCAAGCTATGTTGCGTTGTACTGAGGTAAGAAGCTTCTTTGCTTGACCAGCTCATCGAGATCGTGAACGATCTTAAACACAGCATCAGGCCTAGCCAGCTTCAATGCGTTTTGCGACATGGCCTTGAGCTCATCTGCTTTTGGGCCGAACCATTCTGCGACGATGTTGGCTATCTCTTTTGGTGATTTTGAGAACTTCCCAAATCCGTTTTCCACCACGTAAGGCACATTTCCCACTTCCTGTCATCAGCCAAGTAAAAATTGGTTGGAGAGGGATTTCAGAATTCGGCCAGCAATCATTAGGAAAGTGTTGTGGAGATACTCCCAAAGAAATGGATTAAAAAAAATTCAAACATTCTGAAAAGGCAACAGATAAGCCAGGTTTTGACCCCAAAAAACATAAGGAAAAAAAAAAGATAATCCAGGTTTCCATGGAAACTCAGGAGTCATCTCAACCCACAATAGCCTTCACATCATCAAGACCATTAGGTCCTCCAACAATGCTCCACCATGTTCATGAGCACTTCTCAGTTGTTCCCTTGCAAATGATAACCACCTAGTGTGCCCCCCTCAATCTAGTCCCAGTCGGGAGCTACTTTCAATTCCCTAGCAGTAGGAAGTGCACACACATTCATTTTTCAGTAGTTCCTTCACTCAAAGACACCATTCTCATCTTTATCATCAGATAAAAATCATAGCAGTTTGGTTTTAGCTGCACTAATTTTCTAAAGCTAGCTTTCATAGAGCAATTGATATTCAACTCCACAAAGCATAATTTTCTACCTCAAAGGTGATCAACTCAGCTTAGTGGCCCTAGAAAAGAGGTACAAAACATAACCTCTGAATCTATAGTTCATGTTGTACAATGTGCGTCTATGCCACCTCACTGCCTCCAGTTGTTTATTCACAACCATGTCAAATATCCACAGACAACATAACAAACTAGGGAGATCTTTCATGTCTTTAGAAAACTTACATATTCACTGTCTAACTTTATATCTCAAGAACAGTGAATTTTTTTGGAAGAAAGTTTCAGCATTCACTTTCACGATTCATTTGTCTATATAGAAATGCTGCTCCCATGCTGTGAAGTAAGGTTCCTTCGACAGAACAACTGACTACAACTTAAATCACCCACAAGATGGACACAAATAAATTCCAAAATGAGGATTCTCTGAAAAGATACTGAACTGAAAGTGGAAAAAGACCGTTTTACTTCAAGCCAAGACTTACCTGCCCTGCTATATAATCATTAAGAATGATAGGGAGACCTCGAATCATCGCCTCTGCAATGGTCCCAGGGCCCGCCTGAAAAGAGACTTATCAGTAGACATTTAACATAAACAAGAGAATCATACATTCAATGGTCCTGATAGGTTTACCTTCGTAATGATGCAATCACAAGCACCCATGCATTCCTCCATTTTGGTGACAAACCCCTTCACCTGGATCATTGAGTAATTTCTTCAGCACATAGCACAAACGCATGGAAGAACAGAAGCATGCCAGTTAATTCACGTTTCTTTCATTTCCAACAATCTTATTACTTGACTTTCTGCATTAAGCATTGCAATCTTTGAAGTCATCTTAACAGCCAAGAAAAGCATCCACTGGTAGCACATAAAAAGGGAAAAGAGCAAGAAAAATGTAAAATTAAGCTTGCAGAAGCATATAGAAATAGGTCAAATTCAAGGGATGTTATTAGAAAATCAAAACCAGTTTTTGTTCATTTCAAAATTTAGACGTAAAAGTTAAAAACAATCATAACATGTGAGATTCATTGGCCTGATAGAAGTATGGCTACAAGCATGAAAAATGGCGGTAAAAATATGTAGGCACTAAGCAACACATTGACAAAGGCAGATGTGATCAAGGCTTTAGTAGTGACTTGGAAGGATAGCCCATCAAATACCTGCACAGGAATCTTCCAATCAATTGAACGCAATCTATTGGTGAGCTTTTTGTTGCGGCCACAGATAACAAGGATCTGACCAATTGGCTTCATAAGATCCTTATCATACAATGCATCCCCTAGTGCATGAGCAGTGGCTTCAATTGGACCCATTCCTTCCCCTCCTCCCATCAACAAGACAGCTGGAAGATCCTCATCCATACCCAGTTCTCTTCTTAGTTCATCCTATCATTAAAAATGAAAATTTCAGCTTAAGGTACATGGATCTTCCACAGGAATCAAAATTGTAGTGAGGCAGTTCAATAAAAAAGGAATGTTCTCAACCCAATTTCAATTGATCAGTCACAGTTTAAAGAAAAATTAGAATATACTTAAAGTTCACAACTCCATTCCACTGTCAACAAATGCCGGGGCACATTCATAAATGAATGTTCCTAAAATATTTAAATGCCAGCATAAATTTTTTAGGACACAATCCAGATCCAGAATATAATTACACATACAGCTAAAAATGCAACATATCTGTCAAGGAGAGATGACAGTTAACATATGGAACCCAGTCACCAACCTTTGGCCTGACAGGCTTAACAAATGAAGGTCTCACAGGAAGGCCATACACCTTAATCTGTGAAGGCTGCAATCCAGCTTTTAAGGCCCTCTTTGCTACCTCTGCCGAAGGGCAGTAACACCTAGTCACAAGCTTATGAAACCTGGCAATAGAGAGATCCAAATCAGAACCACCCTGAGAATCTGTATTAACAAGAGCAACAATGTTTGACAGACCATGTAGGATGGCAAGTGCTTAAATCTGTGATAACCGTGGTAAAAACAATCTTCTTTAGAAAACCCTTTGCCCTTAGAATACGAAGCGGAACGTGTTGCATGAGTGGATGTACACTAATAATAATGTCAGGTTGGTACTTCATTAGTCCTTTGGCAACCTCTCTGCAAATAAGCAAGAATAAAATGAGTATTCATCATTGTCATGACATAGCCACAAAAGACCATATAATTAAATCAATAGAAACACTTTTCTAATGCGTGTATTTGAAAAATAAAACAAATGCTTTGTCGTAAAACATAATTGCTTGATCACCAAGCACATCTGATTATTGTTCTTCTCTTATTTAAGTGAGTTTGAACAGGTTTCCCTTTGCATTCCAAGCCAAATAGGACTCCTCATATGTGAGAAGTGATTTGGAGATATGCCTGTGGTTACCTTAATTCAGCCACACATTTAAGTTAACTGGCAGCAAATGATTCTGTCAATTGACAGGACATGCTCTAAAAGTAATTAACCTTGTCATCTTTAATTCTTCAAACTGGAAGAATTGGATTTAAAGGATGGTGAAGAGCTCCACCATTGGCTGAAGTAACTCATTGCAAGTCTTCGAAGAAAGATGGTCAAAATTAATAGATCAATTAGAGAGGATCCTCCCATTGTCCGACACTACAGGCTGGCCAATGGCTTACATTAGGAGTTATTATTTCTACGGGGCTGTGACTTTCGGTGGGAATGAGGAGACTTATCCTGCTACTGTCCATGGAGGAACTTGTACTACAGCTAGAAAGTATGGCTACAAGGGCAGTATGGACAAGAAAAAGGGCTTAGCATGAAGAGGATTGTATCATGAGAAAAGAAAGGAGATCAGACTCTTTCTTCCAAATATAAATATACAACATGGATTATCTTGTGACATTACCTGTATAAACTAGTGCTGGTTGGGATAAAATCTTTTCTACTCTTGCTAAAAAATGCAGCGTTAAAATTCAACTTATAAGGCATCTTGCATAAACAACTAAGGAGAAATTGGAGAGAATAGGATATAGGAGAACTGCAATGGCTTATTTCTATAAAGCAAAAGAGTAGGACTAGGAGTATTAAAGACAAATAAATTCAGCTAAAATGAATGCCATTTATACATTACAGTGTGCCTGTACATGAGTTCAATGTGGTAAACATTTTAGCTACCATAGTTGCAGAAGACACACTAACAGAAACTTGAGGTAGTTACTAGTTACTCAGACTCTTTCTTCAAAAGCTTGCAAGGCCGTAGTTACTAGTTCTACTCCTAGTACATCGAGATTTGGGTTTTCACTGAGTATGAACAATATCTGCAGATGCCTAGTAGTAGTGGGACCAAAGGCTCAGCAAGAGTAAGTGTTAGCATGTATGAAGGAGATTAAGAAAGATAAAGTTGACAAGGAGAATATTGGCAGGACATGCCTATGAGAGAAGCTCACCGAGCTATAAAAGTTGAAGTAGCAGCAAAGTTCGATTGATGAATAATTCTCGGAGCACTTCCATAATAGGTCATCTTCCACAAGGGCCCATGTTTCACCAAGAAGTTATAGCTTCTAGGCAACTGGTTAAATGGCCAAGGTGTATGGTCTGACCACAAATCAGTAACAAATACCTGCAATGAGAACTCTTTAAAACACAACATATTTGATCCACTAATCTGCCAATTGTGACACACATCATTTTCCCTAAAAATCATTTTGATCAGCAATTTCGCAAGCCAGTAAAAGATTGTGGATATGAAGCGAGGAGAAACTCATAAAAACTTTTGTCCACTTTTGACTTAAATCCCACATGCAGCTTTTCTTGTTGCAAAAGGATCTTTATTTCTTTTGTTTCCATCAGACATACGAAGTGCCTGCTGAGCATTAAGTCTAGTTGATTTTGGACCTCACATTTGAAGACTCAACAACCTAGAATCATGTCAACCTTACTTTACATTCCTTCAGCAACTACCATACTTCAACAAAATGAATCTCATGTGTACGCTAAACTCCCACACTTTATTAGCCATTCATATTTATCAACACTTCCCATGAAATAACTTAATCCAAATAAAATCAGACAAACTTTGCAAGTAGAATTAAATTTAACATTAACAGGAATAAACTTGACATGGTGTGACTTTTTTTCCTGTCACGGACTTAGGACAATTTTAGCCAGATGAGCGCATTAGCTTTAGACCCGCTTATTCAGGGCAAACAAGAAGTTGATCCGGCAAGGCATTGTTCATGATCCCTCAGCAACCAAACAAAATCTGAATAATGAAACCAAGTCCTAAAAGTTAATCCACCACTACTGACCTGATAATCATCCCCAAATTCTTCATGAAAAGCTGACTTGATGGCTTCTGCAGAAGCTCGATGGCCACCGCCAGTATCGCTCATTAAAATGAGAACTTTCTTTGGGGCATCAGCCTCAACACCATTGACATGTACCCCATCATCCACCAAGACACCACAGCCATCATATCTCAACCCATTATCGCTATCCCCATAATTATTACCACTATCACCATTACCGTTACCTGAATCAACCCGAACGGAAGCGAACCCAATTGGTATTCTCTCACAATGGAACCTAATAGCCTTATTGAAGTCGCTAAGGAGCCGGCGAATGCTCGAAGCACTGCCTCTGGTGCTCAAACTCAAGGAAGAACAAAGCTTTGGCGTCTTAAAACCGATTGAATCGTCAAAGTAGAGATAATTAGACAAAAACGAAGAGTACCCTTCAGAATTTAAGGTGCGGGAGTTCGAGTTGAGCGCGAGGTGACCCAACTGGGACACCAAATCAGAGAGAACACCGGGTTCTTGATGCAAGGTCGAAGGGGGACTCATGGTCGATCTTTTCAGTGATGAAAGGTCTCGAAACCGCAGCTTTGTTGTTACTTGGGCTTAATCAGTCCATGGTGGTCTTTATCAAATGGGAATTAGCCAGAGGCACAGAGGAACAGACTGGGAGCGCAATGGAGACTGAAAGAGAAAAGGGTCAAGCGGAAGGAGGGGTTTTTATAACTGATGACGGGAGGAAAGAAAATTCAGAGAGGTTTGTAACCACATAGAGAGGATTTAGGGGAAGAGAGAGAGAGAGAGGAGACTTGGGAATCGAAGAGAAAAAGAATACCTTTATTTAAGTGGGGATGTGGAGGAGCAACCAAAGGCAAACTGGCAGAAACCAAAGAGCAGGCTGAATCATAAAGGATTGGGTTCGGTTGCCTTTGGCTGGTAGTCTTTTGATCCATTCAAAACTTGTGTCTGAATTTGGTGGGGGAGCCACCACATTCTCGGCTCTGGCCGTGGGGAGCAAATGGGTGCGTGCCACGTCAGGCACTGGCCCCTTCTTTCTTTCTTTTTTTGGTCGGAAGCCCCTTCGTCACTTCGATGATGATGATGAAGGGGATGGACAACGTGAAACCTTTCTTGTGTCTGGTAGAAGATGGTGCCATCTATATCGCGCTTAATTATCATTTTTCAATGGGGCTGAAAATGAACCGACAACGGATGGAACGAGCTTTGGAGAAGAATGAATGCAATGCTCCTGAACATGTTTCTTGCAATGAAGGGAGCGTGACTTTTCGTTAAAAAGTTCAAAGGGAAAGAGCAGCTTTGCTAATTATCAGTTTTAGCTTTCAATGGGGATTTTGCATTCAATGACCTTGACATTAAATTTTTGCAGCAACCAAATTGCTTGGATGGCAGCAAGACCGAGGTCCAGCTACTGGTTCAAATCGATCTGGACCCATGAGCTTAGCTTTGAATGAACTTGAGTTTGAAAAATGATCTTGCAAACCCAACCCATTCATATGCAAAATAAGAGAAATAAGATTCATTCCAAACTCAACACAGACACGGATCCTCTTGCATTATGTATTTCCCTTTCAAATTGAAGTCAATGACTATATCAATGATCACATAAAAAGCAATGCAAGCTTAACAATTGATGGTTCTTTATTGAATCTTTTTTTATGTGGTGTTGGATTTGATATGAAAGTTACGCCTTCGTTAGGTGAAAAGGAAGTTCCAAGAATAATAAGTGACATAACTAACTAAAAGTGCTTTTCTTTTTTTTTGGGTCGGAATCCTCAGTGCTTTAAGCATCTATTGTTTTGGTTTATTCAATAGAATTTCATAGCCATATGCTTCAATAGGCCTAAGACTCAAATATCACGAAAGAGCATAAGAGCCAATCAACACTAGTTCAACTGTACGCCAATCGCGGTCATACTCGTCGAGCTTTTGGACCCATCTCTTTTTCTTGGAAGATGATGGTGCGTGCAATAGCACTTAGAACGTGGCGTGGCACGAGAAAATTACAAAGCGCCTCGCTTGATCCTCGATCAACCAATAGCTCAGAAGAAAAGGAGGTCAAATTTTCTATTTGCACTGAAAGGAGCACGTGGTACACATGCCATGGACCGTGTCCTCTTTTCATGGGGTATTTGAAAATCTTGAATGGGATGACTCACCGTCCATTCCATGGTGGTCAACTGAATTTGGCCCCCTCTTATCCACCGTCCAAAGGTTCTAGGTTGTGACCCTCGTTTTCATATCTGTACCTTTAGAAAAAGTGATCTTTTCTTTGCATGCTAAGAGAATAAAACGAGACTCACAACCTCATTTCTTGCTTCTTCTATTGTTATTCCCCGTCCAACAATAATGCAGAAAAGAAGGAATGGAAGTTAATAAAGGCAAACAATTTGAGACGACTCTCTCACCTTTACTTGCTTAAAAATATAAATAACCGAATGTCATAATCTAGAGATTGATGGGCCTTATTTTGATGAATTGAGCTCAATTGCCATACTTTAGAATATATTGTATACGAAGTGTCAAAAGTTCATTTGTTTTGTATTGTTTTTTAATAGTATCAATAGGTCGAGATTTTGTTTTTGCTGGATTTTTTTTTGTAGGTAGAGTTAGTTGTTGGTGGCACTTACCAAAGTTGTCCATGAATGATGTTCTTGAGTGTTTTTCGACCTCTCCAACGGGAGTGGGCCTGCATTTCCACTCTCCTATTCCCTTTTTTCAGTCTCAAGTGAGGAAATGAAATCATACTGGGCTTGAAATCCATTATCCAAACCACTCACTTGGAAGGTGGATCTGTCCTCCATCCCACTCTCCCTCCCTTACAAGAAACAGTGTCGCCCAAAATTCAAAAGGGGAAACAGATTTGGATATTATCATCGAAATATATCTCGCATCGCTTAAATTAGAAACGCACAAGCCTATATTTACAAAAATTTGTTGGATACACAATTGGTATGGAGAAAATTCTATATCAATTGCGTGAATTCATGACATATGTCATTAATAACAACTTTCGAAATCATACAAGATAAATGTCTATAGATTTTTGCGGGCTGGAAAGAGCGATCGGCATGACGACTTTCTCTTGGGCATTAGATTGTGCAAGAACAAGAAATCCTTAGTTTGGATACTTTGGTAGGACTTTGTGTGACGGACATGGAGAGAATACAATCTCAAAGCCCAAATTGAACAAGTCCATAGGATGGGAAATGCGTGAAGCATGAACCCACGAGTGTCAAGCTTTTCGGCTTCCGACTTCCTCTTGCCAAAAGCCCAAATTGTGGAAAAGAAGGAAGGGTCGTCGAAAGCTTTGATTTTTCTCGGAGGTCCGAACAAAAAGTGGTCCCCAAGGACAACGTTTTCGTCCGCTCGCAGTTAAAATCTTCTTTCTTGGCAAGAAGAAGAAACTGGCAAACATTCGTTAGGATTTCGCCTCGTTCGCCCACTGGAATTGTCCCAGCAAAACCATCGAAGAAGTTTTGATTTTTCTGTCGTTCTCTGCTATAAATCGGCTTCTTCGAGCAAATTCTTTAAATTTTCGAGAGACCCAAAAGATGAGCTGTGCCTGCTGTTGGAGTTGCAGACCCTTGATTGTGCCCAGGTCATCCGTAGGTTGTGGGAGTTCACAGGCCCGTCGAAATGCAGTCGGTGTAATTTCACCTCATGGTTCGAGGGGGAGGGGTAAGAGGTCTAGGTTCGTCGGTGTGAGAGCTTCGATGGTGGATTCGTACGAGAGCTCCTCTGATTTCATTAAGCGCATGGAGCAGGCCTGGTTGATTTCTCAGGTACCCTTTGGTTTTGTATGTCTTGATCGAGTATTGTTGGATGCCTTTAAGTCTATGTGTATGAACTTTTTCCATATGCTGTTTGAGTTTTTGAAGTGATTCAGCTTGTTAAAGTATGGGGCTTTGGTGTAAGATTGAGAATTCGTTAATAGAATATATCTCATTTTTTCTATGGTTGCTCCGTTGTTTTGGATGTTATAATTGAGTGGTAATTTCTTTGCAGTGCATATTGACTGGAAGAGTTTAGAATAACAAGGGATCACTTATGTTGAATTGAGTTAATTTCCGCATGAGCATGCTGAGATGATGAATTGAATTGACTGAACGAGTGGGATGAATCAGGTATCGAGTCTACTCGAATTGTTGTTATCATTGCTTACTGGGTAGTCTAAGTTGCATAAATGTGGAACTTTTATGCTGGAGTATTGTGAAGGTCTCTGGATGTGTAAGTTCTTTCTAGTTTGTTGAGGACTATTAAAATTGCAAGTGGTCTTATTTCCCCTTGAATTGTGTGAGCAACACTGTATTAGCATTTAGCTGAACAATTCTCAGCATGTTCATTCATGTCGATGTCCTGGAGAAAGAGCTGTAATATCGGCATCGAAATTCCCTTGCCAAGAAACCACATCTTGCTTTGCTCGACCAGAAACCTCCTCAATAGAAGACCAAGAGCTCTTTATATTTTGCTCCGCATAGATCCTGCTATGACAAGCACTTCATTCAAGTTAGCAGTTGCCAGGCAAGTATGCTTGAAGAACTGTTTAATGGTTCTCGAACACCTTCCTTTCACAGCTGTTGCAGCAGTACACGATACACATAGCCATGACTCATACAATCATTTTATGGTAGAAGAGAGTAGTCTTCTAATCTAACTTTGAATAGCCCTCAATTTGTCCATTAACAATATCATAGTTCCTATCTCCTGTTTTTTGCACCAGTTAATTGCACATTGGTTAATTGCTTGAGATTGGTTCTTGTTCTTCAGAATTATGACATTTGATTATGCTTGCTGGACTTATGGGACTGTACTCTCTACTCTTTTAGCTTCAATGAAGCCTTTTTTTTGTGATGAAAAATATCATAGGCTAAACTCGCTGCTTTTGGACACTGCATGCAATAAGAATGTTACCGACTTGGTTGAAGATTGGGTTCTTTGGGGAACAATTTTATTGGTGAGGGGCAAGAGAGTCCCGGAGTCCCCTATGATGCATTTTTGTTAAAGAAGACTACTACTCCATGACTTCCGAAGCCTTCATTAGAAACAAGTTATCTGTGAGAAAGTTTGCTATATGTATATGTTTTTAAAGCTTTTCTCGTTCTTTGGAGGTGAGAGGCTTTGATGGTTTGTCTGAACAAATGCAGCTAAATGGGGTTATGGTGTTTCTTAATAGTTAATCAGATACGTGTGATGTTTGACAGAAAATAAGGAGGAACAAAGTCACCTTCAGATCTTATAATGTTGTTTCAATAATGCATGCAGCAACCTAGGCCAGTAGCTTGTTCCTCTTGCAACTCAAAGGGGCATGTAGAATGCAAATGGTGTGGAGGTACGGGTTTCTTCATCCTTGGAGACAACATGCTCTGCCAAGTCCCTTCAAGAAATACAAGCTGCGTCATATGTGGTGGAAAGGTAAGTGCATGGCTCAATTAAAACAATGCTAATGTTACAGAATCTAGTTCATGCAATAACAAAAGAGGGACAATCGAATACAGTTCTTAAGGGTGTGACCATGAATTTTGTAGGGTTCAGCATGCTGCTCAGACTGTAAGGGGACGGGGTTTCGAGCCAAGTGGTTGGGACAGCCTACCACTTCGAAGTAGTGATGTGCTACTTGGCGAATGTACCGTGGCTTTGTAAAGTTTCCCAGCTGTGCTGTTTTAGCTGTTCTCTTTTCCCTTTTCACAGTCTAAATACAGAGAGTTGCAACACAGTTTCGTTGTTTCAAGAGCACACCATTCGTTTCAGGTTTCACACTGACGTGTATCCTGTAAGATTTCCTGTAAAATCAGATGTTTTATTCTTTCTCAGCGTATTCATTGTTGCTGGTGAATGGCCTAAAAAATTTGTCTTGCAGATTGAAACTGAAAATCTGTGTAGCAGCAGTGTGTGGAGCCTCTCTAGTAAACATGCTCATCTTGCCCGGACAAGCAAAGATTATATGTTGGCGTAGGATCAAAATTCTGAATGAGGCATTGTGTTATCTAGCTTTATGGGATGGACATATTTTCTGAATTCATGTAGAGGCATCTCCTGTAGACTTAAAATTGCGAGGTCGGGCCGTGTAAGCCGGAAAGCTAGGACTTCAGTTCGGATGAGGCGGTGCAGTCTATAAGGTAATCTAGATCCAGAGTTTAATCGGAAGCGTCAACTCTGGCTTTTAGGAGCCTGGAGATCATGAAGGGAAAGGGCTCTCGAGTCGATACACATGCAGTATGACTTACGTAATCTATCTTCAACACTGCCTTATAGGTCGTATCTGTGGAATTTCTTTATGTCACCAAGTTATGATATATCGAATCTTGAGAATTCTGGAAGAGACGATAGACAATTGGGGCACTTCTATGGTAGCTCAAGTGCGCCATACAGCATTACGGCGTGCCGTCATGATCAAGTACAAAAATGTCATTACATGTAATAATGATCTTAAAAAGCAGTTACAAAATAGGTGGATGCACGATACGGTACATGCGTTCAAGGATTAGTATAGTATGAATCGTATTCTTTTAAGATAAAGTTTTTCACATGTTTTCCTAACTATGGACCAAACCAAACAAATAAAAATCATTTCGGAATGCAATTAGCAATCAAGGTCTAAAATTCCATCCATGGCTAATTTTGGAATTCGAAGTTCGGTCAATTTGATTGCTAATTATCTTGTTGGGCCTTGGTTGTTCTTGATTATGAATATAGTCATAATTTTCCTGAACAAGATCGTTGCCATGCGAAGAAAACAAGAACCGTAAAATCACCGAAAATCCAGAGGCCCGTAAAACGGGAAAACGTTTAATCTCATTAAAACTGCGAATTACGAGGTTACGGATCCCAGAGCCCACGAAGCTAAGACGGCCCGTCGTTTCGTTCCCTTCTCCTTCACCTGGCAATCTCCGTACCGTACCGGCGCTGCATTCATTTCCATCCTCCATAAGCAAAAGGCAAGAGAGAGCAAATGGCGAGCGACGAAGCAGAAGAGAGAGTTCTGGAGATTCAGCTGGAGCTCCAATTGGAGGAGCAGAAAGACTCTCTTTTATCACTCAAGGAAGCCCTCGCCTCCGACCCTGCCAATCCTGAGATCCTCGCGGTGCGCGGTCCTCCTCTTCTCCCCTCGTTCATCTTCTTCTTGGTTTTGGTTTTTTATTTTCTGGGCACCGCTTTTGGTCCTTGGAAATTTATCTCTGTTTGGTTTTTGAGAGCTTCTTATCTGGGTTTGATCGTTCATGGGGTAATATGCATCTTGGGGGAGTTTCTCGAGCATTCTTGTGTGTTCTCCGTTGCTTTGCTTGTAATGTTTGATTGGTGCTGAGCTCAGTGGAAGCTGTTGAGAACCCCAAGTCACAATTTTGAATATTTTTTGATGAATGCTTGAGAAACCCAAGAGCAATCAGGGAGAGATTGTATTATGTTAGAGGTACTGTTGTGTTGGGCATAATTATGATCAGCTTATCTCTAGTTGCGGGTTACGGAGGGAGTATGCATTTTGAGTTATGTTTGGATAAAGATACTTGTTGGCTGTAGTTTGCATCGGTGAATCCTGCATTAGCGGGTCAATGCTTTAAGACGAACTCTGTTTGCATGGTGAAGCATATGTATGATGAATCACATGCGTGTAAGGTCCTCATCCATGGAAAGAGGGTGCTAGTGGTATTTTCTTTTCCTTCGGCTTCCAATATGCTCTGCCTCCCCAGGTTCATGAAGAGCTTGTTTCGGCAATAAGAGATGCAGAGGAAGGGCTGTTTCACCTTAAGCGTGCACGCTTGTTACGGGAAGTTGATTCGGTGGTACAGAAGTCAGATTCTGCCACTGAGGATGTTAAGGTGGAGTCTTTGGATCCAAATGATGTTGAAGCTGAGCCTCTGGAGGAGCAAAGGTACTCCATTGGGTCAAAATGTCGATTTCGCCACAGCAATGGTCACTGGTATAATGGTCAGATAGTTGGATTGGAGGGCTCACAGTTGGCTAAAATCTCTTTCCTCACGCCGACAACTGAAAATATGCAGGTCAGTTCAGCTTTCGTTCTTTTCTCCCCCATTACTATAAGCATAGGCTCATGTATAACGTTTGTTTCAGCAAAATCAACTTAGGACAACAAAATAAAATACAATTAGTATTCATGTCTCTATTTGAGTCCTTGATCGAGATCCTGATAGTAATTTTAGCTTGGCCAGTCTGCAATTGCCCTAACGTAGACTAGTAGGCTGTTAGAATGACATTGTAGGCACTTCCGTTTTAAGATAATTCAAGCTGCTTAACTGCTATCGCTGGCCACAGTATGAAAGCAGTGGGGGCTTTTTAACCTAGCCTTTGAGTATCTTACGTGGAAAGTTTATGAGTAAGTGTTTGCCAAAATGTTTATGAGTTAGTGTTTGCCAAAATGTTTTTCTTATTTAGATCACATGAAACCAACTAATAGATTGTGAAGAATAAAGCAAAGCAAACTTCCATATGAGCAAATATGGATATATAAGACAGATGGCATTAACCATACATTGAAGCTATTGCATGACCTGTATAATCTTTGGGATGCACAATTTATTATTTGGAGGTTTTGTTCATTCCTACGATTTATGAAAGTTTGCTGCCTTTTTTTTGACCTTCGTGCAAATGGATGTATCAGCGACTCTAGGTAGTGTTTCGCCAGAAAGAAAAAGAGTTCTATCCTATCTCTTCTTTACCATATTTTGTGAGGGTATCCACAATTTGTCGTGCTTTTGTGTCTTGTATTGTCTGGATCAGTTTGTACTTTGAACCACCTAGTCAGGTAAATGGAATGTCATGCCCGCATCACATCCTAAACATAAAAAAAGTACGTTAATTTGAATGAGAATATATATGGGCCAATTCTTGGTCCTGGTGAATTGTCTAAACTGCTTCTCAACTTTTTGGAGGCTGTTTGAATAGCCTTTCCTGTTGTGAAGATTATGATGTTAGGCACTGGGTGTAGATTCTATTAACACCCATCTTTAAGTTCTGATTGGGCATCTGCATGTCTTTTTATTGTTTCTGACACTATTTTAATAACTGCATTAATGATTCTCTCTTTTAGGTGTCTTCTCTAGAAGTTTTCCTTTGATCTATCTGTACAGCTCTTGGATGAAATATTTGCGTGTTATTTGGTGGATGTGCCAAAAGAACAATTCTTCATGTTTGCTCGACTGTGATTAGTGTCACATGGTGGATCAAAAGCTCTCGATATGGTGTGAAATTTGACTAGTTATTATGAGACCACTAATGCTAGACCACCAAAGTGCAGATATGCAAGTTCTTTCTGCAGCAACGATGTCGGTTTGGTACTAGCTGCCGCTTATCACATGGTATGTTGTGACTAAAAGAACAAACACAATCTGCAAAGTGTCCAGAAAAATTATAAATTTCCCTTGTTTTTGCTACAGATTCTTGACACCAAAGGTCATCTGCATTTGTCCGACAGTTTTATTATGTTGCTTCTTTGGCAAGATATATAGCTCCTCTTTTTTTACCTTGGAGCTTCATCTTGTCCCAAATATGATACCAATCTAAATCCTGATATTTTATTGTATCTTTTTTGTTAGCATGTCCCACCTGACATTCATGTATGTCTCAGGAGTAGATGTTCCATTGTCATCCTTAAAGAAATTTGTCTCCACAAATTGGGAGCAGTCATTGGTAGGGTCCAGTATATGGGCAACGTCAGATAGTAAAGCAGGTGTATGGAGAGAAGCTGAGCTTGAATCATGGGATGATGAATGTGGTCTTGGACAAGTTGTTTTCCGAGATGATGGAAGCTCTGCAAAGCTTGGCATTGATTTTATAGCACTATCTGAGTATGCGGAAATCAGTAATGAAGAAGAGAGTGATTCAAGCTCAGAGCAATCTGACTCTAGTGACTATGAAGAAGAGGACCCTCAGGGTCTAGGCTTTCTTGAAAGCTCTGCAAAACAGAGGGGCGTCCAGACAGAAACTGCCATTTTTGCTAAGTGGGAGAATCACACGCGTGGCATCGCATCCAAGATGATGGCTAACATGGGCTATCGTGAAGGGATGGGTTTAGGCAGATCTGGGCAAGGAATGGTTGAACCCATTCCTGTGAAAGTCCTTCCACCAAAACAATCACTGGATGATGCCCTAAAGTCTGATGAGCAAGACAAAGATCACGAAAGTGGAGCAAAGAAGCGCAGCAGAGGTGGAAAAAGGAAACGTGAGAAGAAGTTTGCTGCGGCAGCTCGGGCGGCAAAAGATGCAGAAGAAAGGAGACCAGATGTCTTTAGTCTGATCAATACCCAACTTGCAAAGCATGGGGAGGCGTTGAATGGGAAGTCTGCGAAGAAGCAACAACTTAAAGATTCTGGGGAGAAGAAAATAGATAGGCAGGCTCTTGTTGCTTATGATGATGAGGTGAAGGAATTGCGAATTCAAGTGGAGAAGCTTGGAGAGATGCTCGTAAGGAACAAGAATGACAAGGTAGTGTCTGAGGCAGCCATGAGGAAGTTGGCTGAAACCCACAGAGCTTTGGCCGAGGCTGAGGCAGCCCATGCTTCTGCATCTCATGCGATCACGTCCAAGGAGAAAGAAAAGAAATGGCTAAAGTTTTGATATTTGATATCGTGTTCTTGTATACTACTATGGTACTTTGGTAACATGCTCTCTTAGTTGTGGATTTGAAGGTTGGCCATGGTGCTTGTATTTATGCATTAACGAGGGGTTGTATTTTCCCTCTTGAAAATGATTCTTAGTTATCCTAGTATGTCCATCAAACCAATGATTACATGAGTATGCACCTTTCTGCAACGGTGAAATTGATGAGACGCTTGATCTGGCTCTCATTAAATGGTATATTCACAAAATCTCCCCAGAGAACCCGTAAAATCTGTGGAACTGCTTGGGGTCGAGTACGTTACTACGTTATGTTTCAGGAGTATATTAGAGCTTGCAACAGGGTAGGTTTCAGCATTTGGAGTTGCATAAAGGGGAATATGCTTTCATGTAAATTGATATATTTAACGATGGGAGGAAGTTGATTTGGTTCTTTATTTTTTATTTTCGATACTATATTTTTAGGATTATAGTACCATTTATGCACAAGTTCCTTTTCCATAGAACTTGCGGAGAATGACATGCCGTTCCACAATCTTCACCAAAGAGCAACTTCAACGATTCTACCGTTACTAAGGAAGACAGTCCGATTAGAGTCTATTGGAACTACCGTTACTAAGGAAGACAGTCCGATTAGAGTCTATTGGAACGACCGTAACGGCAGCGAACAGAGTCAAGCAATTGCAAGGTATCATTGTCAAAGGACGAGCATTGCCTTCACGTTCCAAGTAACTAAATACAAATTTGCTACACCAACTACATTCTATATGGAAGTACTTCCTGTCATCCTTGAATAACTGGAAACATGATGAGCAACGATGAAGGACTCACAATCTCCTGTGAGTCCTGACGAAGTTTGTGGTATTCATAGTAATAGCTGTTGAACACACATAAACTCCACTGAAGCACACTGTAGCTGTCGCCAAGAGTATCACCTTCCACTGTCTAGCAGACGCTAAAATAGCCAATGCAGTCAATGCAGCAGCCAATGCGAAGAGCCCGTTTTTCCAAGCTTCAAACGCTTTCACAACTTCTCTGCATCCTTTGCAATGAATTACATGCCTGAAGTATCTGTTGGCCAAATTAGGAGCGTGCATTGTCCCAATACCTCCCTTGGCAGGTGACGACGCAGAGGCTCTGGCAACTAAACCGGCTGGTGCATGTTCCACCACGGCAGGCTCCTTCGGCATGGAAATGGTGCTGTGCCCAAAATGATAAGGCATTCCGTGCCCCACTTTGTCCATCCACTTCCTGTACTCAGCTACCCATGTGTCTGAGGACTTCAAGTTTAGGTAGAGCTGCTTCGTGGGAACTTTTTCTTTTATCAAAACTTCATTTTGTGATGAAAGAAATCCCATATCTTGCTCGAATACTTTACTTGCGTTCTGGTGGAAATACCATTTAGGGAACACTTTAGCCAAAGGAGATCTCATCGTCCCTCCAAACCTCACTATAAGCATGGACTTCCCTTGTCCAGTTGGCCTACAGAGGAATAGACCAGTGAAGTAGTGTTTTACTCCATTCTTGTCGACAAATTCTCTGTTGTTTTGAAGAACACATGGTGCTTCAAAGCGCAAAAAGTTAGGCAATGACTCATCTTTCTTTTTACCCCACCATCCTGCAAATCCTCGGTCTGTCCGTTCAGTTACTTGAAAACATAGGGGTTGAGCATCTTCCCTTTTTGCTGTCCAATCTGTTCTATCATGCGAAATAGGGATATGGGCTGGATCCATTAGGTTCTCCAGAAGTATGGAATGATCGTAAGGAAGCTCGTGGGTAGTCGAAGTGTCTTGAAAGCCCGGCCTAGCAAAATTCTCGAACCAAGGAATCTTGCTGAAGTTTGGTGGTGTCTTCTGAGACATCCACACCCACACAACTCCTTGAGAATCCCTCACCTCATATGTCTTAACACAAGCTGATCGTGGAATTTTTGCATCCGCTGGCAGCTGAAACATTAATAAAGAAACATTCTTTCATTTTCCATCAGTGGAGAGTGTGGTAAATCCATTTCTTGGCACAAAAAGAACTAGGTTGACAGACGAACCTGAGGTATCTTGACACATTTTCCCTCACCCTCGAACTGCCAACCATGGTACAAACATTCCAACCTACCGTCAATCAGCTGACCTTCTGATAGTTTTGCCAACCTGAAGAAGGGACTCCCCATCAAAAGGTTTAAACACCGACAACCATGTAAGTTAAGCAAAAACTTTTATCCTCATAAGAAGATTCAAGTTGACAGTAAAGCCTGCTAAACCCGAAACACTTTCCTTGAACTGGAATGAACACAGGATCGTGAAGCGATCTATAAATCTAGCTTAGCTTAGCTAGATTGTTAAGACAGGAAATGCAGGAGCTTTTTTCCGACTTAATAGCTAAAGCTCTATCTCGAGAGGCGAAGCAGATGGCCACGACCAACACAGCTCACTTCCCAAACTCTTCGCATTGCATTTTAAGAGCCAAAGTATAGCTAGAATATCCGAGTTAGCTCAACAGATTAAATGCATCAGACTAGTAACACCACTTATGGATGATCATCGCTCATCCCTTCTTCTCATGATATGAAGGAGAGAAGACTCAAAGTTATCTCCTTTTTAGCAAGTTGCTCAGCCAGAAAAGAAGAGAAAAAGAAAAAGAGAAAAGAAGATAATATCATCGAACACAAAATGAAGTCCTGTCCAATGACTGGAACAGGAGCCTGTTGCAAAGCCCGAGAGACCAAATCGATAAACTCTGTTATAACCAGCAATCAAGCTCAGAGAATGACAAACACCACAGGCCCTGAAAAAGACGGCGTTACCTGTGGGGACAGCGATCTTCGTAACACCTGAGCAAGTCGTCGCCGTCTCTGTAGAGGACGAGCTGCTTGTCGAACACGGTGAGGCCGAGAGGGGCGTCGTGGGGGACGTCGCTGGTGAGGTAGAGAGGGTACCACTCCTCCGTCCAGTCGTAGTCCGCCACGACTCTCTCCCCTCTGCGCTCCTCCTCGCTGGAGGGGCCCACGAGGACCTCGGCATCGCCGTCCTCGAGCGAAGGGGCGGCGTCCCTGAAGCCCGTCGAGACAGCATGCAATCTGAAGCCGGAAGTGGGTCTCAGAGGAGGGGACTTGAGGGGCGTCGGTGGGACGAGAGAGAGCTTGGTGGTGGTGGAGGAGGGGAAACGTAAGGGGTGGAAGTGGAGGAGAGACATGGGCGAGGGCGTAGAGTGGAGATGGGAGAGTGAAGGAGTGGTGGAGAGAGGAAGGATGGCAGGGGAAGGAATGAAGAAGAAGAAGAAGAAGAAGAAGAAGAAGCCATGATGGGAAGGGGAAGAGAGAAGTAAAAAGAGACGGGACGGAACAGGAAAGGTCGTCGGTCTTTTGCTTGGAGGATCGTTGCGCTTCTCTCCTCCACACAAAGTTTCGGCAACTGACCCTGCTACTAGGCCCTCCTCCGTCTGTCTCTTTGTCACCCCCTTCTCTTTTATTCGAGAAGTGCAATAGGACATTATTTTCTCAAATTAAGACTTAAAATGATTATATCAATCTAAAAATAAAATGTTTGAATTCACCTACTAGTGAATGACATTTCGCCTTTATTTTTCTTTCTTTTTACTATTTTTTTCTTTTCAAGTAGAACTAAAACTTACAAAAAAAAAAAAAAAAAAAACATAAACCCTTTGCTTGTGGTCACTATCTCACCCATTGATGGAGCGACAACCCTCTCTCAAATTTGGGTAAGATCGTTAGATCTTACCCAAGTTATTTGTTGGGATCCTCACCCAAGTGTTGGCAATCTTGTTAGCCATTACTTGTTTTTTGGTAAGGGTTTGGTTGGCGAGGGTCGTTGACCTTAGCCGAAGTGCTAACGACCCCGTTGGGCATCACTATTGCCCCACTAATGATGGGGCGATCCACCTATATTTTATCTTTTCTTTAAAAATAAAATTTTATCTTTTTAATTTTTTTTTATCCAATTTAATTTCAATTAAAATTAAAATTGCATTTGAATGGAAATACCTTTGAATGGTCAAAATAGTTTGCCAACTAGCAAAATTAGGTTTCGTTTAAAACCATCACAACTACTTTAGGTTTTTATTTGAAAAAATGAAGACACTTCGACCACTTATTTAAAACAAGATTACTTGATTCTTATTTGGAATTTTTTAATAAATTGTTTAAAAATATTAAATTAACTGAAAAAAATTAAAACTATGATAAAAGATGAAATCTCAATTTGATTGCAATATCATGTAGAATTTTGTGAATTTTCAAAATTAACTGAACACCCAATTAAATGTAGAAAAAGATGATTTTGTTAATCTAATTACGGGGATTTTGGGTTCCTTTTTGAACTCAAGCAAAGTGACAATGGAATTGATATGAGCAAAGAGCCTTGACACATTCCCTTGTCCAATCTACCAACAATATTTCATATTCTAATTCTACACATAGATTACAAGCCCACCAAATAGACTATTAAGGATAACTACATAAATAGTTCGTAAATTTTTAATTTGTTCAATACAGTCCTTAAATTTTTGATAAATATTCAATTTAATCCTTAAATTATATGAAAATATCAAATACTACTATCTCATTGATTTAAGTTTAAAGACAATATTAACTATTAAATATGTATCAAAAACTCATGTGTCATATTAAATAAATTAAAAAATTTAGTGAACACGTTACAAATCATGCCAAAACTCGGGAAGCATTCATGTCATTTTCCGAATTATTAAATAATAATAATTTTTTGTCGGAAAAAAATTAAAAAACGGAGGATGTCAAAGTTAACATTGTAACGGAAAAGAAGACAGAAAAGAATGCATTTGAATTCATTTTGGGCCTTATGTAAAAGCCCAATCCCGGCAACAAAAGTGAAGCTCGCTCTCCGCCGCCGTTTCACCTCCACCGGGCGGGCAGCAGGTGCTTCCGTTCTACCGAAACCCGGCCATCGACGACGGCGATTTGGCGTTCCCAAAGCTTAAACCCTAGACTCCCGCTTGCCTCTGAATCCCGGTGATACGAGGAATTCTCGATGAAGATAGCCGTCGAAGGTTGTATGCATGGGGACCTCGACAATGTCTACAAGACCCTTCAGTACATCGAGCGTCAGCGCAACATCAAGGTCGACCTTCTCCTCTGTTGCGGTGACTTTCAGGTAGCTTCGAAACTCTCTTTATCTCTCTCTCTCTCTCACATGCGCCAAGGCAAGCATTGTGGGTTGTGTCCTGTCGTGATGTCATTTTGATGCCCGATTCCGAGTTCTGTTGAAAATTCCCGCTCTGCTTAGCTCCGTGGGAAATGGGCTTCTTTTGGCGCGGACAAGTTCCGTCCTTGAAGATGAAAGTATTGGAATTTATCTTTGGCTGAAGAGATAATTAACTTGATATCATATCGATGATGGATATTCAGGCTGTGAGGAATGAGAGAGATTTGGAGAGCTTGAATGTGCCCAGGAAGTATCGGGCGATGAACTCGTTCTGGAAGTACTTTTCCGGGGAGGAGGTTGCGCCTGTTCCGACTATATTCATCGGCGGGAACCATGAAGCTTCCAATTACTTGTGGGAACTGTGAGTCGATCTTTATTTCGGCTTGAGAACATCTTTGGTGTCTCTTTTTTCTTTTTACCCCATAAATCTTCAATAGGAGAATGTTAATATCTGGAAGTTGGCAATTTGTGAAGTGTTGTGAAGTGGCAGTTCCCGTTAGTATTTAATTAATTGAAGCTCGCTCATTTCGGTCGCTCCGTCTGTTTAATTATATGTGCAACAAAAAGTGGCACCTGTACTGACATATATGGTCTTTCCTACGTTTGCAGGCCTTCAATCTTGTCTTTATTTAACTTTAAGTGTATAGCTGGTTGTATTTGCGTGGGTTGACTTGATGATTTCACTCCTTCACTGTCAGGCTATTCTCAGTGGGTTTGTTGTCATGCTAGGTATTATGGAGGATGGGCAGCACCTAACATATACTTCTTGGGATTTGCTGGGGTGGTCAAGTTTGGGAACATCCGTATTGGTGGACTCTCCGGAATTTATAATGCACGCCATTATCGTTTAGGTTAGTTTTTCTTCGACCTAATGAATTGAAAGCAGATGATGGATTAGTGCAGGAGCCATTTGTTTGCTCATGTGACTAATCTTGGTCATGTGCTGCATCTGCTTTTTGAATGAAGTAGGCATTTGAATGCAGAGTTTTCATAATGTTTCATATAGTATGGATTAGTGCCCATCATCCAAATGCCCTTTATGATCGAACCAAATTAGTGTTTTGTGAACAGGACACTATGAGAGGCCCCCCTATAACGAGAATACCATCAGGTCTGTTTACCACGTTCGTGAATATGACGTGTACAAACTTATGCAAGTTGAGGAACCAATCGATATTTTTCTTTCCCATGATTGGCCTCTTGGAATCACTGACTATGGAAACTCTAAAAAACTCATTCAGCAGAAGCCATTTTTCGAGAAAGAGGTAACAAGAAACTTTTTACTGTGATGCCATCACAATTTAACATGCCTTGAGGAATACTCCCCCTTCCTCTCTCTCCTTCTCTGTTTCTGTCTGGAGAATCACTTAATTCATGCTTGAGAATTGCCTTCCAGATTTTTCAAAGGACTCTTGGAAATAAGGCTGCAGCTCAACTGCTGGAGGAGCTAAAACCAGCGTATTGGTTTTCTGCCCATCTACACTGCCAGTTTGCTGCTTCTGTTCAACACAGTGAAGGTGGCCCAGTGACCAATTTTCTTGCACTTGATAAGTGCCTACCAGGCCGCAAGTTTTTACAGGTATGATCTAATCTTTGATTGGCTTTACCAAATTGGAAGCTGATGTTGCTGGTGTATTAGATTGTCGATATTGAATCAGAGCCGGGGCCACATGAGATTTTGTATGATGAGGAATGGCTAGCAATAACGCGGAAGTTCCATTCTGTCGTCCCTTTGACTACTAAAAGTGCAGATTTTGGGTTCGTGAATGTGTTCTTTTTGCATTTTCTTTACATAGCCTCTCCTTGTGGGCAAGCATTGTTGTCCATATGTAATGACTAGAAGGTGAATCATTTACTTCACTATTACAGGGCTGTTCAACTTGACATACAAGATTGTCAACAATTGGTTAGGAGCAGACTTCAAGAAAGGGGTGCTCGACCTTTTGAATTTGAAAGGACAGTTCCATGTCACAATCCCTCTCAATCCTCTTCTAATAGTTCTCCAGGTAGGAGTTCTGAGGTCATCAATATGACTCCTCTTTGATTACTTGACTTTAGTTTACAGTAAGAATATCTGTCCATTTGCTTTTATGTGCTAGCTCAGTCTGAATGCAAACACATTGTGTTGGAGAATTGCCTGAACAAATATATTTAGCAGGGTTATTTGCTTATGATTTGGCATTGAAACCTTTGACTTAATGCCATTTGATTTTCAAATAATCTGTTATGTTGAGTGTTACTATGCACCTTTCGAGTGAGCTGTTATCATTGATATATGATATTTCCATGGAGATATGCTTGGTTCAGGGCGTTTTGATTGGAGAGCCAGTAGTTCTTCCGAAAGTTAAGGAATGTCTTAGCTTCAGCAAAGATGTCTCCATGAGGGTTAAGGGGATCCTGAAATACATATGCTAAGTACAATGGCTGAGAATTTTTGGCAGTGGTTGTCGCATTCTACAAATACATGTGGCTTTTGTCTGCCATATATTAGTCTGTATTACATAAAAAAACAGATTACTTTATATATGCTATTAGTTTGGTCGTATTGCAAGCATATTTCCTTGTGCGAATGAGCCCTGGTGATCTTTTGACAAAACCATCTTCGTCTAACCTGTAGTCGTTTCCTCTGAGGACCACCATCTAAGGGCTATAAATTGATTGTACACAAGCAAATGTGATTGAGCTTTCATAGATTATGCTGACACTTGGCATTGATCACATTCATGTTCTACTGCAGCATTGCCTCGAAACCCTCAGACAGAATCTTTATTGCAACTACTGGAACTTCCTTATCTTCTTGATCTCACATCAGAATTGAGGGATCCAATCAGCAGTCCCACTTCAATGATCTACCAAGGCAAGCATGCTTTTATCTTACGTGTTTATACCATTGACTGCTCTGTTTGCCAAGAGGGAGAGACATATTTTAAATATTATGGACTCTCGGTGTTCATAAGCTAGGCTATGCTTTATTGCGACTCTTAATAAATCTAAATGAGTTGTTTAAATGTCATAGGTTCTTTGGGCGCCGATAGTGAAGAAATTCCTATTGATGATATTGATGAATCAGAAGAGCATGCAGAAGACAATGTTGAAACTGAGGATGAATAGTCATGAAGATCATGAATATCTGCTAATTTAGGTCCCCTTTGAAGTAGTTCACTACTGGCTGGCTCATTCTCGGGCTGGCAGTAATGGGTTTTAAGCTGCAGTTCCTCCTACACACATTGACCACAGAGGCCCGTGAGCCTGAAGAAGAGGGGAAAAGATATTACGAGAGGGCCTGTATTCTGTAGGTTGACAATTGACATTTGCTTCACATCAATGTTCATAGTTAACTTCTTATTGAATATTCTAACTTTTACCAGCAAACCTTCACGATAAAGTGATGTATATGTACAAACTATTGTCTGGAGGTTACCGTTATAACTTGCAGCGTATCTTCAAAGTTTTTGAATTTGAATATGAGAAAGAAAGTATTTTCAGTTGACTGAGGAAACTACTTTTGCCATCATCATTATGTATGTGCCAACGATGTGAGCTATTTTGTTTCCCGCTAGGAGGGAGAGACAGCTCTTTATAACTTTCATGCGAATGAGCATGTGACAGATCAATTTTGTGCAGATCCTTTGAGAAATTTATAAAACCTGAACCTCATCAGGATGCGAACTTCGTGGAGCTAAGACCACAGAAGCGCGGGACTTGATTTTGATTGAGGTCTTTACTCAACTATTCAAGTAAGTCATGGGGAAGAGCACATGACACGAGACTACAAATGAGCTTGTGTTACCCTCGGCCCCTTTACCAGATCAGAAACAATATCTTCCACATGCGCGCAAGCGGGGCTCTTTGAAACTGATTACATTATAAGGATTTTGTTAAAATAAGGATTTTATTAAAGTGTCCCAGGGCATAGATGATAAATCAGTACCTGCACAATTGATAATGAAGTCAATTTAGGTGAGGGAAAAGGAAAAAATGAAAGTAAAACCAGCAGGAAAGACAATGATGAAGTGGCAAAGGTGGCTTCCCAGTTGCATTTTGGTAGTTGAATTACTGAGCCTCTACGCTGGCGACGGTTCGCATTCATCACTCAGAATAACGGGTCCTACACGTGCATGCTCTATCAACTAGCCCCCCACGGTTCGCATTCATCACTCAGAATAACGGGTCCTACACATGCATGCTCTATCAACTAGCCCTCCATAATATTACTTCTGTACGCCCTTTTCGCATTCATCACTCAGAATAACCGGTCCTGCATGCATGCTCTATTAACTAGCCCTCCATAATCTTAGTTCTGTACGCCCTTCAGTGGATGGAATTTTTTCAGGAAAGAACATATCATAATGAATTTTTGTACCTATTTTCACTCATTCTTTGATGTCTTGCAATGGATTTATTCAAATTAGTCTTAGCAACATACCTTCTTTAGTGAAGCAATAGAATTTTCATTGTACCGGTAGATTCGTTAAAGCTGCCTTGCGAGTGCAGCCATCCCAGCCATTCAATTGTCCTTGTAAATGAACACCAACATGGCAGTGAGTGGCAGCTCTGTATTACGATCCAGAAGGACTCTAGGGAAAAGCACAGGCAATCTTGGACATTGCCCCCGGTTAACAAGACCCATATATCTCTTGCGAATAGTACTGCATTATTATGCAGTTGAGACTGAGAGCGCATTACTTGCACTCTGATGTTGTCAGAGCTCTTGACTAAAGGGGGTAGATACAGGTGGAGTGCTTTCTTATGTTGTAGAGGCTGATAGTGTCTTTATTGCTCGCAGAATTGCCCTCTCTTCTGCAATGTGCAAATTTGGATTACAGGGGAGCTCACATGTTCATCTTTCTATAAGCTGTTAATGCATGATGACCCCTTGAACCATCTACCGTCTGACATCACCAAATTTATTAAATGCTGCTTTAAATGATGATCAAAATCAATTTCCTCTCTCACTCCGAATAAGTTGTTTTCAGCAGCTCTTATCAGCGATAATTTCTGGGCAGGATTCACCCAAAAGCTTCATGGAGACAAAAGTTTTCAATTTGAATCCTCTCACTTTTCTCGTCATCTTTCTAGCTCATGTGGTTGCTTCTTCTGCTCAGCTGTCTTTTGGGTTCTATGCAGCTTCATGTCCTACTGCTGAATTCATAGTCAAGAACACGGTGAGATCAGCTTCTTCCAGTGACCCCACAATCCCAGGGAAGCTCCTTCGTTTGCTGTTTCATGACTGCTTCGTGGAGGTTAGTCTTCTTCTCTTATTAATCACTTCAGAAAGAGACAGATTCTTGTAATCTTGAAACTAGTGCAAGAAATGTACTTCATGCCTGCTATTGTCAAATGGACAGCTTCGCATAATGTTTCTCAGTAGTAGGACTGAACCGTGCAATTTATTGGGTTCCTACAGAAGGAAATTTAAGCCAAGTTCGACTTGTGTCTGTTGAATCTGTGGAGTTCCTTTTTAGCCATAGTAATTTAAAAGCTGAAGATTGCGATTCGTATGTTCCTTTGCTTCTAATGTTAGACCAAGATAAAAGATCTCATGAACTTTATTGGAAGTCCTGAAGAAGTAACAAATCTTTCTGAGGTCGTAATGGATTTATTATCCATGAAAATTAAGATAATAGTGATTGCCATTTCAAATACTGAAAGTTTAGTTTCTCCAAGCAATCTAGACTCTTAAATGCAAAGATAAGTCTCTCCATTCATCATCGTGGATGAAATTAAAAACTGGTAAATTTTCCTGTATGGGGGGTCTTGCTCACACTTCATGACTTTTCTTGAGTTTGTCTCCTAAGCTGAGCCAAGAAATTATGGCTGTTTCTGAAGTGACTATAATTTCGAAATCAAATTGACTGATTACCATGATATGGTAGTAGGGTTGTGATGCATCTGTGCTTATACGAGGAAATGGAACGGAGCAAAGCGATCCAGCTAATACATCGCTTGGAGGATTTTCTGTCATAGACTCAGCTAAAAGGGTTTTAGAATTATTATGTCCAGGAACAGTTTCTTGTGCTGATATAATTGCATTAGCTGCCAGAGATGCTGTTGAACTGGTAATGCGGACTCTTAATACTACCTTCTGCCTTTCCAACTTTTCAAGTGCAAAACTCTTGCACTTAATTATGCATGCTTCAATGCAGACTGGAGGTCCTGCAGTTCAGATTCCAACAGGTAGGAAAGATGGGAGAGTTTCTGCAGCTTCAAATGTAAGACCCAACATCGTGGATACGAGTTTTACAATCAACGAGATGATTAAACTCTTCTCATCTAAGGGGCTGTCCTTGATTGATCTTGTCACATTGTCAGGTATAACTGAAATATATCAGCTCCAAAAAGCAAAGCATGGTCAAGAATGGTTCGTAGTACAGGCCTTAAGTCTGGAAAATCTCCCCAAGAGAAGTTGTTAAAAAAATATTGATTTTTTTCTTCATTTCTTTTCTAATGAAAGCATAACAACATTGCAAAAGATTTTTCTCCTTATAGTTGGAATCACATGAATAAAATAATCCCAGGTACTTGCATCCCCTTAACCATTGGAAAAGGAAGCTGATTTAGGTCAATGGGAAAGTTTGGGATTGATGGGTCAATGAGAAAGTTAGGATTGTGAATAACAAATCACTCAAGCAAATCCTAGTTGCTAGTTAATGAAATAGAGGAAGTAAGGTTTAGATTTACCAACAAGACCATTGGAGCATCCGTGGTCTACAGTTGATAACGGTACGTGCTTTGAGGTGACAGGTGCACATACCATAGGAGCGGCTCACTGCAGTGCATTCAGTGACAGATTCCAAGTTGACTCCAAGGGGAAGCTCACGCTAATTGACTCATCCCTCGACATGAATTATGCAGAGGAACTCATGACGCGGTGCCCTGCTGGTGCTAGTCCTTCCGTCACAGTTAATAATGACCCTGAAACATCCTTGTCATTCGACAATCATTACTACCGAAATCTCTTGTTGCACAAAGGGCTATTTCAGTCAGATTCTGTATTGGTAAAGGATAACAGAACAAGGAAGCAAGTAGAGAATTTCACGAATGACCAGGAAAGTTTCTTTGCAAACTGGGCTCAGTCATTCTTGAAGCTCAGTGTAGTTGAAGTAAAAACAGGCAATGCAGGGGAGGTGAGAAAATCTTGCTCAGTTATTAACAGATGAACGTGAAAGCTTTTTGAGATTTTTCGTCTCATTTTCTCGGAAAGAAATAAAGCAAAATGTAATTCCTCGTAGTCCACTGTCCAGAGTTGGGTCACTTGAAGATAGTCCCATTATTCGTAATGTCAGTTGTCAGGAAGTTTGTATAGCCACAGGTTCTCGCTATTCAGAAGTTTTAAGTGTGCTTGGTTTTATCTGCTATTATTTTCTTTTGAGAAAAATCTAGAAATACCAATGCGTTGTTTAGTCTCTCACTTGGTAGAAGGTGATGAAACATTGAAGAATTAAGCTGAAACTGGAATTTTACTAAAACATCTGTACTACGACTAGTCCTCCCCTGCACGTGAAGGGCGAATAGCCTTGTTCAGGAGTGAAATTATAAATTCCTTAGAAGTTTACAAATGACTCGTATCCGTGTAACTGACATCAGTTAAAACGTCAAATGATGAGCTTCGTTGATGGTTGAAACCCATCTTAGAACGCATTGTCAGAAACTCAACTTAGAATCTCCTACGTCTTCCACTATCTCATCTGTCCCGTAATGAAAACACGATATTGTCACTATAATGCATAGCAACGATATGGGAGCCCTTCCATATTAAGCCAAAACTCTGCCTTTCCCTTTCACCATTAGTTTTCACTGTCATCCTCTTGTCCTCATAAAATCTAGTTCTTGTCTGATGAGAGAGCATACTGCTTTCTTAAGGGTCCAAAAAGTCATTCCAGATGTTTTCAGTTTTCAACATCAGACGAGGAAGATTTTCCAAACTATGCTGGACTGCACATATACGGATGCGATGCTCTTGCAAGCTAGTCCAACTCCAAAGGTCAACTAAAATTTACTTAATTAAAAACGTGAATCAAGAGATATACAAGCTAAAAATGGAGTTTCTCCTCTGAAATCAAGCTGACCACCTTCAACCTCTGCTAGGTCCTCTAGAAATATGATGTCTCTCTTCATCTTCATCTTCATCTTAGAATTAGCTCTATCCATTAAAGCCACCATATCAAGTTTTCTTTAAATGAATGATAGGTTTGACTTGCAGCTGTTAAACACAATCAGGTCATCCACTCGGATTTGGCGATGTTTCCTTTTCACGAATATGAGAACAGCGAGGTTGACAGTAATGATTTGGTTCATTCTGGTTAGAGTCCATCCGTGTGAGGGCATGAACATCTAGTGGCTTGGCTCATCTCCAGTTTGACACAAGAAACTAATTGCAGTGACTGTGTGTCCTAATTTAAGTCCTTCCCTCAGTAAAAGTAGTCAAATCCACAAGTTCGTGAGACACGATTTCTTTTCATTAGTTTTCCATCATGTGGTAGCAATAATGGAGCTTAAAATAATGCATGAAAGAGACCTTCCGTGTGAACAAGGAGAGAGATCTGTCTGAATTAAAAGATACCGGGCTTTAGAAGACTATAGTATGTGAACATACTGGAGCAAGCTTTAGAAAAAGAAGGCAAGAAAAATTGATAGCTGCCAATTGAAGGTGTCTTCATCTGTCTCTCCTTTTTTAAGAACTGGTTTTCTATTGTAGGAGGGTCTTTGAAAAATCTATGTAATCCTTCTAGTTGTCTTGACTGCTGTTGAGTACTTATGGTCAGAATGGTAAGCTTCCACTTCAGCTTCGTGAACATTCATTACAAGAACAAAGAAAGAGCTGATTCCTATGATGGGAACCTACCACCTAATCCCGTTTTAATTGATCTTTGTAGGTCACTCAATCAAAGCATGATATAGTGAATTAAAACGAAAAATGGGGACCATGGGAAAAGAAAGTGAACCCCTTTTCAGTTTTTTCTTGTTTTTATATTTCTTTTTGAGTGTGAATATGTTGTAACTCATGTCAACTTGGGAGGCTGTTAACCTATCAATTCTCTTCCATGTCCCTCCATTCGATTGATTCCAGCTTGTCTCCACCACCCTCCTGATTAATCTGCGCAAGTTAGGTCTCTACCGATAAATATAAACAAGATTCTTCTCTCTCTCTCTCTCTCTCTCTCTCTCTCTCTCTCATACAAAAATAGATTCTTTGTTCTGGCCCTCTCTGTCCAATAGAAACGACTCGCACTGGTCCACACGAGAACAAGATTCCAGAGCAACATGAAATGCGTGGAAGGTCCACCACCAAGCCCAACTTATGAGTGAATTTTGCTGGCTTTAGCCGGCACGGAAAATGATGGGGAGGTTGAAGACCGCATGCCTTGTTTTGATCTTATCCAAGAAACCATTTTCAGACTTATATAATGGAAAGAGATATATTCGTGGGCTTTACACTTAGAGACTGTAAGTGGGTATAGTGGCATTGCATGAACAAGATTCTAGGAAAGTCATCGGGGGAGAACCTTACCTAATGGAGGTCCAAATACATGCGGTCGGTTCAAGACCACTCCCACTTTTAATAATTTTTTTCCCCATGTGGTCTTGCGTGGAGCCAATGTTAATTCTTTTTGTGCTCAACAATGTGTAGTAGCAAATCACATTAAGCACGAATCTTCTTTGTGATTGGACAAAGGGTGTGAAGTCTTGGGGTCACTTCAAATTTCCATTGGGAGCTCGTGAAATCTCATTTGTAGAGATCGGAAAATCTTGGTTTCTGCTTTTCTGGGCAAAAGTCATTTGTGGGTTGTCCAATCTCTGCCTCAGAATGGGCTCCGTTTCAGGGAGACATCAGCCCCAGAATTTGAACGCATAGGACATCGGATACGACCAAAACTAACCGTTCTTTAATCCATAGCCCTATTGTAAACTGATATTTGTGCATCATCTGCAAAAAAATACAAGTATTCAGGACGTCTAGTAATTGGATATTCAAAGCATGGAGAAGATCAATAGGAAGAAGAATTCTGGATAACAAGATTATCTCGAACGATTCAATCCAATTAAGCAAAATAGTAGTCTTTACATGATTGGATTTTAAGGTTAAAACATGAGTAAGATGACATAATATGACGATCAATTCACACAATGGCTAGGCACTTAGTGAGATTATTTAGGACTAGTTTTGCTTCATAAACAAAGAGCATGGTGGTTCCATGCCAGCTACAAATGTCAGATGAAACCTCAAAATCCTACTTTGTCATGGCTAATGGTTCGGCGCTGGTGTTGTTTACTACACGTCATGCATATTCCAGAGGCTTAGCAAATCGCAATTTGAACCATGTAAGGGAACCAATTCCAATACGCAGTTGCATCATGCTAGCAAAGCATTATGGCATAGAGGGAAATATAACGTTACAAAGCCGAAGGCTATGCCGTCTTGTAGTCCACTTTGGTTTCATCATACATACCGTATGGAACTACCATAAATCCATGATATGAGAGCAAGTAAGAAGACAAAAAATTTAGGTTAGGAACATCAATGTTTATCATGCATTTTGCAATACCATATATGGAGATCGACTAGGTTGCTAAAAATTATCTATATGGGTTAGGCAATGCATAAAATATAATAAAATCAACCCAGTTGCTAATGGGACAAAATCATCATGGTGGGGTTGCTTGCTTAGTTAGTGCGACCATGTCAAGTGCTGTTCGATCCGAAGAATTGAGCCATAGAAAGAAAATAATAGACACGGTATGGTAGGGATGAAATGCGGGTCTAACAAGAAAAGATAACAATAATAATAATAATAATTACGGTAAATAGGAATGTGTGGGGGAAAAGAAAGCCAGAGCTACCAATGATGGAGATGACGTGTGTAGGGAGAAAATATTAACCAGGATAGTAGGGCTGTGGCCTCCTTAAAAAAGCTTATAAAGGCCAAGCCAAGATACCACATCTCATCAGAATCTGTGGCTTAAACTGGGGTAAGAGAGAGCAGCACGACAGACAGAGCGATCAAGCAAGCAAGAAAGATGGCGACTGCGGCGTTGCATCATTCGTTGTCGATCAGTTTTCTGAGTTTCGTGGTTGTGCTGAGCTCTGTTTTGCTCAGCTGCCTCTGCTCTTCTCACGATGACGCTCATCACACCATTCAAGTCAGCTCTCTCCTGCCACAGTCTTCCTGCAAATCCTCCCTCACCCCTCAACAAGGTCTCTCTCTCTCTCCCTCTCTCTGAGTTTGTGGTTATTAGGTTTTAGCAGATTTTCTTGGGTGAGGTGATCGGTGATTCTAGAAATTGCTTGCCTTATCTATGCTTATTGTCAAGATATCACTCCCCACGGATTTGATCTTAGAGAGGGTGGTGAGTGGCAATCCAAGTAACTAGCTATCATCACATAGAGTCCATGCGCAGATATATTTACTTAGTTCATAGGTGGAAGACAAGCCCAGGCACTTCTCAACGAAATTTAAAACTTTGGACATTATGTGTTTATAAGAGTGATAATACCCTTTGCATCGTTTGATGAGAAGTTTTCTTTGCGTAACAATTTATAATGTTAAAAGCATGAAGTTAAAACTTAATAATGGTTTGATTAGCTTTAGTAAATGCAATATATGGCTAATGGAGTTATTAGTGATGGATTAGACATGATGGCATTACTTATTAAGAACTTTTTCAGTTTTGAATTAGAAATTATCCTATTAACTTCTCCAAAAAAGGAATTAGCACTTTGGTGTCAATCACGAAAACCAAAAGAATAATAGCCCATGTCCGTGTCTGTCTAAATTGGAAGGGGAAAAGGAAAAGACTTTTGATTCTCTTTTTAACCCACTTTTAAAAGTAGTTGGTTCTCGATGGTTTAAAAAGTGGATTATGAAGCTTTTCATTTACGAAAGATTTAAGTCGAATAATTGGTAGGAGGGTAAACACGACGCCAAGTCAATTACCAAGTCTTTTGATTAATTTGCTAATTTTCTGGGGCAATTGGTCTTGAGAAAATATTGAGTAGACTTGTGACAAGTCTACCCAATATCGGGTAGAAAAGATTGGGTAGTCTTTTATTGCGCACTAACTTCTATAGTTGGACTATTTTGGTGCCTACTTTCTGTGGTCAGCCTCAGTAAACGAAGTCTGCTGCCGGTAGACTCCTCGTGAATCGCCTACTACTTCCAATTTTCGTTTGTCCATCTAGGAAATTCAGTGTTGACCGCACAGCCGCGATCAATTGGTCACTAAATTCACACCTACGAAATCCGTGGTGATATCACAGATTGCATGTGCATCATGCCAGCAGGTTTAGAAACATGCCTACCCTTCAACATCAATTTCTGCTGCTAAAAAATGGATGAGAAAAAAACTAAACTCTTAACTCATATTTTAACTTGGGCTTTTTGCCGATGATAATGCGGGGTAGACATCGTGAGGACTAAGAGAAATCGTGGTTTCTATATGGATTGATTTGATCCGATATGGTTCTTGTTTTGTTCCTTTTACAACGGAAACAACCGCGTTTAGGGTGATCTATTCGATACTGACGTGCAAGGACTGGCCATGTACATAAGGAGTAACTGTCACGTAAAAGTCCATTCCAAGTATTCAATGAATTCCTGTCGTTTTCGTACAGCAAAATATTCATGTGAGTAAACAATAGCTTTGATTGGACAGATGCAGAAACGTCTTTAGCCAAGTGCTTTCTTGGAGGAATATTGGAACTCTTGTTAGCTAATAATCCTCCCAAAACGAGTTCACATGCTATGTTTCTACGCTTAAGCCCAAAAGACCTTTCATTGTCAGTTTGAGAAATGAATGAACAGAGAGCAGAAAGAAACAAAGAAACTTGTCCCACTCATTTTGATGAGATTATCATCATCAAGAAAGACACCGGATGGAGAATTCGATGCCTGCGTGACTAAGCTCGTTTGACTAGGAAAAGAGAGAGTTTCTCAGGCTGTGGATGGACATCCATGAACAAGCCTCGTTCTTTTTCTGTGAAGAAACTTCACGGACGGTTGACTTGATTAACGAGAACCGACAATCAAAGACTTCCCAAAGAAATGCGAATCGAAAAGATTGGCGTGTCTTTGAAAGATTCGTGTTCTGTCAGATTCTTTGCCGTCTGTGTTCCGCTAACAAGAAGTCCGATAGGTCATCATGTTTAGGTTGTCTGGCAAACATGTATTTATTTAAATTTAATCAAAATCGGAAGCTTCCTCACTCCATGTGTTTGGTCATTGTATGTGCTCATTTTTTTCCTCAGTTGATGACAAAAGATCATCGCTAAGAGTGGTCCACAAGCATGGCCCTTGTTCCCAATTGGCTCGTGACAAAGCAAACGCACCTACCCATGAGCAAATCCTCCTCCGAGATCAATCGAGGGTCAAGTCCATTCAATCAAGGTTATCCGAAATCACTAGTACCGGTACCAGCGAGACCACTCGCTTGAGGGACACGAAGGCTAATCTTCCAGTGCAATCGGGCAGCACAGTCGGCGCAGGCAATTACATAGTAACCGTGGGCCTTGGCACGCCGAAAAAGGACCTGTCCCTCATTTTCGACACCGGTAGCGACCTCACTTGGACCCAGTGCGAGCCGTGTGTGAAGTACTGCTACAAGCAGAAGGAGCCGACTTTTAACCCTTCACTGTCCGCATCCTATACAAACATCTCTTGCTCCTCCTCGCTTTGCTCTGCCCTCATTTCTGCTACAGGTAACGTTTTTCACAATCTAATGAAAAATTTGGTGATGAGAGAAAATTCAACTATCTTGAAAGTTAACTAAGAAAGGAACAAATTTGTCAGCATGAGACAAGCTTAGAAAATGATCTTAGCCCCCAAATTCTTAACAGAATCCTGCAAGACTCGGTATAAGTTTAGGACTGCATCTCTCCGCTGAATATTAAGAACTCTGCTTCTCCATGTCTGCGTGCAGGAAACACTCCGGGGTGCTCCGCGTCGACATGTGTCTACGGCATACAATATGGAGACTCCTCGTTCTCAGTCGGGTTCTTCGGAAAAGAGAAATTGACATTGACGTCCACAGAGGTAATTGACAATTTTTTATTTGGTTGTGGCCAGAACAACCAAGGCCTCTTCGGCGGGGCGGCGGGCCTGCTTGGACTCGGCCGAGACAAACTTTCTTTAGTGCAACAAACTGCGAGCAAGTACGGCAAGTATTTTTCGTATTGCCTACCATCGTCATCTAGCTCCAGTGGACACTTGACCTTTGGCAAAGGCAGTGGAGCATCTAGTTCCGTAAAATTCACACCCTTGGCTACAATCTCGCAAGGTGATAATTTTTATGGTATCAAAATAGAAGGAATAAGCGTAGGCGGGACTAGACTGTCGATCTCCTCAAGTATTTTCTCGAATGCCCCCGGGATCATAGACTCGGGCACTGTGATCACTCGCTTGCCGCCCACCGCATATAGCGCACTCTCTAAAGCTTTCAAGAAATTGATGACAAGATATCCGACGGCACCTGCTCTTTCGATCCTAGACACCTGCTATGACCTCAGCAAGTACAGCTCGGTGACAATACCGAAAGTCAGCTTCTATTTTAGCGGTGCGGCCAACGTCGACTTGGACCCCTCGGGAATATTGTACGCTGCGAGTGCGTCGCAGGTCTGCCTGGCATTTGCTGGGAATGGGGACGACACGGACGTTCTGATATATGGGAATGTGCAGCAGCAGAGTTTCGAGGTGGTGTACGACGTCGCTGGATTGAAGCTTGGTTTCGGTGCAAAGGGTTGTGCCTAAAGATCAGCCAGTGATGGGGAAAATGCCTGCACTAGCTCTTGATGTTTACTGATACTTACAAAGGTAGTGGCGTAAGATTTTAGAATAATGATCCGCACGCCAAAAGAAGGTGGTGCAAAGATTGTTGTTGTGTGCTTGGGATCTGGTTTGGCTTTATATATTTGTAGGTGCAATCAAGACCATCTAGTGCAAAAGCAAATAGAAGAAAATGAGTGATAGGAAGACACTGTCGCAACCAATTTGAATGCTATGTAAGACACTTTATATGATGAGCCACACAGCTTTGAGATTTTACATAAATCAGAAAGCTGAAAGCTTTGTGCTATCACTGCCCATTTCATTTCTCCAATCTTGTGTTGAACTATAGAGGGGCATAAGACCTCTCATGAATTTGGTCATTTTGTGTTTGTTTCTTGAAATTTCCTGCTAAGGCGTTCTTGTTACCAATCTGAATTGAGGGCTAACAGATCAATCTCAGAGCAAGTTGGTTTCATGTGTGAAAGCACTTGCGAGGAGATAGCGCACCAGCTGCTTTAAGATCAGTTGTTGAAACGGATAAAGAAGTGCCCAAAGTTAGACATGCCACTTTTATAAGCCTTGGGTGGCATGTTATGTCCTTTTTCTTGCCCACTAGTCCTCGTGACTGGGCCACTATCAATGTGGAAGGCCACGAGTTGACAGAGGATGTCCATGTCAGTCGGTTAAATTTGAATTCTTTTATGAAAATGATGCGTACACATATTGAACGGAGTGGAAAAAGAAAAGAAAATGATGCGTCTAGTTAAAACAAGGGGGCCACCGGTTGATGACGCATCATCTTGAATTGGCCTTGTCACATCTCGATCTAAAATCTATCGCATGAAACCATGATGATGTAGGATTTATTCACTGTCGACCATGGAAGTTATCGAATTCAATCTGCTTGGCTTGGTGAAAACCAGGAATTTCAAGTGGACGGACTCCTGGTGGTTTTGCTAGTAATTGTAAGATTCAGAATGTGATACAAACAAAACATCAGCTCCAGTTTTGGGGCAAATCAATTTACTCGAAACACCACAAAAATCTATCCCACTGAACTAGGTCTTGTTTTGGACAGAAGAGAGAATAGCCTCGTCAGGGTGGACGATAGCATGATGAGAAGATGACTCATAGCCGGCTAGGACAGTAAGACCCACCAGTCACTAGCTACTTTGATGCGTGCATGCGCGCATTCGCGTGTAGTCGCTGAAAGCCAAAATCTAATATTGTTTGCACCAAGGATAAGAAGCGTCACTGATTGACAACGACATTGCAGATTGGAGTCGAGCTGGGTTTTTCCAAAGGAGCCAAGTTAGTGCGAGCACTCATATATAGGTGGAGAGCATTGAAATGGTGAGGCTCGCCCACTTTCTCAGCCTTACACGGCTTGTGCTTTTATGGCCTCTATGGAAAGTCCCACGATTCAGTTCATCACCCACTTCTCTTCTAGTGGCTTTTGAGCTGCAGAATCGTTTAATGGACCGGTACTGGTTGAATAGTGCAGATAGCCCAATTTGGCTCTATTGAGGCAGATTCTACCTCACATTCATGTGGGCTTTAAGTTGAGGTGAGCTGGCCTCGTTTTGCTGCGCGGCTTTCTTGAGTTGTTACTTGTTGAGGGGGACTAAATCAAACTCCTTGAAACAGATCTCCTGATATCATGATACTTACTGTATTGAATGTTCAGCTGGCGCAGATCAAACAGTCAATGTAATTCAAGCTCTAGACCGAGTGGACATACAATGCTGATCAAAACGGTTCTTCGGTCAGCACATTGTGAATACCTGGGTAATAGCAGTACCCGGCGATAAAAGGCTTGGAACTCAATTCTTTTCTTGGACGATTCATGTGTGCCAAACATGACGACTTTCTGCTCTAGAGTGTAGCAACAGTAGCACATGGCGGCTCTTTTATATGTGGAAATGGACGACTATTGATCTTTCTGACTCGTTCTTTTCTTCGCTAGCGGCTCCTACTACTTGACCATCATGGGAATAATCCAACTTTCTCAAGGTACAAAAATACTCTCCATGCATTCATCATTGATTCCTTTTCAAAGTAGGGTGCGGAAGAAAAGGGAAAGAACATGGAAATCTAGCAGAATCTGGTCTTAGCCTTTTGGCCCCGTGATGGGGCGTGTGCATCTGAGAACTGCCAACCGCATGATGACAACGAGAAAGCTCAGAAAAAGAGGATCAATAATGAAATGCCAAGCATGATTTGTCACATAAGAATAATATTGGATTTGCCTACGGATTTGTCATGTGAGCCCAGACAGAGTGGCCATCGCACTTTAGTTGGGGGGATCAATCATCTGAGTTCGTACAATTGGCTCATCCAGAATTAATAAACTTTCGACGCCCTCGCTTGAAAGCTACCGTGTTACCTCAGGTGAAACAGAGTAAACATAATGATTATGGAAAAAGAGAATGAAAATGAAAGCTATGCCCTTGTATCCGTACCGCATGCAACTTCAGTTCTCATGCGATGAATAGGTATTCATTCGAACCATGTTCAGCAACACATGAACCGAGAATGAACCATAAATCGATAGTCGGGGCTCCAACCCCTGATCCCTGAGGCACTGTAGCAATGCCTTAACAACTCATGCAACAGTTCAGTCCGCCAGAGATGTGAACGTTATGGAACAGTTCCGGAATACCTGCTACCCCTAAAATAATCAACTAACGGACAAGTGATTAGTGAACTAACTCCACGTTCCTATAAGATAAAAAACTCCAGAAATGAATTCCCCCAATAATTCTAGTTGGTCCGAAATCACGAAATATGATGATTGAGAGCTACTAACTTTCTCACGCCTTAGTTCATGCTGGAGTCATGAACTCAGCCGGAAAATTGATCTGGGCCATGACAAACTGATCGGGGCGTCAATGCTTTGCGCCCGGATTCTTTGTTTAATTGCTTAAGGTAACATTGCAGTATAACTGCAATAAAAAGTTGGGACAGATTGGTGGACTCCTGGAGTGTTTTAACAGAAGTTACTGTTACTGAATGTGAGGTTGATAACTGAGTGTCATTGTCTAATCATGCAATGCCCCACGCCATGTACCAAGAACGAGACATTCTGTCGAAAAGCAGTACAATGATTTCAGGAAGAATGTATGTCCATGGACTTTTCCTAAATGTACAGCCTGAGCCAGCACATTTTCAAAGCCTTAGCCTCTCAGCTCCTAGTAGAGTTCCGATTCCCAATCTCACGAAATCCACCAATCCACAAAAATCAAAGTTTGGTGCTTTTTGGGACGTCAAGAAAAGGCACATGACTAAGATGAGCAGACACCATCAATCATGCTATTCCACTGCTAAGGGAAAGGAACCCCAGCACCTCTAACTACCAAAATCTGGGCTGTGTCCCAATCCCAGAATAAGTACACGAACGGACCGACCTCACCCAGAAAGCCCCACAGCTCACAAACGAAACATCAGTCTTGTCAAGAAGACATGCTCTCTTCAATTCTTACCGTTCCTCGTTTTCTCCAAGATTATTATTTGATGATTAAGCGTTAACCAAACGAAAGGGGTTACATCAATCTAAAACAAAGATCCCAGAAGCAAGAACTGGGCATTGTTATTTTTCGCAATAAAAATGAGATTCAGCTATCTACAGATATCAGTGCCCCCACACCCCATTAGAAGGGTCGATCCAATTTCACATCATTCGGTGTTTTTTCTTCTTATTTCCTTGTTTAAGCATCAAGTCAGCCGCAGAGGACGATTCACCTGAACGTAGAGTGCTTTGATGGCTCGAACGAGGAGAAAGTTTCGCCTCTGCAGTCTTCCTCGCCTTCCGAATCAATCGTAGTCGTCCCTGGAAGTATGGTGGTTCACCCTAGCGAAGCTGTGCCCGCGCGCGTGCGGCTGCGGCGGCGGGTGGGGCGTGTCCACCACGTGGGCCGACGACATTTCCATCTGGCACACCCTGACGGCGCCGATCAGCTTCTCCGGCAGCTCCTCCTCCGCCTGGGCCTCCACCACGAAGCCCATGTCGATGGTCACGCTCGTCACGTACCCCAATGCGAGGTGCAGGATCGCGCTCGCGATCTTGGAGCTCGCGATGTCGACGTCGATCTCGAAGTAGTTCTCTCCTCGGTAATAGTTACACGTCAACGCCTTGCCCAGCAGGCACGCGCTGTAGTTGCCGACCGCCTTCTTGACGATCCAGGGGCCCTTGACGATCCGGTTCACGATCTTGAACCGGCTGTTTCGGAAGGCGTCGTCCTCGTTGACGAAACGGTAGAGGAGCGAGCCGGGGGGGATGGGCTCCTCGGCGGCGAAGTAGAAGACGGCGCTGTGCTGATCCTTGCCGGGGACCTGGAGGTTGACGGCGAAGATGAAGGACTTGAGGGAGCGGCCGGCGGCCTGGGCCTTGCGGAGGGCCTGGGCGACGCGGTTGTCGGGGCGGCCAAGGACGTTGTCGAGCTTGGAGGGGGATCGGAGCCAGTCCATGCCGGCGGGGGAGAGGAGGTAGTCGCCGGGGGGGGACTTGAGGCGGTTGCGGAGGTAGGTCTTGGAGCGGAGGAGAAGACGTCGCCGGGAGGGGAGGCCCAGCCGTTGGTGCCGGCGTGGAGGTCCACGCGGCGGAGGGGGCCGCCGTGGACGGATTCGGCGATCCAGGAGGGGTTGAGGGAGCCGGATCTGGAGCTTTCGGCGGAGCGGTCCGGGTCGGAGCTCCGGCGGTGGTGCTTGGTGGTGCACATTCTCTCTCTCTCTCTCTCTCTCTCTCTCTCTCTCCGCCGCCTGAAAGCTAGAGAGAGAGAGGCGATAGCAAATGGGGAAGCGGTAGAGTAAATAGAGAGAGAGAGGGGAATCGAACGCGTGGGAATAGAAGTGGGGAGTGGGGATAGTGAGTTGAGGTGAGGGGAGGCGAGACAAGGACTGGGAGATGGGGTTTGGTGGTGATATATCGCTGCCGGTACGCGGAGGAGACACCCCCCTTCACTTTTCGCTGAAACTACGAAATTGCCCTTCCTATTAACACTTTATGCGTTTGCAAAATGTACCCAATTTTTTTTTTTTAAAGTTATTATACTCACGTGAATTCAAACCTTGTAATTGTGTTAATTTAATCATAAATATTTTTATATCATTTTAATTGAGTTGTAAATTTAAATTGAAAATAACTAATGTGGAGATTGTCCAAAATGGTATCAACGGATGCCGTCAACATAAATATTTTTCTATTTTTAATAACTATTTTGGTTTACTTTCTTTCAGTTTGACTAAGGGCCAAGACACTCCACATAAGGTTGCCAGCCCTAGCCTTTGGCTAGTGACCCTTGCCTGCCAGTACTCAATCCAAAAACAAATAAAGAAAAAAGAAAAATAAATTGACAAAATTATTAAAAAACTGTCCACATAATAAATGCATTTGAGAGATTGTGCATGAATCGGTTTTAAGAGGATAGAATATGTGAGTATTGTAATTAAAGACCAGAGGGAACACTCAATTTTCCATGTAAGACGTATCGTTCTTTAATAATTCGATTTCAAGGACACATTGGATGTCAACGAGACGCACGAGCCCCCTCCTATGCTACTTAAATTACATCCTTTCCCTGAGTGCTAGCCCTTCCTTTTGCAAAAGTAGCACGTGAAAAAAAAAATATGGCAATGCTCTTTTGCCTTTGCATTTGGGTATTTGTGTATTAGCGTACACATTACTACGCGTGCGAAAAGAATAAAAGAAAATCTATCTGCTCATGTCGACCACGGGAGTCATACATGGCGTGCTAAACCCAAACTTTATAAGAAAAAAAGGCACGAATTACGCAAGATTCCCATCCCGCGATTCACACTTCTCGTCCTCGTCGATGGAGAGTGGCAAGTGCCGTAGATACTTCGACACAGGAATGGCAAACCCGCCCGGCTGTGGGGAGGGAGGGGGTCGAGCGGGACCGAGGCGGGGTACGGACAACTTCTCACACAAGTTGGCCGACTTGCATCGATGTTGACGATCGACATGGGGACGCGTGGCGGAATAAAGACATCAAAGACGAAACGCATCAACCATTTTCTTTCGTTCAGCGGAACCCACGTCACGTCATCTGTCGGCGTCGATCTGCCGCCCCCTCTTTTAAGCAAATTTGGGGCGGTGCGTTTGGCTAGAACCCCCCGCGAGCGGCACCGCGGGGAGACAACTGAGGGGAACCGACGACGTCCGAAGGGCTAAATTTACATGCGTAGTTCATTCACAGAAATTTTTTTAAAAAGTTACACGCCGTTTCTAGTTTATCTTTTGGTTTTCTTAAATGGGTCGTGTCGATTTCACGTAATTAAGATCGAAGTCCAATCTCATTCTTGGAATGAAGTGCAAGAGAAAAGGTGCACATGTTGGATTTTTCTTAAAGGCTAAGGAGGATGGGGAAGGAGAAAAGGATGCCCAGAAATAGACTTTTCCATCCCTTCCTCCACCATTAAACTTCACGAAAAGATCACTTTCCTGTGCTAATGTGGAAAGGTGGACCGCATTGCTGGCAACGACTACTCCCTCCACCACAAAGTTTTTCCCAGCTCCTAATTGTACGAAGAAAAAAAAAAGAAGAAGAAGAAAGAAATATCCTTGCCCGGTCAAATAGCATTTCTCTGCTTTCATTTCTAAATGTGCAGACAGGATAATAGAAATTTGTCAAAAGCACTTCAACGAGCATAGTTCATACGGTCAGCATCCCACCAACACAAACATTTTCAAGACCCGGGCCAATAGCTAGAGGCTGTCTAATGCAGAAGTCAGCTTGCCGAAAGAAAACTTCCTTCACTCACATAAAAGTACGCAATGTCAACCGGATGGCTGCTTGCAAAGGTAAACAGAATGACACCAGACAAATTGCATCTGATACCGCAGGCACTCATTAACCATCTACCTAACGCAAGAATGAAATCAGGAAGTCCAAAGTACTCTGTACAAAGTAAGAGCAATGACTTTGAATGTATCGAGAAGGTATGATGTAAGAAAACGTGTGAAAAGTTCTTGCCCCGTATATCTAGCAGTCCATCTTTTGAATTTTCCCCAAGATGGATCATCCTTGAGCTGTAAAGTTCCTGCAAATAATTAGAGTATTGTTAGGTTCCTCGTTACTGCAAGGAGACTGTCTATCTGTTTAGTATAAGATATAGACACAAGTGTGAGCACACTGAAAAAGCACAGAAGCAACCATTATCTCCCACAATGTATCCATTTGGATCAGAAGGCTGAAAGTTAATCTCAGAAATTCATTTCGAGCCTCTCAGAGATAAGACCCAAGTATATTTAGATCATCTTGTCATATAAATCACTAACCACTGTGATAACTATGACGGTAAAGCAGCAAGACAAATATAGGACAAGAAATAAAAACACAGCAAGCATGTCATGCCAAGATCCACTATGCTAAGGCTGCAGATAATGCAGATAACTCCCCTAAACAGTATGTACAAATAGTACACGATAAGCACTCTTCTGAGAAATACTGTATCCACCTTCAAGACCAAAAGGTTCAAATTCCTTATCAAGATGCACAGGTAAAGAGTTCAGGAAGTCACTAGCCCAGTGGAATTTAAATATTCAGAGTGAGATAGGAAACGCTACTGCTACACAAATCAGGCAAAGTTCTGCACATAGGAGAACAAGAAAAAGGCCGGTTAAATTTAAGAGAATGAGGAAGTATTCTCCTTGAAAGCATCTATTATTTTGCAGTAAAACATGGCAAAAGCAGTTCACACGCACAAAGAATCAACCGAAAATGTCCTCTGGAATGACTATGCTAGTTACATTACAAGAGGAGAAAAAATAGAATCAACAAATTGGTATTCAAGAAAAGGAGAAAGTGATTGAAGTCAATCTCCCAGCAGTTTGCGTAGTTCCCAATAATCACCCAAAAAACAGAGGTAAACAGACTTTTCACTATCAGTAAGGACTACACCCAAAAAAGAAGGAAGGCTTTTCTATGTCTTCTCCTCCCTCGAGAACAAGCAGGTGATTTCTTGACTGTGAAGAAAGCAATGTTACAAGGCCTCTAAGCATTTTGCATCAACGCATGGCTAATGAGACCAAGAAGGAGCAGATCAAACTACGTTTGCTACAACATATTTGATAGATACCAATCTAGCATGTGACTGGTTCCTTACCACCATGATCACTGTATTCCCCTGTGACTTTTGCCTGAACCAAAGCTACTTCAAACCAATTCAAACAAGATTGGGCAACTACACCTACTCATAATTTACCTGGCAATGCCATGGCCTTTAGAGCAGATAATTAAAATGAGATTTTTCCTCAAGAGCCTTATCTTCTACTTTATCTTCAAACCAAAAATTAGATAAACAGATTTGCCTAGACTTGAAACCAATAGAATTGTATCTGCAAAAACTGCCCTTCCTACTGTAATATACTTAAAATAAACAAAAAGTATCACTAAGATAGGAAGTAATGCTCCCTCAGGGTTGGTAGGCATTTCTGGCCCCTTGTTTCCACGTGTTTAATGAAATTCTTAATGTGTAATCACCAACTTTGGGACTCTTTCAATTTTCCACAAAGAATCATTATCCAGTGATTCTGTTGTTGACCCTCAGATGTGCCTTCTCAAAAGCACCTAGGCACCTATAAAACCTTGTGCAGCTCTTCATGAAATATCACAACCCCATTTCCCAGACGTTTGATGCATTCCTAACATGCAACATCCAAGCTTCACACTCCTATGACTTTTAACTGGATAATACTAACCCCTTGCCTCTAATGTTGATCCTAGGAAGTGCCTTCTCAAAAGCACTCAAGGCACTTTTAGTGTGTTACAACACAATAAGATCACTGATAAGATTCTCCACAAGAAAGCTTATTGTTGCGAGCAAATGTCTGCCCACATGAACTAGTTGCAGTAATTGCTTTCACTGACCGAAATAAACAATTGTCAACATGGTAGAGTTACATTCCTCTCTCAACTCCTAACATCCAAACAATGGCAACAACAGCAAAGTGTTAACCTCCCTTCTAGGACTTCTTTTCAACAATACCAACAATATCAACAAAATGCATGGAATATAAGATGGCGAAACGTTGCAAAATCGCGACGAGAATAGGTTCCATCACCTTCAAGAGGCAAAAGGGTCGGATCCCGACAGAGCAACTCGCGGAACAAATTAAGGGTTTTCGACAAACCTTGGCCATCAATAGCAAATGGGCAAGTTCATTAGTGAGCCTTTCTTCTCTGAGGCTGCTTCTCTGTAGCCAATCTGTATATCCAGTATACCTTAGGGACAAACAATTCAAGGGCTTAAGCATCAACAACACTTGAACGTCGGGGTCGAAATACGGGGAAAAAAAGAGACCAATTAAAGATGAAATGGAAGGAAAAATGTTGGGGTGGAGAGAGTTACCAAAGCGAAGACATGAGCGGCTATAAGAAGCACCACCAAGTAAGGCGCTGCTTCCATGATCCACGGCCTTAAAGGCGTTTGCTGGTTTGCCATCGGAAGTAGGACGATGCTCCGGCGAATTGAAGCTCCAAAATTCTCTTTAGGGTTTCCCACAAATCTCCAGCGACTTCGCCGGCCAAGGGATTGGCAATCAGGCGAAGAGAGAGGGTTGGGGGTTGGGGGTCGTCGGGATCTGCTCTCGGCGGGAAGAACCGTATTCGAGCTCAACAGCTGGTGGGTCGCAGGGGGAGCTGTACCCGATGGAGCACCAGCTCCTTTTTTGATTTTTTTTTCCTTTTATTTTTTTGTAATTATCCAAATGGTCCCGAATTTTCGTTAAATATATAATTTCATCCTTGAACAAGTAATTTATTTAATGTATCCCTAAATTTTATCCTACTATATAACATGGTATATGAAATTTTATTTAACATGATTCTTGAACTTTTGATAAATATTTAATCCAATTCCTAAAATTTTATGAAAATATCTAATGTTATTTTAAAACTTGAATTAATGAAACTATAATATTGATATTTTCCTATACCTTAATGACTAAATTAAACATAGGAAAAACACCATTAAAAGTCCTAAAATTTTCCAAATGTAATAGATTTACTTGAAATTTTTTTGTGACGCTAAAAATCTCAAAATTGTAGTTATGTGACAAACTTACTTTAAAATTTTTTGTAGTATTAAAAATCTCAAATTTTGCCAAATGTGACAATTTATTTTAAATTTCTTTCGTGACATAAAAAAATATAAATTTATACTCGTACAACATATTTATCCCAAATTAAATTAAATTAAATATTAAATAAACTAAAAATTAATCCCTAATTTTAATGACATGTTTGAACATTTATTAATTGCATGAAGATTAGGGATTAATTTTGTCACCCCTAGCAAAAATAATTTTTATTAAGTTGCATAGCATATAGACATCAGGAGCATTTGCATTATTAGTGTCAAAATTTATCAAAATAAATAAATAATATTTTTTAATTATTTAAAAAAACGTAGCCGGATCGGGCTAGGTTGGGCCTGCTCGGTCCCTTTTTCTTTTCCATCCCCCCCCCAACCCAACACACACACACACTTGGACTTGGCCCTCTTCTTTTCTCAGCCCGGCCCACGCATCTACTCTTCTTCCTCCCTTCACGCCGCTCAAGCCTTCTGCAAAAAGCAACACAACGGAAGTACAACAGAGACAGAGAGGAGAGAGGGGGCAGACCAGCAGGTGGCAGTGCGATCCTAGGGTCGGAGATCATGCTGGCAATGGCAAAAGCCAGGCACGCCCATTGCTGGCCATTAAAAGGAGAGAGGCGAGGAGGGTCCCAAAGGGTGGTTGGTTGTCACCAAAGGTCCGTCTATCACCCGACGTCCGTCGCAGCACTTCCCCGAACCTAGTAGGTCTCCCCTCTCGATTGTGCATGCTCTATTTTTTTGGGATGGCATCAGGTTGGAGCTCGCGGCCGACCAATTGGTGTGAGTCTTCATCCCGTTGGTCCTCTATGGAAATTAGGAGTGTCATGTCAATAATTGAATCGAAAATCAAATCGAAACTTCGTACGCTTTTACTGAAAAATAACCGTTAATTTTTTTGGTTCAGTTTGGTTATTCTCCATAAAAAGTGAACAATCTATTTTCTTTTATCACATCTTCTTTACTTAGATTCTCATAAGCAAAGCAAAAATAAGAAAACCAAAAAATCATTCCAAACCGAATCGAATCAAACTGAATTTTCAGTTTAATTTGTATTTGGTTCGAGATGGTTTCAATTCGGATTGGTATCATCCCTTATCGGTTCAATTCGATTTTTCAGAAAAACCAAATTGAACTAAATCATTTACACTCCTAATGAGAAAATTGCTAGGTGCCTTGGTAAGCGTTTTTAGGATTCTAGGTTTGCGCTCAAGTCCATATCAAGTCAAAAAGTTCCTTGCTTCAGTAGTGTCTGCGACTATTCGCTGAATTTCTAAAAAAAAATCTCATTTCTACTAGTTTTTGTAGTCGAGGATAGTTGTTCTTCATTCATACCTGTTTTGAATGTGATTAACCTGTATCTGAGTGTTGTTCGTGCGTGTTTTGTTGATGTTTGCTCGAAGCCATGTCCCAAGTTAGCCTAGGTCCTCTCTCTAGCCAATGCACCCTACTTATTTGATTGAATGCTCTATAGAAAATCGGGAGCCAGTTTATGTTTAAACTCAAGATTGACATACCCTCGCTTCTGACTCATTATTTCGTGTTTGCTTCATTCATGTTCATAGTGTTGTGCATCATCGAAGGGGGAAGTTTTTTCATTGTTCTAGTGAGTGGATTAATGGGTCACTAGAGTTCGTAGTTGGCGGTGGTCGATGCTAGCCAGGGTGAACGACTAGTAGATAACGTTGGTTCGGCCTACATTGTTGTTCGGGTGAGAATCGATGGAAGCTAGCTTTGGTGAAGGAGGCCTTTAGGCTTGGAATTTAAACCACATTGTTATCTAACGGTTTCAATTTTTAGAATAGTCAGTTGTGGTTATACCAAAATCTAACATGATATAAATACTGGAGATCCTGAGTTCAAATCTTACTAGACGCCATTTACTAGACTAAGCATGAGGGAGAGTATTGGAATATTTAAATAATAAATCACGTTGTCATTTAACAACTTAAGTTTTTAGAACAGTCGGCAACGATCTTACAAAATCTCACACAAATAAAAATGAGAATGAGCTTCAACTAAGGAGGCGCTTTGGGCATGAGAATGCCAGGAAGAAGGGGACTAGGGAAAAAAAACTACAAGAAAATGAAAAGAAAGAGAGATAAAAAAAGACAAAAAATGGAAACAGGAAATGGATTGCGCTTTTTGTGGGCTAGGAAATATTGGGCTGGGAATAGAAATTGGAAGTGGGCCTTTTGTGAAAAAATCTTCGTGAGCTATCTTAGTTAATTCCCAGCAGGCCTTAGGGCCGGCCCAAGTTTTAGTCCAACCCAAACTGATAGGGTCCGGGTCGGTTTAATCTAGCTGAGTTTCTTGACATGGTTTGAATTTTTTTTCTAAAAAAATTTGAAAATTCAGAAAAATGTTTAAAAATCTTAAAAAGTCATAAAAATTATAAAAATTCGAAAAATAAAATTTTTTCTTAGAAAATTCAGAAAAATATTAAAAATATCCTAAAAATTCCAAAAAAATTTAAGAAAATTTTCAAAAAAAAAAAAAAAAAAAAAAAAACCATAACTCCTTAGAAATAGCTTCAAAAGTCTTTTTGGGCAATCTTCTTTTTAAATGTGCAAAAATCTTTAGTAAAAATCGTACTCAATTGAAGAAGCCTCTAGGGCTCTATTTTAGGATTCTGATTGTTCTTAAAGAAATATACCCTTGATTAATTGTCATTTGCTTTTAGCTTAGTTAGGATTAGGGTTTATTTCCTGCTAGATACTTGCTTTATTATGCGATTTATTTAATACATCTTTTGTTGCCGATTGTCATTTTAATGATTGCGTATTCGTATGGTCATCTTGCATGTTAAGAAATATGTCTAAAATAAATTTAGACTGCCCAATAAAAATGTTTTTGAAAATTAATAAGATCAGGTACCAAAAGGACACTAGTTAAGTAATTAGTGTAATCAAGTCATCGATTCTAGATTAAGAAGTGAGGCACACTCTTATATATCATTTGGTTTTTAGTTAAACCCTAATAAGTTAGTTATGACTCCTTATTAGAAAATTGATGTGAATACCCCAACATTAATGAATGCGTCAACATTATATAATCAAGTCCATAGATCGTGATATGAGATTTTGCTGTGTCAACATTAATGAACACTCCTATTTACCCGGTAGTCTTCTGTTCATAGTTTTTGACATGCTATTGTCGTGAATAATCAATTAATTATCGAGTTGATATTGCTATTCTCAATTAAGATACTCTCTTGAAGAAAAAAGAGGGCGCATAACTAAATTCGGAGAAAACACGTCTAAGCCCAAGCCTATGGATTAGACGAGCTCCACCATCAACACCACTGCCGCTATCACCTTGTCATCTTCAATGCCAATCGTGACATTGAATTGCCGTGTTAATGCTCAACATATTTCATTCCACCACCACCTTGATTTATCCAATGCTAAGAACTATTCAAACTTCAAGATTGAATTTTGAATTTATCCCAAACATATTTACAAGGTTAAATTTTGATTCCCAAACAAATGTTCCTATATATATATTTTGCATTTTTAGACCGTCTCTTTGTACATCCAATTTTATTTAGAAGATTTTTTTGTCGATGAAAAATACTTTTCCTAATTAATTATTTTTTATAAAATAAATATCGAGAAATTTTAAAAAATATTTTTTAAAAAATTATTTTGTGTGACATCGTTAGCCTACAACTCATCATCAATTATCAAAAACGCGACAACGCAAATTTCTTTCTTGCGCGCGCGCGCAGGCACGCCGCCCGGGGGGTGGGGGACCAAAACGACGCCGGCGAGAGAAGGCGGCTCGATCACCCGGCGAGGTGCCAGGTGGACAGAGATCGTGAAACGTGGCAGGTTTCTCGTTCTCAATCAGATCTCTCTCTCTACAAAGCGAGGCGCTTCTCTGCACTGCACTGTGGCAATTCGTCGAACGAGTGGTGTGCACGTAACGAACTCACGAGACTCACTCCCAATGGCTTCCCACCCGGCATCAAGCTCATGAGCTCCGTCTTCGCCCGCGTCGTCCGCGGCCGCCGCAATGTCGCCCTTCTCTCCAGGGGTAATCTCCTGCTCTCCCCTCCCACTTCCCTCCATTCCCTTCCCACTCCACGCTGGAGCTCAATCGGCGTCTCCGATGCTTCTTGGATTAGTGCGAATTCTTCACCTTTATGCGCTGCCGGTGGACGTTCGGGATCAGGAGTTTGTCGTTTTAGCTGAGCTGCTTGTCCCTTTTGAACGCTTATTTGCGATTATGTATGGTGCCGTAGCGGTTTGATCACGTTTGTCCGCTAATGTCTTATGGGTTTTCATTAATAGGAGGGTTTCGTTTATTAAAAGACATACAAGTACTCGTAAAATGTATGTTTGTCCTTGTATTACTTTGCGTAGTTTGCTTACGTGATCTTATCTTTTGAGCGGCAGTTTATCTGCATAGTGATATTGCTTGCTTTATCCCCTTTTTCCGTCAGAGGGGGTGTTGATAGTTTTCACTGATTCAGTGCTGAGATATTCATTTGATAGGCTGCTGGCCAGTGGAGAATCCATGTTTTACTTGCTCTCCTTTAGGCGATAAGTAGTTATGTAAGTTCCAGTGCGCACACTGCTCCTTACCAGATGGTACTTGAGAAAATGATGTCTTCTAGGGCTGGTGTTTGTTTTGAAGTTCCTCATTCTAATGGGATTGAGATAATTACATGGTTTCATTTCATGGGATTTGCTTTATGACAACTGTATTATCACTGGTAGTGTTCCACATGCTATTGTCTTGGAGGAAGAGCAAATATTCTGGTGCTTTTAGTGAAGTTAATTTTTGGTATGTATGGATATTACTGCCTGTATCAATCGTCTCATCCTACATGGAGATAAAATCATTTCCTTGCATTTTGAATTTGGCAATTGCCCAGCAGGTTTATGCCGTCATAATGAGAGTGAGAGCCCTGCGGGAAACTTTGTATTGATTGGTAGCACAAAGGACATTGGAATTTCAAAAGGACAAGAAATCTGTTTTCTGCAGTTGTCACGGCAATATTCGTGAGTAGAATGTTAATCTTTAGCATTTGGGATTTAAATTGATAATGATCGTATGGCCCATAAAACGCATTGCTCACACATGTTACAATGACGCCTGTGAAGGTCCTCTGCAGGATTTACCAGCGTGCATGGTGAAAGGCCATCTGCTGAGTATGCAAAATTGAGGAAGGAATCATTAGAAAGTGAATTTGGCCATGCTCTTGGAACATATAGTTCCAGAAGCTTCTCTACAGTCTATCGCTTCGGTCCCTTTTTAGCATTTTACAGAGCAGCGATTATATCATTCCATGTGTTGCAGTTAACCATTTGGCAGTTTTTTGTCCAAGACATGAAGAAACGAGCCATTAAGGTATTGTCATCATCACTTAATACCCATGCTTAGGCCCTATGATCTGGCAAACTGGGCATTTTTGTTCATATGGTCTTTTCGCATTGAATTTAAAATCTAAGGAACTTTATTTTGGCCAATCTGGACTAGATGTCTGCATGCTTCCTACTCTGATGCCATCATTCTTAGAGTAAGTTTTATTTGCATTGGCTGGGGTTTTTACATGGTAATTCACAAAGCTTTGGATCTATAAGATAATAACGTCGTTTTCAAGTTTTTTGCTCTCTTTCTAATTATATCTGATTTTTATAGAAATTATTTGTGATTCCTGCAGTTTCGGGAAACTCTTATACGCTTGGGTCCATTTTATATCAAGGCAAGTCTTTTCCACCCAAGCTCTGTGCTTGTCTGGGTAGAGTTGGTTTTCATGAGTCAAAATTTCGTGACATGTGATTGGCTGAAGTCTTACATTTAACCTTGTACAGCTTGGCCAAGCTCTGAGCACTAGACCAGATATTTTACCCAAAATATACTGTCTGGAGCTAGCTAAGTTACAGGTAAGTTTTTTTTTTTTATAAATTTTTTTCTAGTTGTTAGCTAAGGAAACTGTTCCAGATTTTGATGATTCATTAGAAACTGATCATACTACAGCTGAAATTTTCTCTTGTGCTAGGATCAAATACCACCGTTTTCAACATCTGTTGCTATTAAATCTATTGAGACCCAGTTGGGAGCTCCTATTTCAAAGATTTTTGCTGACATCAGTCCAGAGCCAATTGCAGCCGCATCTTTAGGGCAGGTGTACAAAGGTCAAATAATCTCTTCTATGAGTGGAAAGATTATTGATCTACTTATCTGTTGCTTGGCCATCTTCCTCTGAACTGGACTTTAACATTTCTGTCTCTTTTTGTTGTGCCAAGTCCTGCAGCTCACCTTCCTTCTGGAGAGCTGGTTGCTGTTAAAGTACAAAGACCTGGAATGACTCTTTCATTGACCCTTGATGCTCTTCTATTCAATATGATTGGTGGTCAGTTGAAGAGGTTTGCAAAGGCACGCAAAGATCTTTTAGTAGCAGTTAATGAAATGGTGAGCATTTTCATGGAAACCTCTGAAAATTCCTTCTGACTTTCTTGCTAGTTTCTGTTTCTTTACTAGACATTTTAATGCTGGATGTCTGACATTGTGAGAGTTGGTCATATCTGAGTATACAGTTTTAAGGTTAGTCTGGAAATGCACAATTGAACTCTGCAGCAATGCAATTATATGACTTGCTGGATCTTCGCACCAGTTGTTTGATACTGAAATGTCATCTGACTTTATTTCTCTAGTGTCTGGGACAAACTTCTTTGCTATTAGTGTTCATTGGGTAAGGGCGAGCTGTGCATATGGTCATTGGGGCAGGCAAATATTAATTTCAAGGTTTGGTGGGATTTTGGTGTAGCTTGTCTACACCGAGTGGAACTTCTAAGCAGGAATAAAATATATTCATCGAGTAGTTTCGTTAACATGGACTGGTGTGAACCCAGTCGGGTGCATCTTCTCCTTGGACAGACTCAAAACTTTTCTATGAAACAATTATTATTTCTCCAATAGAGTGATTGTAGTTGAGCATCTTCATTATCTTCTTAGTGAAATTTCGTGTCAATGTCTGAAGTTGGAAATCTTACCATTTGACTACGCTGATGAATGCTAATCCCTGCTCCCCTTGATACACTAGCGAAGGTTATATTGTATGAAATATCTGGTTTTGGCTTATTTTGACTAAGTTATACATCTATGGCTCTTCATGAGTGCACTTGCTATTCATTAGTTGTTTCAGACATTCTGAGGGTAGATCACTTTTCTTTTCTATTTTTGGTTCATTTGTTCAGTGCCAATTCTAATTCATACAACACCATGACATGAAAAGATAAGCATTTCTCATAGCATTTGACATAAGACATGGAGGTAAGGACATCCTTTCTTTATAACACTGAGCATTAATTCAACCATGAAACAAGAGATTGTTAGTTTCTTACGAGTTCAGAACCAGCTGCCCAGTTAGAATGTTCAGTGGACAAAAGGAAAATATGTCAATGAACATGTTTATATGTAAGCTTTTACATGGTGGATGCGGGTGTTTCCTGCTTGGTGGGATGTTTCCTGCCTTCCTTTGGGTCATCTTTACAAGAGATTCAGACTGGGGGAAAATTATGCATCAACTGCTTCAGGTGCAATTGATATTATTGATTGTCCAAGATTAGCATATACTGATTGAAAATGGCAGTGGTAGTCTTGGAGAAAATAATTTCTTTTTTTTGTTTATTCAAAGTCTCTGGGCTTCTTGGAGCTCCCATCTAATTCACTGGGTCATGCTTGTACTGCTGCCCCATAACAACTGGGCAACTATCAAGGTGGAGCCCCTTTGGGGAAGCATTTTAATTGGACTTAATGAAACCAAACTGAGTTCTCAATTTGTAGGATCAGAAGCCTCCTCAGTATCTACAGAGGCATTCCGAGCTTATGTTTATATCTTATGCAGTATTTCTAAAAGTAGTGCAGCTTTTACTTGTATCATCTGTATTCTGAGTAGAAGAGCATCATACTTAAGGCATTAGAGCCTACTATTCCGGTGAGGTTCTTTTATAGCTCATATGGTTTAATTCTTATTGGTGGCTCGGCCATTTTACAGTGTCCAAAATACTAATGTCAAACTCAAATTTGGAAGCATGCACTATTTTGGCCATTTTTCTCTCTATCTATGGATTCCGGTTTGCATTATATTTTATCAAGGTTCTATTTTCTACCTATTGACAGGTTAGACACATGTTCGATGAAATTGATTATGTTCTGGAAGGGAAAAATGCAGAACGCTTTGCTTCTCTCTATGGTTCTGTCCCATGTGAGTTTATATACCATATATTCAATATGCAAGAAATTTCCTGGAGCTGTAGGATATGTACTTTGAAGTATCCCTAGAATATTTTCTGATACATGTATGCCCATAATTCAGTCATGGCTCATTTCAGGATGATTGGATCTGTGAATAACTTAATTGTTTGTAGTCACATAATGTTATTCTTCTATAGTTTCATAACGTGTCTTATTAAAATAGTACTAATTTGACTATTACGATAGGGTCATTCTTTTAAATTCTGGATAGTTGTTCCTGAAGTGTGTAATATCCATACTAGAAACATTCTTTGCAGTAGCCTTCGCCTGACAGCTGGGGCTTTTAGAAAATGAATACCACTTTCCATTGAGAAATGCAATTACCACATCTCTCTCTCTCTCTCTAATAATGGATGGCTATATGCATTTGTCTGATGTGGAATGGTCCTGTAGCTATGGACAATCTTCTGTTGGTGCACTGATTAAGACTTTTTCATGACAGTTGATGACCAGAATATGCAATCAAAAGCTGCAATTAGGGATACCAAATGCAAAAATACTAACTTGGTCAAGGTTCCAAAAATATATTGGGATTTTACTCGCAAAGCTGTTCTGACAATGGAATGGATAGATGGAATTAAACTCACGGATGAAGCTAGCCTGAAGGAAGCTTTTTTAAACAGAAGGAAACTCATTGATCAGGTGGAAAAAGAATCCCTTGTCATTTTTTATGGCGCCATAGTCCAACTTTTTATGCATGTCTATTTGCTGCCATCGTCTAGATATTGTTATTATTCATAGTGGATGGAAAGACAACGCCAAATTTTTCACTTGAGCTCATTGGATGTGTTTATAGGGATTATACTGCTCATTAAGACAATTGCTTGAAGTTGGATTTTTCCATGCCGACCCGCATCCCGGGAACCTTGTTGCAACTTCCAGTGGTTCTCTCGCCTATTTTGATTTTGGCATGATGGGAGACATTCCTCGCCATTATCGCGTTGGACTAATTCAAGTGGTATGAGCATTGCCTTACTGCACATGCAATTTAGCATTAGCTCTTTTTATATAATGCAAGTTTATATTATTTTGAAAGTATCAGACAGATTTGTCAGCCGAGACTCAAATACAAACAATGCCGCCAGAATATGGTAACTCTGGTTCTTCCCCAAAATGAATCCCATAAACTGACAATCCCGCCCCCCCCAAAAAAAAAACCAAAACAGTGTGCAAGAAGAAGTTGGAGGGGAAAAGAATAAAGCAAAGTTACAACGTGGCTGCATGGTTGGCACTATATGATCTTCATATTCACACACTCTCTCCAGTAAACAAATTTCCCATGTGGCAGTTATGAGCATCCTGCATCATTTTACCTTAGTGTTGTCATATGTTCTATGCTGATTCGACTTGTTGATCAGTTTCTCTCCTTTTCAGCTTGTGCACTTCGTTAATCGTGACTCTTTGGGTCTAGCAAATGACTTTCTTTCTTTGGGATTCATTCCTGAAGGGGCTGATATACAAGTAGTTGCAGATGCATTACGAGCATCCTTTGGTGGTGAGGGTACCAGACTATCTCAAGATTTTCAGGTTTGCACTATAAGCCGCTAGAAGTCTTCCTTTTTACACGTTCAGCCATTTTTGCTGATGAATGTTTTCATTTCAAATAGCCAAGTCATCTGATCTGTTTCCGCATCCGGGAGAAAGCATCTAGGTTTTTTATTCATAAACTTTCTCAGAAATACTGCAATGAACGAAACAATAGGAGCTTGTTGCTAGGTATCTGACCAAATTCGTTCATCTTGTTCCTATAAATACTATCGCTAAAATATTCCCAGAGCAGGATAGGACCAAATGCAGCAAAACAGCCTTTTCCTTAGATGTGAAACTGTTACCCAGGCATGAGTTTTGTGAACATGTGTCTAGTGGTGAGCAAGGAATATCTTTTTTTTCTTCTGAACAGAACATAGCGCTGATAGATTGCGCACAATTGATGAATGTCACTAAGCATCTGATGTAATTTGCTCCCGGTAGTTCATTCATTTGATAACCGGGTGATTCTTTGATGATCACCATGTGTCAACTAGAATTTGATTTCGACCAAAAAAAACTAGAGTTTGATCAATGCTTTTTCTGTCCATATTGGCATCCCTCTGGTTGTGGCCTTGTGTCAAGAAGTGGAGCATAATGCTTGTGCGTACTCCTGTGGGTGTAGGAGGAAGTATTTAATGCGCATTTTTGTGTTTTATGAAATGAGAAGAAATCTTGAAAGATCCAATCGTCTATGTTTACTGTCAAGTGTAGTTTCTGATTGAGACGTCAGTGAAATTTGTTGAAGCTGCTGATCAATCCCTTTGGCTTTTATAGGGCATTAATCTCGTGGGATCTAACCAAATGTATCATGTAGATGTTGTGGAACCTTGCTGTATAATATGGATGAAACTAAACTGTGAATTACTGTTGTTGTTTTGGATGGCAGGGAATAATGAATCAGCTGTATGATGTCATGTATGAATTTAACTTTTCACTCCCACCAGACTATGCCTTGGTGATAAGAGCTCTAGGATCACTAGAAGGGACGGCGAAACTTCTAGACCCTGATTTTAAAGTTGTTGAGAGTGCTTACCCTTTCATAATTGGGAGGCTTCTGGCAGATTCCAATCCTGATATGAGAAGAATTTTGCGGCAACTCGTCATTCGGAATGATGGATCTATAAGGTGGAATCGGTTGGAGCGACTGGTGGGCCATTTTGCCTTGTGCCTTTTTAATCTTGCAAGATCATTTTTTTTTTCACTAGAGGACATGATGGAAATATATATTTTTTCTCCGGTTGCATCTGAATGTGAGTTTTTTCTATGGTATATGTATCACTTGATGTATCTTCTATTGGGAACATGAATCCTTGGACCTACATGCTAGCTGGGCTGCTGTTGGTTATTCTCTGAGTTGCTATAGTGAGAAGCACATTGTTGCATTATTTGCCACTTTTATAAATGCGCCTCTATTTGCAAATTTATGATTGATTTGGAATATGAAATCGACTTTAGTTTCTGAGATAATATGCTGCATATGGTCTCTCTCATGTACAAGGTATTCTTGAAGCTGTTTGGGTCAAATATAGACTCCTTGATTCTGTCATCTCAGTGTCATTGCTTTTATGAATCCTTGCTTGCATATTTTGCTAAATACTGTCCAACCTTTCTGAAATATGAATGGCCTCTTTCACTTGTTTCAGATTGGAGCAATATCTGAACAGGCATCTGAGTATGCGGAGGACTCCAATAGCCCTGAAGAAAGCTCAAACCCTCTGGGCTGGAAATCTTTCGACATGCGTGCTGTTGTTGCTGCTACCGAGGATCTTTTGCTATTCATCCTCTCTGAAAAGGGTCTGAGGGTGCGCATTTTTCTCCTTCGGGACATAATTAAAGCAGCAGATACCTTTCTACTGAATCAAGTAGCTGGTTGCACATCGTCGTATGGGGTAGAAGCTGTACAGAATTCAGATTTGGAGGTTTGTGAAAGATTTTGTGTTTGCAAGAAAAAGAAGAAGTAGTATGATCTTTATGAGAAGGGGCTTACCGATTGGTGGTATATGTATTTGCAGGCTCAGGCTACGCTAGCAAGGGTAGCTCTTGGATTCCGATCTCTTGGTCAAGCAGTGAATATGGCCCCAGAAGTGTGGTCGGCTATGTTTCTTCGAATGGTATTGAAGCCAGAGTTTCGTACATTTATTTTAGACATGCTATTTACTTTATTCATTCATTTGAGTCGTAAAGCACCAGAGACCTACTGGATTTGTATATCTCAGCTGATTCATAAATTGGTTGATAAACCACGTTGAGTTATAGATTGAAACAAAGCTTCTTCCCTGCCAAGTCTTCTTTTGGTTCCCTCGCTACTCGGCGTTCAGCTAATTCCTGTGCTAGAGTGGAGTCGTTTTTACTTCTGCAATAACTATTAACCTTGGACCGCATTGATCTACTTTCATACAATGACTAAAGTAGATAAATTACCTGAAACAAGCCTCTAATTGGTTGACTAGGCCATATTTTCATGCAGGAAACAGCTAAACGTGTCTGTGTATGTGCCTGGTTTCCTGTGTTCTTTGAGGAGTTTGTTTCAAATGCAATAGCAGAAAAGGCAATTGTAAATAAGGACCGCAAGCTCAAATAGTAATGAGAGCTAGATTGGCTGTGATAGGGGATAGACTGTGCCGCCACCAAGCCAAGTTCAAGCTTCCCCTCCACCCCCGAGAAAATAAATAAATAACTAAAGACAGAAAAGAAAGAAAAGGAAAAACTTAGCCAAGTTCAAACAGGAGAATGTAGAAGAAGATTTCGAATGAGAGAAGGGAGAAAGGACTCGGATATATACATAATGATGTTTCGTCGGCAAGGCAATCACGCCATTACGAACGACGAGCGAACAAAAGATCTGTCGTCATTGTCCTCCTCCTTTCATATGAATAAAAAAAAGAAAACGTACTAAAATGCAAAGAGTGAAGTATTGTGCAGGAAGCAAGACTACACTGGGCAACTCAATGCTTTGCATGAGTATCAGTAAGGAATAGAAAGAAGGGGGGGCTCATGTTTTCTTCTCTGCAATTGGAGGCAAGTGAATGATTTTCCTTGAGCTTAAGAGTCTGAGCCTCTTTATAATGCTGAAAGTCAAAGTAATGCTTCCAAGTCAGTGTTTGTCATGGTCAGAATAATAGAAAAAAATTGCCGAGGTGGTCTGCATACTTTCTGCCTTGCTCTCCAAGGCTTTACTTTCTGTCTTGCTCTCTAAGGCTTTCGAATTACTCTGAGAGTTATATGACGCACATGCGTTGGGTCTTCCCTGTACTGGTTGGGACAAACCACCAAAATATATGGAAAAAGAAAAACGATTCGAATCCTTAGCAAGACATGCGAGGATGAAATATTTGACCATCCAGCCAAAGGGAGAGAAGTTTGAATAATTTGAGGACAGAGTTGCACTTCAAAATAGTAGGCATTTGTTTTTTAAATTAAGGGCTGGTTATGATTAGGACTAGACCTGTCAAAATGGATATTAAATTCATATGTGACCCATTTAAAATATAAATAAATCATATATGGGTTACTTTAATCTTGAAGAGCTTACTTTAATTAGGTTTTAAATTTAAAGGTTAAAATAAATGGGTCTTAAATAAGTTGATTTTCTTTTTTTTTTAAATCGAAATTATTTTAAAATTTTCTTTTCTTTTTGTTTTTCTTTCCCTAGTTTTCCATCTTCCTTGGCAGTGGCTAGCCATGATGATGGCAATTGGAAGAGGAGGCAAGTGAATGATTTTCCTTGAGCTTCGAGTCTGAGCCTCTTTATAATGCTGAATGACAGCGCCATGCTTCCAAGTCGTCATGCTTATCGTGGTCAGACTTATGGAAAGAATTGCCGAGGTGGTCTGCATACTTTCTGCCTTGCTCCCCAAGGCCTTACTTTCTGCCTTGCTCTCCAAGGCCAAAGCTTTCGAATTATTCTATCGGAGAGTTATATGACGCACATATACATCCATTCGGTTTCCACTGTATTTGTCGGGACAAACCACTAAAATATATAGAAAAAGAAAAACGATTTGAATCCTCCGCAAGACATGCGAATATTTGACGATCCAGCCAAAGGGAGAGAAGTTTGACTAGCTTAAGGACAGTGTTGCACTTAAAAATAGTAGGCGTAAGTTTTTTAAACTGGGGGGTTGGTCATGATTAGGACTGACTTGGACGCTTTTCCAACCAATAATAATTACAATTTCTTTCTTCATTCATAAGGACTTTGACCACATTGAGCCCGCAATCTTCCACAAAATGAAATGTGTAGGCTTCAAGCGACTCTTGGATTTTTCAGTCGGCATTGTCTTCGACACAACAAGAGGAGAGGCATTTGTACTAGAGTTAGGTCACTTAGTCCCTTTTCTTACGACACTATTTGGTGTCATTAATGAAATTTTATGGGGTTTTCACTTAGAAGTGATGATGCCATCCAAAATTTTTAACTTGTGGAGTTCTGTCATGCTATCTTAGTATCCATTGCCGTCCGACGCTACATGATGCATTCCCTTTCGGAATGTTGCTAAAAATCCCATGACCACATGAGCTTTCGTAAGAATAACAATAATGCGCATGGTTTTTTATATAAACAATCTCATTAAAGAGATTAACTCGTGTGAACTACTTAAGATGCCGAGGGATTACATCAGATTCCGCATAACAACATTCTTAGTCACGTGGTAAAATCTACTCATCATCATTGTAATTGTGTGTGCGGACGCACTGCTACCTATAGTGCAAATAATTTTACCTGAAAGAAAAACAATTTCAGAACGACTAATATTTTTCTCCCTGCCGTATCTTGTTAAGATAAAAGTAAGGATGTCCATGAAGAAGAGCACGTCGCATACTTCCAACTGGGAAGTTTTGTCGATTTTAGCTAACACAGGTGAGTGATAAAACTGAAACATGTCGATCAGCTTCAACCATGAACCGATGTTGGAGTAGTCAACAGATTTGCTCCAAGCCGTTTGGATGAATTAGTAAGTAAATGTGAAATGTATTGAAACTCACTTTCAATATGTTCTTGCTCCATTTCTTAAGGAACTCTAAAAGAAAGAGTGTAGAATTCAAACATTTGAGTTTGATCGAGCAAAAAAGACATACTTAGCTTGGGAAAGAAAAAGGAACATTCTTGTTTAAGAAAGAACCCAACAACATAAGAAAGTAATTATTTGAGTCATCAATGGAGTTATGGTGAATATGGATCAAGATCAAGTCCCTAAAATATGGCAACAACAGTTGTTTGCGTCAATGCATCAGCCGTTAATGAATTCCTTATCCTTCTGCATGCAGCTTTGGAGCAGTTCTGGGCAGGAGTGGAGGGGTACTTAACACTTTCGTGCCTTCCCTATCCTCACCCCAACGATTTTCATTGTAACAAAAAGAAAACAGAAGAGTATTTGTAATGATGATCGGCTTAAATATCGTAATAAGCAAAAGCACCGGGAAAATTCCCAGAAAGCAATGGGTAGTGATTATATACTCGTTAGAACACCAGCAGAGCAATGGTGCGGACAGAGAGGAGTAAAACAAGGCAAGGTTTTCATCTTCATTTTCAAGGGTTGGTTCGTGAGAGTACTGAGTGTTGATGCATTGTATACTCATGAGACACTCCTTACGAGACTGTTAACTCTGGATTCTCAGAGGTGGCAACATATATGTCATGAAATCCATGACACCTCAATGTATAAGAGAAGCGTATGTAGTGGCTGGTTTGTGTGATTTGAGAATTTATTATCACGTAACTATTTGGAATGGCACTCATGATGTTGTGTTGCTTGGGCCATGGAACGAAATTACCTCAGTATTAGGGTGGAACTCCACGAGAACAGCGAAGTTCTTCTGGGCCGAATAATGAGAACTGTTGCCTAGGCCTATGAAACCGACAAAAATGCTTCTGAGAGCAGCAGTTGTTGCTTCACATAATAGTTTCATTCTTGATGATATCCTCGTCCATAACCCAAAAATCAGGGCTTGAGCATTTAGTATGATCCTAGCCCAATAAAGAATGTGACCTTCAAAAGATAAGCCAGTTTATCCTCATTCCGAGGCAAGGTTACTTGGTAGATTGAGGAATGGTGTGAAAAGATTTGTTTGCAGGAGATCAGCTGAGACCAGAAGAGACATTATGGAGTACTCACGAGCGATCATAGATAGGTTAATCTTACTAGAGGACATCATTGTATACGGTCAGAAATGTATACTTTCTTCTCCAGTTGCATCTGTCTGAAATTTTCTTCCATATTTGTATCTCTTAACGTATCTTTCATTGGGAACATAAATCTTTGGATATACATGCTAGCCGGGATGCTGTTGCTCATTCCTGAATTATTTTAGCAAGAAGAAAATTGTTTGCATTGTTTGCCTCTTTTAAGAATGCTGCCTCTATTTTCAATTTTATGATCAATTTGGAACCTAAATTATTACCTGTAACCGAATGTTTGTCTGGTGAATCAGTTTTAGTTTCCAAGATAATATGCTGCACAGTCTCTGTCATGTTCAAGATATTCTCGAATCTGTTCGGGTCAATTATACACTCCTTGATCCTGTCATCTTGTGTCATTGCTCTTATAAATCCTCGCTAGCCTGAATTGCTAATTGCTGTCCAACTCTGCTGAAATGTTAACGGCCTCTTTCTCTTGTTTAGATTGTAGCAGTATCTGAACAGGCATCTGAGTATGCGGAGGACTCCAACGGCACCAGAGGAAGCTCAAACCCTCTGGGCTGGAAATCATTGAATGTGGGTGCTGTCGTTGCTGCTACTGAGGATCTTTGGATATTCTCCTGATTGAAGAGGGTCTGAGGATGCACATTTTCCTCCTTCCAGACATAATTAAAGCAGCAGATACCTTCCTACTGAATCAAGTAGTAGGTTGCACATCATCAAATGGGAAGGTTGAAGGTGTACGAAATTCAGATTTCGAGATTTCTGAAAAGTGAAGTGTTGGGGAGAGAGAGAACAATGAGTATGATCTTCATCTGTAAGGGCTTACCAATTCTTGAAAACTGTATTTGCGGGGTCACGCTATGCTTGCAAGGGTAGCTCTTGGATTCTGATCTCTTGGTCAAGCTGTGAATATGGCCGCAGAAGTGTGGTCGGCCATGTTTTTGCCAATGGTATAGAAGCCAGAGTTTTGAACATTTATCTTAGACATGCTGCCTACTATATTTATGCATTTCAGTCATAAAGCATCAGAGACTTACTGGATTTGTATATCTTCACTGATTCATAAATTGGTTGACAGCCCGCGTTGAATTTTAAATTGAAACGAAGCTTCTTCCCTTCCAATTCTTCTTTTGGTTCCCATACATTTTGTCATTTGATTAATTCCTGTGCTAGAGTCGAGTTGTATCTGGTTCTGGAGTAACATTATCTTGTGCGGCATTTGTTTACTTTCATACAGCAACCACAGTAGATAGATCACGAGAAAGAAACCTTTAATTTCTTGCCTAGGACACATTTTCATGCATTAAACAGCTAAACATCTCTGTGCATATCCTATCCCTGGTTTCCTGTGTTCTTTGAAGAGTTGTTTCAAATACAATAGCAGACAAAGCAAATGTAAATAAGTCTTACCATAACCTCAAGCAACAACTTAGCCGAGTTAAAAAAAAAAACAAAAAATAAAAAACAAAGAAAGGCAAAACTTAGCCAAATTCAAACAGGAGAAATACAGAAGCAGACTCTCATTTATAGAGAGAGAGAGAGGACTCAGATAGATATGATGAAGTTTTGTCGGCAAGGCAATCATGCCATTACGAACGACGAGCGAACAAAATATAGTCATCATCGTCCTCCTCCTCCAAAATGTTGAATAAAGAAGGAAATGTTACTAGTAAGTAAGAGTGAAGTTGTGAAGAAAGGAAGACTACACCTGGCAACTCAATGCTTCCACAGTTTCAGGAAGGATAGAGAGACGGGTTCATGTTGCCTTCTCTGCAATTGGAAGAGGCAATTTGAATTATTTTCCTTGAGCTTAGCATCTGCGCCTCTTTATAATGCTGAATAACAATGTCATGCTTCCAAGTCAGTGCTTATCATGGTCAGTATAATAGAAAAGGCCAAGGTGGTCTGCTTACTTTCTGCCTTGCTCTCCAAGGCTATGAATATTTTATCTGAGAGTTAGATGCCGCACATGCATTAGGTTTCCACTGCATTTGTTTCGACAAACCACTGTATTATATTATATATAAAAAGAGAACGATTTGAAAACTACGCAAGACTTGTATGAAAGCCGGGATGAGGTTGAATAATTGACCATCCAACCAAAGGAAGAGAAGTTTGATTAGCTTAAGGACGGAGTTGCACTTTAAAAATAGTAGGCATTTGTTTGAAACTAAGGAAACTCGTCATGATTAGGATCTGACTTGGACGCTTTTCTAACCTATAATAATTGTAATTTCTTTCTTTATCATCGCTGTTTTCTTCCTAAATGAAAACTTGTTTTCTGGCCACTTGACCCTTTAGTTGAAGGGCATCAGGATTCAGGCACGCTTTGCCACGGATCTCCCGGAGGATTAGGCAAGTTCGAGCCAACAATCTTCCACAAAATGAGATGTACGCTTTTTTTAGTTGATATTATAGTCAACACACCAAGAGGAGAGGCATTTGTACTAGAGTTAGGTCACTACGGAGTTCCATCTATCATGGTGAAGGATTTCCCTTTTCTTATAACACGACGCCGAATCAGCAATGGATTTTATTGGGTTTTTGCTTGGAAGTGACGATTGGCGTATTCCACATATTTAACGCTTAGTGTTGTCATGCCATCTTAGTATACATTGCAGTCTGATGCTACACGATGCATTCCCTTTTGGAATGTCGTTAAAATCCCATGAACTTATGAGCTTCTGTAACAATAGCAATAATGCATACAGTTATCCGTATACGCAATCTCATTAGAACGATTAACTTGTGTATCACTTAATATGCCAAGGCATTCTATTGGATTCTCGGGTGTGTTTTGCAATGACAGTTTTAGTCACAGTGGTAATAAGTAAACGCAAAATGTACTGAGCCCAATGTAAACGTGTACTTGCCCATTTTCTCAAGGAACTCCAAAAGAAAAAGTGCAGAATTCTTAATTTTTTTTTTGGGTCGGAAATTCATAACTTTCATTAAGTAATAGTCTGGAAATATTGTTGACTTACATCTGAGCATAATAAATCCAAAAGGCTGAAAGGGGGATATTGGACCTAATTTGCCGATGACGATTTATTGCGTTGGGCCTTTACTACCCAATCAACAACCTTGTTAGCCTTTCTTTTACAATGGGCTATTTTCATGGATTGAAAGCATTGTAATTGGGCTTGGGCTTCGCTGACAAGTGTGCGGACATCCCATTTGATCTGATTTGTGGGAGTGCTTATCAAACTAACTTGCTCTAATAGATCAGTTTCGATCACCCATTCTGCAATTTGTCGTTCTTTAGCTCCTCGTGCAGCCATTCGTTTTAGGGTTTCAACTAGGGCTATAACTTTAGCTTGAACTATAGAATCCGCCCTCACTGTTCTCGCAAAGCCATTAATTAGCTTCCTCGAGTGGTCTCTGCACACCCCTGCGATCGCAGCTTCTCTGGTGTCGCCGATTAGGGGTGATCGGGTCCAGGGTGGGTAGGGTCCACACTTGGATCTTGTACCCGACCCTGTTATAACCGGTTCCTCTTTTCTGGACCCTGTACCCTACATTGTTTTTATTAGACCCTGTTTTGGACCCAACCATGTTTTTCCGGTTCGGGAACAGGGTCAACTCTATTTTCATTGGAACCTGTTTTGCAACCGTTCAATATTCTATACGGCTTCGAATTTTACATTAATTAGCGAAAAAATAACAACGTAATTCTCCTAACATTATAAGACAAAGCAAAAATCCTAAGAATGCATAAGCATTAGCAACAAATATGGATCTAATATTAGTCTCATTCCCACAAATACTTATAATATGACATAATGTGCTTACTTATGTGTATGTGACGGAATTCTTATTAAGATGACATCTTTTTTGAGTTGAATTGAGAATTAGTGCTAAAATAATTAGTAGCATTTGTCCTGCGACTATAGTAATAGTTGAAAGTGGGACTAGTAAAAAAGAAAAATAATTCATGAGAACAGTTTTTTCTAACAATTCTTTCAAAACAATTATCTCTTAACTTAATTTAGAGAGAATATTTCCTTTTTTAACATTTCTTCGAAGACAGGGATTCAAAAGCAATATATAGAGAGACGATTTTTTTTTTAACAGGGTAAAAACCGATTCCAAAACCGGTCTAGTTCTGGGTGGGTCTTTGCTTGAACCTTGTTCCCGGACCGGTTTCAACCGGTTCCCAAAAACTGGAACCTGTACTCGGACCGGTTTAATTGGGAACCGGTTCCTGACCTTGTTTTTCGGGTGGTCCGGTCCGGGTTTTGGGTAAACCCAGTCCGGTTGCACACCCCTATCGCCGATGAAGGATCCGTCGACATTCCACTTCATGACACCGCGCTCGGGAGGTCGCCAATGCAAAGGTAAGGTCATTTGCTGATGTTGTGATTTTTCGCCATGGCCACTTCGATGAGGCGCCGAGGGTGAGGTTGCATACTTCGAAATATGCAATCATTTAGGGCTCGCCAAATCTGCCATAAAATTAGAGTAAGTAGTTCAAAAGAAATCATGTTATGGTTAAATTGCGCAATCCATTCTTCAATTCGTGTGATATTGCGGGTATCAATTTGGATCTGAATTTCTGGGTCTTCCCATACTGATTTGGTCCAGGGGCAGAGCAGAAACAGAATTCTTAAATTGACTAGTTTAGGAAAGAATACTCAAATATAAGAAAGTAATTGAGTCATCAATAGGACTACATATGGGGTAATGTTAACATAAATCAAAATGGAGCCCCTATAATATGGCAGCAACAGCTGTTTTCATCGATGCATCCGCCATTGATGCTTTCCCCATACTTCTCAACGCAGGTTTCCACACATGTCACCTTCGAACAGTTTGGGATACGAATGAAGGGGTACTCACATTTCCATGCCTCCCCTACCCTCGCCCCTGCAATTTTTGTTTACACAGAATGAAAACATTTGACTAAAAGCGCATTGGTACATCAAGGAAGTGATGTGCTTAAAGATAGGAGTTAGCAAAAGCACAAGGAAAGTTCCCAGAAAGAAACGGTTGATGATGATTAGATACCCACATGAGAATACAAGCAAAGCAACGGTGAGGACAGAGAGGAGAGTAGAACAAGGCACCATCTTCATCTTCATTTTCAAGGATTAGTTTGAGAGATTACCGAGTCTTGATGAACCGTAACTTTGGATTCCCTATATGTCATAAAATCCGTCACCCCTCTTTGAATAGTGGAAGCGCATTTAGTGGCAGATTTGTGTCATCTGAGAATTCATGATCACGTCACAATTTGTAATGGCACGAGTTAAGTTCTTTTTGGGCTGAATCATGAGAACTGTCGGCTAGGCCTATGAAACTGCCAATGATGCCTCTGACAGAAGCACCTGCTGCTTCACACGATAATTTCATTCTTGATGATATCCTCGTTTATAACCGAACAGAGTTGCGCTTGAGCATTCGGTACGATCTTAGGCCAATATAGGAGGAGACCTTCAAGGTAAACGCAGCTTGATCCTCGTTCCGAGGCAACGTTACTTGTTTGTTTGAGGAATGGCGTGAAAAGATTCGTTTTTGCATGAGATAAACCCAGACCAGAAGAACACATTGCAGAGTACTCGTGATCAGATTACTGACCTTTGGCCGAACATTGTTGCATGCAATGCATCCCATCACGTATCCTTCAATTAATCAAAGCCAAAGTTTCGCTTGGCTTCCCACCTCTTGAAGGGAATCCCATGCCACGACAAAACGGACGCCCGGGACGATGAAGCTGGCATCTTTTTATTTACTATTGTTCCCAACAGTTCTATGACCGTTCGTCGTGACATTGAACAGAGTCGTAAAACTGATATCTTTTTCTTATGACAAGTTGGAAGGTTTCTGATGGGTTGTTGAAACCAAGCATTGACACCTAAAATTTTTGTTTGCAGTATTTTGAGAAATCGGGAACCCATTTCCTATACATATATTTTTAGTTGTGTATCTCATTGTGGGTTTCAATATTCAAGTAGAATCAGCATGCATAAAGTTATGTTTAAGGGGTATTTCTATCATTATCTCAAGTCTAGGAGGGCATATTAGTCAATTTTAAGTTTAATGTATATATTGATCATTTCGAGTCTAGAATTACCTGGGTAATTTTCTTAAAGAATGACTTAGGGTGACCCGGTTGTGGACCTACCGAGCCACCCTTGCCTTGCCGGCAAGCCAACGACAAGGCCATGTTTAGGTCACTACAAGGGCACAATGAGGCCACTCGTCCATGCAAAGGGCATGGCCTGATCACGTTTAGGCCATGGAGCAAGAAGATCATCCTGTCGATACTGCTCAGCAATAATGGTCGCCGTCCGACCTGGTCAAGGAGGAAGGTGGCAACGAGTACGAACAATGTCTTTGCAAAGTCAACTGCAATGTCCGCAACGAGCTTTTGTTAGAGCAGTTGATGCTGGCCTTTTCGAAAATGCAATCGCTAGAGAGTATTATGCCATGCTGGAGGCTAGTTGGACAAAGTGGATCCCAATGACACAGATGAGCATGTGGCAGATGAATAGGGTTAGGTGGGGGAGGAGATCCCACCACGTCATCCCGATATGTTCTTCTCCCTTTGCTTTTTAAAAATGCATTAAGAATTCCCTCTATGTTTCATGTTCACCAAACGATACTTGACGATGGTCATTTTGGTTTTGTGGTCGTCGTTGTATTCTTCTTCTCTTAGTCCATTGGCAAAAGTCATTCTACAAAATGCGTATGGAACCATGTACATGCATGCAATGCAAGAAGAACTGTCACTACTGACAGCCTCAGGTCCACCCAAAGAACATGTTTTAGTAGGAAGATCTCCAAGGGTGATCGTCTTGTACATTGTTAAGCATGTCATCCAACAATTCTTATTATTCAACCTGAAAGAACTTAACAATTCTCATGCCATTACAGATTGGGATGGGGAAAAGTACAAAAAAAGTTCTAAACCTATAATATTTGTAGCAATTTAGTCTTAAATTTTTTTACATTGGTATCAATTCAGTATATCTGATCAATTTAGACTAAAAATCGCCAACATAGAAGATAGCCATCCTACGTGACATATGGTTAGTATTAAATGGACATTTTTTATAATTTTTTAAGTTTTTTGAATGTTTTGAATTTCCTTTTCCTTTTCTTTTTGTCGGAGTCTCTTTTCTACATTTTTGCGATTTGTGATGATTGTGATGGTGAAGTTCACTTTTTTTTTTTTTTATGCATGAACATTCGAATGCTCCTTCACTAGTTGCCTGATTTCGATCGAATCCAAACCCCACCTGTTTTTTACTTCTACCCAAAGGAATTCCATGGGCACCCGTAGAAGCACCGGTTGCCAGAGGCATGGGATCGGCGCAGCCACCATTCGCCCTCGAGTCTGTTGCAACAGGGTGTCACCTCCAATAGGTACATTGTCACGTTTGCTTTGACATACCAGCCCCATTACCGAACCTAACCCACTCCACATACCACATACTACAAGCATCCTTGCTACTACCCTCCGCCCTACCAGTGATGCTCATGCCACTCCTAGGCAGGGCTCGCTAGGTCTCACCCTTACCCAAGTGAGCAAGGTGAGGCTTGCCAAGGCATTGCAAAGGTTGGCCTCACCAAATCTAACGAGGGGGGCCTCGCCGTCCATGGCTTGTAGCAAGCGACTGGCCACGGGCAAAAAGAAAATGGAAAGAAATAAAAAATGAAATAAAAATCAAAAAGGTTATATAAAATTATTTTAAAAAATCCACATCAGCGATTTCCTACCTAAATTGATCAAATACACTGAATAGGTACCAATGCGAAAAATTTTAGGACTAAATTGGTCAAATTAAAAAAATTAGAATTGAGTTAGTATTAATTATACAAGCTTAAGACTTCTTTTTAAAAAAAAATTTCCCAATTGTGATGTGAGAATGAATTCTCAAATCACACAAATCTGCCACTAAATGCAATTCCATTATTCTTAGAGGGGTTATGGATTTCTTGACATATAAGGAATCCAGAGTTATAGTCTTGGAAGGTTATATAAAATTATTTTAAAACATCCACATCAGCGATTTACTACCTAAATTGATCAGATACACTGAACAGGTACCAATGCGAAAAATTTTAGGACTAAATTGGTCTAATTAAAAAATTTAGAATTGAATTAGTATTAATTATACAAGTTAAGACTTCTTTTTAAATTTTTTTTTCCCAATTGTGATGTGAGAATGAATTCTCAAATCACACAAATCTGCCACTAAATGCAATTCCATTATTCTTAGAGGGGTTACGAATTTCTTGACATATAAGGAATCCAAAGTTATAGTCTGGATGCCTCACGAGTATAAAATTGCATCAACACTAAGTAATCTCTCAAGCCAATCATTGAAGATGAAGACGAAGAGTGTGCCTTGTTCGACTTTCCTCTTTGTTTTCACCATTGCTTTGCTGGTATTCTCGTGTGGGTATCTAATTATCATCAACCATTTCTTTTTGGGAACTTTCCTTGCGCTTTTGCTTACTATTATCTTTAAGCTTGTCACTTCATTGATCTCCCAATGCTCTTTTTGTCAAATGTTTCCATTTTGTGTAAACAAAAATTGCAGGGGCGAGGGTAGGGGAGGCACAGAATTGTGAGGACCCCCTCATTCCTATCCCGAACTGCTCGAAGCAGACGTGTGTGGACACTTGCGTCCAGAAGTACGGGCAAAGCATTAACGGCGGATGCGTCGACACAAATAATTGTTGCTGTCATATTATAGAGGCTTCATCTTGATTTATGTTACCATTGCCCCATATGTAGTCCTCTCGATGAGTCAAATAATAACTTTCTCGTCCAGAAGTACGGGCAAAGCATTAACGGCGGATGCGTCGACACAAATAATTGTTGCTGTCATATTATAGAGGCTTCATCTTGATTTATGTTACCATTGCCTCATATGTAGTCCTCTCGATGAGTCAAATAATAACTTTCTCGTGTTTGAGTGTTCTTTCCTAAGCCAATCAACTTAAGAATTCTATTTCTTTCCTATAGTGTTATTGATGCCATATTCATTGATGTACAAGGCATCATCCCGAAGTGGCGTGCTCTTGGGGGGATTTAGGGTTGCCAGCCATGATGATTCCCCATGCAAGTGTTGTGTATATTCCATACACACTTTTTAGAAATACATCTAGCAAATAACTAACCAGTTTGGTTCAACTTTGGGGAAATGGTTTTGCATTTCCCCAAGTATCTTTGGTGCAAGCGGCATTTGGTGAAGCAATAGTGTTTGGCAAATTATAACGTAAAGAGGTTTTCCAAAATGACTTTGGCATAAATATTGTTTGGTAAACCTACATTTGCCAAGGGCTTTTATTAATTTGAAAAAAAATAAAATTATATCATCCGTTGCCAACTAATTGAGTGGCGATGTTGTTTGGCAGCTAGAGCATCCCCTAAAGTCACCCAACCTTAGGCGCCACTGCTTGGGTAACCTCCGGCAACGCCGCTTGGGTTCACACAACCTTCGACGACTGCTTCCTAAAAAAAGAGGAAGAAGAAGTCAAAGAATGGTTGACATGCATTTCCGAAATGCTAGACACCCAAAGCAGGTCCCCACATGCTTTGAGACCTGTTGTGGGCTTTCAACATTTCAAATGCAAGCATTTGGTCAATGAGGATCCAAAAAGTTGAGCCAAACACTTTATATTTTTCATAAAGGGCTTTTGGGGCTCAAAGCCTTCTGGGAAAGTTGAACCACATGGGAAAGAGAAAAAGAGTGCAACAATGACCAAATAGCCAAAATGACCATTGTCAAGTGTTGTTTGGCAAAAATGAAACTTGCAAGATTTCCTATTGTGTCTATACGAAAATCGAGGAGAAGAACACCAAGTAGCAAACCTGGAGTGTAGCAAAATCTCCTCCACCCAGCCCCATCTATCCACCACATGTTCATCTACATCGCAAGGATCCATTTCATCCAACAAGTCTTTGGGATCGACATCATACTGCCCTATAACCGTCACATTTTCAAGAAGGCCGATTTCACCTCCTCCAACAAAAAACTCCTCGCGACCTTTGCTACCACCTTTTTGTTTGACTGGATCAAATGGTGGCCATTGCTGCTTAGCAGTATTGGCGAAATCATCTTTCACTCACTTCCCTCGAGTTGTGTTTAGGGGCATCAAATGGGTAGGTTGGGTCGGGTCAAAAATGGTCTGACCTATATTGACTCATATTTATACAATATAATTTTGACTACTCATACCCGATTTGACCCACATGAGCAAAACACATCCATACTTAATCCTAACTATGAAAATAAATACCAACTCATTTAACCCATAATCTCTTCGTGTTGATGTGTTACTCGAATAAATTTTTATATCAAATTAAAGAAAGTAAATTAACAAAACATGAAGATGTAAGTAAACACACAAAAAAATGTGAAAAAGAAAAGGTCAAAGAGACCAAAGGTTACTATGGTCTTTGATTTTATTTATTTTATCGAAAAAATCAATTTTTAAAGTTTTAAATTTTCTTCCTTTCTTCTTTGTCTAGTCCTCATCCACAATGTCAAGTAGCGACCACTCACATGTGAGCTTGAGCCTTACCATAGGTCGGTGAAGCTTGAGCTCACCTGATTCCAACAAGCCGAGCCTCGCCAAAGGTCAACAAGGCTTCAACCTCACTAAATTAGTGAGCTCAAGTCTTGCTAGAGGTCCATGAGGCTTCAGCCGGGCCAAATCGACTTGGTGAGCTTGTGTTTGCTCAAGGACAAAGAGCTTGAGTTTGGACAAATTGGTGAGCTCAAGCTCACCTGAGGCTGGTGAGCTCTAGTCTTGCCAATGCTAGAGGTCGGTGAACTCGAGCTTTGCTAGTCTCTAGCAAGCTCATCCTTTGCCCATGGCTAGCCAATGGTTGAGGTTGGCGAGTTCGAGCTTTGCTTTTTTGAGGCCCGAAAAGTCCAACGCTTTTTCACTGGTTGCCTAATTGCAATCGGATCAAAATCCCAATTTGTTTTTTATTTTTGCCTAAAGGAATTCTATGGGCAACAGCAGAAGCACTGGTGCGAATGGCTGCCATAGGCACAAGGTCGGCGTAGCCACCATCTACCCTAAGGCTGTTGTGGCCATGGGTCACCTCCACCATGTACATTGTCATGTCTGCTTTGACATACCCACCCCATTATTTGAACCATAACCCTCTTCCCCTACCAGTGATGCTCATGTCGCTCCTAGATGGGGCTCGCTAGGCCTCATTCTCACCTGGGAGCGTAAAAATTAGTGTGGCCCACATAATGTTATTTATTGCTATAAAAGAAATGTTGGTTACAAGAAGTTACGATCCTCATAAAAGAGGATACAATCCTTATTGAAAAGTTACCACTCCGACAAGGTGCAACTCTTACGAAGTTTTAAAGCGCTTTAATGAATGCACCTATCGATAGCATTTATGAATAAAGTCTGGTTCTCTAACCACCAAAGCAATGAAAGGACATTGTATCCTATCATCCATCAAGCAGAATATGATAAAGTACAGTGGGTTAAATGAGAGAAATCAGAATTTTGCGTTTCTTCGATTTTCTGCAACAATATGTCCAAAGGTTTTGCTATGAATAAAGGTATATTTTCATTTATTCTATTGTGAAAAATCATGAAGATAAGAGATCCTCTCTTTTGAATTTCCGCATTAAGAATTACGTTATCGCTTACAAGGAGAGGCGAGGCGAGGCCCAATGAGGCATAGCAAGGGTCAACCTCGCCGAAAGTGAAAGAAATTGGAAAGGAAAAAAAAAGAATATAAAAATGATTAAGAAAATTGTCCACGTCAACGATTCTACCTAAATTTGTTATATAGACTGAGTTGATATTAATGAGAAAAGATTTACAACCAAATTGCTTTAATTGAAAATTTTAAAACTGAATTGTTATTAATGTAATAAATGTCAAACTTTTTCTTTAACTTTTCCTTATTGTGATGAAATAATGAACTCTCAAATCACACAAATCTGCCACAAAAAGTACCTCCATTATTCATAGAGGGGTCACAGATTTCATGACATATAAAGAATCCAGAGTTATAGTCTTGTAAGGATGCCTCATGCGTATAAATTTGCATCGAGACTTAGTAATCTCTCAAACCAATCCTTGAAGATGAAGATGAAGAGCATGCCTTGTTCTACTTTCCTCTCTGTCCTCGCCATTGCTTTGCCGTTATTCTCATGTGGGTATCTAATCATCATCAACCGTTTCTTTTTGGAAACTTTCCTTGTGCTTTTGCTTACTACTATCTTTAAGCTGGTCACTTCATTGATCTACCAACGCACTTATTGTCAAATGTTTTCATTTTGTGTAAACAAAAAATGCAGGGGCGAGGGTTGGGGAGGCATGGAAATGTGAGTACCCCATCATTCATCTCCCGAACTGTTCGAAACTTACATGCGTGCAAACCTGCGTCGAGAGGCAAGGGGGGAGCATTAACGGCGGATGCGTCGACGAAAACAGCTGTTGCTGCCATATTTTAGGGGTTCCATCTTGATTTATGTTGACATTACCCCATATTTAGTCCTCTTGATCAGTCAAATAATAACTCTCTTATGTTTGAGTGTTCTTTCCTAAACTAATCAACCTTTTCTATAGTGTTATGATGATATACTAATCGATGTACAAGGCATCATCCTCGAAGCTCTGTACTCTTGGGCGGATTTAGGGTTACCGGCCATGATGATTCGCCATGCACGTGTTGTGGATATTCCATACACACATTTTAGAAATACATCTAGCAAATGACTAAGAGAAAAAGAGTACAATGATGACCACGGAGCCAAAATGACCATTGTCAAGTGTCGTTTGGCAAAAATTAATTGTGTTGCGTCTATTTAAAAAATGAGGAGAAGAACATCAAGCAGCACATCGGGTGTGTAGCGCAATCTCCTCCTCCATCCTGCCCCATCTTTCCACCACACGTTCATCTGTCACCAGGATCCATTTCATCCAACAAGTCTTTAGCATCGACATCATACTACCCCATGACCCTCGCATTTTTAACATAAAACTCCTTGCGAACTTTGCTGCCACCTTTTTGTTTGACTAGTCAAATGGCAGCCATTGTTGCTTAGCAGTATCAATGGAATTATCTTTTTGCTCACTTCCCTCGGTCTATGCCCAAAGGTGTCAAATGGGTGGATTGGGTCAGATTGAAAATAGTTCAATCCATATTGACCAATTTTCATACAATACAATTTTGAGCCCCATACCCAACTCAATCCGACCCAACTCATAATCCGACCCAACTCATACCCGACATGACTTATATTAATAAAACATATCCATACTTAATCCTAACTATGAAAATAAATACCAACTCCTTTAACCCATAATATCTTCATGTTTACGTGTTACTTGAATAAAATTTTATATCAAATTAAAGAAAGTAAATTAACAAAACATGAAGATACAAGTAAATACAACAAAAAATGTAAAAAAGAAAAGGTCAAAGAGACAACTACGGACTTTTATTTTAATTATTTTATTGAAAAAATTGATTTTTTAATTTTTTTTCTTTTTCGTTTTTCTTCACTAGGGGCATCAAAATGGGTCATGTACCCATTTTGTGAGTCATGTTCTATCTTAATGGGTCGAAAATGGGTCAGAATGTATGATCCATTTTTGACCAAATTATAGAAAGTATGAGTCATTTTTGACTCATTTTTAAACAAATTGTAAAACGTGTTTTTTTTCTTTGAGTCATCCTCAAGTTCAGTGAGTGATAGTGACATATTAGTGATCGCGATACTCCACTGCTTGCCTTCACCCCATCTCAATTTATAGATTTTTTACAGAGATATATTTAATTGGTGAAATTCTTTTAAAATATTTCAATTTATAGGTTTTTTTTACCGTTTTTATTTTTTTTACTATTTTTTAATTTTTTAAATTTGATTTGAAGTTTTATTCATTTAGTATAGAGCTTAGAGTGAGTTTGGGTTTCTCTATAATAATAATGACTTTTAGTAATACGAGTCGGGGCATGTATGGGTTAGGTTGAGTATGGTTAACTAAATCTACATACATGAATGTGGTTCAAAACGGATTAAATTTGTCAATATGGGTCGGACATTTTCGACCCGACCCACCTATTTGACGGGTCTACTCTTCACCTAATCCTTGTCCATGGTGTCAAATAGCGATCACTTACACGCAAGCTCGAGCCTCACCATAGATCAGTGAGGCTTGAGCTCACCCAAATCTAGTAAGTCAAGCCTCGCTAGAGGTCAATGAGGGTTCAACCTCGCTAAATCAACAAGCTTGAGTCTCGCCATAGGTCCACGAGGCTTCAACCTTGCCAAATCGGCATGGTGAGCTCCACCTCGCTTGATTGAGGCCAATGAGCTCGAGTTTGGCTAAATCGGTGAGCTCATGTCTTGCAAATGACAAAGATTGGTGAGCTCAAGCTTCACTTGTCCCTTGCCTATGGCTAGGGGTGTCAAGAACTGAATAAAAAACCGAATCGAAATCGAAAACCGAATTGAACTGAAATTTTATGCTTTTTTGGTTCATTCAGTTTCGGTTCGGTTAACCAAAAAATAAATATTAACTTTTTTAGTTTGATTCGGTTCAGTTAATCGAACCAAACCAGAATTCTCAACTAAAAGTGAATAATATTTCTTACTTATTATCTCTTCTTTACTTAGGTCCCAATAAGCAAAGCAAAAACAGGAAAACCGAAAAACCATATTGAATCGAACTAAACCAAACCACATTTTTGGTTTGGTTCGTATTTGATTCAAGAGGATTTTGGTTCGATTAAGTATCACCCTTTATCATTTTGGTTCGGTTCGATTTTTCCAAAAAACTGAGTTGAATTGAACCATTTACACTCTTACCTATGGCCAACCAATAGCAAAAAGGAAAAAGAAAAAGACGAGCCTACAACCTTGACTTGCGATCGACCAACATTGCTAGCTATCAGCCGGGGCCCACGATCCCAACCCCTTACCCCACCATCGCAAGCCCTTTTCCACGATGGTGGAGTGGCGGCAGCAAGGGTTGTGGAGGCCCTTGCTAAATATTACCTCCTCTCTTTTCTTTTCTTTTAGTTTTTTAATTAAATTCAATTATTATTCAATGTCGTTTTGGAACATGATTGCTTAGTGGATATTCAGATAAGCCATGTAAACTAGTTTTATTATTAAAATAATATAATGTCGGATTTCTAGCAAATCTCATCAAAATTGACATTTAAATGTCTAATTTAAAAAAAAAAAAAAAGTGACACTTAAACATTTTTTTTTGAAAGTTCTGGTACTTATATGTCCACCCGTGTCAAATTTTAACACTTGAGGTGTATTTTTTTGACAATGGTGACCCAAAAATCATCAAGTGCCATTTGCAAGAAATGAAAGTTACTGGAGTTCTTTGTGCGTCTATACGAAGGAGGAGGAGATCACCCGGCATAGCGTTTTGTTTCTCGCGCCTTTTTTCCTTTCTTGGCTAAGGGACACCATGTTTGCATGTATTATCAGTCCGCTTTCAGTACACCCTCAATCACAGTTATCTCGGTCTTGGTGAGGGAGGCACACAAGAAAAGCCAAAAGAAAAATTGAATCTTTTTTTATCATACGACGAGCTAAAAGACCTATGGAGTTCCTTCCTAACCAAGAACAGAATGTCGTAAAATCACATTATCTTTCTTAAAATGATTTAAAAAGTTTATGAAGATTTGTTGTAATCAATAATAAAACGTCATAATATTATTTTTTTATTGCAACATTTGTAAAGATTTGCGACGGTATATCATAACTATGAATAAAATATTGCAAAATTAAAGTTCTATTTCTTATGACTATCTAAAAGTATTTATGTTAGTCCGTCATAACCTTGAAAAAAACGTTTTGAAATTGAATTTTTTTTTCTAACACATAAATTAAATTGCCATACAGTTTTTCAACTGTCCGCCCTACCAAGAACAACATAACATTGAAATTGAAACCTTTTTCTTATACGGGTCTACAGCCAAGGTAATGACATTCTGTCGTAATGAAACTCAATGAAATCCTCGTAATCACGACGTTTTTACTAGGTATCGTATTGTGGTACTACTGTTGTACGACATTGTACCAGAGTGCCAAGTGAAGCTGTTCCTCCTCATCAAATTCCAAAGCTGCCCCCATCATGAGTGATGACGCCACTTTCTTTCTCTCTTTTCCAAAGATAAAGAAAGAGAATTAAAAAAAAACAAAGCACAAACAAAAGGCGGTGTCGGGTCGCCGCGCGAGGCGGACAACCCTATTGCAGATGTTTTCCACGTGGCTTTGGACAACCTGTCAAAATCCGATTAGCTCTGGATAAAGAGGCCCCACCACACAGTCTCCGGCGGCGAGATCTCGCCGGCTGCTGCCGCTGAAGGAGAATGTGGGTGGGCGAATATGCGATCCATCATTTATCAACTTCTCTGCTTTATTCTCCCACTCAAAACTGAATTAACAGTGTCTTGTTGCGCAAAAAAGTCACTCGCACTAATGTAGCTTCTTTCCCCTGCTTTGATTATGCTGTTTCCTTTCCCTTCTTTTTCAATCTCCGGACAACGAAAGCGATTCCTCATCTTTAATTTGCGTTTTGATCAACCGGCCATTCGATGTCCACCAAATTTCAGCAAGCAGATCATCTCGTCGATACTACTCAGCAGTAATGTTCCCCATCCGACCTAGTCAAGGAGTCAAGGAGGAAGGTAGCAACGACTACAAACAATGTCTTTGCGAAGTCAATTGCGATGTCCGAATAGAGCTTTTGTGAGTAGTTGATGCCGGCTTTTTGAAAAATGCAATTGCCGGAGGGTATTGTGCCATGCCAGAGGCCAATCGGGCAAAGTGGATCCCAACAACACAGATGAGCATGTGGTGGATGAATAGGGTTAGGTGGAGGAGGAGATCCCACCACAAGCCCTCTCGATATGTTCTTCCCTTGCTTTGTATAAATGCATTAAGAATTCCTTGTAACTTTCATGTTCACCAAACGACACTTGACAATAATTATTTTGGTCGTGTGGCTCTTAGTCCTTTGGCAAAAGTCATTCTTCAAAATGCATATGAAACCGTGCGCATGCATGGCAATGCACGAAGAACTGTCACTGCAGATAGCCCCAGGTCCACCCAAAGAACATATCTTTGCAGGAAGATCTCCAAGGGTGATCACCTTGTACATTGATTTAGCATGTCATTTAATGATTCTTATGATTCAACCCAAAAGAACTTAACAATTCTTGTGCCATTACAGATTGTGATGGGGAAAAGTACCTATTATATTTATATCAATTTAGTTTTAAATTTTTTCACATTAATAGCAATTCAATATATCTAGCCAATTTAAACCGAAAATCACTGACATGGAAGATAGCCATTCTATATGGCACACAGTTAGTGTTGACATGGACATTTTCTATAAATTTTTAATAGTTTTTTGAATTTATTTTTTAAATTTCCTTTTCATTTTCCTTTTGCCGAGTCTCTTCTACGTTCTCACAATTTGTGATGATTGTGATGAAGTTCATATTTCTTTTTGCTTGGACATTCCAATGCTCCTTAGCTAATTGCCTAATTTCGATCGAATCAAAACCCCAGTTGGTTTTTTACTTCTACCCAAAAGAATTCCATGGGCACCCATAGAAGCATCGGCGCCAATGGTTGCTGGAGGCACAAGGTCGGCGCAGCCACCATCTGCCCCCGAGGCTATTGTAGTTGGGTGTCACCTACAACAGGTGCTTTGACGTACTTGCCCATTACTTGAACCCTAACCCCCTCCACATACTACCAATATCCTTGCTAGTTGCTACTACCCTTTGCCCTGCTAGTGATGCTCTTGTAGCTTCTAGGCAAGGCAAGGCAAGGCCTGACAAGGCACAACAAGGGTCGGCCTAGCCAAATCTAATAAGGGGGCCTTGCCATCCATGCTTGTTGCCGCCACCAGCAAAAAGAAAATGGAAAGAAACTGAAAATGAAATAAAAATAAAAATAATTCAAAAATAAAAAATTCAACAAGATTATAAAAAAATATTAAAAAAAATAACAACATCAGCAATATCCTGTCTAAATTAGTCAAATAAACTGAATTAGTATCAATGTGAAAAAGTTTGACATTAAATTGGTTTAATTGAAAATGTTATAATTAAATTGGTATCAATGCAATAAGTTTTAAATTTTTTTTTCATGGAACTTTTCCCAATTGTGATGTGAGAATGAATTCTCAAATCACACAAATCTGCCACTAAATGCAATTCCATTATTCATAGAGGGGTTACGGATTTCTTGACATATAAGGAATCCAGAGTTATAGTCTTGTAAGGATGCCTCACGAGTATAAAATTGCATCAACACTAAGTAATCTCTCAAGCCAATCATTGAAGATGAAGACGAAGAGCGTGCCTTGTTCTACTTTCCTCTCTGTTTTCACCGTTGCTTTGTTGGTATTCTCATGTGGTATCTAATTATCATCAACCATTTCTTTTTGGGAACTTTCCTTGCGCTTTTGCTTACTATTTAAGCTTATCACTTCATTGATCTCCCAAAGCTCTTTTTGTCAAATGTTTCCATTTTGTGTAAACAAAAATTGCAGGGGCGAGGGTAGGGGAGGCACAGAATTGTGAGGACCCCCTCATTCCTATCCCGAACTGCTCGAAGTAGACGTGTGTGGACACCTGCATCCAGAAGTACGGGCAAAGCATTAACGGCGGATGCATCGACACAAATAATTGTTGCTGTCATATTATAGGGGCTTCATCTTGATTTATGTTACTATTGCCCCATATGTAGTCCTCTCAATGAGTCAAATAATAACTTTCTAATGTTTGATTGTTATTTCCTAAACTAATCAACTTATTGATGACATACTAATTGATGTACAAGGCATCATTCCCGAAGTGACATGACTAATCCGTTTGGTTCAACTTTAGGGAAATGGCTTTACATTTCCCCAGGTATCTTTGGTTCAAGCGGCATTTGGTGAAGCAATAGTGTTTGGCAAATTGTAAGGTAAAGAGGTTTTCCAAAATGACTTTGGCATAAATATTATTTGGTAAACCTACATTTGCCAAAGGCTTTTATTAATTTGAAAAAAATTAAAATTAAATCATCCGTTGTCAACTAATTGAGTGGCGATGTTGTTTGGCAGCCAGATCTAGCTACCAGCATCCCCTAAAGTCACCCAACCGTAGGTGCCACCGCTTTGATAATCTCCGATGACACCGTTTGGGTTCACACAACCTCCGACGACTACTTCTTAGGGACACGTGATTTCAGGCAAGGGCAATGTTCGGCCTCCACTAGATGAAGATTTCCAAAAAAACTCCTCCTGAACTTAGCTACCACCTTTTTGTTTGATTGGGTCAAATGGCAGCCATCGCTACTTAGCAGTATTGGCATAATCATCTTTTTGCTCACTTCCCTCAGACTATGTGTAGGGTGTCAAATGAGTGGATTGAGTTGGGTCGGATCAAAGATGGTCGAATCTATATTGACTCATTTTTATGTATATACAATTTCGATGACCCATATCCAATCCGAACCGACTCGATCCGTACCCAAACTAACCCATATTAGTAAAACATATCTATACTTAATCCTAATCATGAAAATAAATGGCTACTCATTTAACTCATAACCTCTTCATATTGATGCGTCATTTGAATAAAATTTTATATCAAATTAAAGAAAGTAAATTAACAAAACATGAAGATGTAAGTAAATACAACAAAAAATGTAAAAATGAAAAGGTCAAAGCGACCGAAGGTGACTAGGGTCCTTTATTTTATCTATTTGATTGAAAAAATCGATTTTTTTATTTATTTTTCTTTTTTGTTCTACTTCACCTAGTCCTTGTCCATAGTGCCAGGTAGCGACCACTTATCTAGGAGCTCGAACCTCACCGCAACCCTTGTCAACCTCTAGCAAGGCTCGGCTTGTTGGAATTGGGTGAGCTCGAGCCTTGCTGCAAAGCTCATCGAGGCTCGAGCTCACCCAATTCTAGCAAGCCGAGCCTCATTGGAGGTCGATAGGGGTTCAACCTCGCTAAATTGGTGAGCTCAAGTCTCAACAGAGGTCCACGAGACTTCAGCCTTGCCAAATCAGCATGGTGAGCTCGAGCTTGCTCAATGCTAGCGAGCTTGAGTTTGGCCAAATCAGTGAGTCGAAGCTTGTCTGAGGTTAGCAAGCTTGAGTCTTGCCAACACCAAAGATCGATGAGCTTGAGCTTCTTTGGCCTCCAACAAGCTTGTCCCTTGCCTATGGCTAGCCAATAGCAAGAAGGAAAAAGAAAAAGGCGAGCTTGCAAGCTCTCACTAGCAGTCAGCCAGGATCGATAGCAACTAGCCGAGGCTCAACGACCCCAACCCCCTTACCTCATTGTTATCGGCCTTTTTTGGCAATGGTGAGGCGGCGGCGACAAGGGCTATGGATGCCCTCATTAAAGGCCGCCTCTTTTTTATTTATTTATTTGTTCTTATTTTATTTATTTTTAAAATAAATTTAATTAATATTTATATATAAAATCAAATTTCAAGATAAAATGGTGTCATTTTAAGATAAGACAATGATTACTATTAGATTTTTGACAAGTCTCGTTGGAGTTGACATTTAAATATTTAATTTTTCGAAAAAGTTATATCTAAATGTATCATTTGGAAATTTTGGCATTTATATGTCCGTTCATATACTTCTTCCAAAAACTAAGAGAAGAAAAGTACAACGGTCACCCGAAATAGTCAAGTGCCATTTGCCCGAAATAGTCAAGTATCATTTGGAAGATTTGGCATTTACCGGGAGTCTTTACCGCGTCTACACGAAGGAGGAGGAGGAGGAGAGCACCAAGCATAGCTTACGCCTCTTTTCCTTTCTTGGCTAAGTGACACCGTGTTTGCATGTATTATCAGTCCTCTTTCGGTACACCCTCAATCCCCATTATCTCGGTCATGGTGAGGGAGGCACACGGTAAAAAGCAAAAGAAAATTTGAATTTTATGACAGGCTAAAAGGCTCTGTCCTAACCACAAACGGAATGTCGTAAAACTAAATTATCTTTCTTAAAATGATTTACAAAAGTTTATGATGATCTGTTGTAATCAATAATAAAACGTCATCATTTTTTTTGCAATGATTTGCGACAGTATATCATTACTATGAATAAAACGTTGCAAAATTAAAGTTTTATTTCTTTTGACTATCTAAAAATGTTTATGTTAGTCTGTTGTAACTTTGAACAAAAAGTCTTGGAATTGAATTTTTTTTCCTAACACATAAATTAAATTGCCATACAGTTTTTCGACTGTCCACCCTACCAAGAACAACATAACATAGAAATTGAAACATTTTTCTTATACCGGTCCACAGCCAAGGTAATGACATACTGCCGTAATTAAATCATGACGTTTTTACTAGGTATCGTACTGCTGTACTACTGTTGTACTACATTGTACCAGAGTGCCAGGTGAAGCTGTTCCTCCTCATCAAATTCCAAAGCTTGCCCCCATCGTGAGTGATGACGCCACTTCCAAAGATAAAGAAAGAGAATAAAAATAAAAAACAAAACAAAACAAAACAAAAGGCGGTGTCGGGTCGCCGCGCGAGGCGGACAATCCCACTGCAGATGTTTTCCACGTGGCTTTGGACAACCTGCCAAAATCCGATTAGCTCTGGATGAAGAGGCCCCACCACACAGTCTCCGGCGGCGAGATCTCGCCGGCCAACCGCCGTCGAAGGAGAATGTGGGTGGCGAATATGCGACTCATCATCCATCATCTTCTCTGCTTTATTCTCCCACTCAAAACTGAATTAACAAAGTCTTGTTGCGCAAAAAAGGTCACTCCCACTAATGTAGCTTCTTTCCCCTGCTTTGATTATGCTGTTTCTTTTCTTTCTTTATCAATCTACGGGTAACGAAAACGATTCCTCGTCTTTAATTTGCATTTCGATCAACTGGCGATTCGATGACCACAAGGTTCTAGCTGAGAATTTGATTAGGTCGGATGGTGGTTCAAGGCTTTGGTAGTAATTTTAATCGATTATCTGGAAATGAAGAGAACCCATTCTCATCTCAATTCCTCTCCAAAATTGATTTACATTTGCCGATTGGCCATGAAAATTGAAGAAAAGGGAAAACAAAAAGAAGAAGCTTCAAAGCCAAAATCGTAGCAAAACTCGGTTTTTCTCGCTCTCGTCAGAAGCAAAATTGCAGACTGCTCATTAATTCTGTTGCTGGGTTTGATCCTCTGCTGCTTCTCCTCTGTTTTCTTCATCGGCTGCTGAGTTATGGCCACCAACGACATGGCCACCGACATCGACATCGTTAACGTTATGAACCTCCTTGTCCTTGTCCATGTTCTCATCCTTGTCCTTCTTCACGTTGAAGTTCTCGCCATCGCCTTTACTCTTGCCTTGGGAATCGCCAAACGAAGGGCCTCTGGTGCACACCGGCATGGCGAGGAACGTGGGCCTCTGGTCGCCGGCCATGATCACCACTATCTTCTCTTCGTACACCATCACGGCCTTGTTGTACCCTTCCCCGTCGACCGTCTTTGCTTCGCCCCCGTTCTCTTCGTCTCCCTGGGCGCTGCTCGAACCGCCGTTGAGCCTCCAGTAGGAACAGGCCAGGATCAAGAGAGCGAACCCTATGAGCCCCAGCATCGCCGCCAGGCCTCCGAACAGGTACGGCACAGGGGAGTGCCACGGCGACCGCTGTGACGCAGCCGGCGCCGCAGGCAGGGTCGAGACCGTGGCCACCGACGGTGCGTATATTGTGTCGGCGAGGATTCTCATGTCTCTTGCGTTGTTGGTCCTTTTGCGGGTTCAAAGTTATGATTTTGCGGTGGTAGTTGTGAGGTAGGAGGAGAAGAGGTAAGAAACGTGAACTTTGAGGTATGTAGAGTGCCTCTGAGTGCCACTTGTTTATATAGACTGGGAGGAGAGGGAGAGAGAGAGAGAGGAGAGGTTCTGCAAATTTTAACGTGAGTGGGGTCACGTGCTTGGTTGCGGCTTTTCAATGGAGAGGTTGCGAGCTGGCCAACATGATGACGACATCGGCACCGAGAGCCTCCTTCTCGTGTTTTCACGTATTCCCCTTCGCTTTGATCCACTTTGCTGCTTGCCCTGGTGGAATATATGGACTTGTGAATCCTCAATGGCTTTAGTAGTACTTCATCCTCGAATCACGAACCATCGTAGACAATTACGAGACACGAGTCTTTTTCCCCTTGTGACAACGATAATGGCATCTAAACTATATTCCAATTAGATGTGGTAATTCTCCTATTCATGCGCACTAGTGAAAAGTTGCCAGGGTCGGTAATTTTGGGAGGGTGATTTCAAGAAAATCCACGAACTAGGTATTTTAAAAATTAGATTATAAACGATAAAGATAAAAGGTATTTAAACAATTTCGTGATATTTTGATGGGTAATTTTTCCTTCTGGCCGCATGTCTTGTCGTTGAATCATTACGCCCCCGAAACATCTCCCTTTGCGAACTAGGTAAGTGACTGCGGTGGAGATGCAATTTACAAATAACTACTTCAGGGCCACAAGTCAAGAGGACATATTGACGAAGCAATCAAGAATATGCTAATCTAAACTGAATGGGGGATTGAGAAACAGTCAGTTACTAAAAATAGCTGCAATCCTTGGACCTCATTCAGATTAGATTGTGGGCATAGCTTGTTGGTTAAGATACTTGTGAGATATTCTCATACTATAACAAGCTTGAGACGAGGCAGACCAACGGAGGTAAAAAGCAACAAAGAGTTGATGCCTGGCCCAGATGAGATGCACACACAATGGCCGGAATCATATCACGCAAAGGAGGATTTGGTGCCTTGTGAATCCAAAACTTTCGCACCAATAAGCTATGGCTAATTTCAAGATCTAAGCAGGGAATTTCAAGATCTGCAGCGATTCGCACTCTTCATACGTTTAAAGCTCTACCCGAAATAGCACAAATAAGATTCTGGGTGGGGGAGGCAGCACTTGGCTAATCAGCTATGGCGCACTAGCGCCCGCAAGTAGAATGGCACCATCATCACCATTGCCATTTCGCAAAATGAAGCCTGAAAACAAGAGGAATAGCATTCCGGGCAAAGTGGGAACACCGCGTCCCATCTTTCATTGCGACTTCATCATTAGTCCTTTTGATTTTAACCCTCAAGGTGTTCCCTTTCTGCGTCATCCCATTCCGACCTCAGGAACCCCGTTGTGGTTGATATAGATTCTTGATTTTAACCCTCAAGGTGTTTCCTTTTTCGGTTAATCTGTCTAATCTTACTGTTTACGAGGAACCCCGTTGTGGTTGATATAGATTCTTGATCGATTAAACTCCCAACCATGCAAGAGTCATGAACCGAACAAGAACGGAATCGGAATTAGGGTTTTTTTCACTTGCGCCTTTGAATCCACGCAACCACTCTCTTGCGAGAATCCTTCTGGTGCAGCTTGGATTCTCAGCCTGTCCTGTCTTGTCGTCTTCAAGGCGCATGTATTTGCCGTATTATTATTCCGAGCCAGATCATCCAAATGGACAAGAATCCGATGTTGACCTTGGTCGAGCTTGCTAAGAAAGACTCTTATCTTATATTCCTTGTTCTGCTGGATTCCCATAGTCGTCTCCCTTCTGACAAACTTCCTAATAAAGGAGTACAGTGTATACATGATCGGAAGATGTACATATTTAATTCCTTTATTGTACATAAAATAGGGTTTGATGAATCTTGGGTTAGATGCCAACATGTTAGGCAACGAATCTAGGAGATTGTGGATTCACATTCAAATGAATTGAAGCTTGACTACAAATTGCAAAAGCTATGAAAGCAGATACATGCACACGGAAAATGTAGTTGAGCCTTAGGTGAAGAAGTCTCACGTCTAAATCTTCACAAGCAATGCACGTATTTCTCAACTGCTGCAACATTTGACCTCGCTTCCAAGTCATTCTTCATTATATCACAATTGTGCGATTACAGTCATATATATCTCCATTCATACAACTCTCGCCCTCTTTCATAGTGAATATTTTAAGATTAACCATTTATCCTAATGTGCTGTCTTAATCTACAAATATTTTACATATCTGAACATATAAGATCAATGCACGATAGCTCGTGGTGGGACAAGTGAAACGAATTGGGTTCTGCATCATCGGTTCGCCGACACCTTTTTGCCACCGTATTTGCACCATTGCATGCGGCAATTCAGGCTACTTGGGCCCCCGCCTCCCATTCTTGGAATCTCACGTCACTGAAAATGAGAGCACGCACCAAAAGATGAGTACAGATCGTTCCACACGTGATGCCATAAATACAATTATCAAATCCCGTTACGCAAGAAATTGTGTTTTTAAAGGCTTCTAATAAAGTAGATTCCATAGAAATTTTTTTTTAACCCAATAGAATGAGTCTAAAAGACATAAATTACCGATCAGTGACACTCGCTAATTGCTATCTCTACAAGACCCAACTTTAACTCGACCGACCGCACCCAAATATCCTTTTTATATATTATTTATTTTACTTGATACATAGCTTTCAATAAGTGCCCTTTGCATCCAAACAATATAATATTTTCTCTTCATAGAGAGTGCTTCCACATCGAGTTCCAAAACGTTTCATCACCCTCCATCCAGATATCGTCCACGTACGATTGTACTGCAATGAGCTCTCTAGCAAGCTTTATATTATGCATATACACACAGAAACATCCACGCAAGAGAGAGAGAGAGAGAGAGAGAGAGAGAGATCTTTTGGCAACAGCAAATCGTGGGTCGTGACTAAGAAAACCACTTCCGTTAATGCGCTATATCCTTCCTGTGTTGCGCCAACGTCATTATTCGATACTCTTATATTAACTTTTCGTGCTGCGTCCGTGTTCTAACCTGGGCTTGTCACAGGTGTCCCTCGAGCTGAGACCGTTTACACCCAGCGGTTCCTTCCATCTCTTTTCTTTGTTATTTTACTCCTCCTCAACGCATTGGTTCGTACTTTCTGCTTCTACTCACGAGCTGATATGCGCCAAAATCGATCCTTTCTCTGAAAAAACAAAAATATCTTGTTCCCCCCTTATCTAATCATAATTTTTCTATGTTTTCTTGAAGGCCGTGATGGTGTTGCTTGTTGCTTTATGGAAGTGAGCACCCAAAGGTTTCTTCAATCATGAAGAGAATTGTACTGCACTGGACCTTTACGTCCATCAAGATATAGATGCTAATTGAAGTTTGCTAGTGTCAGCACTGTTCTGCTTCGCTTTGCGTAGGCCCTTAGAGCCACTTTGAGCTGAAATTTTCCTCCGTCTCTTTGATTTTCCATAGGCCCCATCAATCTTCTTTCAATTAGATTTCTGATCAGGGGGGTTTCGCCCCATATATCCACTCCAATCTGCGCAAATTGTTTTACAGGTAATGGCTCTCTCATCATTGTCAAGTCATTATAAGACTTTGGAAAGCTGATTTTCTGGAAATTATGCAAACGAAATTCACCTAAGTTGAGTTTTCGGTTCCATATCTGGGAAAAAACAAAGAACCAGATGCGCGAGTTCATTTTCATGATTCGTGGCACTGTCCGGGCGGATTTTAACATCAAAAGATAGGTGCGTTTCTACTTTAATTAAATAGATATCCTGGCTAAAATTTAGATTTCTTTTTAAAAAGTTGAAATGTAGATAATTGGAACTTTGAGAATCATCCTCTCGCTTGTTGGAGACCCCCAAAAAGAAAAGAAAAAAATTCATCCTCTCACTTATATGCTTGACCCTTTATAATTTTATGGCACGAATTCCTCCGCACACTGTGTTTAAGAGGCACTCTAGTCGATCCACTGTGCTTCTTTGAGGGGGCGACAAAGGGAGGAGCAAGATAAATTAAATTGAAAGCCACTTTGTTCATGGGAGAAAAGAAGGGAATAATATCTTGATTGCATCATTATGGGGATTGTTTGATCTGATGGCAACATCACGCATTTCAATCATAGAGAAGGTAGATTATGGAAGAGACATGAAAAGAACTGATAGTGGATATAGCACTCAAGCCTGGCCAAATTCATTTCTAATAAACAAACAGATGGGTGCTGGAATCTTGTGTCACAATGCATAATATAAAGAGAGAGCTTCTGTTCCCTAGCATTTTTTCCTATTCTTGTATGAGTTTTTCACTATTGTAGCACTTGAGGCACGCACAATCACAATGAACTAATTTAGTTGAGTGTGCGTGTATTAAATTTCTCGATCAGTAGAGGGTCGTACAAAAGCCAAATAATCCAGATCCTAGAAAAGAGGCCTCTTTTGTGGAATACCCATAGATTTGTCAGTTGGGACACCCGCAGGACCCCACTAATCAATCGGTTGCAATTGAGAGATCTAGTTGATGGTTTCTTTAATTGGTGAAAGGACTTGTTAAAGATAAGAGAATCTGGGAAATCTGTGGAAGTGTTGTTCCCTGGGGAAGGTTTGAGATTTGAGAAGCACTAAGATGTTACAGATGCAACTGTAGTATTTCACAAGAACTTACTCAGGCCAGCAGAGATCCAAATGTTCGGGGTCATGAGATAGCAGAGCTGCGACAGATTACCAAAGTCAGGAGTTAATGAAGCTCGACAAAGAGAACTTGGGTAACTTTTCTGAATGCAAAAGAAGTTTGAAGAACCGTCCCGGGCGTAATGGAGACATCACAAGTCTCCTCGTCCTGATGGGTAGGAGAGGTAAGTTCAGGTCCCGATGATGATTATTTACCAAATGAACTGTGAAGATAAAGAAGGTTCATGGTGGTCTTGTCAACAAAAGAAAAATAAAGAAAGAAGGGTTTATGGTGGTGGCTTTAAGTTCTAATGTTTGATAATGAAGAGACTGCAATTCCACATAATGTAAAAGTTAATTTTATTGATCAAGTCCACACTGCCCCCCCGTACTCTAATTTCAGGAACCCATTAACACTTTCCTTTTGGAAAGTTTTTGGTTTTGAATCTTTGGATGTTAATCACCTCCGGATCCAAGTAGGTGATCCCCAGCTTTTTGTTGAACATGACAGATAGATTCTTTTTCTCCTCTAGAATCGCAGAACAAGACTGGCTGCCATTGCTACTCAGAAGCTTGTCCCTGATGTTGCTACTGATGCATATGGAGCCACAATGATCTTGCCGCTGACTATTTAGATAATGCGTTTATCTTAGATGTCATTATTGTAAGTAGTAACTCTTTCCATGTGCAAAAGAAAATGTCCTTATATGTATAGTGCTTTACGTCATTGGCCAGAAATGGAGATGAATCCCTAAGCTTTAGGAGGCCTTTAGTGCAGTTGCCGTCTTTCATGCATTCCACACTAAGCTTTGATGCAGTTCGTGGATCCTTTCAGCCTAAGAAGCTTTGAAGGGACAAGACTTCATGAACACGGAGAAAAACTATGTTTATACATTGTACAGAAATGAATAGTGCACCTAGTCTTGACTAATCAGACATCCTATCCTAAAACAGGCAGTGCAAGGCGACTCAGGCTACAGTTGTTAAAGATGAATGGGATAAGAAGCAGCAGGTTCAAGTGTATCCTTGCGTCTGCAGCATCTAACTCGTTCAATTTGATTATAATCTTGTCTTGCTTTAGGATAAACAGCTAATTGTGATGATGGATGAATTGTGAAAAGTTGTGCATGAGGGCGTTAAGCTTTTGAAGGTTTGAAGTACCAATGAGCTACTCACCAATACAGATATTAATAAGTACTTAATATGCACCACCCTTGTTATTTTTCCAGCATCACTTCTTTCTTCTTTTGTCTTTTTTATACCATCTAAATAAAGGAGGAACAAAGGACTGGATGACAGTATTTAGGATTGAGCTGTATGGTTGCAATGTGGAGCACTAGGAATGCTTCACAGGATAGGACACTGCCTTGAGAGATGAATGAAGGATGATCATGCGGGAGAAAAAAAATCTCTTGATCAAGAAAAGGGAAGAAATTTTACTTTGAAAGCCTTCCCAAGTCAGTAGCGTTGTAGAGTACAGTGGAGATGGCTAGTGTTTCTCGTAGTAACTCCCGCCTGAATAGTAGTTTCCCCATTCTAGCAAATGAGAAGAGACCATCTTTGTCTCATCATATTCTTAAAATCTCGTCTTATGTGAAAATTCTACTATTCTCTTTGTTTAGCACTAATATCCCCAAATCAATTCCAGTAACTTGAAGGTTGAAACAGATATATTTCACTTCCAATTTACACGATACCCTCTATCTTCTTCCTCAAACATATGCATGTTCTGGTTTTGGCATTTAAGGTGGAAACATCCTCTAGTGCGCTACATAGTGCAAATGCAATTGGATGAATCAACGGAGAATGCATGGCTTATCTGTTCTTCAAGGAAGATGGATGAACCCTTTTCGAGGAAAGTTTCTCAAAGCTGCTCCCAGAGATTATATTGGTTCACCATGATCAATAAAGATTTTAGTCCTCTCTCTCTCTGTTCACCTGGCCAATCTTTCTTGGAATGGGAAAAGAAGAGGATAGGAATGATTCTACTCTACAATTGGCCAAGGAATTCGCCATGATCAATAAAGATTTTAGTCCTCTCTCTCTCTCTCTCTCTCTCTCTCTCTCTCTCTCTGTGTTTGCCTGGCCAATCTTTCTTGGAATGGGAAAAGAGGAGGATAGGAATGATTCTACTCTACAATTGGCCAAGGAATACTTTACATTTACAAAACTTTCCTACATGTGAGTCATACATTCAGAGGGATACTATACAGGGGAATTACATCAAGTACTGCTCGAGACACTGTTTTAGTTTCTGAAAAGTGACAGGTTTCGAAACGAATGAGTCCATACCATTTGCAAAACACTCATCTGCGCTCTCTGACAATGCATTCGCTGTCATCTGCCAATGTGAAAAAAGTTGCATTATCAGCAAAGCAAGCAAAATCAACCCAAATAGCACAATATCTTTGATATACTGTCATCTGGTAATTGGTTATATTTTTGTAACTTATACAACCTGTCACTTTAGGCAGCAGACTTTCAGCTAGTTTTTCACATTAAATCATTGAAGGATTTTTGCAAGCTTACCAACTCTCATTTTAGCAGTTAAGTCAAGTCAATGCCTCTAACAGTAACTATAATGAGTATTAACTAGATGAGCTTTGAATTCACTATTATTTAAGCATCATATGAAGGGAAAGCAAGGAGACATTAATAAAATGCGTGAGTGCAGCTCTGATGGTGCTAACCGCAATAATGGGAACTCGTTCTCTTGATTCTGTAGAACTGTGACCATTGCATGATAAGTCTGAAGAGACTTGCTCTATCCCAGCCTTTACTGCAGCATCCCAGTTTCCTGTCTCCTCGAAGGATCGGATTATTCTGGTTGCCTGAAGGCCATCCATGACAGGCATGCAGACATCCTGAAAAAGAAGTATGAAATTTCCAGAACGTGATTAAAATCACGAAATAAGTACCAAATGACATGTTATGGACTCATCTTATGAATAAGCAGGAAAAGTTGAGATGCAATAGAAAGCTAATGTAGGCCACGTAGTAGACAGAATACAGAATACCAATGATCATCTGAGTACATTTTTTTCTTAGCACGGAAGAGAAAATAAGTAGAAGTTATGAACATCAGTAGAAGGCTAAGGCCACAAAAGGAAAGGTAGGCTCAATTATCTGCGTATTACCATCAGAATGAGATCATAAGTATGTCGCTGAACAGCACGGACAGCTTCACTCCATTGTTCACAACATCCATATTATGCCCTAGTTGCTTCATCATGGATTGGGTCACCATGACATTGATCTTATTATCTTCCACCAGAAGGATCTTAGGCTTTGGTTTGGGTTTTGGTTCTTCCACAATGCCGCTGGACATGCTCTCTGAACTTGCACAAGATTTCTCCAGCTCAGGACCTAGCCCTGGGGGTTCACTTATTGGAAGCTTATCCACTTGTCCTTTTTCCTCTTCAAGACAAGATATATTTGAGCTTGAACTTTGTGATCTACACTCTGTACCCTGTTGATTCATTTTGCCATTTTTCAGATCAACCTCGCACTCATAATGTAAACTGGGACTTACTGAGCATTCTGTTTCTGAAGAGGTCTCAGCAGCATCAACTGCAGAACAGACGTCCTCAGGTGAAGCTAGCTCTTTATGTCTGAGGTTGTTAGTTGGAAATGCATAAGAATCCTCAGCAACCCCACTGAACTTATTCGAACTGGTGTAGCCAACATTATGTGGTGATAGTTTCTGTGCCCTGCTGGAACCGTTTGAAGAGAAGAGAGAACCCAGAGTGCGTGGCTGGAATTGGAAAAAGCCATCCGTGATGTCGTCAACAGCAGAATCATGATTAGCCATAATCACAAGATCGTCGGAATCATCGGAGTTATCACATATTGGTGAGACTTTGTATGGTAGCACAAATGTGAATGTAGATCCGACATGCTCTCGACTAGACACAGTGAGACGGCCTCCCATTAACTCAACCTATGTCAATGCAAAGAAACCTGTGAGAGAGGTCTTATGGAGCTAGCAATAACAAGAGGGATTGAACTCAAGTTTCGAGTGTAATCTGGTAATTAACTAGAAAATATTACTCAGTAACTGGTTGCAATTCATCGAAAAAGGAGAGATTGAAATATCTTTAGAAATTCTCCATCAGAAGAAAGGTGAACGTTTTAGACTTTCCAATAGCAGAAACCAGGGATAGCTGTTTTTCTTTGTTCCATAGCAAGTTGTGGATATTCACAAAATTTATAAAAAAAAAAGCATAGCTCAGGGACTCACCAGTTGTTTGCATATGGCTAGGCCAAGTCCTGTCCCACCATACTTTCGAGCATGGTCAGCACTGACTTGCATGTACTTTTTAAATAAAGTAGGCAAAGCGTTCTCTGTTAGATGATAATAGAGGCTATGATCAGCATTACTTGTTAAATGAATAAAACCAAACATTAACGACATTCCTGAAGCATTTGATAATAACAGAAGCTAGAAAAATAAATCAGCTAAACAGGAACCTGGGATTCCAATTCCTGTGTCGTACACATCACAGCGGATCCATACTGTTGTCTCAGGGGTGTGCTCTTCCTCTTTATCTCTATCTGCAGATGCTTCGCTTTCGGACACGATTCGAGTTTTATCATGCAGAGCATGATTTTGGCAGAAATGGCCATTCTGACTCTTCACTTGAACAGGTTGTTGGTCACAACTTGCTTGAGACACTAACGAACTTTTCTCCTCCTTCACTCTATTCTCCCGAGTGGTTGACTGATCTGCTTGTGACTTCTGAGGACATTCTTCGATTTTCTCGAGAGATGGTTCTGGAACCACATATAGATTTATGCCAACCTTCCCTTCATGTGTAAATTTGATGGCGTTGCTGTAGCAGATAACGGAAGTGTAAGGCTGCTATAGAATGCATAAATTAAATTTATTCTAACCATCTGTGCACCACATACTAAAATTAAAGTCTTTGACATCATCTGCAAATTTACTGGGATCATCCCATTTTTTTCATGATGGCAGTTGCATTCTGCCTTCTAATTTTGTCTTGTCATTTTTTAAATGCATGCAAACTGAAATTTCTTCAGATACAATGTACAGGATTGAGCTCTAAATATTTTATGAATCATATCAACGGGTGCCACATGGCATTTGACTCTCTGGAACTTGTCTCCCAATCATTAGATCTATCATGAGCGCTGAAATATAATAGGAAAAAAAAATGATGAGCACAAAAATTAAGCTGAAAGAGCTCACTGCCTTTGAAAAGTTTCTTTAGATATGCAGTCATGGGAGATGGAACTCTAGGAAAATGCTTAACAAGAAAGAATGTCTTGACACTGCTACAATGATTGGTAATCCACTTCTCTAACCTATATTTCCTCTAGGCCTTCACACTATTTACATAATATTGCATTTATCAGAAAAATATAGCTACCTATCTAGAATAATAATATCAGCACAGTACAACTGATACCTGATCAAGTTGGTGAGAATTTGTCTAATTCTCAGAACATCTCCAATGACCTGAAAAAATTGGAAAATACTTGGATTAATCAGTTTGACAGCCAATATGAATTAGTGATGACCCCAGTCAACAGTAGTTTAAGGAAAAAATGCAACTCTTTTGATCAACTGAACCATCACAATAATACATGTATCAAGACTTGGACGAACAGCTCATCTAGCATCCAGAAATGATATCCCACATTGATACGCTATGAAGAGAATCACAGATTTCACCCACCGAACAAGTTAAACTGACAAACTTAAATTATGGTTAGGCAGAAATAAACAAATTATGTGAAGTGTCTGGAGAGATATAGCATCTTAACATAAGCAAGAGAGAAACAGAGTGAAGGAAGACAATATATCATGACTTTGACAGACTGACCTCAATAGGAACATCATCTGCTACATGTCCTTCCAATGTTAATATCTTCCTTAATGATGCTGCAGCAGTCTGCAGCACGTGCTTTACTACCTCCCTTGGCCGGAATTTCGTAGCTTCCAGCTTCATTACCCCTACACAAGAATGAATGGAATGTGTTTGTATGGCTTCTTTCAGCTATGAGGAGGAAAGTCTGACAATCATAAGATGAAACACTACTATTTCTTTACGTATAAAAGATTGATGCCATACCTGACTCAACCTTTGATAGGTCAAGAATGTCATTTATTATTTGAAGGACCAAATCTCCTGAAGAAAGCATGACATCTAACAATTGCCGCTGCTCACGATCAAGTCTAGTTTGTGCAAGAATCTCAGTCATGCTAACAACCCCAGCGAGGGGAGACCTTATCTCATGTGACATTGTTGCTAGCATTTGTTTTGCTCGCATTGTCTCCTCTATAAGATAAAGGGTTCATAAGTACTGGAACATGGACCATGTCAAAGCTATATAAAACCTCCTGAAAAAAATCAGAAGTGAACAGCATAATCAACCTGTTATATACATGGTTTTATTCATCTCTGTTTCCTTGGCATTCCGTACCGCCATCTCCTCTCGAAGTTTTGCCATTTTCTCTCTTATTCTTACCTAACAAGAAATCAGAAGCACTATCACCATTTCCTATTGATTGAAGAAAGACCTATTATGAATCAATGAGAAACCCTACCTAACTCACCTGATCAGTAACATCCATTCCCATGTAGTTAATTCCAATTGTCTCCCCAGTTTTGCTAAAGACGGGTGCGACATGTATCAGAAAAGTTTTTGCACCAAATAATTCTGTATCGAATGTAATTTCTCTCTTTGCAGGTAAACCTTTCTCCAGAACTTCTCTCTTAAATTCTTGAGACTCCTTCACGCCTGCACCAGTGAAGATATCGACATCCGTTTTTCCTATAACATCCTGAAATAAATCTGACAACTTGAGACTTCTTCTTTGCTCTTTGGAAATCAATGAAATGATAAGAAGCACAGAAAAAATATTGAGGTACTAAATACTTGATTAGTCAGTCATACAGATTAACTGGTACCAGATACTTGCAAAAACAGAAATTTGTTGCGATCTAATGAAAGAGTAACTTCATTGCAATGATCTCACCTCCTCATTCAAAGTAGGATAAGGATTGTAGATGAAGCGATATCGCAGCTCATTATCCTGGAAAGAAAAGAAAAAGAGAGAGAGGCTAAGTATCCTGGAACATCCTTCCTAAGTAACCAACTGATTTGAAGCATCAAAAGTTCCATAACTTCCATTGGAGTTAATGGAAAAAAAAGATGGAAGCAAAACAAGCAGAATATACTAAACTCCTTTACAAATTGGACCATCTAAAAGAGACAAAATAGTTTCAGGTTTTTCTGGAATGTGAGATCTTGATATTCTTTCTCCTTGCATATATATGTGGCTGTAAGATATCTCTCCGTCACTCATGCATATTTTCATGCTACATTTAGTTAAACAAGCACCAGTCCATTCCTTAAAAAAGCACTGAAGAAATACACCAGCTTGGTTAAAGGATTGGGATTCAAAACTATACAGCTACTGTTCTAGCTGTAATTATTCTTAGCTAACACTAGTAGTTTCTGCGAACTATCTACTTGAGGAAGTAAAATAATCTAAATATAACCCATGCACTCTTGGCGCTTGTATTCTTTGCCTAGCCAAACAAGAAACAAACTCTAGCCTGAGGATGTAGCACTATTCAAGCGTAAAGGCATCTTTGTGAGTCATGAAGCAGAAGCAATTCTTTTCTCACCTGGTGCCCAATCACAACAGGTGCATTCTGAAGTATAAAATGCAAAAAGTTGTCAGCTCTTTTTAGAATCTGAGACAGCTCTTCCACCGGAGAGGACTGTTTTTCCAGATTGTTTATGCTTTCCTGCAACTTTTCCATGAGCACCTGCTCTCTGTGGATACTTGCCTCTAACAATTTCTCCAAGTGCATGGCGCGCTGCTTCCAATAAATGACAGTATCGTACTCAGCATCGATCTCAACCCTTTTATTTTGGATAACTACATCACTTTTCCTTGGAGGAATATCTTGCCATATATCAAAGGCATCATCAAGTATAGATATTGGGCGCTTGTCACCACCATATCTTTCTGCCTCAAAACGATGCTCCTCGAGTATCTCCAATTTCTTCAGCTCAACCTCCTGCCTCTGTCTGCTCAGGATGTCAAGTTCCTCTTTCAGAAGGCGCGCTGCATTGGCCTGCCTGTACTCCCAGTGCTTTACAAGGTATGCCAACTGAGAAGCACCCTGGTCTGTGTAGTTGGTCAGCTCTAAAAGCCGCTTAATATCAACTATGTTCGGCTCCTTTGGAATCGTGACCTCCTTCAACATATCTTCATCCCCTCCAGGATTTTCAATGTTGAACTGCTTTCCAGCATCATCTCCGATATCTTCAGGCCACATCGAAGGCAGAGCTTCGATGTCCATATCTTCAATAGGATCTTTTTCCGTCTCACACACCATTGTGGCTCTTCACGTGTGAATTCAAAATGTCACAAATTTATGAGCTTGAATACCTTAATTCAGTCTAAGCATCCAGTTCAATGCCGCTCTTCCATCTAACTCGGTCAATGATGAGTAATATTGTTGAATAAATTTAAAACCAGGGTCAGGGGAAAAGAAGGGTCAACTGACCTGCAAGACAACCATAATTCAAAAAATATAAGGTATGAATTTGACTCTAGAATAGCAAAAACTGGTAGGGAAATACCAAAAGAGAACATTATGCGGTACTAATCTTAGTTTAAAACTGGTATCTCCTATTTGACAATAGCTCTCCCGGTTCTAATATCCATCTTGATATATCTACTCCAAGGTCCAAGACAAATTTATGCGTGAACAGGCAGTGAACACTATAAAAGCCTGTGTTTCCTCATTGTGAGATAAAAAGCATGTCATGCTATCCTACTTATAAAAGCTTGGAGCCCGACATAATCTCTTCTGTCTAAACATTCTCAACCAGAATCCGTGGATTGATAGGTAGGATTATCCAATATTGAAGCTCCCAATGTACAGTCGAATTTCCTAGAGAAAAGCAGTGTCGCATGACTGCTTCAAATGATACACAGTAGGAATATCTAAAATCAAATTAGACCCAATCCAGAATTTTTTTGAAGGCAACCATGTTCAAAATTTTCTTCTGTTCTCTTAATGGCAGCTTATCAGGCAAGGAAGCTATGTTACTAATATCTAAAAAGTTTCCCAGAAGTACAGTGTTGAAGGATACTGGCACCAATATCAGATGCCTTGCATATTATTGCTTGTAAAACGACAGAGCTACAGATGTTATTTGGATGTCAATAATGAGACGAACAGATTGTCAATTATGGCCTGTTCAAGAAAAATCAGTCTTGTGCCAGAGAATAAAATGTAATTTTTATACCAACAGAAAAGTAATCTTGGTTATACACAGCTTGAAAAGGAACTCGTCTTTTGATCCCATCCCTTATGCTGACCAAAGGAAGATACTGAAAGAAGCAGTATGCTGAGCAATTCTTCGACAAGTAGTGAACTTAAACCAGATCATGCAAATTGACGAACAGAGAGTGAAATTAAGCTGACATTGATCTGCCAAACGATTGAAAAGATGGGCAAAAGTCAAATGGGTTACTACTCACCAACCGGGCTCCATCAGTGCTTGATTCAACGTCATGGCTTGCTTCCCAAAATTCAGAGAAGAGAGAATGACAGAATGCAGCAGGAGAGCCTATCGAGAAGCGGACCCTTCCTCAATGGAGTTTGAGCCTTCCGCCAAAGAAACAGCATCCCGAGTGAGAATTGAGGTAGGAATCAGCAAAGAGCCTTGCACTTTAGATCTGAAACGTGCCCAGTTCAAGAATAATCAAATGCATTGAAAATGAATAACTAAAAGTATGAGTGGAGCAATGAACTTTCAGAGAGAGAAAGAGGGAGAGGGAGAGGTGGAAGGAGGAGAGCATGTGAGGGGAAAAAAGAAAACCAGAAGAGGAGGGGAAAAAACAATGAAAGCTGAGAGAGGGGAAGCCCAAGGAGCCATGTGCGCTTGGAGGTCAAAAATATTAGAGAAATTCTTGGACGGTTCTCGTTACCAAGTTCACATATAAAAACAGGGTCAAGCTTTATTTAAATCACGTCCCTTGCTGCATCTCTTGGCGTCTTCGTTTGTTTCGTCTCAGCTTTCTTCCGTTACCAGCAAAAAGAAAAAAGAAAAAGAAAGAACACAAAAGAAAAAGGGAAGACCTTCAATCTCCACCTACACAAATTTGACGTAACCTCGCCATGTTCCTTCATTCGCACACACACTCTCGTTTCTTGATTTCATCTCTTAACGAAAACAGGATTCAACTCACCCCCGGTCACTCAGATTTTTGCCCATTTCTTTTCTTTCTTTCTTGGGGCAGAGACACAGAGAGCGACAGAGACGCAGAAAGAGAAGAGTTATTGAGGAGTGTTATTTAAAGAAGTCCCCGCCATTACCAAGGCGAACGTGTTGGGGCGGCGCGTACGCGAACGGCGCGGGGCAGAAGAGTGAGTTTGACACTGCTGCTCTGCTGATTCGCTGCACCTGTTTTCTTCTCTTTTTGCTTACTTTTTGCGAGGAGTTTCGTGGGGGAGTGAATCCTACATTTGAGGAAAGCAGCGGAAAGGTCGTGAAAGCGTCTTATTTATAAGCAACCAGCCTTGAACACCAATTAAATTTTGGGTAACCCTAGCTAAAAAAGAAATTGATTAATTAGCTTAACTCGTGGTTGGGCTTGAGTTAATCATGGACCATGGTCAAGCAAGATGTTATTGGGAAAACGGTAAATGATGTGGTATAACGTCACTAAACTACCAGCACCATCATTTAGATTTAGACAATGTGCAATCCAAAATATATTTAAAATTCAACATTCCAACTTCACCAATGATATCACTGAGGGCATGTGACCCTGATCGGGCTCGCTATCGTCACAATATTCTTTTAGGGTCATGCTATTTGAAGTTGCGCTAAAACCAAATTAAGGTGATATGGAATTAAAGACAAACCAAAATCTAGCGGAATCGATTATTTGTAGCCTATTGACATGAAATAAGTGCATATAGTGTATTTTTTTTTTTTCAATGACTCAAGACATCATATACATAGAAAGCATGACTTACAAGCGAATTAGCTAAGTTGCATGCTTGTTGGAGAAATTTTTTTAAAAAAAGGTCATAAATCTATTATATTTTTGTTCATTCAATTGTAGGCTAGTCAATTTTACCAATTTAGTTCTAAATTTTAACATTTTGCCAATTGATTTCATCCGGCTAATTTTGATCAAAATTTGCTAACATGAACATTAACTATTTTATATGGTATAACTAGCGTTGACATGAATACTTTTTAACAAAATTTTAATATTTTTTGAATTATTTTTTTCTCTTTTGATCCTTTTCTTCTTCCTTTCGCTAGGTGAGGATGGGGAGCACTTGTCCATTTGAGGCCCAACAAGGGCTCCCCTCACCAAGCTCACCCTCACCTTGCCATGCCTTGCCTTTGCAAGTAAGGGCAACCCTCATCCAAGAAAGGCTAGTCAACCCAACCACTAGCAAAAGAAAGAAGAAATAAAAAAAAAATTGAAAAAAATAATGAATATGAAAAAAATATTAAAATTTGTTAAAATCAACAATTTCCAATTAAAATTAGCCGGATGGACTCAATTGGTAATATAAAAATTGGTTTAGGATTCAATTGACAAAATTGAAAGGTTTAAGACCGAATTAGTAAAAGCACAATGGATTTAGGACTTTTTGGATAATTTCCTATGTTCATTAGGCCAAAATCATGGACCCAAACAAATAAGGTTTAATGAGCCCAAATATTTTGCCGAATTTCTTAAAGAGAATTGTCTCACGCCCCTAGGTATTCTCTACCTACCCACCGGTGTCAATTTTGGGTACAGGTACCCTTTTGTTGAAGAGGGACACTTATCAACATTTTTCTTTTTTAAATATGAAACCAACAAACTCGAAAATAGAATCCAAAATACTTTTTTTTTTTTTTTCTTTTTTTTTCACAAAGACATATGTCCAAACGAGATGAAATTTTTTGACAAACAAAATCGATGGTAGACGGAGCTTATTTGTGAAGGTTAACAAGACAAAAGAACCAGTTGTGAAATTAAGAGGACCGAAATAACATAAAAGCAGATGAAATTGCAATGGATGTGAAAAATCGAGAGAATTATGTGTCATAATCCTTCGCTTAATAAGATGATGTGGGCTAGTTGACTTTAGTCTTGGGACTTCGTACATTTCATTATTTAATGCTAACTAAACCATTCCAAGTAATCATTGAGAACTTGTCTTTGTTTGAATTAGTACTAGGACTATAATTTAATGACAAATCAAACTCAACTTGACGGGACAACTTATCAAAAATCAATAATTGACTTAAGTTCCACCTAATAATAGGCTTGAATATGTTTATGCATACATACATGCACATGTGCAACACATGATCTAGGGACTCGTGGTGATCTTGTGTAAAATTATGTGTGACTACATTTAATTGTGCTAAAAGTTTAATCTACTGGATTAAGGCATTGTTTAATATGTAAATGTTTTAACACTCTCGTTCACAAGTAGGCAAGACTTTGACATAAAACTAGCACAAAAAAAATCTTTATGAGGGAGCAAATAAAGGGTCTAGAAAAGAGTTTACTCTCAACCTCTTACTTTAATAATAGGTTCAATATGTGAAGTTGCAATTAATTTTTCTAGAAACTTAAACTATTAGATCAAAGCGCGGATGAAAACATGAATGATTTAACATCCTGCATACCTTAAGTTCCAAACTTTTCTTTGGTATTAACTATAATTTTCTAAACAAACTTATAATCTTAGAAGAATTATAATAATAGAGTTGAAAGTATTGTCTCACGCTTCAAATTTATAGTTCTCCATCTACCATATGTAGCTTGTACATGCATTTACTCAAATCGAACTAAAGTGGATTATTTAATTATACTTTGCAAACGTGAGGTTAAGCAACCCAATCCAGCTTTAACTTGGCAATTAAAACTAGGAAGTTGACTAGTACACAATTTAAGCTAGTTTAGCGGGCAAGTAGCTTGAAAGTTGGAGTTGTGAACTTTAGTATATATCATGAATGTATCACATGAGTCAATCATCTAAGTATATACCAATAAAAAGGTGCAAATGCAATTTACAAAATTATATAGACTTCTGTTGTGATTAAGTTATAGGCGGTATGTCCTTAAAAAAAAAAGTAAGCCACAAAGAGATTCCATAAATATGATTATTCAAAAAGAATATTAAATTAAAATGATAATGCCAATTAAATGATATAAGATGCAACCAATAACATTAATGGAAAATTTCAAATAAGGGTTTGGAAAATGGTCAATTTGCAAAAAGAAGAAGAAGAAGAAGAAGAAGAAGAAGGCTAAAGTAGCATTTATTTCAAATAAAGATCTAAAGTGATCAAGTTAGTCTCAAATAAGAGACCAATCTTAATAGCCAACCACCACTTGAATTTTTCCTGGAGTTGGAACGGGGCATTTTTGTCTAAAAGAAAAGAGCTTTCAATCTCTAACTTTGTGATTTCCTCGTTATTCCCTGGTTTGTCACCCTCTCATTCCATAAGGTTGGTACTTCATGTTCATTGCCAAATTCATATTATAATTCAAGTCAAAGTCATGTCATTGTGGAAATATTGCATGAGCTAAATAATTTGTACTTTTAATTCGTCTCACTCAATTCATGTCACCTCCGAATCGCCAATACTTACAATTGTAAATGTGACAAAATGTTAGTTCATATCTAAAGCTAGTCGAATGGCCATGTTGCATGGCCCTTGTTGATTTCGCTTGCTAAACCCAAATGAGTGGGATTGGAAACATTACAAGTTAAATTAGTTGTGATGAGTGAACTATATATTCAATGGCACTATGTGGTATAGTTAATTGCTACATGTACATTTTGACCAATTGAAGTGGGTTGGTTGAACAGCACAGTTAATGGAAAGAATTTGTAAGTCAATGCAATGGAGGAAGAAAAGTTCTCGACTGATATCAATGCATGTGAATTTAATTCATGCTTACCGTTAGAACAATGAGTTTCACATGAGTTCCATCTTATATGATGATGCATATGAATTGAGCTTATATGTATGTGTGACTTTCATGAAAGATCCACCCTTATGATAGAGATGCACTAGACATCTGAAAGCTAATGTGACAATATATGTTCAAATAACCGTCGAGAAGCACCAATCATTGAAAAGTAGTAGACTGAACTTCTTTATGTATGTATGATAGACTGAACTTCTGTATGTATGTAACACGCTTCTAATTGTCCTCGTAAATGTGTTCGTCTCACATAAAATAAAGTTAAAAAAACATGGAAAATAATTGGAAGGACATTTGGCTCAGACAATATTATTTTTCTGATGCTTCAACAATCCGACATGATTGGGGTCAACTCTTAAGGAAAGAGAATAAATGGATAAATAAACGCAAATCGAGGATAAGGGTATCGTAACCGTTTTGTTTAATGAGGAGATGGGGACTGTGTGTATGTCGTTGCATTGATGCTAATGGTGTATAATTTACATGTCAATGCTGCTCAACGAAGCATCAAAGTCACGACCGGATGTCATCTCACAGCTAGCAAGCCGTCTTTTGTGCACCAGAAGCGAGTTGCACGAGAGGTCCGACGTAGACTAAACCCAACGCTCTTTCTTTCGGTGCTACAACTGATCACAATTATGCAATTATGTCGTGTGAAGATAGACCGTATGACTCACCAATTGACGTCTAATCTGAATTTTTGTTTTTCGATTTCTCTTCCCTATATTCGAATCCATTTGTACATATAAAGGGAATGGCTATACAAAAAGTCCTTAAATAAATTATACGACAATCAATTCAATCTCAAACTTTTAGCTATGTCGATATAATCCTCAATCTTATCCACAATTTGTCAATATAGTTCTAAACTTTTTAAGAATTTGCCAATATATTTTTCCGACTAATTTTGATTGAAAATTGCTAATATGGTAGTTTAATCGATATTGATTGTTCTATGTGGTACGATTGATACATCTATGAATAATTTTTACAATTTTTTAAAATTTTCTGAATTTTTTCTTTTTTCTTTGTTCACCCCACTAATCATTGAGCCTTGACAAGACAAGAGCCAAAACGCCTTTGTCAAGGGTAAGGCTAGCCTTCGCCTGATTTGGTGAGGGCAACTCTTGTCATCCCTCATTGCCTCTGCTCAAGGCTGACAGGACATCCTAGCCCCCGCTTATGCATGGTAAACAGTGGAGGGAAATAGGGAACAAAGAAGAAAAAAAAAGAAAACTATATATAATATTTTAAAAATTATAAAAATTTTCTATGTTAGTGCTAGTTGTGCTTCATAGAATGATTAGCGTCCAAATCAACAATTCCTAGTCAAGATTGACCGAAATAACTATATTAATAAATCATCAAAAGGTTTTGAATTGAATTGGTCATTGTATAATGTTTAAAATCTTTTAGATAATTTTCCCCAAATACGGACTAGGGAAAGCTCATAGCTTGAAATTCAGATAGCTAATTAGGTGGGCATATGTAGTAGAAAGCCGAGGAGAGGCGTCCTAATATGATAATCAAACTTCTGGCTTTAATGCAATAGTTTATCGTGCAGAAAGACGCAAGTTTTATAAGACAACACTTTCGTCGGGCTTCGCACTTGGGCATCCTGATAACCAGAAAGCTCTTAACTTTTTAATCCCTCTATTTAATCTTTGATTATCGCCCACGTTGTGCATCCAACACATGGTGGATGAAGGCAAACCTCGAGTAACCCCATTAAAGTAAAACCTTTTCCCTTCTTACCATATATAAACAATGACTTGGATCGAAGAGACAGGAAGATGGGCCGATAGAATATGATATCTTTGGTAACTTTCAATTAATGGCAGCGATGGCGATTGGCGAGGCATGGATCTGATTGGGCAGACAGCCTCCCTAATACATGGTCTTGTAGGGCTTAAGTGTCATCGGTGAATGTGATGCAGTCCCCCTTTTCATCCCTAGCTTTTCGATGGGGACAGCTCCAATGCGACACCCCCTACTTAATCATAGAAATTGACTGCATCATAAGAAATTAGCCCTGACTTGGCCTTTACAGTGCGTCAAATGACTCTAATAGGAATCGGGATCTCCTCCTTACTTCCGTTGGAATAGGACGCGAAAGTTAGTGGCAGGAATCTATCATGCACAGTCGCGTCTCCAAACCCTCTTTGCCCATTATTCTATTCTCACACATGTACTCCATATAATTGCCCAAAACTATATAATATATTATAATTGCGGGTGTGCATCAAAGCCCCTTTTCCAAGAGGGTACCCCGTTCACTATGAACCGAGCGATCCTACTTCTTATTTCCAGTGCAATTTCCCAACGCTTGGCACCGAATGATTTGTTGAGACAACGTGATGCGCTGCTGAATCTATGAGCTGAATTTTGCAGCGTTGGCGTGCGTCCGAGAGCAGCATCATTTCGCCTAAACAGCCCAATGTAAACGACAACGAATGAATCTTCATGCGCAGCTTCGATGAAGAAACGTCGTCTAAGTCAAGCTAAACATGCTAAGATCTAACCCCATTTCGCAGATGATATTGGATTCTCCTTTAGATTGATGTAAGAAGTTGGGTTGGGGAAGGTACTAGGACGCTTGCTAGATGACACGAATAGGAAAGAGACTTCCGGGTCCGCGGGGGCAGAATTTGATGGTGGGTCCAAGATTGCGCCACAATCGCTCGGCGCCTTTCCTAGGACAGCTTATTCCAATCATTATCCCTCAATCATCGAAACCCCAACTCAATGCATGGGAATAATGTGACTACTTCTTTTTCTCCTTTTCCCATTCAAGAATGTAAAATGATTTATTGCTATCATGCGTGTATTGCTTTTGATGTGTACTTTGTAAAGAAATATTTTAATTTTCAACACTGCTAAAACCTTATTGATAATTGTTGTTGCAATAACTTTGATGGGAAATTGATAAAATTTAGTTGTTACTATTCAATTATTATCAAATGATTTGTTTACTCTATTTTCCACACTTAAAATTCAGTGCTTGATTTTTCAACAATTAAAATTCGGTTATATCAAATAAGCCCTTACTTGATACCATATAACAAGAAAAACTATGCATCGAAAAATTTCAAAAAAAAAAAACAAAGAAATCTCCTTATTTCTGCGGACAAACGTGTATATATATATATATATCCACACATATTATAATATATGGAGGTCAACGAAACGAATCAGTGTATGTGTAATGAGGTAGACTAATGATTTTTCTTGTGGTGAAGAAAAGGGCTACGTGCTTTCATGATGAGAGAGTAGTCAAGCGTGACCAGGTCCAGAATTATGATTGATCCTTTCATTGGCTCTCTTTTCGCTTTTTCTCCCTGCTTTTCGAAACTCTTTCTTTCACCTGCCCCCTGGGGCCATTTACAAGATGGAAGTGGATTGCACATGGTAAAATTTATTATTGTTTTGTTATCTTCATGGTTTTCTAGCCACAATTGACCCGGAGAATTCTACTTCTTGGGTGTTCAAAAACCAGTTCGATGCATTCATTAGCTCATTTTATAAATACTAGCTTTTCTCTTTTTTAAAGAAGTAAATACTGATTTATAAGCAGGTTTGTGTCCGCAATTAATCACTTGAGTTTCAAAATGTGAAAGTATGATGATGGTGTGGGAACATTGTTCAAAAAGTCTTAAATTTATTACGTTTTTGCAAATTCAATTTTAGACCTTTGAATTTTGTCAATTTAGCCCTAAACATCTTTAATTTTTGTCAATTGAATCTATTTGACAGTTTTTAGCTAAAAATTGCTAATATGGATATCAATTGTATAACATAGGATAGCTCGTACGAACATGATCAGTTTTTAATAATATTTTTCTATTTTTCTATTTTTTCTATTTTTTCTATTTTTTTTCTTTTTGCCGATGGCCAAGCCATTTGGCCTTGCCTAGGGTCACCTTTGCCTAGCCAATGCTCAGTGAGGCCACACCCAGCCATTGCCTATGACCAATGGCCACCGACAAAAGGACGAAGAAGGGAAAAAAGAAACAAAGAAAATAATAATAAAAATTTGGAAAATATTATAATATTATTAAAAATTATCCACGTTAATACCGTCTGTATCATATAGAACAACTGATGTCTATGTCAGTGAATTCCAACTACAATTGGTCAGGTGAACTCTATTAGCAAAATATAAAAAAAAAATTAAATTAAATTGACAAAATTGAAAAGTTCAAGACTGAATTTACAAATATACAATAGGTTTAGGATTTTTTGGATAATAATAATATGGTTGGGTTAGTGTCCTTATACCTCTGTTAGCTTTCTCAAAAGATGTAAGTAGGTGGGAATTGGGATCATTAGAGTATTTAACGTATGTTAGATAAAATAAATGTGCCACTAAGACATGTTTGGGTACATCCATTTACGTGATTAGCTACTCTTTGTCCTCACAAGTGCATTTTTGGGAGGTACTCTAATAAAGCGAGACCAAACGTGTCTTTCTGCTTACATCTTCCCATATTAGATAAGCTAAATATTCTTCTTCTTCTGTTTGTCTAATTGACTGTTGAAAGAAAGTTAATGATGAATGACGTCAGGTTGTGCATGCAACACAATTGCATGTGGAGGATCAAGATCTCCACTTAGCATGGAGACCACAATCCATGTTTAGACAGGATATGTTTTTGGTAGCTTCATATATGCATCAGAAATGATACAAAAACCCTAAGTGCAATTTGCCGACGGTACAAATTGGAAAACGGGTTTCATCAATGATTTTATGTACTTTAGAGCTTTCCTTTGAGTTAGGTTTTGAACATATAGCCACCACGTGCCAAGTGCTGATTTAGGGGAAAATAGCAAAAAGTTGGTTTAAAGTACTATTAATACGCTATAGTTGGACAATGCTGTTGCCAAAGTGGAACCAAGGAGGGGTCCGTACACGCATAGATGCACTGAACAGAGGCACTTAGATCGGTGGATTGATTTAACCCACGAAATCAAAGACCCAACATTATTCCCAGAAACACCGGAAGCACCAAAGGGACAGCTTGGTGACAAAATGCATATGGACCCAACCTCAACGTTTGTCTTAGTTAGTGCCTTCGACTGTGCATTTTTATGTCGCTTCTAGCCACCTCACAGTGAATCGGTGATTGACCGCCTTCTGTACTTTTACTCTTATGCGTAGTATGCACCTCGGTCCCGTTTCCTTTATGAACTTGCATGGTCTACCAGAGCCTCGTTAACCTCGCTCGTACCTTCTTGCAACTTTTTACATGCCAAGTTGTATAATCTCCTCTTGCCTTCTTCGATCATCTGGTGTGCATGTCCATGAAATTTCATCTCGAGGCTTACATATCAACCCCACGACAGGAGGACTAGCGTTTCAAACTTAAGAGTTTGATACCCTTTTCGCGACCATGTACACGTACACACGGTAGTAAAATGAATCCAGGGGTGGCCTTGTGTATTCTGTAAGTCAAAATCTCATTTGCATTACTCTTACCTAGATATGAACAGCATTTTGTTTTAATAGCCTAAGACGAGTTCACTGATCATCTCTCTTTGACACTCCCTTATGTCGAAGATGGTTTGACAAGATTCATTTGTCGCCCAAAACCAGTCCACAGATTTGTTTGTCTTGCTTGAGGTGCGCATCCCATCAACAGTGAACCGTCGAGCAGTTCTTTGTTTCGGAAAGAGACGAGGAAGAAAAGATAAACAAAGAGGGAAGTGGGTAACATCACTCCGGGTTTTCTTGCTCATTACCATCTGACCTCTTTTGGCCACCTCGGCCTCCTCTATTTTAGAAACTCGTTAGCATTATTATAATACAAGATACGCTAATTATTGAACCGGACAAATAAGATGCAAGTCACTTTCTTTCACCTCACGGGTCGCTCTCGTTCCCTAGTTATACGTAAAGGAAGGTAACGCGACTTTCCCTAGGTATAACAGAAACTTCAAAAGCTCATCCCACTGAGAGATTGGCTGATTCATCATCACTATTATTCAGCAGTGCCCTCTTTATTATCAACATGCCATTGCTGCATAATCTAAGCGTAGTCCATCATGATTGATGTCAGCCTTTTCTTCCTTCTCGAAAAGGAAAACTGACTGCCTTCTATATTCAGGTTGTCCTGATGCACAGCTATATGCATAGGACCAAAGTTGCTTAAAGAGAGCGGGCGACTACTTGTCTAATTGGGCAAGGACAGAGAGGAGAAGCAAAGAGCAAGGGACGCACTCATTGATTTGTTTACAAAGCAAGTTGTGCGGGGGAGAAGAAGCGGGAAAAGCCTATAAGGGAGAGAGCATGTGCCAATTCGGTCGATAGATTCTTCCTTACCTGGGACAATTAATGATCCTTAAAAGGTGAGGCAATGATGTTTGTGAATGAACCGTCGACACCCGCATTAGAAAGTCATAGGAATCCACTTGAAGGAAAACTAATTGTTCTGCCATTCGCTTTACAGATGGATATGGACAGTTAGCTTTGTGGGTTAGCTGCTTTTAATGAGCACTACAGACATGATGTCTGAACTTATTGTATAAGAGCTCAGCATGTGAAGAAAGAAGGGAGAGTGGGATGCGCTTTTGCCTTTCCAAGTGCTTTCAACATAATAAAAAGATTAGGAGGACTCGAAATAAAGATGTTGCATTTTCCTCTTAAAGAGAGAATTAGGTAGAGCTCACCAAATAATAATGAACTTGAAAAGATGTAACAACCTTGGGCACCATGGCATACTTTTTTCCACAATAAGACACGTGTGAGTTAAATATAGGGCTGGATGATCACGGCAATGAAAAAAAGGTTGTATTATGAACTTATTTCAAAGGTATTCATCGCGTGAATGAAATTTTAATAAAGTCTAAGCATTTCTAATGGTGGTGTCTCACTTATTCAAATTCACAGCGAGTGTATTAATGAGTTTGTAGCACATCTCTCTATAATATCGAAACTGCTCAAGTAATGGACATAATAAAAAAGAATACATAAATTTTTTTGGTTTTTGCCTTGGTAAATGGCTTGTTTTTGCCAAGACTCAATCAACCCTAGATTGAGTGATCTGAACCATAAGTTGTGCAATTTTATGTGGGACCTACAAAAACAAATTACTCAAATCACTAGGTCCATACTCACAATTAGAGTCATCAAATAAGCGAGTCGGGTCGGACTGTCAAAGAGTCATAATGGATCAATCATAGGCGAGGACTTCAGTTCATAAAAAATTTACCAGGCCCACCTCATGGTGTCCAAATTGAGAGAGTGTCTCTCCCGGCCATTCACGGGACGTGAGAAGGAGATGAGAGCACGAAACAACTCTCTCAAAAAGAACTCGGCAAAATAGTGGTAGTCATGTAGGCCCATGATGTCCGTAGAAATAAGCTGCGTCCAGATTCTAACATCTTGGATTGGGCTAAAATAAAGAGCTTCCAACAACGGCCCATGGGCGTGTGCTAATGTTAATGTTGGGCCACAGAGGCCAACCTCTTATTGTCAATGGGACACATCATCAGACTAACACTATCCCTGTTGTTTTCTTCTTCTCGGTTTTTAGTGGAGACAAAGATCCAAGGAAATAAATCATGGGCCTAGCCCAGTTAAGAGTTTCGAAAATTTTATGGGCAAACCATGTACATTACTCTATAGGAATGCAAAAATGGAACGGAAACCGAATCCAACCAACCCAGTTTGAACAGAGTGAATGGAAATCACTCGCACACAATTTCTTAGAAATGTTAAATCAAACTTAGACAAAGTACAGTGTAGAACCGAACCAAATCTATCCATTCTCGTCTAATTTATTCAATTCCAACTCAATGTAGACTGTTTTCTCCTGTTCATATTTTCCTTACCTTTTGCTAATTTCTTGAACGCATAATTAGGATAAACTTCTAATAGCTCAACGAGAGCACTACTTTCATGATAAAACACAATGCAAGTCGCAATGAATTAAATAATGAAAATGAATATCAAACTTGCTTTATAAATAAAATGGCAGAAAGAATTAGCAAAAGAAAAATATTCAATTCTACAGTTCTTCCGGTTCCTAATGAGAAGACCAATCCAAAACACACACAAGAGAAGAGTCTCATCGAATCCAAGCAAATCATAGAAAAGAAGAATAAGTTTGTTGTCATTAAATTCAATGACATAATTTCTTGAAAATTAGTCCTAAAGTATTTTCTAATATGTTCAATATTAAGGGAATTTTACGTTATATAAAAATAAAAAAAGGCCCCCTCGTGTGATTCTAGCGGTCGCTCGTGCTTTCCACCGGTAAAAATCTACCGTCGAATCAATCCATCGCATGATCATTTTACAAACTTTTGATAGAAAAAAGAGGGTGGGAAGCCGCAGGTTCTAGAGCGATAAGTCCAGAAGCAAATAATAAGCCTTTGTTATTCCCCCTACCCCACCACCCACCAAGACCAGCGCCATTACCTTCCACGGCTCGCTCACCTTAAAATTTCTACATCATTCTTGCTCCATCCATTCGACGCGATTCCTGACATGCTCCTCGGCAACGCGAAGCCCTTTGATTCCCCCGAGGTAATCATGAGTTCGACACATTAACACCCCCCAAAAAGGCCAGAAAAAAGAAAAGGAAAAGAAAAAGAATAAAAAGTAAAAACATTCCGCTTGCGAAATGAGATTGAACGGACTTTGATTTGATTGGTTTCGACTCCAGACCTTTTCCCTGGTCTTAAGGATACCATCAGAGGAAGGAAGAAGCAAATCATCATAAAATCACACGTACGGTACAGCGGTCATCAGTGGATATGATGCTTTTAACTTGGCAAATCCATCTTTCGCCATTTGCTCAATTGTACTTTCGTTTAGGTAAAAATCGCCCGTAGAGCATAAGTCCTTCTTGGCTTTTTGCACGTCCACCGCCCCCTTTATCGCTTTAGCTATAAAAGTGATATTCAAGCCGGCTTTTGAGTACGTCGATCGATTCGTCACCCCTTCTTGCTTATATGAAAGAATTTCTTAGCTCATGGATATGGTCTAAAGTTTGTGTCGTGATGATAAACTTTTTACAATATGTTATATCAATTTGTTTACTTATTTTTTTTCTGACTTACTAATTACTCACATATCTTTATCTTTTGCATGTACCATGCACTAGCATCTAAACAAAACTTCACATCAAGAACAACCAAATTCCCTTCCTTACTACTAACTCGTTTAGACATTTTGTTAACTTTCCTTCAATTTTGAGTGTGGTTGGCGAGTGAGAGAATTTGGGACGCGTGAAATAAGCATTTTCCAAAAGAAGAATGGCATTTTCATAAATTGGGATATGACAAAAATCAATGTGAATGTGCATAATTTTCTTTATAGGTAATACTTGAATAATCATTTTTTTTTTTTTTTGTAGGTAAGTAATCGTTGAGTGAAAAATCATACTATTTTTAGTAATTTATCGTACGTGTATAACAGTATTACTTTCCACTATAATAATATCTTTTAGGAATAAGAAACGTATGGATTATAATATTGGCCTATAAAAGAAGAAATTCCTAATCTTACCAAAAGGAAGAAAAAGAGTTTCCAAAAGAAGATGAGAAATGAGAAAGCAACACCTGCACGACGACACTGTTTTCCCCTTCTAGAGCAAGCCGCAAAAGGGGCCCCCTCCTCACGCTGCCCCCTTCCCTCACTTTTCATGGAAAACTCCCGTTTTGAGGAAAAGGAAAAAAAAAAAGAAGAAGAAAAAACCCAAATTAAAAGAAAAAGAAAAAAGCGCAAACGCAAACACAAGACTGAGGAGAGGAGAGGTGAGGAAAATGCAGTTGAAATTGGAATTGGTATTGGAATTTCCCAGGTGCTGCAGTTGCTTTTAATAGGAGAAAACCTCTCTCCCTCATCCCCAAATCCTCGCTGATTAACCCTAATCTACCCCTCTTCCCTCCCCCATTAACCCTCCTCCATCTCCATCATCATCTCCATCATCATTTCAATGTCCATTTCCAAGGTCTAGCTCGGTTCCGTTCGAGGCACTGCCCCAAGCCAGCCGATTCCCTCCCGACCAGTACATAACAACGCGCCGAATTGGCCTTCGACACGCTTCGCCTACCCCCCCCGCCGGTGATCGATGAAAAACCCTAAGGCCGGGGCGAGAGCTGTTGCATAGCATGCATGTTTTGGGATTCACGCTGGATCTGTATTGGTTCCTCCAGTTCATCTTCACCGCCTTCTTGATCTCCTTCGGGTTGATCCAGCTCCTCAAGACCACCGCCTCCAAGTACTTCGAAGTCGAGGCCAGCTTCGAGGGCGGACCCACCTTCCACAGCGACCGCGGGAAGATCATGCCCGCCGGCGCTTCTCCCGTCGTCGACTCCCCCGCTATCTGCGTCGTCTGCGGCCAAGGCGGCTCCAAGAAGTGCTCCCGCTGCAAGGCCGTCCGGTATTGGTGAGTTCTCCACGCGGTCGATTTCGGTTTCGATTGGGCGGTTCTTGTTGTGATTTGCGTTTGATGGGGGCGTCTCTGCTCGTTTCCAAATGCCGTCCACATTTTTTTTTTCAGCGGTTGCAATTCGAATCGAAGGTTGCTAAGTAGCGAATTTTGTCCGTAAAGATTCAATTGTTCTTTTTATATCAGTTGTTTTAGTCTTGCGAGGGAGTGTGCCGGATGATACGTGCTGTTGGTCTAGGAGGCTTATATGGCAAGTCAGAGCAGTCAGAACCTAGTCATGTAGCGAGGATAGTTTTCACATTTCTTCGTTAAGATTCCATTGGAGTAGGTGTTTTGATGCTGGGGACTCATTTTTAATCTAGATATTAGCCTTGTTTACTCCAAATTGTCATGCTACTTTAAGGTGCTTGTTGACTAATTCGAGCTTAATCAATTTTGCCATCATAAAGAGATTAAAGGGGTGGGTGGTCTAAATTCATTTAGTTGTTTCATGGTGAAGTCAATGATTGCATGCCCATATCTGGTGTACTCCAAGCTTTTGTTCCACATTTGCATATTAGTATGGGTGGGACTTTGTGTATATAGGTTTAAAATGGATGTTAGTTCTGATGCCTATTCCTTATATTCGATTATTGCCAAATTCATTAATTCTGGGTTTGCTGGATGGGCTTTGATACTAATGGCATTGAGATGATTCAAGTTTAGATTCCATTCTTCATGCAGCTCCCAAACATGCCAAGCAGCTCATTGGAGAAGTGAGCATAAGTTAAGGTGCAAAAAGGTAGTTTCTGGAGAAGCTTCCCTGGTCACTCAGAATGGAAACCCCAAGCCAATTAAACAGTTAAAAAAGGTGAATTCTTGGTAAAATATTTTTAATCCATACCTCTACAATAAAGATTATTCCTTTTTGACTAAATAGTTCTGATTGGCTCTTTAATTTCAGATTCTCTTCCCATATGAGGAATTTGTGGATCTTTACAACTCTGAAAAATCAGGATTTCCTCCATGTGGACTGATAAATTGTGGAAACAGGTTCACATATGGCATGTGGTTTCATTTTGTTAGAGCTTTAAATCCAAGATATTAATTTCACCATCCAGCATCCTTTAAACAAAAAATTAATGTGTCTGTGTTACACTAACTATCCTCACACTATCCTTGTGCAGTTGCTTTGCTAATGTGGTTCTACAATGTCTTGCATCCACACGGCCACTTGTTGCCTACCTTTTAAATAAGGGCCACAAGAAAGAATGTAGGTTCCTGAATTTGGTTGGTGATATGGTCTCTGTTTACAGTATTTTGGCCGAGGTCAATTGTTGATGTCACGATTGCTGGTACTTGTCAGGCCGACGTAATGATTGGTGCTTCCTATGCGAATTGCAGAACCATATTGCTAAAGCCAGCCAGAGTCTTAATCCTTTTTCACCAATCGACATTTTGTCACGGTTGCCAAATATTGGTGGTAATCTTGGTTATGGAAGGCAGGAGGATGCTCATGAATTTATGAGGTTTCCTACTATGTTACTCCAATTTAATTTAATTTAATTTTATGGTTTGAACCACTGAGAACACGAGAGACACATTGGGTGTCAGCATCATTGGTACATCTGATTTTTAGCTATGGTAAAAGTTTACCCTCCTTATGCAGGCTTGCCATTGATACAATGCAGTCGGTTTGCCTAGATGAATTTGGTGGTGAAAGAGCTGTCCATCCAAGTGCTCAAGAAACAACCATTATCCAGCATATATTTGGCGGTCACTTGCAATCTCAGGTAATGCATTTAAATCCAATCCAGGTTGTTTTGTTTCTCATTGCTTGATACTGTAAGTATATTTTGATTTGGTCCAGTACCTAAGTAAGCTGGTATTTTTGTTCATGCTAGGATGTTGCCATTTAATTGCCAAAGATGTATATCTTAATGGCATCCCCTTTCCAGGCATGCTGATGCTTTTATTCCTGTTACCTGTCTTACATTGAATTAAAGCCTTTTATAATTCTGAAAATGGGACTGATCTATAACTTGGGTCTGATTATTGTTTCCTCAGAAAGTTTGAATCAGTTCTGTGGATGCTTTTTAATAGGGCATAGGTGATGATATCCAGTAATAATCATGAGAAACCATTTTTATTCTGGTTTTTTGTCAGGAAATGGCTCACTGTCAGAGTAAACGTTGAGCAATGGGACATTTACTGTCTATCTGGCATACTTTTTTCTCCTGATGATGCTTTCATGAAATCTACCTTGGCCTTTGTCATGGTTTGTATTTTCATATTTTTTTATATTTGACTGTGTTGTCATCGTTTATTTCCAGGTTATCTGCGCAAACTGCAATAAAGTCTCAAACCAATATGAGAATATGATGGATTTAACTGTTGAAATTCATGGCGATGCTGGGTCTTTGGAAGAATGCCTAGAGCAATTTACGGCCAAAGAATGGCTTCATGGGGATAATATGTATAAATGTGACGGGTGTGTTTGTTTTCTGTCTTCTCAGATGCTTTATGTCCTGCCAATTATTCCATTTAAGTTTGGTGTCCCAAATGAAATGAGAGGAGGAGATGGGCTATTCTTCTCTCTATGGTAACCTGTTGAGGCTTTTCCGTGGTTGATTATGCCTCTCCATTTTGCAGATGTAATGACTATGTGAAGGCGTGGAAGCGTCTAACTGTACGACATGCTCCAAACATTCTAACAATTGCCTTAAAAAGATTTCAGGTCTGTGTTGCTGCTTCTTGTTCAACTATGCAGGTCTGAGTATATAATGTTTACATGGTTTAGCATGGACATCTTAGCTGAGTTTCTAACCTGTTTACATAACTTCTTTGGGCATTGCACATTCAGGTTATAATGAATGTGTTGTGTAGGTTATGAAAGGTTGCTAAAATCAATTTCCACCTCGAGTATATTTTTTAATTCTGAGAAATATTGATCAGAAGATATGGGGAACAGGGGATGCTAGTTGTAACTTTATTTTCTTCCAGATAAAATTTTAAGTGGTTCTCACAATTTTTCTCCCCAGATTTTTAGTCAGCCATTGTTTTGGTCCTCATAATTTACCCCCAAATCTTTCTTTTCCTGCTAGTTGAAGAGAGAGGAGACGTTTCTGTTTGTCATGATGCACTAGATGCAAAATTTGAAGGATCATGCTTACGTGCAGCATTCATATAGTCTCTCAGAAATGTGCTGTCTGGGACGTCACCAGCGCATTCCTAGTTTCAAATAGTTTGCATGTAATGCTATGGTTCTTGGCTCAGTTTATCTGTTGAAACTTTCATTTCAAGCATTTAAAGTCTTGTTGCTTAACCCCTGCTTCATGCAGGCTCATCTATATTTGCTTCCTGTGATACTAAACAAAGATTTTATTCTTCTATAAGTTGATTTGTTCTAATGTTAGAAATGGAATATATAAAATTTCTAATAAAGTATCATCCTTTTTGCATGCTTGTTTGAGAATGCATGTGTTCTCTTATTGTAAAGTTGTATGTATAAGTAACTGAATGACCAATTACAGTTATGGATGGGCAATACTTTTAATCAACCAAAATTCTATCTTAAACTATGTGGTTTGAAATCTGAATAAAAAAGGAGTTTAAGAATCTAATATATGCAATGGCATATGATAGGTAATCATGCAACTTGTTGAAAATTTTGGAAATTCATGTAATTTGCATCCACTTATAATCTATGTAATGATATATTGAGAAATTTAAAAATGCAAGATTTTCGATAATTTTTACTTTTTAAATAGCTCTGTTAAGGGGCATTTATATATTGTAATTACCAGGAGTGAACAATTTTATTTTGATATCAAAATGCACAAATTAAAGGCAAGTAAATTCATTTTGGCCATTGACTAAATTTAAGTAAATACCTAAGTGAAACACATATTGCAATTAATGGCCACTGTCTCCATTATATTTTCTAAAAAATAGAGAAATTTCATGGATTTATGCAGTTAAGAAAGGTTGTCTGAAGAACTTTAAGAACACAGTTGTCAGTCGTGCTTGCTTATTTCACAATTACACGGGCTTGGTTTTATTTATATACTAGAAAATGCCTGCACTATGCAGTGGGATGAAAATAATTAGAGTACTACATCAATTAACAGAAAAGAAAAAGGTTAGATACCACAAAAGAATGCCATATTATGTCCATTGTGACACAAATGCCCCAAACTTTTTGTTGTCACCAAAGCTTTAAACTTGCTCACTGTGACACGAATACCCCAACTTTTTTTGTCACAAAAACATCCAAGCTTATACATGTGTGACATATATACCCTCTATTTCAGCTTCATCTAGGATATATTTGTCATATAATTGTCACACGGTATAAGCTCGGGGGTCTTTTTGATAAAAAAAATAAGTTCAAGGTATTCGTGTCATAATAGGCAATTTTAGTGTTTTTTGTGACAAAAAAATATGGAGTATTTGTGCCAATGAGTATGGTTTGGTATTTGTTGTGGTATTGACCCCAAGAAAATTTGTACATATTTTTCATCTGTCCTCAAATAATGAAATGACTGCTTGAAAATAGACATGATTTTTTATCTCTCGTCGTAGTTTTAATTTTTCCATTGGTTTTAACATTCCTGTACATAGTAAGCAAGGCCAGCTAAATCATAATTTATTTCAGCCAACAGAATAAGAAAATAATGTATTCAATGCAATTTTTAGTTATCATTAGATCGAGAATGATGATTGATTAAGAAAAAATTGATGTTATACACATTGAATAGTGAACTTCTTTTTCACCTAAGTTATGAGAAAAGTACGACAATTTATTATCCTTGGTTTTAATTTGAAAATATATAAGAACCAAAGTAAAATCCTAGCCCAAAAGATAAGTTGGGATAATAAAAAAGGAAAGATACATTTGTCTTTCAATAATAGATCGTAAAAATAATTAATGAAGAGCAGAACGAAAATAATTAAAGAAGGAATAGTGGATTACCCTATTGTTTTTTGGTCACATTATCTTATGTTTGTTGAGAAAAATGGGAAATGAGCAATGTTGTAAAAGGAAATGAGAAGGCCAAAAAAGGGAGAAAAAAAAAGGGCTGGGGACACCTCTGCTAATATTATTTTTCAAAAAAAAAATAGAAAGAAAATTGACATTGAGGCCAAGAAGATTTTGATATGTGGCCTCCATCTTATTAACGTGGGCCAGCTTCTTCTTTTCCTTTTATTATTGCAATCTTATGAACATGGCCCACATAGGACTGCATGGACCAATCATAATGACGTGGCAAATTTTGGTGCATGCCTAGGCCTTCTCTCTCGGTGCTCTACTTTAGTGTTTCTAAAAATTTTACAGGGACTTGATATTAGATGTTTGTGGATTTTTATCGTTAGGAGTTTCACTGAGAAGATTGTTTAGAACTTATGTGACTTAAATATGAATTTTCTTTTCAGTTCTTTAATTAGAATAGCAAGCTTTACCTGTGGTATTAAAGTTATTGGTGAACTTATGCAGAGTGGTAGGTTTGGGAAACTCAATAAGAAAGTAAACTTTCCTGAGACTCTAGATCTTAGCCCTTACATGAGCAGAGGGGGAGATGGCACTGATGTCTACAAGCTTTATGCGGTTGTTGTCCATGTGGATATGCTGAATGCGTCCTTCTTTGGTCACTATATTTGCTACACAAAGGATTTTTCTGGAAATTGGTATAGAATTGATGACTGTAAGGTGCGGACATCTCTCTATCCCCCCCCTCTCTTTTTACTCCTTAAGTTACGCTAAGAAATTTTACAGGAAGGTTTTTGTTTTGCTGCTCAATTATCTCATCATACAAAGGCAACAAGTTTTTCTGGACAAAGATATGATGTTAGTTCCAAATTTTGCTGATTTATTGGGTTCTAATAAATGGCTAAAGGCTTGATAACAGATGGATTTAAAATTGTTGTCCTTCTGCAACAAATTTGCTTGGTGAAATACTGGTCAATGAATTGGGCTTTCTTGATATAATCGTGTAGAGGATGTATTATAGAAAACCTTTTACATGTTCTGGGCCTACCTATTGCAAGCTCCCCTGCCTGACAATATATTCAAATTTATTTAAGTTTTAACTCTGCAACTTTGGCAGGTTACAAGTGTTGGATTCGAGGAGGTGCTTTCACAGGGTGCATATATGCTCTTATACAGTCGGTAGGCCTCTAGCAAAATCACATCTATGAATCTTTTTCTGGTCATTAGAGTGATGCCTGCCATCTGGTGGGGTTGATTATTTTAGATTGAGCAGTTACCCTAATTGAGCAGCATATTAGTGATAAGGTCAGATCTTAGAATGCAATAGTAATATTGAGATACTCTACTTGTTTAGGCTTGTTAATTTGTTCCCAAATAGCTATTTTCATCCTTTAGATGTTCTTAATAGGCTAATGGCCAGCACTCCTTATAAGAGAGAGCATTATGGAAGCTGCAATTGAGGAGATCTTTCTTGCATCTATTTATCAAGTGATTAATGAGAGTGGTGAAACCTATGTCAATTAAGGATTTGACTTGAGTCTAATAATTTCATGTCAATTATTCCTTGCTGTGTTCTTTGTTCTGTAGTTTCCAGAAGTTAGTCACATGACCACTTTCAAGTTTTTTTATGTGTGGCACTAGACAAACATTGTCTTTTACATACAGTAATTAAATCATCCATGTAGATACAAACTATTGGTAAGCCTTTCTAACTGATTATGTGTTTGAACCTGTTTGTGCATCCAAGTTGAGGCACAATATCTTCTAGGACTTAAGTATATAACTCTTAATTGGGCTGCATGTCTTGTCTGCGTGGCAGGGTTTCTCCCCGACCCTCATGTCTGATGACTACTGAAATCTCAGCAGAGGAGAATCATCAAAAGGCAGGAAGGGAAATAGCAAGTTGCTCTCAAGATCAATCTGAAGGTTTGACATCTGTAGATGGCAATTCAGTTTCTGGACATTCTAGTTGTGAAGCCTTATCCATTAGAAAGGGTTCTCAAGATGCTGGGGCAGAGCTGATGGATATTGATGTTGAGATGAGTTCTGTTTCACCGAAAATTCCGAATGGTGAGATAGATTCGTCAGTTGGCCAGAAGGTGAGAGCTACGACCCACAGGGATGTTGAGGAGCCAGATGAGATCAGCCGTGAGATACCATTATATAGTCCGAAGATCTGTTCTGAAAACGGGCCATCTACGGCAAACAATTCTAATGCTACTGGAGAAGATGGAGACGTGGATATGGTAAATCTGGAGTCAGGGCCAACCATTGTGAAGGAAAATGCAGTTTATTGCAATGGACATAAGGATTTACGAGTAGTTTCTGCTGCTGCTGTTGCTGCTGCTGCTGCTGCTGCTGCTGCTGCTGCTGATGGTCTTGACAACAATCTGACAGCTGAATGTTCTCGCAGTATAAGTAGATACCAAGAGGACCATACGAGCAATGGCAAAATGGCTTGAGTCCAGTCCTGAAGGAATTGGGAGAAAAAAATAAATTGCCAATGGTTCCCGTCATAATCAGGTTTTGGTGTTCCCTCTTGTAAGCTAGTTATGTCTCCCCAGCTAAAAGGGAAGTTGGGTATTTTTTTTTTTTCCATTTTCATCTCTTTTCCGGGATTTAATTATTTTCGAAAATCTCGGGTTCTTTACTATCATTTTTAGTTCACTCACGGAAGTGAATGTCGTCTAGTGGCTTGACAATCACAGGCAATTCATTCTTAGCTCCCCTGGGTTATAGCAGTAGTGGTAGCTGCGATTCACTGAGTCTGTCAAATGTGTCGTGTGTATCGATCTGGTCATGCATTAGTTTTCTGTCGTTGGGCCCCATCTTTAAGAGGCCATGCGCAAGTTTTGTAATGGACCCTTCCTTCAGGGGTGTGGATCGACCATGGGCACAGCGTTAAAGGAAAATATCGGCCTGCCAGCTGCTGCTTTTTGGGCCAGAGTAACCTGGGTTATCATGTGTTTCGGTTTTGTGGGCCAATCTGAGCCCATTTCGATCACAAATATCTTATAGTAGCATGAATTTGGGCATAATAGGCCAGAAAGGTCCTTTAAAGCCCAACTTGCAGCTTATTGGGCCTTGTTGGTCGGGCTATAATGTCTCTGGCTTGGTGGGCCTACATGTTCTCAGTTTTGGTCCACTTGCTTCTTCTCGGCCTTGGTGGGAGGGGGTAACAAGTTTTTCGTCCATGGGCCCACAATAGCTCGTACTTTGGGCCTATGAGAGCTTGCTCTTAGGTCTTCGTGGGACTAGACGATCCCGTTTGACTTAATTTTCTACTTTTGGGCCTCACAGAGGTCCAATACATGCTTGGGCCCATTTGAGGATCAGCCATGGAACCGAAAGCTCAACTGTTTGCCCTTTTTTGGGCTTCAAATGGGCCCATTAAGGCAGAGGGTCGGGCCATATCCGCCCTAAACGACCCCATGTAAGGCCCATTTTAAAAAGGCAAAGGAGGATCATCTCACCAAGATCAACCCAAACCGGGCCCATTTGAGGCCCAGCCGAGTTCTGCATAAATGGGCCCAAATTCGGGCCCAGATAAGCCCAGATATGACCCGTCTCCCAAGCCCAATATCGGCCAAGATTAATCAAATATGGGCCTAGATAAGCCCAAATCGTGGCCCAGATAGGCCCTTGGGGCCGACAAGGTCGGCACAGTAAATGCCCAACATGGGCCAGATAAGCCCAAACCTGAGCCCAGCCCATCCATGGCAAAGAGAACTCAAACTTCAGTACAAACTTTGGGCTTAATGGGCCCAACAACACCGAATTTGGGCCCATATCGGCCCAAATCGAGGCCCAGATGTGGCTATATATAACGAGGCGAGAAGGCCTAAGTTTGGCCCAAATCCATTGTGGGCCTTGATAAGCCCAAACCGAGGCCCAACTTCGACCCAAAGTTGGCTGGACTGCTGGAGCCCATTAAGTCCAACTCTGTTCTGGGCCTAGGTGGGCTGGGTCATCTGGGCTTAGTGGGCCAGAGAAGGCCCATTTTGGCTCAATTGCTATCTTCGGATTATTGGTCTGGGTGAGCGTTCTTTTGGGGCTTATTGGGCCTGAGACCCTTTCGGGCCTAAATCTCATTCGAGCCTGTGTCCCTTTTCTGGGGCAGGTGCTGCTTTTGGGCATTTTTAAACTGGGCCTTCATTTATTTTCCGCCTGTTGGGCTAGAAGAGCCACTTTGGGCCCAACAATCGCATATTTAGGTGAGCTGGACTGCAAGTCTTTGGGCTAAATGGACATTGTTTGGGCCATTTGCGGCCCAAGTGACTGTTTTGGCGGTTGTGTGGCTAAGCTTGCTTGTCCTTTGTCCTAGGAGGTCTGTACTGACCGAATTTAGGCCGTATTGCTCCTTCCGTGCCTTGGTGGGCCGAGCTAGATCGTCTTTTGGACTTAGCCTGTCTTTGTTTAATGGGTCTGTGGGATGCAATTTGGGCACAAATCACTCATTTCCTGTGACGCCTCACGACAGTGCCATTTTTTTTTTTGTTCTGCTGTTCTGTCAATGTGTTTTTTAAATTTCTTCTTCCCGACAGGTACAACGTTCTACTCATACAACTAAATCTAAGGCCTCTACTAACAAGGCATATGCATCACTAACTTCACCCCTTCCTAATATGCAGTAATAAAACGGTCTAGTTAAACATTAATAAAACAGTAATAAAAATCTAAGGCCTCTACTTTCGAATTTCGATCGGTCCCACTAAGCACAAGCAGGCTACATGCCATGCCCTGTGTAATGCATGCCTCCTCCAGGAGAGCTTTCACCCCCGGTTACACTAGCCAACTAATTATCTAAAGATAAAGGGTTTATTCCACTTAGGGTACCCAAACCCATTTCCTATAAAAATGATGCTTCAAGACCAATAATTTTGAACAACAAAAGCAATACCTCTGCAAATCAGGAAAATTTAAAAGAAAAAATAAGGATCAGCAACCTAGATTGACTCACATGGGTGCTCTGGAATTGAACCTAAGCAGAATGGCGGACCGTAATAGATGCCACTAACTGCCTTGTGTGTGCAAGCTCCCAGGGTCGATTCTGCAAACGAACAGCTTGGTGACAATTACATTCAATTGCTAGTTGGACTTCGTATACTAACGCACACCATGAAAAAGGATCCATAGGTCGACACGATGTCTTGCTGCAGACTTCCAGACTTGGCATCTCTTTTTTCTACATTTTTATTTTTTGTGGGCCTCAAGATCTGTCATCGTCTTCAGTTGCTTGCTCTTCTTTTGCTGATATTTTGCACAGGAGTACCACACACCCCCAGCAGTGTTAATCACCAAGCCAGTCACATTTAGGGCATGTATTTGCACACCACCCAGCAAGACAAAACCAAGAGTCTGCACAATAAAGCAAATTTTTTGTGTCGTGCATAAGTGAATTTTTCGCAGGGTAGGCATTCTATTAAGGTGGAAGGAAGAAAGTGTAAAAATGAAGAATCTCTTTTCATCAAATAATGGCATGGGAACTAAAGGTGTTCTACTTACCGTGGAACCAACCCCTTTGAGGACTCCGACTATTGTTGTTGTGAGGGCAGAGTTGACAATGGTACACAAGAACATGGTGAAGTTGAGAACGATCCCCAAGATAAGTGAAAGAACGAGCAGCATAAAAAAGGATAGCGAATTACTCTGTAAGACAAAAGGTTTCATTAGACATATACTGAAAGATACCTGTCCAATCCTCGGTAGAGGTAGTTCCCATGAACTCACCGAGATAACCATCTCATTAGTGATAAATATGGAAACGAAATACTAGTTTTATCAGCATATCTAGAATACACTGGTAAAGATTTCACTTTCCATTTTCATTGGAAGTCTTTCCAAGACTTTTTCCTCATTTTCCTTCCACATGTTCTAGGATATTGCCTCACATAATGTCTTCATTACACAATTTTGTTTTCTCACATCTAGCCAAAGAGCACATGCATGTGTATGTGAAAAAGAAATTGTGGAGGGAATGTTTAAAGATTCAGAATAGTTTAGGAAATCAATTTAAAACATTGCATGATTAAGGAGAGTGAATGTAAATTTAGGAAATCAATTTAAAACATTGCATGATTAAGGAGAGTGAATGTAAATTTTAGGGATTTGTGAACTATGCACATTAGAAGGCTAGTCAGTGTCTAGGACCTTGATTACTTCTAATTTGTCAGAGTCAAAATGTAGCTAAACCAATTCAGGATACAGCCATGTTCTGCTGAAATAAAATGAATTCAACTATCCAAATTGTAAATAGATAAAAGAGCAAGGCAAGGAAAGAGCAAAGAGAAAGAAACGAGGAAGATCCTAACCTTTGCGATCAACAACGATAGGGAATTTGGAAACTCCCCAGTGGCAATGATAAGAAAAAGCAGGACCGGAAGAGAGAGAAAACTGTTGTAAAACATTATCTCAACAGACGAAAGGCCATCTTCTGCACCAGACCTCTCCACTAACACAAGGTACATAGTCTGCATTAAATGTAAGTTGTTAATAATGGGCTCAAAATCTTAATTGAATGTATTCAAAAACATCTTTATAATATTGAATATTATGCTTTTTCCAATTCTGAAATTTAAAGCAAAGAAAGAGTATAGAAATAGCCATATAAAGATGGAAACTCATGCTCAAACCTGAAAAAACACAGAAGTAAAGGCCATGCTATATCCATAAAGATCAAAAGAAAAATCTCCGATGGCTGCAATGAGACATCCAGCCGCAATCAAAAGAACAGAGAGAGTAACCTGAATTTTAACACAAGGGGCCGCGTTAAAGCATTAAAGCACTTAAATTTAGGTTGAAAAGGCCAATGCCAAAATGTTCAAGCCACCACACCTGTGGAGTAGGTGTTCCCTTTCCCCGAAAAAATCCAGCTACCAGTACAGCGAGTGGTGTAAGCCTCTTTATTGCAATATACATAGGGATATTAACTCCTTTCAAACTTGCTAGAGCAAATGCAACATTTGCATTGTAAAATAATGACACCAGGAGGAGTTTTTTAGCAGTTTCCAAGTTCACTCCTCGTGCTTTTGTGTATCCCGTGACTCTCCCAAAGTGAATAAGCAATGCTGTGGCCAATTGCTGAGGCACCACAAATTAGAAAGTTACGACATTGTCCATCACAAAAGGAATTACAAATGCGCTCAACCCCCTCCCTTTTAAGAATTACCTGTAAAGTAAGAAGGGTCATCGAGTGCACATACTGCATCAGAACCGCCTTGTTAATGAAGACCATGGCCATCGAAGCAATCCCATAAGAGAACGCAGCAAATATACTGCATTGAGATATTCCCAAGGAGATAACGTAAGACATTGCTCAAAGGTACGAAAACTCGAGATACTTTTTTTCCCAAACTCAGGAAATGATTTTGGATCGTGGAAGATCGGCAATGCCAGATGATCACTCCAACTAAAATTACAAAATTTACAAGGACACGAAAGCAGAAAGGTATTTCGGGAAAGCATTTCTATCACAGCTAAAACTGCAATTGTAAAAACAAGCAATGACGAAAGGAAGCATCACTTCAATGCATCGAATAGGACGTCATCATAAAGCAAAACTAACAGTCGAAAAGCCAACACAGCTCGATTCTATAAAACCCTGGGAAAAGGCAACAGCACAAAAATGCAACGCCGCAGCAGAAGCAGCATCGGGCGAAACTGAATAGGCGATTTCATAATGGAGTAGATTCTTAACAGATGCGAAGACGTTCTGGAGGTCAAAGGCATCGCTCGATTCATTCCAATCCGCCGAATGAGGTATTCGATTTGAGAGAGAGAGAGAGCGACCTTAAGAATGGACTGGCGTCGGAGTCGCCGCGATTATCCATGGCGGAGGCCGAGACGGGAGGAGCACGCAAAGCGCTTCTATATCTTCAGAACGGGCCAAAGCAGCTGGCGCCTCGATTACGGCCGATTCCCCATGGAAATGCACGCCGAGCATGCACCGGCGGATTCGCGGATCGAGAGTCTAGCGAAACAGCGGATTCAAAATGCAGGATTCGATCGATCGAAAATTACGATGGAAGCAGGAGGCGATCCGAGTGACGGAGCTGTGAAGTGCAGGGAGGGAACTTTCTAGGTCTCCTGGATCGCGAGCTATGCAGGCCCTCTCCGTCTCCGTGCGGATTGGATTGGAGTGGAGTGGAGTGGAGAGGAGCGGAGATGATGATTGGGAGGGGAGAAGAGATCTGGCAGCAGGTGACAGATCGACTGGCGTGACAGTAAACGAAGTACATGCTTCCTGTCAAATTGAGCCCGTCTTTCTAACCGTCTCAGTTGGGATATCCGAGGCTTCTTTCCTTTTCGAGACACTTACATAAATAATTTCTTAACTTTAACCGAATCTTCTAATGCCATCTTTAAATTTTTATTTTATTTAATATGACCACTGAATTTTGATATGATATGTAATATAATATATGAACTTTTGGTTTATTCGATATGATTACTGAATTTTTAATACATGCTCGATATTTTTTTTTTCATAAATTCAAGTTCAAAAATAATATTGAACATTTTTAGAAAATAATTGAGTAATTAAATTGAACATATAATAAAAGTCTAGGAATTATATTGTGCATTTTCATCTCATGAATTTGATATGCTCTAGACAAGATTAAAAGAACAAGTAAAAGCAAAAGAATGTACATAAGTAAATGCTTACTTTCGAACAATGAAAGATAGAAGATATCAATCATATCGCTTTGAGTGGTGGCTAAAATCAAAATGGGGTTTTAAATTATGTTAACGAGTATCCACATGAGATGGTGATTAGAGACACTCCATAAGAGTACTTAGTAAAGAAATATTCAATTTGCAAAGTAGTCACCTACAAATCAACAAATCACTACATTAAGCTCATTAAATGACGTCCCATTGCAAGCCAAGACAGAATCTAGTGAAGCAGACAACATGGAGCAATCGTGTTTCGATGAAATGGTAACATCACAACCTGTGACTTCCACAAAAAGGCCTGCAACAAACTACATGACAGAGGAAAGTAAAAATTGGTATTTATGCCATGATTGCTCTGGAAGAGATGTACGGTCCTTGGTAACGGCACCTAGAGCAAGATTCAAAATTAGTAATGATGCAGGCATAAATAAGACTTTGATTACGTATAAATTACTAAAATTGGTAACTTTTAGGTGAGAAAGTCACTAACTCTTAATAATTAGTGAATGTAGAGATCCAAAATCTTCCTAAACTATGATCATGAATTATTGCTTGTTAGATGAACTAATTTAAATTTAAAGTTAAAAGGAAGTATTACGTACATCAGCAGATCACAAACAAAGTGATCACAACCAATTGATTTGAAGAGCAAAACAGACAGGTGTCAAGAAGTAATTTCCTTTTAAGGCTCGGCTCGCTTATAGTGGGAAGAAATTAATCTTGGGCTAATTTGGGTAAAGATTTTTAGGTTTGGTACGTCAAGCCTAGCCTGCTTATTGATTGTTTATAGACGATGATAAACTTCTTGAAAAAAGTGGTGGGTCAACGGTTTTTTTTTTTTTTTTTTTTTGGTAAGTAAAAGTAAAGAGAAAACAACCTAACAAAGCATGAATCGACTCTCTAGGAGGCTATGTGTAGAACATAATGTCCAGGCGCTTTTTTATTCCAAGATTAGCAAGACAATTTCCTTTTCAGAAGTTTTTCGGAAGTTGTGTAGTACTTTGAACTTAGAAGAAGAGCTCAACATTCTTCTAATTTCTTTAGTAGTTCCAATGTTATCTGTGATGGCCTCTTTTAACAAAAGTAAATGTATAATGAGACGTAAAAATATTAGCTATCGCATTAAATGATTCAATTGAAGAGCGTACAAAATTACTAGGTAGACAAAATAAACCTAAGGATAAGATAAATCCCCCCTCAAGCAAGCAAGTTCAAGAAAACTTTAATATCACTATAAAAGGTATAGCAAATCTTAAAATTAATGGTCGTGTTGATTGGGATTAGAAATTAATCTCAATAAATAAGTAAGGCGCTATCATTATCCAAGGGTTAGTACTAAGATATAATAAGGAAGGGCGTGACTTCATGTAGAGAAGTCATCATTTGCACATATAATGGCAACGCAAAAGCTTATTGCAAGTGGGCTGTAGGAAATATTTTGTTGTTCCCTAAACAAACATGTCACTATCTATCCCACTCATCATCACATCATCTCCCAATCAAAAACATGTCGTTTGGATCGGAGTGCTGGGCAAAAGCAAAATGCCTCTTTGCTACTCTGAGTTAATTAAAAATTCATAATCTAATTGATTACGTAGCAAAGATTGCTAAGATTGTCAATTCAAGAGGAGCCGATGTTTAGGTGGAGAAGCGACTTTCCTCGCAACTCACCTTCAGTGGAAAAAAGCTTGAAAAAGTCAATTACGTGGTTGGCAACAAATCATTCGAGTCGAGTTCATTTTAAATTACTATACATTGCCTAAAGGATTGCGAATGTCATGAGTTTGCTTTTGTTTTGTCGTGACTGAATCGATATATCGCTATGGTCCAACAATGGTGCAATGAGACATTTCGTCTGACTTTCCTTTGGTGGTTGAAGTATCTATCTGGTGCCTGGAGTCCAGGTCGGCAGTTAGGCCATGATAGTCCAGGACTAGTCAGCCTTGTTTCGCTTATATGTTCAAACCCAAACAGCGTAACTTAGCTCAATCAGTTTCGGACAGAGAGACTCACACACGCATACGCAGTACTGATCTATGGATTCTTCTTGTAGCAATGAGTTCGATGTAATAGTGATCGGTGGAGGCGTCATGGGCAGCTCCACTGCTTACCAATCTGCCGAAAGAGGTCACAAGACGCTCTTGCTTGAGCAGTTTGACCTTTTGCACCACCGTGGCTCTTCGCATGGTGAGTCTCGCACCATGCGCGCCACGTACAAGAAGGACTACTACACCAAGATGGCCATGGAGTCTTCAAAACTGTGGAGAGAGGCTGAGTCGGAGGCTGGCTACAGCGTCTATACCAGCACTGACCATCTTGACATGGGGCCGGCAGGGAGTGCTAGTCTTAAAGCAGTCATAGCAAGCTGTGAAAAGAACTCCTTCCCTTATCAGATTCTCGACCATGGCCAATTCAACGACAAATTCTCTGTAAGGCTCAGCATACCAGAGGATTGGATTGCAGTGTATACCGAGCTTGCTGGTGTCATTAAGCCAACAAAAGCAGTGTCCATGTTCCAAGCGCTGGCATTTCAAAAGGGAGCTGTGTTGAGGGACAACATGGAAGTGAAGGAAATTAGGAGAGATGAAGTGAAAGGAGGCGTGGTGGTCTGTACCACCAAGGGCGACAAGTTCTGGTGCAGGAAATGTGTGGTCACTGCTGGGGCTTGGACCAGGAAGCTGGTTCGTTCAATTGCTGGGCTTGAACTGCCAATTCAACCTGAGGACATCACAGTGTGCTACTGGAAGATCAAGGAGGGTCACGAGGAGAAATATGCCATCGGAGGCGATTTCCCGACCTTCTCCAGCTATGGAGATTTGCACATATATGGGACGCCGTCCTTGGAATTCCCGGGGCTGATCAAGATCATACTGGACCACGGATGCCAGTGCGATCCAGATAAAAGGCAGTGGAGGCCCAAGCCGGACTTGGATTCCCTGAAAGAGTGGATCGAAGGGAGATTCCTGGGATTGGTGGATGGCTGCGCACCCGTGTCCATGCAGTCCTGTATGTACTCGATGACACCCGATGAGGATTATGTGATGGATTTCTTGGGAGGGGAGTTCGGGGAGGATGTGGTTATAGGTGGTGGCTTTTCGGGTCACGGGTTCAAGATGGCCCCAGCAGTAGGGAAGATACTGGCGGACCTCGTGCTCACCGGACACGCAGATGGGGTGGAGCTCGAGCATTTTAGGATTGGAAGGTTTGAAGAGAGTCCCAAGTGAAGGAGCAAAAGCCAGCTCTCTATGTTCGACTAGTAATCTGTGATTTGGTCTTGGGTTTCTAATAATTTATGGCCTTGATCTGTCTTATCAACGTAAACATCTATATGTATACGTGAGTTGTATGAGTACTGCATCTGCCATTGCTTTCTGCTCTTTCTTGGATGACCAAGCTCCCCCTTTTACTCAGCTAAACAACTGTAATGACAGTGCATCATCCTTGGCGCTCAATGGCTAGACATCGCAGTCCAATTTTGAGGTGAGAAGCAAAAGATCATTAGTGACAGTGCCAATGGACGTAATGACAGGAAATGAAAACGGAAGGTTAAGATCGAATGCTTTCGAGCTGTTTCCTGACTGGATTGATATGTTAAGTCATGTCGAGTAGATGACCAGGTTAAAAGACGAGTACCTAATATGATCTATCCATTTCTATGAAGTGTCACTCCATAATCTATACTTAAAGGTTAGGCATAGCTCACTCAAGGATAAGACAAAGGCGAGGGCACATGATTTATTTCAATACTGTGTATGCTTACAGGTTATAACTACATTTGCCCAGAGCTTTGAAAAAGTAGAAGAATTTCAAAAGGAGTTGATGCTAAACTCCAGAGTGGGTTCATTATTTGGGGAATGGTTCCATTTCCATGAGAAGTTACGCTAGCACAAGATTTTCCATTGTCCAAATGCAGGCTTGCATGATATCTAGAGGTGTCAAAATAGGTCATAAACTCATCCCATATTATGACTCACTTTTAGTTAAATGGGTTAAATATGGATCAAGTGAAAATTAAATATGGGTCAAGTAAAAGTTAAATATTGGTCAAATATAGGTTGAGTTAGTCATTTAACATAGAGCTTAAAGTGAATTTAGGTTTCTCTACAATAATAATGACTTTTAGCAATACGGGTCGGATCGGGTATGGTCACTAGATTTACATTACATGAATTTGGGTCAAAACGGGTTAAATGGGTCAATATGGGTCGGACCATTTTCGACCTGACCCAACCCACCCATTTGACGGGTCTAAATTGATATCAATTAAACCACTTTAGACTTATGTCAGGGCACTTCTCGTCTAATATTTCCGCAAATTAAAAGGAACAAGGTTCTTGTACTTTTGATAACATATGTTAATAGCTCTTTCATTTGGATCCGCCATAGATGCAAATGCTTCTTGCAACAAATCAATAGTTCCTCGGCACGCATTGGCAGGGCAGCGGTCCACAATCTTCACCACCACCGAAGCACTTCCACGGCATGGCTTTGGGATGCCTAAGTTCATCCCGCTGAGGCACGTGACTTGGTAGCATCGCTCACAAGCGGCACCACTGTTCCAAATTGCTCCGCTCACTGCTGCTATCATCACCCCAGATCTTCGAATCCATAACAAGCAGAGGCTGCATTATTTCAACACACAGAATAAAACACCTTCTCACGTCAGTCCAGTTGCACAAGATACTGTTAACAGCAGAAAGAAACGCAACGGGATGCCTTTCGCTTGTATGGTGAAGTGTAAAAGGTAGCAATCCCATTACTCCGAGTGGAGGCCTTTGAGGGCAAGATTCAAGTGAACCATAAGAACGTCATGAGAGGCAAAACCCAGTCTGTCGTTTGCAATGCCATTGGCTCTATAGGTCGACATCGAGAATGTCTTAGCCGAGATGCCAAACTGAGCAACTGAAGACAATTGAGCGTTACTTCCAGCGATGGTTTGAATTGATGAAGAGGGAGGGCCTATTTATAAGTGAAAATTATGCAGCAAGTCACACAGTTGACGTGCATTGCGCTTATCATCGTAAATGATTACAATGTTGCATTTGCAAATAACAATGAAGGATTAATGTTTTCCAATGGCAACGGGCCACACAGGCCTTTAGGAGTTTGCAATAGGGGCATAATCTATCAGATCCCTCAGCATAAAAGAGCTTTATCAGCTATCCATCCAATGCATAACTATGAGATTAACTTGCAATGAGGTCCTGTTGGAGCGTCAAAAATAATGAATTATGGAGTTCTAAATGACATCATGATGATTTCTGATTTGGGATCTTTAGATGAACGATAATGTCACAATTTCGACTAACCAAGTAACTGAAAATGTACGGCTATATGTTGTGAAACGTAGAAACCATTCCACAACGTGGTGATTCAATTTCAGAACTGGAAAAAATCATGCGATCTGATAATTGCAGACATGCTTTGGATTCTATTTTTATGGTTGTAGGATTTGTCTTTGTCCTATTTTAAGCCTATCCTTGGCAAAGAGGAAGTATGGCCCTGTTTTTAACTTGGTATGTGCCATAGAGAATTGGGGAAGACGCCGTTTTGAGGCATTGTTCGCTGTCCCATTAGTACAATGAATTCGTAGAGACGACTTTCTGCATCAGAAGCCAAGATGCTTGGGGCAGCTAAGTGGCGAACCTGACAGGCAACATTGTGTTTCGATGGTTTTGTAGCATCACATCAAATAAATTCCACCATATTCCAGCAGATATATCACGAAGGAAATTCCCAGTTGCGCGGTGCTCCTTCAAACTCGTAGCACATTGCTCTCAAGTCTTGACGGTCGAGATGTGAAAAGTTCCGCTTGCGCATATCCTCTTTTCTCGCCAATCTGCTAATTCATACTCATTTCATTTGATGTGAGGGTTAGCATTGGTCATTGGCCATCAAAATGCTTTTGAAATATGAACATTAAAAGGGAAAATGCCTCAAGCGGGTTCGAACTGGAAATCCACAAGAGAGGTAAGAACGATCCCTTAACCTTATCCGATAGGCTGGCCGGACCTCATCGGTACTTATTCACATCGCATCTTGAAAGGAAGTATGTGCATCTTAAGGACTTATTTCTTCAATATGTCTCTTATCTACTCTCTTTCCGGGCCATTTTCCTCTTCTTTTTTTTGGTCGGGCTTGGTCAGATGCCACCTGAAGGCATGACCCTACTCGTCTATTGACCGCCCTAGTTCCTGTGACTCTATAAATCACAATTCGGGCCCTCCCCAGTGAAAATTGAAGTCAGGTCTTTATCGATTGGGCTCGAACTCAAATTATAAACTCGATATATTTGCACAAGCGCTCGACCGGACATAGCTGGATGCATAGAGTCACCACCAAATGCCTAACCCTACTTGTCTAGCCATCGGACGCCTTCCAGGCATCCAAACCCAATCCTCTATTTGCTCGTCTTGGTCCTACGACTTTTCAATTCACACAATTCAGGCCATTCCCAACGACAATTCAAGTCGGATCTTCACCAATCAAGCTCGAACTCAAGGCATAATCTTGATGTGTTTGTTCATCGTCGTGTTTGTGTATAGAAACAGAGTAGCATTGAAACGATATCAATATAGGTTCTGGTAATGAAGATTGGTGCGCCTCGAAATATTATTAAAACCATTCCAAATGTTTGGACAATCATCTTTCCCCCAAAAGTTCAATTAGTTAGTGCAAACCAACTTGGAAACCATATTAAGCATATTCATTTCTCCCTCTCGCCTAGTCACGCCTTACCCAGGGGCAGGCACATTTAGAAAAGCAAAAGCAAGATAACAAGAAGAGAAGAGTGTAGCGGTTCGAACTCTTGTCTTAATGAACTATACATTCACTCTAAACCTATCTCAATCCATAGATTTAGCATATTCATTGAAGTGACAAGGACAAATGACCAACTTCTATGAGTATGTACAGAATGTTTTCTTATCTTAGTCGACACACACAATTACATGCACAGTTAAAAAAAAAAAAAAACCAGGTACGATGTACACATGTAGAAATGTTCTGGAGAACTATTTATTTACTAATGATGAGGTTCTTAGTCAAATTATGAATCGCCCGATCGATTAGCACATCTGCAAGTACATCTTAATCTTTTTCACTCCTGAAATCAAGAAACCTATACTTAATAGATCATATATAATCCTTGACAAATGCCAGTGTCTACAACAAAATCAATAGTAACATCTTTAACTGATATAGAGTCGGCAAGAGCGCTTATATGCTCTTAATGGCATGAAACGAAAACACCTCGTCAAGCTACCTTTTCATCCCATCTCGAAAAGGTTGTGTGAACATGGGACCTAGTCTCGATTCACAATGATTGTGATGCTAGCTCATTACTCCACTATCTTGTTTAGAGTTTTGCAAACCCCACCAATTGTCTCCCAACGCGATTCTCATGCTGGTCCTGGACAAGGACGGAAGATATTGCCAAACTATTCGAGTTTTCTTTTCTCTTTTCTTTTAGGTGTGTGATGCGAACATATACATGTATAGAAACCCAATATGAATGACAACCACATTAGCCTAAGATAAAAATCCGCAGCCTTTTCCATTAGTCAAAAGACCCCTAGCTCTTGAAGGATTAGAAAAGGTCAAGGAAAACACTTTGAAGGTGTCAAAGGACGATTGCACCATACGCACGCACCAAAATGAAAATTGAATAGCTGAGCCATGTCACATCTAGTAATACATTACATACATCTTTTTCTTTCACCCTTTTTTTCTAAATTGATTAGATCTCTGGCGTTATCATATTACCCATCTATATCAACCCAATCTTCATAAGCTTTACTTACAAGTCGTTTTAGTCGGTAAGAAGACAACTAAGGTTCCTGTTAACGATGAGGGCAGTAATCAACTTTGTGTCTTCTACTGAGCTAGACTTTTTCGAGGAAGTTTACTGTGATGGACACCAATGCAAGGAAAGGGTAATCAAAATTTCAGTCGATCTTTCCAGGAAAGTGCTAAGTATTGACCGGTGACGTTTAAATAGAAGCATATTCATTCACGGATTCCAAAGAACAACAAAAACTGTTAAGTACTGCAGCCTGAACGAACGAATCACGTGGTTGACCCAGCTGTCGGATCAAAGTGTCATGACAAACAATCATTGTCATTACGAAATTCTTAAATGCCGTCCGCTCCCCTTAAATTGAAGCGATTTGTTCTTTTCCGAAAGCAACGAGAGATTCCCGTTGCTGCGTTCTTGTCTGATTCTCAACCCCAACGTGCCTTGCGTAGATCAAATTTAAATTAACGATTATTTTCGAGGGGGTTTGAGATGTCTGCCATTAGTCTCATGCGTGCAGAATGATTTCATTTGGCATGTTAGTGTAACAGAAACGCACGCTTCCGTTGAAGTAAGGCTCTCCAATTCTTTATTTTTTTTCTTTTTTCATAACTAGGGTAGGATCATATTAGTGGATGGGTCATCTTTATTCTCGCATGCTACATTAGGTCGATCGATCATTACAACGGCGAATCAAAACCTAGACATGATAATTGCCATAGGGAATTTGTCACGGTTCAATTTGTCCGTACCCGTGTGGGCTGAAAAGTGCGGCTTTGTGGAATTGGAGAGAAGCGTGACAGATGAGGAAGGATTTATACGACTGGTTCATGGCAATGGTGCCAGGAAGTTTGTGTGCGGAATCCACAGATGTAACGATTATTATCTTAAAAGGATTTCTGAATGCAAGGTTTTTTTTCTCGTATACAAATTGGTTGGGAGCTTATACTTTTCTCTTAATGATGGCCAAATAAGGTTGAATTTAATTGTGTGAAGCGATCTGCACGTTTTGCTTGAGAAAATTAATATTTGGGCTAAATTGGGTGTGGTATAGTCAATTTTGAAGATGTGACTTGGTATATTTTACTTGGAAAGATCTATTAAGGGAAGATCGGTTTTGTGTTCTACCCCCACTAGGAGTCACATGGCCTCGTTCTCGGCCAGAGAACTTTTGGTCCGTGATAGATTCCTATGACCACCGTGCGGGGTGATATCTTCTCAAGTTATTCACGGTTCATATTGAATACACCAAGAACTTTTTTGGCAAATACCAACAAGATGTTGCTATTGGACGAAATTAATTGAGAGTTGAGAGCGAGGGATCTCTTCATTTATGCATGATTCTTATCGGTCACCATCCCATCACGTGAACCATGTACTAGTAAAGAGCTACTGTGAACCATGAGCAATTTGTGGTTCGACAACAATGCTAATTGCAGACCACCTAGATGAGAACTCAAGAATGACTCCATTTAACACCATTGCTTATGAAAATCAACACCCGGGTGTCCAGTTTTTGTCAAATCGTTATTCAACATCATTTGTTAACACATCTTTTAAACCTATAGTGCCTTGAAATTTGTCAAAACCCTATTAGAAACCAAAGAACTCCTCATAGTTAAGAAAAAGCTGGGTTACAACCCTTTAATATCATGTTTTCTTTTTCATCTCACCTACTGCCTAGCTCCTTTCCGTCTTGGCCATGACATGCAATAGAATAGAGTACAAGAATATTCGACTTCAGACGAAATCTTCCGCATTTTAAGGAAAAGGGAAGTGAAGAATCTCCTAACCTATAAAGGAAAATCATATCATGGACATTTATAGATTGCTGTAAGTATTTTTTTTTTTAATAGCTTTACATAAAGTATGTCTCGACAATGGAATTCTTTAGCATTTTATGAAAAAAGGGAGTAAAGAATCGTGAAGGTAGATCTGGACAAAATATTATAAGCCCATTCACTCCCTCTTGGCCTATGTGTTGTCTCCAGCGCCGGCCTTGGCTAGTGCTGATAAATTGTTGTCCTAGACATGTTTTCGAGGGAAATTAACTTTAAATGACATGTCGATTCCTTATTTTATTGCGGCCCTCATGGTGCTAACATTGTATGAGCTTTATATAAGAAGAAGGAAAGAGGAAGAAAAGAAATCAAACAAAGAAAAGAAGAGACCTACAAGGGATAATATGATAAAATCAATGTTACATGGTGTGCCTAATGAGATGGAAAAAGCGTGAGCCCTTAAATTAACATAAGATGCAAAGAACAACTTTGATTGGACTTAGTTTTTAGGGCATCCGATTTATGTGAGACCATTCTAATTCAACCATTAAATCCTACGAGGCGTGCAACGTTTGATGACTAAGATGAAATGAACTTATATGACAAGTATGCATAGAAGAATATTCCATTTTCTAGACCAAGTCAAATTCAAATTTGAGTACTTTCTTGTCAATCACGTGCATAGAGAGAAAGCGCAAAGAGTGGTTAAATATCATGCCATTTGGCAGTGATCCCCCTCGACTATATTGCCCAAGAAATGGTCAAGTTGAAAGAGTTGTTGGGAACGTGCAGCAGAAGTCCGATACCTTTACTTGGGAGATTTTTAAGCGAGAAGCCCAAATCCGAGCCCATCAATATATTCAATTGGACCCATCTTAACTCAAAAGCTTAAGTTAGTGAGTTATGAGCCAATTATAATATATTAATTGCTCTACACCACATCAATTCTCCGATGTGAGACTACTTCTCTAATACAACTCACACGTGTATCCTAACACAAAGTTCTGACATACTTCTCAAACATCAATAGAGAAAATCAGCATCGATGTTCCATATCTCCCATTAAGAATCAACCCCTTGAATAGAGGTCGAGTTCGAGGATCTCAGTTCATTCATTTCCTCCGCCGAGCCTTTGTGACTATTCGCCAAAACAAGTTCATCACTCATCGATCTTTGGAGGGATCAAATTTACTAAATTCCTTATGTTTAGCACGCAACTGATGGAGATCTTTAATTCAAACCATCATGGAATCAGAAGAACATTAAAAGGAAATAATGCAAAGGGAACTTCTACGATGCAACTGTTGTATTGCACAAGATGCATCGCCATTGGAACACGGTAAAAATTTCCAAATATACTGCCAATGTTATCGCACGGATGTTTGGTGAATTGCATCATCTAATGTACGGTTGAAGAAAAATACACGACCTTCAGCTTCTGACAATTCTAGGGGAAAAAATAGTTAGATGCGTGTTGATTTTGAAATTTTGAAGTGGCGCTGACGCAATTCCGAGTCATCCACTTGTCTTGCTTCCCACCGTATATCCATCGCTCCGTCCATCCAGCTCTAGCCGAAAACCAGCCACCAAACACTTGCGCTCCGAGTCTTTCGCACCTACACAAGCACACGGCCGGAGAGATGAGTTCGAGCACCAACGAGTTCGACGTAATAGTAATCGGTGGAGGCATCATGGGCAGCGCCACGGCTTACCAAACGGCCAAAAGAGGCTGCAGGACACTCTTACTCGAGCAATTCGACTTATTGCACCACCGCGGCTCTTCACATGGTGAGTCTCGCACCATACGTGCGACTTACCCCGAGGACTACTACACCGACATGGTCCTCGAGTCCTCCAAGCTATGGAGAGAGGCCGAGGCAGAGGCCGGATACAGAGTATACACCAGCACGCCCCATCTTGACATGGGACCAGCTAATGATGCCAGTCTCCAGGCTGTCATAGCAAGCTGTCAAAAGAATTCCTTCTCGGTTCAGGTACTCAACCACCGTGCAGTCACCGATAAGTTCTCCGGCAGGCTCAGCATACCAGAGGATTGGATTGCAGTGTATACCGAGTTCGGGGGCGTCATTAAGCCCACTAAGGCAGTGTCCATGTTTCAAGCGCTGGCATTTCGAAGGGGTGCGGTATTGAAGGACAACATCGAGGTGAAAGATATTAAGAGAGAAGAAGTCAGAGGAGGCATAGTGGTTTACACAGCCATGGGCGACAAGTTTTGGGGTAGGAAATGTGTGGTCACCGCTGGGGCTTGGACGAAGAAGTTGGTCCATTCAATCACTGGCCACGAATTGCCAATTCAGCCCCTTGAAACTGCGGTTTGGTATTGGAGAATCAAGGAGGGGCACGAGGAGAAGTACGCCATCGGAGGTGATTTCCCGACATTCGCAAGTTATGGACAGCCTTACATATATGGGACCCCGTCACTGGAGTTCCCCGGGCTGATCAAGATTGCAGTGCACGGTGGATGCCTGTGCGACCCGGACAAAAGGCCATGGCTGCCTGGAAGGGACCTAGATTCACTGAAAGAATGGATCGAAGGAAGATTCCTAGGATTGCTGGATTGCAGCACACCTGCGTCCACACAATCCTGCATGTATTCAATGACACCGGATGAGGATTTTGTGTTGGATTTCTTGGGTGGGGAATTCAAGGAAGATGTAGTCATAGGTGGTGGGTTTTCCGGTCACGGATTCAAGATGTCCCCGGTTATAGGGAGGATACTGGCGGACCTTGTGCTCACTGGGAGTGCCGACGGAGTGGAGCTCAAGCATTTCAGAATAGGAAGGTTTGACGAGAATCCAAAAGGGAATGTGAAAGAATTTGCAGATCAGGTTGGTTTCATTGAAAGTCTCAACTGAGGAGGTAGGTATGCTAATTCTTGTCCCAACTGAGGAGGTATGTAGTCAAAGGTGGTGGATTTTCCGGTCACGAATTCAAGATGTCCCTGGTTATAGGGAGGATACTGGCGGACCTTGTGCTCACTGGGAGCGCCGACGGAGTGGAGCTCAAGCATTTCAGAATAGGAAGGTTTGACGAGAATCCGATAGGGAATGTGAAAGAATTTGCAGATCAGGTTGGTTTCATTGAAAGTCCCAACTGAGGAGGTAGGTATGCTAATTCTTGTCCATTTAGCGTAGATGTTGCATGGTTGTGATTTCAGTGGCTCTTTGATAGGCAGAAGAATTTGTTGTATGTCAATTTAGTGGCAATTCATCTCCTATCATGTGTGATTTATTATGTGTTTTGAACAATTAGACAAATCTCTTCTGCATGCTCCGTTCTTTTGAAGAGTGAAATTATTCGAGCCATCAGTAATCTTTCACGTCACACTCCCAAGTGCAAAGAAAATGACTGTCATGCTAATTGGACACGCATTATCATACCTCCCCCGGACAATGCTCAAACAAAGGCCACTACTGAGAGATAAGATCACAATTATTTGTGTCCGGTAGGGACTTTTATTGAAACCAACCTGACCCGCAAAGTCAACCACGTACGAAGACTTGGAGTCTGACTATGTCAATGGCTCGTGCAAGTCAAGCATCTCATACGTATCTTCGTCACTGACGTACGATTGTAAGTCGATACTAAGATATGCATACAGATGCGCTGAAATGGTGAAGCACGTTGCACTTACAGGGATAGAATATTGAGCTCAATTACTGCCTGCCGCACCATCTCTTGAATTTAACGTCATTGTTCTGCTTTTTAAGAGTTTTACATGCTCCTGCTCCTCACAAGTGCTGAATCAAAGCCAAGTTTCTGGCATCAACAGGTAGGATGAAAATCACAAGTGTCAATCATATATCTGGACAGTAGTAACAACCACGCAATAAATAAAAGGGTAGATGCAAATCCACAGAAGCAATAAATAAAAGCTTAGCAGCTAGATTGTCGGTCAGAAACCTAAGCCCAACTTCTAATTCTGTCGCTGATCTACGGATATCTGCTCAAATTTCTATCCTTTATCACTTTAGCTTGTTTTTACAATTCATAGGCAGAAGATTGAAGATTCAGGTCATAAACAACCTTAAGTCTTTGCATGCAGCAACTACAGCTTGTTACTTTGAGCTGCAAACTGTCTCATACCACTTGGGATGTGACTCAACTCTGCACTTAAAGTCCTTTTGACCATCTTCAATAGCTTTAGGTGTCCAGAAACCAAATTCCTTGCGCTGTAATCAAAAGATTTTTTATCACAACCAGACAATTCTGCCGGTGGAGAATATGTTAGTGGGTTTGGGAAAAATCTTAATCAGCATAAATTTAAAGGATATTCCCAAAGTTTAGTATAAAAAATATCTCCTCTTGGTTTCCTTTTATTAAAAAAGCAGGCTTAAGCTCCATTATGCAACAAAACCATTCCAAAGTTTCAAAATTGTTTCAACCATTGGATTCCTGCATGGTCACCATTGAGTAACATATGTGGGCTTACTGCAAAATCCAAATTTGCACGTAACACCACCGTACTCTTGACAACTGATTGATAAAAGCATAAGCATCAGGAGAAGAACTAACGAGGACAACTTCTGGATGGAGGACTCCCTCCCCAATTTGAACTCTGCATTTTAACTATGACAAAAGACTAAAAGCATGTGCAGAATAAATGAAGTGACAGCATCAATACATATAATTAGCAGTCTATAGTTATACCTCCTCCTAGAACGCTCAGGTCACACCGAGGTTAACTATGGTTTTGATTGCTGTGCCTTAGTACATAATTCCCCAATAAGAATGCAGGATGCACTTGTGTAGCATGTGTTTGATCAGGGTAGGCTTCTAAAGATTGTGAGTTTGAATGTGTAGGATCACTTAATGCTTTTCAAGAGCATATACACTTGATATATGTTGGACGCATGAGGCACCAGTAAAAGACTGTCATACTGCCATATGCGACAAAGACTCTTTGACACAGTAACAGATGCAGTCATAACTCGAAAAAGCAATGCGGCACACGTTGCATCAACGCACTTTAAGATGTTGCCGTTCATTTAGGCATTAGAACACAGCCACAGGATTGTCGCCATCGTCCTTGTCCGACTAAAACATGCCTCAATCTTTTAAATTTGAGCACTGTCCACGATGAATAGATTGGTTTTAGTGTTGTGCGTCTCCACCCAACCTAAACCAGGTATCAGGTCAACACACAATCGAATCCACGCTCGGGGACCTAAGAAAAGGGTATGGAACCCAGCAAACCTCATCATCCCCAGAACATGTCCAGTTCAATTTCCCGCCACTAGGTGAGGAATTTACAGTGTCAAACCAAATAGCAGGCCAAAACTGAGGCCAACGAACCCACCTATTACTTCCCATTAAGTTACCAAAAGTAACAAGATAACTCAAACAACCCATGCGGAAAATTCATCTATTTAGTCAAGAAAACTCTACAGCACAAGGGTTTTGTCCGCCTCAATCATGTCATGCCCCTTCCTCTTTCGTGCAGTCTCTCCAACTTGAAGACAAACGAGCACGTTAACTGAGGCAAATGGACCGCGAATGCGTAATGCAAGGCGAGAGGGAGACTGACGAACTCACAGTTGACCCAAGACAATGCATTCCCTTGCCGAGTGAACACAACGCGGTTTGACGAAATTACGAAGATCTGTCGGCGTGCCGCGAACCGATCAGTGAGACCCATTGAGGCGCGAAACAGAGCAAAGGAAACGACGCAAGTAACGGAACGGAAACGGCCGTCGACGTCTGTACTGGGTCCTTCGAACCCAGTGGGTCGGTCCGATTTTGTCCTCACGCTCTCGCGGTGACTTGCAGTTTCGGTGGGCCCTGCCCACGACCGAATGGCGATGCTGGAGCTGCAGACAACAGAGACCGAGGGCCGAAGACCCGAAGAGGCGACGCTTGCGCATTGACCTTGGGCCAGGCCTCAAGCCCAATACCATTTCATCTGGTGAATATGTAATGGACTGCGACTGTTTAGCGATTGCTCCTTGAATTAGATGATCTCGAACCCCATCTTATCGCCCATATAGTTGAGGTGGGATTGAAGTTGGGTCGCTTTTTGTTTTTTTGTTTTTTTTGGGTCTCATATGACACATCACACTAAAACGTGGGATAATCGCAGTCTAATGGAGCTTAATCTCGAGCAAATTAACTCTCTCAATATACCCCTAAATTAATAGAATCCCACGTTCATCTTCATAAGAAGCGAATCACTCCGTTTATTTCCTCTATAAGAAAGTTAATCTAATAGCTAGCAGCCCAACCATTCGCGTTTACCGATTTGTGCTTTGATTTGGACAAGGTTTTTCTTTTCCTTCGAGTAATTATACATGATATACATCTCCTCGTATGAAGAAAATTATTCACAAAAAGCCTTATTTACCCTATATTTGATGGTTCCGACTGGGTGGATAGTTAGACCTCTCATATCAATGGTAATGAGGCCGTTTGTGGAGAACTTTTTTTGTGTATTGATTGCGTATGCTATAATTTTCCTTTCTTTTCTCTTGATTTTGCCAGTTTTCAAACGAGGATTAAAATTGTGCATGGACAAAATAGAAAGTGAAATAGATATGGCATTCCGATAGTGGAAAAGTTTATCAAAGGGCTTCAGCTCCAAAAAGAGAAACCGAGAAATGTTGACTAGTTGAATTGTAGAGAAAGAAGTCTACTTTGGAAAGGGTAGAAGAAAGGAAGATTGAAAGAGCATCCGCAATAATCATAATTCATGATTGTAGGACATTCCTAATCTTACAATACATGAAAGCTAGCATCGGGAGCTGTCCTGTTGGCCCAACAATGTTGGGAACTCATTTTTCAGATGATCAATCTCTCACCCAATCATTGAATTTAATTTCTCTCTCTCTTTTTTGCATAGAATAAGGAAAAGGAGGAATCACTACTATCCTCGAGGTAGTCAAAAAGAGAAAAAGTTACCACTATCCCCCAAGTGGTTTATTAGCTGGCCACTTTCGACCCAACAAAAATAGTGTTGGCCTTGGCCATCATTAAGTAGTTCTAGATTTTAGAAATTTTTAAAACTCACAACTTACCATTTATCAATCTAGTCTAAATTCAAGATTTGCCTGAAAAACCGCTCAATTCCTTTTTTTTATTTTTACTCCTCGAAAGGATAGATTTTAGTGAAAATATTTCCTTACATACAATTAAGATAAATAGTAGAGTCATCAAAATAGAAATAGTAGGTGGCAACAACAAGAATACTTCGACCAAAAAAATAAAAAAGAATACAACATGCCAAGTAGAATTAAAAGGAAATAAATTAAAATTTATCGGTCGGATTTACCCGATTCAATCCGGCGATCCGGTTCTGCACCTAATCACCTCTGACGTCCCAAGTGCGGATACTGAAGTACCGATCATGTAAGATTCCGCATGCACGAGGACCCAAAACGCTACATTATCTTCTTCAAAGCTGCCAAACATGTGACGTGACCTTTTGTCCCTGCCCTATAAAATAAAAAAAATCGGCTTACCCGCTGTCTTTCTCAATAATTTAGTGAACGAAATTCGCCACCCCAAGTTCCGAGAGTGCGTGCCACAGCACATTTCACAAGGCTTTTTTTGGTCAACTATGTTTTGCCGTAATTAAAGTTTCCATTGGACTACCAAAACCCTAATAAAGTAGTGATGATGATAAGGTGGTCGAATGACTTTGAGATTTTGAGTCGTATCTCGTCCCTCCTCCCTCCTTATCTTTGCTAGTATTTTTAAGAGGAGCGATGGAATCAAATCTCTGCCCAAATCTCCCCGCGAGCAATAAACTGCTTTAGCTTGTAGACCACCAAAAGAAAAGTCAACTAATATGACAAATTGTTAATGACAAGGTTTTCATGAGTTGGGCCAGACAAAAGAGGGGGTGGGTGTTAACCTATGTCTTTTCGTGTGAACTGCGGATTTTGGCCACTATTGAATTGGGATTCTTCCCAATTTAGATATTGATTCTTGAGATATGACCGAGTAGAATAATGGAGATCGGCGATCTTTCTATCGTTTGTCCTTCTGTATTTGCTTTCTTATGGAGGTTTGTGGGCGTGGTCAACCACAAGATAGCCGTCGGTGCATGTTTTACATATGGATTTCATGCCTTCTAGTTGGAATCTTCACCGAGCTTTATTCTATTGCTTCGCACCTAAAGATGTGGATTTTTTTTTCGGTGGTAGTAGATTTCAATCGGTTTTGATTAGTGTTGGGAAAATTATTGGTAAAGAAAATGGTCGACGACTCTGTTTTTGGGTTACTTCTCGGTAATATAACAACACTTTTGTAAAATTACCAGTTTTTTTCTTATAATTTGCATATGAACATGTTTGTACTAAGTTACCAACTTTCATTTACGTAACTTATCATCATTTCGAATTTACTAACTTTTACGTGAATTACCAAATTTTCAAATTAGAATGACTTATCAATTTTTATCATATTAAATTATCAACTATTTTTTGTTATCAACTCTCGTTTAATTTACTTACCAGCTTTGAATTTTTTTTTCTATTTTATTAATTTTCTTATGGAGTTACCAACTTTTACTTGTTCTTATTAGTAATCCCTTATATTAACTAATTTTCATATAAAAATTATCAATCTAAATTCGTGTAACTCACAAACTTTTCTTCTATCAAATTACCCCCTACAATTGGGTTCTCAAATTTTATTGGAGTTACTGATGGACATTTATTCGATTTACAAAATTTTATTTGACAAGAAACAAAAGTTGGTAGGTGAAAAAAGAATATTTTTTTCTCATAGATAAGAGAAGTTTGTAAATAAATAAAAATTAGTAATTAACTCGATAAGAATTGGTAATGGTAACGCAAAACTATTGGTCATTTAATTGAAGAAAATTTAGTAATCACTATAATTGAGGTTGGTAAATTCTAAAATTGGTTACTAAATTTTACAAATTTAAAAGTAAGGCAATTAAAAATGATAACTCTATAAAAAATGATGAATTAAAATAGTTAATGTTCATAAGCAATTCAAATGAGAGTTGGTGCCCCAAAACTTATTAATAACTTAACAGGAGAAAAGTTTGTAAGTCCCTCAATGAAGGTTGGTAATTTCATATAGGGGTTGATAAAATTTAAAACTTTGACAAGAAAGGTAAATAATATTTTTTAAATGACGAAAACATAAATTTCTTTGTCGGAGATAAAAGAATTAAGTTGTTAAATCAAAAAAATCAAGTTAACGTCAGCAACTAACTTAAGCAAAAGTTGATGATGTAAAACTAACTTAACCACAAAAAAGTTGGTAATCGACTTAACTGAAGTTGGTAATTTCCTCAAAAAATGTTGTTGCTAAGTAAGACAAATTAAAATTGGTAAGTGAATATAATAGTCGATAAATTTTAAAAAGCAGATAAGCATCTATAGACAACAAAATGAGACTTGGTAAATCAAAACTAATTGCTAGCCTAATGTGAAAAAGGCTTGTAAATAACTCAAATAAGCATTGGTAATTCACATAAGAATTGATCAATTTAAGGGAATTATAAGCAAGATAAATAAAAATAGGTAAATATTGTTGGAAAGTAACTCAAATTAGGGTTGGTAATCGGAAAGGAGTTAGTAAGTTACGCAAAAATATTTCATAAATCATATAACAACTGGTAAATGTAAGGGGGGAAATGATCTAAATGTCATGCACTTATTGTATAATTGCCAATTCAATCATAAACTTTCCAATTTGATCAATAAAGTCTCAAACAATTTAACAATTTTCCAATATAGCATGTTCAGCTAATTTTGACAAAAAAAATCACTAACTTGGTGTCCAATCATCTCTAGCAATCCTATATGGTACAACTGACTATTTGACGTGGACAATGTTAGGCAAAACAACACTGTCATCCTAATTTTCTGAATTTTTTCCTTTTTCTTTCCTTAGTACTTCTCATCTTCATATTCTTCAAATGCACAATGTTTCCAGATCTAGGTGTAATTATTGAATATGCTCGAGCAAGATTGAAGATGGTTTAGTTGTCGTAATTAAAACAACATTTTCATCTTCATCTTTTTCGGATGAACACTACCTCTATGTTTCCAGATCTAAGTATTATTTTCGTATTCTTCTGGCACATTTAAATAATAAAGCTTCACATACAATTGCATCTGCATATGTACAAAAGTTGTCGAGCTTGCCGAGATTGGAAGGTTTGACTGTGATACTTTTGAATTAAATCATTTGAGATATTGTCCACTTTAATCCGTCTCATATCGAGTATCACAATTATGTCCTTGGGCTTTATCCCTTGGAGTATAATTAGACACTTTCTCAAGAGATTACCCATCTTGGTAATGCTTTCACTCGAGCATGCTTAACATTAGAGTTTCAATGCTAAACATTGTTGTTACATCAAAAGTCTCTTCTTATAAGTTAATTCTAGTTTCATTCCAAGAACGCTTTCCCTCTATGTTTAATCATACCCCTTTCGCCTTTTTTAGAATCATGATAGGAGCCACTAGTGTCGGCATGGTTTATCATCATATTACACAACTTTTGGAGGGAGTCCTACTCTAATATCATGTTGTGCATGCCTAGATTATATTATTTGCTTTAACCCATCTCAAATCAAGTCCCATGGTTACTAGGAGGTGACCCATTTTAGTGGTACTCTCACTTGATGGAGTAATGAAATATTTAAATATTTAACCATGCATTCATATAACATTTTAAGTTTTTAGGATAGGTAGTAGTGGTTTTATAAAATTTCACACGGTATCACACCTTCATCTAGCCTATGCATGAGGGGAGTATTAGAACTTCATATAAAAGCTTAAGCTTAGGAGATTATTAGGATTTTTAAATATCAAATCATTCAATTGTATAAAGAGAATAATCTAAGATTTGAAAAACACCCACCTTCGTACAAAAGTTTAAGTTTTTAAGTTGGTTAATGTAAGAATCGACTTTTGGCCCCACTAACAACAAGGCTTTTTTGGGTAAAGCTTAGAAAAACAAAACCATGAGGAAGGGTGAGCCTGCAGCACTGCATACTATTGGGAGAGGGGTCAGAGGTCAGTCCTTACCTTTAACATTGGTCCCATAAAAATCTTATTCTTACATTTGTACGGAAAGTCTGGTCAATTTGAGGAAGGTAAGAATCAACTCAAAACAGTCTTCCCGGGAGTACCACGCGTTTCAAAGCCAAAAAGAGAACCCACGCGTCCAGAGACCTTTTCAACGTGCATGCTGTACTCGGCGAGAGCTTTGCGTTGGTAAATTTCTCTCAAGGGTCGGCAGGAGAGAATTTCCTCCACTATCACGAATCCGCGACCTTTTCAAGTCCTCGAGGAATAGAAATGGTATCGAAGACTGGAACGACCGAGTCAAACCGGTTGATTTCTTCGCATCGCCCTGCGAATATCGTTCCAGTCCATCCCTCCATCTGGTCTCAACTCAAACCATCGAGAGCGTCGGACCAAGCTCATGCGTTGGCTTTTCAAGTTTTGATTTGCTGCCCCCGTCAATACGTTAAGCATGTGAGACTAGCTTCGCCTTTCTTTGTTTTTTTTTTTGGGTACCGAATGGACATATTTCTTGTTCTTACTACCATTTGAAATAGTTGCTCTTAAGTAAAATGTCACGGATACGAAGCGTGATGAATCGGGCGCTTGACTCTTTCTTCCTCTCTTTCACCCAAAGCATCTCCCTAGGGAGTGCCTTGAGTCGGGAGAATCCGGAGAGCGACTTGAAAGAGTCTAAATCACATGTATTACATGTATGTAAGAAAAGGACGATTCATCAAATTGGGGGGGGACCTCCTCTTCTTGGTCACTTATAGGTAAGAGGGGTTAGGAATCTCAACAAGCATTAGTGCCTTGGAAGAGATATAAATCAGTTACTCTCGTCACGTGCTTTTACTTATTTTCTTTGTTTATTCCCTAAAGCAAACTTCCATTTCTATATGACAATGTTGACCCGTCTCTTTATGCTTGTCATGAATCTCGCGGTTCACTTCTAAGCCTTTCAACCACTCTCTTTCTATAAAAGCTGGCCTATTAGGGTGTATTTTTAACCACTTCAATTATTGTCCTTGAACTTAAACTAATAAAAAGATTACATTAAATATTTTCATGTAGTGTAAGAACTAAATTGAATATATACAAAAAGTTCATAGATCACATCGAACAAATTAAAATTTTATGAATAAAATTTCACATTGGACCAAATTTTAAGAACCATTTATATTGTTTTCTCTATATTTAACAATAGTTCTTGAGTTTGCTTTGTATAATTTTGGGTGATAGAGTTGTAACAAAGCAAACGCCAAAAAAGATTCCAGATTCATTAACATAACTGTTAATAAATCCCGTCTAAATTGGTTCTTTCTTATGTAATACTAATTTCTATTGGGCCTTTCTAAGATCAACAAATATATAAGAGTGTATACTTTTTTCTTATCGTATAATTACTATAGCTTGTGTCATCACTAAAGGCTCCTTTTTTAAGAGCGATAAGCTTCCCACCACTAAGTTAATCTCAACTTTGTAGTAGCAATGACAATGGATAATTGCCAAGTTAAAAAGAAAAGAAAAAGACATGTTTCGTGATTTTTTCCCTCGAAAATTAGGGCAACAACCGAACAAACTTTAACATAGTGATTGCCATGTTCGTTTAAAATAATTTGTTGGAAATCATTGGCATGGATGTTAGTAATGTTATGTAGGATGGTTGTCACTAACGTAAATAATTTTTATAATTTTTTGATTTTTTATAATTTTTTCTTTCTTTTTGTGAAGTCCAACGAGGATTATCGACGGATCCTCATCGGTCGCAAGCGAAGGCCAATGACCCTCAGCGACCATTGGGTAAGGGTCTTAGCCCTTGTTGATAATGGGTAAGACCCTTGCCAATGGCCAATTGGGGCAAGGGATTCGTAGCCCTCGACAAGTTTGGGGGAGGATAATTTCTCTCGCCCATGGTCAGCAAGGTTAGGCAACCCTTGCTTGTGACTAACAAGGGTCAGGAGATCCTCACAAGGCTTAGAAGAAAAAAAAAGGAAAAGAAAGAAAGAAAAATAAAATAGAGAATGAAAAATAAATAATTATTAAAAATTGAGATCCTTAAAAAAATAAAAAAATTTATTTATGTTAGCATCACTTGTATCACGTGACGTTTACGTCAATGATTTCCAATCAAAATTAGTTAGAAGACTAAATTGACAAATTGTTATAATGTTTAAAATTAAATTGGTTAAGTTGAAAAGTTTATGACTGAATTATCATAAATAAAGTAGATTTAAGATTTTTTTGGTAAGTTTTTCAAATATGATATTTAAATGAATATGGTATATCCAATTTTCCTTAGTTGTTGACAAAATATTTTAACCATTGATGGGCGTGGCGACCTTACTCTAAAGATTAAAAAATAAATGACACCTCGATATTTCAAGCATGAAAGCTTTACGTTCCCAACGTCAATCAAATGAACATGGCACTCCTTTCCATGGAAATGAAAATCATTAGCCTAATTCCACGGCTAAGGGTATCACCGAAAAGGTGCAAAAGCACGAAAGCATCATGCCCGGCGCTCCCATCGTAATCGTATGCCTCATCGTATACGGCGACGATAAACCAAGGCCGTCAGTGCTTCTCCTGGCGTATTTCGAGAGTAAACGAAACAAAATAAATAAATAAAAGCAGGAAAATGCAGAGTCAACACCTCATCGGGGGCAAATCAGCCGTCGGATCAACCGAGGGCGATCCAACGGCAGGAGGAAGGGCCAGCGGGGAATCCATTGAGAAGTGGGTCAACAGTTGCGAGCTTTTAAAAAAGAACCTCCATGTGATGCCCTCTCGGAAGTCAGCTTTCGATTGGGGGACGTGTCCGCTGTCGCATCCTCGGCGATGTTCCCTAATATATGCTCGGATTCGCATTCCCTGGCGATGAATCCTGACGTCTCCCTTAAATCTTTTTTCTTTTTTTTCTTCAAATTTTTTTATCATTTTTGATGGAATTGAAATCGATTATTTCTAATTTAATATTGGGGGTTCTAGAACGGACGTATTTTTAAGAAATTCGAAATGGATGCGTTGAATACAAGTTCCCTTGCCGTGCTTGCTAGGGCAGTGCTCATATGCAAAAAGTCAAATGGGTGGCGAAAGTCAACTGCCTTGGGGATGATGGTGATCCATGGAAATGGTCCGGAGCACCTAACGGTGGAGGGAGTGGGAATGCGCCTTTTTTTAATATCTCCACTCGCAAAAGTAAACGGTTTTCAATGTCAAATCCTAGTTTATGGAGATGATGGAGGGAAGGATTCTTCTGGCTGAAAGTAAGTTTAATGAACTTATCAATCTGCTTTTCTAAAACTCTTGACTTTCATCTTGCCTTTCGAGTAAATGTCATCTTAACATTTGATAACTCGATTTCATGGCTTTGGAAAATGCATTTTTAGGCATGTTGCTAAACACATCGAATTTGGGATATAGGTTTATTTGGAATAGACACGTCGAGAGTAATATGATAAAAGAAAATTCTATATCTTTTTTGTAATAAATGATGGGCACCAATCTTTGGCAGTGTAATTAAGTCGTGCATTTTTTTTTAATGAAGGTAATGCGTCGAAACTCTTGCATAATTTTATCGGTTGAAATGATTCGGAAATGTTAAAATCGATATATACAGTGATGGGACATTAGCAAAATGCAACGATTAAGAACTTAGATAATATTATTACCTCATTTGAACATGCCTTTTTTTGAAGTTCGGTTACTTCATCTTCGCTCTGACTTTTATTCATTAAAATAAATATTTCCATCATATCATTGCTATTTATCAAACAATGGAGTGACTAAAAGAATCCGTAGATGGTTTGCAAATAGGGAAATGAGCAACCGAATATATGGATTTGCGGGTCATGACCTGAGGAACCAAAGACGCGACCTCGGGTTCCATTTTTGCATCCCTCCTTTTTTTTCCAAGATGTGGACCGGTCAACCAACCCCCAAAATTTGTCCTTAATATTCCCAATCCTCGAAAATTCAAAGAGCGAGAACTTCACAGCTTTGACTTTGACCAGCTTTCCCCCCTCCGAGCTGTTCCACTTTCTCAGCCCCCGGGCCCACCCTTTTCTTACCTTATTACTGGCACTATACTTCCCCCGCTCCATCTAGAAACCTCACGGCCCATCTCAGCCGTCCATCAAAGTAACTCCCTTTGACCACTCTGTTCCTCTCCTCGAGCCGTTACCGGGTAAACCGGTCACTCGTTCCCCTTATATCATCCCCCGCAGCCTCAGTGTCTTCTCCGCCATTACCCTTCCCTTCATCCACACAAATTCTTTGGGGTCTCCATGAAAGCTTGAGATCGAGAGCTCGTCACCGTCGTCGCCGCCACCGCAAAACCCATCTGCCACCCCTCCTCCTCCTCCGCCTCCTCCTCTCTCGGGCCGTTCGATGGCGATTGAGCTGCTTGGCTTCCCCAAGATGGAAGATCACACGGCGATACAGGAGGCAGCGTCGCAGGGGCTGAAGACCATGGAGCACCTGATCGGCGTCCTTTCTCGCCAAAACCTCCGCCCCAGCGTCGTTGACTGCTCCGACCTCACCGATCAAACCGTCTCCAAGTTCAGGAAGGTCATTTCCCTCCTGGACCGCACCGGTCACGCCCGGTTCAGGCGCGGCCCGGTCCCCTCCTCCTCCTCTTCTTCCTCTATGTCTATCCCCGTCGCTTCCCCTGTCCCCCCGGTTCAGTCTCGGAGCCAGCCTCTAGCGCCGGCGCCCATCCAAGCTCCGACGAGCTCGCAACTGTCTCCGGCGAGCTTCCTCCACGCGCAGGCCAAGCAGAGCTTGACTCTTGACTTCACGAGGCCGAGCATCTTGGGCTCCAACCCCAAAGGCGTTTCCGAGATCGAGTTCATGAAGGACAGCTTCAGCGTGTCGTCCAACTCTTCCTTCATGTCGTCGGCGATCACCGGCGACGGGAGCGTCTCGAACGGAAAGCTGGGGACATCGATGTTCATAGCTCCGGCGTCCGGCCAGGCTTCGTCCGCCGGGAAGCCCCCGATCTCGAGCGTGCCGTACAAGAAGCGTTGCCACGAGCACGACCACTCCGATAACATCTCCGGCAAGCACTCCGGCTCCGGCAGCGGCAAGTGCCACTGCTCCAAGAGAAGGTATGAAGCGGTTCTATCGCAATTTATCCCAACTTCTGCATTAGCTGGCCGATTTCTAGCCCTTCTTAAGTTAAAAATATGGGTCGAAATTGATCTGATTGAAAACGAGCAATTGGGTCTGTCTGCAAATATTCGTCTCACGCGCTTATCTGAGGAAGATGACCCTACCCAAAGAAATCAAACCGATTCTTGCGAGTTGACCCGCTTCGATTAAGTGGCGCTATTCATGTTTTCCAAAGGGTCAACGAGTGAGTTGGGGAAGGAACAGTTCGCCATGAATGGAGCTGTTCACCTTACCCTCACACAGCAAGCCAGCACGCGTGACAAGGACAAATAACATTAAATTTAAAACGTCAAAAGTTTTTCGTCAGTCGGTGCAGTTTTAGTCAAATTTGGGCATCTAAGGTTCACGCTTTGCCAAGCAGCAGGTTTTGTCGTGTTATGAAGTCGATATTAATTATGCAACAGCGATGGAAAAAAGTGGAATTTGCTCTGCGACCGCAGGTTTTTGCTCTGCTTTCGTTTGTCTTTATCTGGGTGATGAACGTGGCGGTTTTTGTTCTCGACAGGAAAAACAGAGTGAAGAAGGTCACGAGAGTGCCGGCGATCAGCAACAAGATCGCGGACATTCCGGCCGACGAGTTCTCGTGGAGGAAGTACGGACAAAAGCCGATCAAGGGGTCTCCTTACCCACGGTAATTCCTCCGTCCTCTGCCTGCCGTTGATTTTTCAAATCGCACGGTCCAGGATTTTTACGCGGCCATCTCTTACCTTTTTATTTATTTATTTTTTATTATGTGTGGGTGCAGAGGGTATTACAAGTGCAGTACGATGAGAGGGTGCCCTGCGAGGAAACACGTGGAGAGGGCCCCCGACGATCCGACGATGCTGATCGTCACGTACGAGGGGGAGCACCGTCACTCCCAGTCCGCGTCGCAGGAGATCGTGCCCGCCGGTGCGATGAACCTAATGTTCAAGTCAACCTGAGAATAGGGAGGGACAAGTCAAAGCAGGAGGAGTTTAGGGTTTTTTTCCTCAAATTTGAGCGGATGTAAATTTTTTTGGTTCCCGTCCTTGTATTAAAGAAACAGGAATTGCACAACTTTTTCAAACTTGACTAGCTAGCTAGCTGGGTTCCCGAAATTTAATTTATTCTAATTCGTTTACTTTTAAGAGTCCGAGAGTTTTGTCGTTGTCTGCCACTTCCGTGCTCGCTCTGTTTTAGTGGGGGATGATTAGGACAAGACAAGGGGCGATAATGTCTAGGATGTTTAGTCAAAGGTGTGGTTAGTGGGGAATCTTTAATTTTGTATTACGAGAAAGAAATTTATAATGAAAGACATCAATCTCATGTCATTATACTAAAGCTCATAATGGTATTATAGATAAGTTGGGAAGCTGTCGACGTCACGAAACCGAGGGGAGAGAGTTGGAAGCTTGGACCGGACTCTTCGCTCCAGCCAGCAACAGCATAATTGGTAAAACCCATTTTGACAAACGGGGTCTACTATGGAATGCACGGTGGAAATTGGGGAACTGACAATAGTTAGTCTAACGTGGATTGCTGTCGTTTTCCTCCTCTGTGTCTGTCTCGGGAGTGAGATGAAGCACGCGGTAAAAAAGCAATTCAGAGCGATGGAGATGAGTTTTGTATGCCTCTAAGCATTAGGTCTCAGTCAGGACATGAAGAGAACATGCGATCCGACTAAATGAGATTAAAGTCCCTCGTGGCCAAAACGCACGCTTCGAGCGAGTAAAGCAAGACAGAGCCGAAAGCCATCGAGGGTGTCATTCGGCCTAACTGATGTCCGGAAATAAGAAAAATTGAGACTCAAGCGAAGGGGACGGTGTTCTTAACTTTGGCAAAAGCCAAGATAAAAAGTGTCTCTCCAGCTCGAGCTAGCATCATGTCATCTTTCTCCTTATCTTCCGAGCCAGGAAGTGTTTCAGAGATCTAAAGATCGTGATTCCACGTGGTCCCTCTCTCGATTTCGATGGATCCGAGATGCATATCACTAGAAACAGCTCCCAATCTTTGATCTCCCCTTCGGGTTTTTACGATTCGAAAAAAAGAAAGGAAGAGGAGATTATAGTCAGACACAATCTTTTAAAGGGTTTCGTTGATCACTCCCGATCGAGTGTGGGGTGCTTCTTCTCTTGCCGACAGACCTACTCTAGACCGGATGGGTTTTGACAAAAGAGGCGGAACACAACATTTATCATCCAACAATCACATGGCTGTCAAGAAATGTATAAAAAAAGAAGAGAGGATGAAGGTAGGGTTTTGGGCTGGACACGTCTGTCGCACTCAAGGCCCTCCTTTTATTATTTTCTTCAGTTTGTATTCATAATTCATTTATTTATTTTCTATTGGTTATGATTTATTTAGAACAATGATATAGGATGTGTTTGTAAGAGTGAAAAAAGTTTTCAGCCTTCCAGATTTTCAAGAATTTGGTTTGTTGGAGATGATTAGTTAATGAAAAATCATTTGCAGTCAATCAAAATAGGCATACTTAAAGTTAGGAAAATGAATTATTTAACCTTATAAGGAAAAAAAATATTCTTTTGGAAAATGGTTTCTTGGAAAAAAATTTTCCTTTCTTATGAATTTTTTTTCTCAAAGCAAATGCACCATTTAATTACTTTTATCAACAAAATCACAAAGTTACACTTTATACATTTTTTTTTTTTTTTTTGGTCTATACTCATTTTCATCTTCATTTTGAAATGTTCACTTGTCTTTCCCTTAAAATAGAGTTTTCTGAAAGAAAGTTGTTTACTGTTATTTCATATTTTTATAACCCATGTCGTTTTCGTGATTCTCTTTTAAGCATGTCTCCCGAAGTTTATTGCATAAAATAATTTGTATGCTTGTCTTCGCTTAGGATCAAACCAAAAAATTACTACCACAAGCAAAATAATAGTTAAAAACTGAAATATATTGTAAAGATTTCCAAGTGACTTTAGGCATTAACTATTATTAATTTCTTACAATTTGAAGTGTTTGTACAAAAATAAAAATTCATTCTCATGCAAATTTGCACTTGAGAATTATATAACACATTAATTTAGAACTTAATTGATGAAAAAGTTACTGTATTTAAAAGTTATCAAGAGAAAATTGACCCTTCCTCACAAATAATCTGCCATCTAAATCTAAACTATCGGTTTTCATGCATATATTCAAATAACTTTCATTTCAACCTAAGTGATCTATTGACTTTCTCTCAATATCTAAACTACATTTCCAGTCAACTGTAGTTATTGGCCATTTTTTCCTTCTATTTCTCCTCCATTCTTCCTTTTCAGTTTAATTCATTTTCACCAACTAACCTCTCTTATAAAACAAGTAGTGGAATCGGTTTCAAAGACTTAGCAAATGAACAACTACTACAAACAAACAAACCAAATGGCAACTGAACATCACACTTATCCTATCATTCTCCACCTTCCATAGATTTCTCTACGTTAATCCTATGCAGTAAAACCCATGTCTGCAGAAAAATAGAATTGGTAGAAATAATGATATCCTCTCCATGCAGCTTCTTATCCTCACAAGCAAAATGTGATAAATGGCAGCACACCAAGCTATCTTAAAGACTTCACTAGCAATAGCTCTTCCTTTTTAAGTGGCACAAACCCAAAGCAACAAATCATCCCAGATCTGCAGTGCTCAATTTGCTCCACATATACTGTCAATCATTGCCTATACCTCCTAAGAGATTGCCCAATCAAGAAACAAATGGTTCCTAGATTAAGTGAAGGAACCAGAGAGTAGACAGACATGGTCCAAACCAAGATTTCACTTCTTTAACCTTTCCCTAGTTGGAAATTCAAATTGTCAACCAACTGATGAAGCTATGTTTGGGAATGTCATAATATAAAATTCAGCTTTGGACCCACCCCAGCATCTTCTACCAAACCGTCTTATGCCAAAGAAACTTTTCCAGCTGAGGCTCGAATCTTACTCCATGCTATATGTATAGTGAATCGCCCTGAAGAAGAAGTAGTGCATAGAATCTTATCCGTCTGCTCTATGTTAGGAGTAACATCTCCACATAATGCAGCTTGAATTTGAATGAATGCTTCTGATCTGGCAATTGGCTAGTGCCATGAGCCATTCTCTATTACATCAGCCACCTTAGCATCAAGAGGAAGGCCAGTATCACAAACCACTAGAAAGGAAAATTTGTCCACCGCAGGTCCCAATGGATGCTATGGATCTATTCATGAAAAGGTTTTCCTACCGTCCCCAATGACATTTTGAACTAAGGGCATGAATTCACTCCTCAACTTCAGAAGTTTCTACCATATATAAGAGGAGTAAGCAAAAGTTAACTGCCGAAAAAATTGCTGCTTTTATCAGATAAGTCCTGACCCAAGCTATCCACCGAGAGCCTGAGTTAACAAGCAAAAGCCAAATAAGCTTCGCGATTGCAGCCTTGTTCCACTGATAGAATTGCTTTAAACCCAAATCATCTTCTTTTGTTTTCCCTTTTTAGCCGAACATATCCATTTGAGCCTTTACTCACTTGGCCTTTCCATCGGAACCAGTCCACGAGAAGGCATCACAACAACTCTCCATCTTCTTTATAACCTTCTTTGACAAAACAAAAACACTGCACCGGCATCAAATAACATATGAAGCACAGAGCTGATAAGCTGAAGTCTGCCAGCAAAAGACAGATGTTTGGCACACCTACCCCTCACCCTATTTAACATTCTTTCTGCCAGTCTCAGAGGCTTGCGGCCTTTGTCAGAAAGTTCCCCAGGAATTGAAGGAAGTCCACATACTTTACCGGCAAACTTCACTTTTAAATCCACTAAGTTGAGTCATTTCAGCAAGTTGAGGACCAATATATAATCTGTAAAATTCCTATTTCTCCACCAATTGATTTAGAGTAATTTACTTATGTTGTCCACCGCATTGCGCAGGGAGCGAACTAGTATAAATTTATTTCACGTCTAGGTAAGCTGATTAGCATTCCTTGTCCCTACAAAACACTTCTCAAAAAACACCTTTTCATCCCTTGGAAGTGGGGCAATCAACTGGTCTAGTTGCCGACGTAACTTAGTCATGAATTTGGATCCGAAAGACTTCTAATGCAAGTCGTAAAATGTGTTCACTAACAAATTAAGGAGAAATAGAAAATAATTAACAACAGAGAGGGAGAAGCAACACAGAGATTTGTCAATCGCATGGTACTATAAATTAGTTTTAAAACAAGAAACAAGCGTACTATCTTCTTCGTATAACCCAATGTGGTGTCCAAATTTATCTGACGCACTAAAGAGTCAATAATCAGTATGCTTTCCAGCCATAGTCCAAAAATACCATCATTTACGGGCTTTAAGCTGGAGAAGTTGAAGAGGAGAGGGTTTGGGTCATCAGGATGCACGGCTTCTTCGGAAGACTCTTCCTGCCACTCTTTGACTTCGCTCCCAAGTCCAAGGCCCATCTAAGCAGTTTCATTTCAAGCTTGCATCATGGCCCAAAAATGGAAGGCCGAATTCACTTTCCAGGGGCGGCCGAGCTGAGAGATGGCATCACCTGTTGCTCTTCTTTCCCCCTGTCGTTTCAGCTTCTCCCCTACGCCTCGCCGCATCGGGTTCGCCGTCGCTACTGGGAGTCGACTCCGTTGGAGCTCCATGAGTCAGACTCCGCCGGATTCCGTCGCCGAGGATGTGGTGGTGCAGTACGTGGTGCTCAGGAGGGACCTCATCGACACGTGGCCGCTGGGGAGCGTGGTGACCCAGGGCTGTCATGCCTCCGTCGCCGCCATCTGGTCTCACCGGGACGACCCCATCACTCTCCAGTACTGCAGCCCCGATAATCTCGATTCCATGCACAAGGTTTTCAATCTCTCTTCTCCTTTCGCCTTTCGTATTTTCCGTATGGTTCACTCTGTCTCCGCACGAAAAATGCAACTATTGATTGATGGGTGATCATGAGTTACGAGAATTGAATGGAAAGCTGACAAATTTTCAGGACTCAAAGGTTATAATTGATCCCAAGTTTGTACTTTGTTTAGTCCCCATGCCTGAATTCAACTAACGAGAATTTTTCTTTTTATCATCGTGACTGCACAGACCAATGTTATACTGATCTTCTCAGCTGTGATGACACCTGTTGGGTTTCATTTGTCTTACTAAATAGGAGTTGTCGCGTTCGAGGAATTACCCATTCTGCTTTTCTCGTCGTTTGTTTTTGAAGCTTGATCTGTTGTTGGGTGTCAAGTTAGCTGTTACTGATGAAAGGAAGAAGCACCAACTGTTTGATAAAATGCTTCTCTGCTATGCCCGTTTTCACTTTAGCTGCCATCTAGTTGTCTTGTAGGTTTCTGCAATACAAGGAATGGTATTCATGCAAAAACTCCTATGTGCTCCTTCAATTTTTTCCCCTAAGTTGTGTAATTGCTTTTACTTGTAGGTAACTCTTGAGGTGAAGGGAGAACCCCAGATTTTGAATTTGGCAGAGAAGCTCAAAGCCAGTGACATTGCGCATAAGCTTTGGATAGAACAACCTGAGAACATCCCTACCTGCCTCGCCACAAAGCCTTACCCCAAATCTATTGTATCTTCGTACTTTAAGAAGTTGAAGCTTTGCAAGTGAGTGGGATTTACATTTTCTCAAGCCTGACAGATTCTTTCTTGTTTCCCTTCTTAAGCAAATTTTTGGGGGACAGAAAGGCACTGCGGTAAAGGACGACAGCCCATTAAGCTCAGTGTTTGAACTTTAGCTGGGATATGTAAACATTGATCTGATAACTAGGTGCAACAAGATTTGTAACTTGTCCGTCTTATCAGCGACGTGATGAGATATTTATATCCCCTCCCTTGTGTAGTGCAATTTATTACCAGAAACTGTCATATTGGTTCACTCTGTTGCACTGTCTATCCGTGCTGCTGCAAGCCTTCTACTTGAGCCTTGGAGATCTATGGTCTTCATGGTTTTCGTTTTTTTAATGCCGAGAGGTCTGGAGCCACCTGCTGCGGGTGCGCCTCCTCATCTTCTTGGTTTGGACCAACCAAGCGGAAAGCATAACCTGCATTGTCTCCACCTTATAGATGGTACACTGGCGTGTCCTAGCTTTCTTGACATCACCCTCCCGTAATCACCAGGTGACACACCGACACCAAGCACATCGTTCCTTGTGCTTGCATTTCTAGTTATGATTTGCCTTTATGCATGCTGGTAGCCAGATTTTCTGATCAACCATGTGGGCAGGAAGAAAGCACAACAGCTGAATGTTGATTTGATGATTATTATAATACATGTGTTGGAAAGTTGTTGCCGGAGAACCAGTATTCAGTATTGTAGCGCTGCCTTGTATCTGAATGATTTTATGTCAGATCTGTGCCTGAATTTAATATCTACCGTTGCTGCTCTATACATTCAAGCAGTCAGCAGAGAACATATGTGAAAATTGAGTTATCTTCTCTCTTGTATGCTTGCGGGACTCCGGGGCCGGTGCTGGTGCTGCAAGAGAAGGAAGAGCCGTGTGCATTGCTCTACTTGTAGATCACTCCGCTTGTATAAACTAGAAGAGACGTAAGAAAACAGAGAGGTACCCACTAGTTTTAAATAATCGATCACAGAGAAGCAACGCCCAACATGATTATAAGTTAAACCAATTTTATTTAACTTTAGAATCTTGGGGTTCAGGCATAAAGCACCTGACAATTACAAGGAGACAGATCCTGAAAAGCTTTAGGAGCAGCTACTACTTGCCACTCCACACAAAACTCACTGTCTTCGCCTATACGAACCCTTCCGACCCCCACACGGAGTCCGCTCCCCACCACGTAGATCACCCCTTCCAGTCCCTCCCCATCCTCCACCGCGGTCGCAGCGAAAGGCTTGTGCACCTCCTCGCAGGGGAACCTATCCCCTGCCACGTACCTCCAATCGTCCTCGTCGGGGTCGTACACCTTCAACTGATGGTCCCCGTGCTCCGATATCACGAACAGCCTCTCTCCGACCACCACGCTCATCCCCGTCCACCCTTCTCTCATCCCCGCCCCCATCTCCCGCCACTTGTCTCCCTCCGCGTCGTACGCCGCCCCCCTCGGTGTGAACATGAACGGCCACGTCCACCCCTCCGTCACGTACATCCTCCCCCTCACCACCGCCGAGTCGTACATCACCATCCCCTTCCCTCCCATCCCCGCCGCCTCCCGCCACGCGTCCTCCGTCGGGTCGTAGCACTCCACGGCCGCCGTCGAGCTGGACAGGTCGGGGCCGCTCCCGCCGGCGACCACGATCCTCCCCCGGCCTTCGCCGACGACTCCGGCTGCGAAGAACGCCCGCGGGTTCCGCATCGGGGACAGGGTGGACCACTGGTTGGTGGAGGCGTGGTAGACGACGGCGGTTCGCATGGGGGACTCGGTGTCGGAGCGCATGCCGCCGAGGACGAACAGCTTGCCCTGGCGGGGCATGGAAGCACAGGCGAAGGCGGGTGGGGAGGCGGACTTAGGGCAGGGCATGGGAGGGAGGACGAACCAGCGCCCCGAACGGGGGTCGAGGGCTTGCCATTGGATCCTGGAGGTGGACTTGTGGAAGGCGAAGACGAAGAGGTAAGGGAGGGAGAGGGAGAGGGATATCCTGGAAAGGAGGAAGTTGGGGTCTCGGAGGACTCTGTTCCAGGAAGAAGACACGGAGCGAGCCAGAGCTTGATATGGGTAGGGTAGGTGAACAAGGCACAACTCTGCTACGTCGTCAGGCAGGCCCGGGATGAGAGGATTGGGATCTGGGGAATTCGCAGCCGGTTGATGGGGTGTCATAATTGGCATTCTTGAGAAGGAAAAACAGAGAGAGTGGATGAGAATGACGAGACGAGGAGATGATGGGTTTTTTATAGCTCGGGATGATTGGGCCGACAAGAGGCGTTGGAATTGTTTAATGGGGTTTGGGTTGTGGGGTATATCAATCTAGAAGCCGGGATTTTGGGGGAAGAAAGGAGCGAATGAATTTTACTGGAGAAAAGAAACAGAGCGGAGCAGGTTGCGATCCGAGGAATTCGAGGAGCCGTAAAGTAAACCGACGTCCCCGGATACCTGCGACGATCTGAAACAACAAAACCACAAGATGATCTCACGCCGAATCCAGAAAAGCAGAAGGAAGGCGAGAGGAAAGATCTGAGCAAGTGCTTGGAAGGGGAAGGGGGAGGGGGAGTGAAAGGTAAATTCCTAATGGGAGACGCACTTGCTTTTCCACTTTAATAATCGAAATTAGGAGAGGAGGGCCCCCCCTCCATTTTTTTTTTTTTGTGAAAGGGCTCTCGTCTCCTCAGGGACGGCGGACGGGCAAACAACGACAAAACACAAGTCAAAGTCGCGACTCTAATCACGCACTGACCCACCATGTGAAAATTATCAATCAGACATGAACAAGCCCCCCAATGTGTGGTCATTTCTATTCCAATTATCAAAGTTGTGGAGTAATGTGTTGTCATTTCTATTCCAGTTATCAAAGTTGTTTGCGCCGCAAAAGCTGGTACGGAGCAATCTTTATGACCATGGTGATTGGTGAAACGTCATTGGCCCTCAGAAGAAACGCTGCGTACCATCCTCCGTAGGAATGAAAGGTTTATCTTTTCTGTTTCGGGACGGAGGAATCAAGCGGCGTCGAGGTTTGCAGGGGATTCAGAAGGCAGAGATGTATTGGTGAATGTTGAGAAATGGGTCAATATCCTATTTCGATAGGTTTATTGGTGATGGGCATTCGCACGTGGATCACCAACAACCTCATAGGCAGTTTTGTTTGGTATCTCCTCCAAAGAAAACACATGTACCGAAAAGTTAGTTGTACTTCCCCAAAGAATTTAGTGTCTCGTTGGGAAAGAGTGCGGTTGATCTATCGTCCACGGTCAAATCGAAGGGGTCATTTTCTCATGAACGTCACTAAGTTTCAGCTTCATGTGAGTCTGTCCTGACATGGAAGTGGTATGCGAATGTACACAGATGTGATTCACCAGCCATTTGAGGTCAAGTAAACGGGATTTGAATTTCAATTGGACATGCAGCTCAATTCATACCGTCTATTTAGCTTTAACCAATATATTAAGACTAAACTCACAAGAAAAAGGCCTCACGACACGTGAATTTTTGACAAAACCGGAAGCGTGCGTGCCATCAATGTCGTTTGTAAGGTTGACAGCTCAATTGGAACACATAAAATAGTTGAATGACAATGATAATCTGGCCAAGTTCAAATGTATCTTGTCATGGGCATATGAAATGGATTGGTTTTATGGCAGTTTCTCTTCCTTCTTTTTTTTTTGGGAAAGTAAAGTAATGGGCCTGCCGCCAGTCTGTTCTCGAGTATTCGTGGTTTGTCCATCGTTGTTTCACTGAGACTCCAAGGCAATTGCTTCTTATCTTTTTAACTCTGAAAAGCTGTTACTATTGCCGACACGCAACCGAGTAAAAAGCGAGTGTCTTGTCGGGCAATTCTCATCTCATGTCGATCGATAATATCCCTGTAACACCTGCTCTACCCTAGGGGATCACTCTCTTCTTTTGCTGCATAAACGTTGACTCATCCCCGGGGCCTATTAAATTGCAAAAGCTTTTCTTGAAGGAGGAAGGAACATATGATGGGCACATCATCATCATCCAAGTGGTGGGTTCTAGGAAGGAACTTGAAGAGTGTAGTGAAGAAGATAATGGACATGCTAATTCACAGATGGCGAAGAATAACCAATTCAGTTGTTAGCGGTGCTCATAAAAGGCGTTGGTGGCAGCATAGTCGTAGTTCACTGAACTGGCAACACCCCATTGAAGAGGTGAATGGTAATGAGAGTAGTTCCGAATCAGATGGAGCACTAGAACGGATAACAATGGTGTCTTTCCGTAATGATGGTATCAGTCAGTATGATGCATATGAATACGATTGCTAAGAGGAGATATCAGTGGGAGGGAAGAGAATTTTATTGCGAATTTCCGGCATTGACTTCAAATGGAAAGGCAGGTTTCTTTGGGGCTATGCTTTTCATGACGAAATAGTTTATGTTGAGTTGGAAAGACAGGACTGGTTGTGCTCCTCTTTAGTTTTATGGTTTGTGCGTATATGAATGAAGATACGGAGGAATATTCAGGTCAAAGAAGCTGTTGATAGTGACACATTGAAGGCACATCTCCTAGACTTTTACAATGTTGGATGCGCTTTCATTTTCTTCAAGAATTAAGAAAATCGTTCTTCCATAAAGCTCTATTACAGGAAGGGAAAAATGACATCACGCTGTGCTCACCAGCAGTGCCAAATTGTTAATAAGGTCAAATCGATTCATTGAAGTCTGCATCCATAGCCCAACTGACTTATTTGCCTAATGGCCAAGGCTGTGTTAATAATCAATAGACTCCAAAAGATGGATCTAAACATAAAACTAGGACGCATACGTTCTGTTTTCGCCACCATTTCCGAAACTTCTTTCTTTCAAAGGAATCATAACAAGGAAGCAAGATAACTACGAGATGAAGAAAAAAACTCGTTTTTGCTAACAATTCGGCCTTGCGTCACTTGTTCATCTGTTTACAGTTTTCTTTTTTCAGTTATCTCGGGTGCTATACCATTAAGATGCTCTCAGCTGCCGATCATTCTTTTCCGTGAACTTCGGCTCATCCTAAGGCCCATCAAAAGCTAAGGACGAAAATAAAAAAAATCTTCACTTTGAAGGGGGGGAAAAAGACAAAAGGCCACAAGAAGGCCCTTGAAGAATTGAAGTTAACAAACCAAAAATCAATGTTAGCTTTCTATTACACTGATTGCGCCGGCGAATCTGACATCCAGGTTTGCGTTGATACTTTTAAAAATTTGGGGTCGACTTGGCATGGAAAGATAGGCTTTTTTGGAGCTATCTACAGTACCCTCCAAGCAATCCCATTTAGCAGCAAGCTTTCTTTTTAAATTCAACCTTTCAATGTTCTAACCATGACCAGCCCACGACGCTAATCCATAAGTACACATACAGGGGTGTTTGTGCGTTTTAACTTTACATGATAAGTCACTGTCAACCAAATGCGATGATAACCATAGAATGATAGAGTAAAAGGAGCTCATGAGTGGGCACGGTGGAAATGCATTGTTTTGATTGCTAATGTATCATAAAGAAATCCTCTCGAAGGGATATTCAGGCCATCTCCATCAAAAACTACTTTTCCCAGTAATAGATAATGCATCCGTATGTCTGTTCAGCAGCGTAACACCTATATTCTAACAAAAAATGAAGAAAAGAGCTAAACCCATGTAAAAACTTCAGTCCTCAAAAGAGCAATGCTCTAAGGTCGAGTGCATAAATAAAAATTTGTCCAGATGTTCGTCTACATGAGTGATGGGAGTATGCTTTGGAAGTCATCGTATCACCTCATCACACCGCAATCGAGTAATTGTCAGGGAATGAGACCCTTGAGAGTGGCCTCAAAATGATTATGTTTGTCAGGATTCGGAGCCATGACCATGCCTTTTTGTGGTGCAGTATGGTGTTTTGGTGCGTCTGAATTAACTTGGGAGCAACTTGACTAGTGGTCGATGGCAACGAACAACTAAGCCAGACGGATGTAAAACGCCAAAAGAAGGTTCATCCCATTGTCCACAGCAGTTTTTGACGTATCCACAGGGCATGAATTACTAAGCTTGCTTCTCTGTCCAGTTCCAACTGAGACATCAGAGGTGAAAAAAGAACTTAGCTGCTGCTGTTTACTCTTCCTTGCTTGTTTGCGTGGGTAAATTTCTCATTCCAAGTCAATGGATCAGTAGACTTTTGGACCTATTAAATTAGACTCGTGTAGATTTGATGCTCTAACCCAAGAGAAAACAGTTCACTCGATGAAGAAAAAAATTATGAGCGGATTAAAATGGTTGGGGCTGACAAGGCACTTGAGGAGGGTCACTCTTACTGGTGCTTGCAACAAAGGCTGTGGCAGTTTTGGTCTAATAAGAACAGTCAATCTCCACTGCACTGCTGGATTCAAATCTTAAAGCAAAGGAGAAGGAGAAGGAGAAGGGGAAAAAGAAAAAGAAGAAGCAGCGGCAGAAGAAGAAGAATTCATTTCCAAAGCTCGAAGGTGATGACGTGATGGCCATCATTTGCGTAATTGGCACAATTGAAGTGATTGTGGAATGCTGTGTTTTCCTCATGTTGTAACAGAGCCTGTTCGTCACTTTGAAATTGTTCATGTGAATAACTACCTTGTTTATCTCCAACTCATCCAAAGAAGCAGTGTAATATGATGCCATGCAAGTGACGTTCCATCCCGAATCTCCACACTCACACTTAATAGGCATTTGCCCTTCTAATATTCATTTGACTTGTATTTGAGAATCTCTAGATGCAATGGTGGTGTGGTGCATTCGGCTGCTTCTTCCCGCCTATGTGTGATTTGATTTCAGTAGACATGAGGATGCCCTCCACGAGACTTTTTGCAATTTTTGTAGAGCGAGGACTTGATCTTGGTTCCACGCCACTCTCTTTTCTCCAGATAGATACTCAAAGAGTTCTCAAGTCTTGATAACGATGAACTATTACTTATGAATTATCCGATAATTGTTTGAATCCATCCGACTGATTTCGCATACAGCTATGGCACATACCGTGACAAACCAAAGATCAACAGAGCCATGCAGGAATAATTTGGAGCTCCAACTTAACAATATCAACAGAAGTGAAAAGTAATAAACATAGTAAAAGATTAACAAAGGATAACTCTCTCCAATGTTTCACTTTGCAGATTATAGTAGAAAAATCGGCCAGGATTGGTGATGGACATTTGCATTTGGAGATCACCAGCAACCTCATGAGCTTGTGCTTGCTCGCTCTTAGTTATGATCGGATAACCGTGTCAAGATCTTGCTAGTCAGTTCCCTTTTTGCTTCTTTTTGTAACGACATGGTTTCAACTTAGAGGATGGCAGTTCTGGGGGTGGGGGCTTTAGCATGTCGGAGCCTTTGTGCACTGGTCGTATTTGTATACTATTTTTGCTATTCAGGCAGTTGATGGATATATCATCTCAGGCGTATCTCCCCCAAAGAGATCTACTCAAAAATACGTTGTACTGCCCCCAAATAACTTGGTATCTCCTTGAAAACAGATAGCTTTTCAATTGAGATTGCAGACTTCTATTATATTGGAAATAAGAAAAGAAGAGAAATTGGTTGATCTATCAACCAGGTCAAATAGAAGGATTCTTTTCTGATAAGTTTCAACTTCAAATAACCCTGTCCTTTCGACCACAAAAAGAAAAAAATTCTGTCCTACAAAGAAGTGTTACGCGAATATACAAGGCCAAGTAAACGAGATTCGAACTTAGTTGGGTATGCAGCTCAGCTTATACTGTTTGTCCGGCTTAAACATGACATCAATACTTAGCTCTCAAGGAAGAGGCCTCAAGTCAAGCATGCACTTCTAACAAAACCAGAAGCGTGACGTCAATGTCATTCGTCAGATTGACAGCTCAACGTGAGCACATACAGTAGCTGAATAATAACAATAATCTGGTCAGGTTCGAACGTAACATGTCGTGGGTATGCCAAATGGTAAGGCTCTTTGACAATTTATTTTTAATAAATTAACTAATGGGCCTGAACTCGAGGCATTCGTGGTTTGTCTAAAACTTCACTAAGACTTTCAAGGCAATTGCCACGACAGTCGGTCATCGCTTCCTAGCAGAAATGTCTAAACGCTGTTACTGTTGCTGACACGCAATCGAGTAAAACAAGCGTGTCTTGATGGGCAATTCGTTTCATGTGAAGTGATCTCCAAGCCTTATAAATACCCATAGGACACCTGCTCTCCCATACGTTTCATTCTCTTCTTTCGCTGCATAAACTCCGACTCATTCCCAGGGCCTAGTTAAAGGAAAAGCTTTACTTGAAGGAGGAAGGAGCGTATAACAATGGGCACATCATCATCATCATCCAAGTGGTGGGTTCTACGAAGGAACTTGAACAGTGCAGTGAAGATAAAGGACATGCTAATTCGCAGATGGCGAAGAATAAGCAATTCAGTTGTTAGTGGCGCTCCTAAGAGGCGTTGGTGGCAGCATTGGCGTACTTCACTAAGCAGGCGACGCCGCATTGAAGAGGCAGATTGGAATGAGAGTAGTGCTGAAACAGATGGAACACTACAACGTGCAAAGATGGTATCTTTCCATTGTGATGGTATCAGTCACAACAATCCATATGAATATGACTGCAAAGAGGATGATATGTGTCACACCCCAAATCCTATAAGGACAAGAGGGTGACACCGCCGTCCTTCTTGCCCGAAGAACGCAGCCTTAGACTACCCAAAAAATTTTCAGCTCCCAAGAGTTCCCGCGCTATCACTCTCACTCTATCAGTTGCTAACTGAGAGACTTGAAAAACATGAAAATTAGAGAGTGAGCTACCACGGCTCAATAAGTAACACATTTTTCCAAGCGGATCAGGAAATCATTATGCATATTTATAATACCAATATAATTCTCTTTGAACATAATATATATACATATTATGAATATTTCAAGAATCATCAAAATAGGTATCAATGGTCAAGTCCATTGGTCAATCTCATAAACACATCAAAACACAGGAGTCAATGGTCCATTCCATCGACTAAACTCAAATAAAATGTCAATGGTCTACTCCATTGACCAAGCTCACGCTCAAATATCCAACCATTATCACATTTAACGCCCGTGACAAGGCGACTAAGATTTCCCCTTGGTTAGGTCTCCACCTACTATAAGCCGATGTCTCAGCCCACAATAATATCCTAGACTACTATGCGCATACCTACACACCCCTCAGGGGTTCACAGAGACATTGAGCATAAACCAACAACCACAAATCTCCAATAATCCACAACAGAATCAGAATTCCTTTCACAATTCAAACACGTAATAATTATTGAAATGCTTCACATAAATCAGAAAATTTCCAAGGTCCTTTGATAAGGTTTCACAAACCATTTTCAGGCAAATATTCAAACAAAGGACAATTCCCTCATTTAAACAACAAACGGTAGTAAAAACCCGATCCTATTTTTTATGCATCAAAGAATGCTATTTTTTCAACTAATAGCATATATTACTCATAATATTCTTCAAATATGAGTTTAAAATACAAGGAAGAAATAGTGTCACTCACCTGGGAAGAGTCAAAAACCAACTAAGCCCTTATTTGAGCCGACGTTCTCGAATTCCTAATAATTAATTCAAAATAATATCAAAGACCGAGAAAAATGACATCCTAAATAATTACTTGGCTATCCTACACCCTATTTATCGATAACACGACACCTACATGCCAATGGAAAGCTCGCCTTAAACGGAAACCTATTATTATCCGCGAGACACGGACATGCACTCAACTTTGTCGCCCCATAATTTCCTCCACAAAAATCGGTTTCAAGCCAACTTATAGTCATTAGAAAGCCCTTTCGATGCACTATAACAACCCCATAACAGCCACCTCAAAACCTCGCCAAAAACAGCAGAAAACCAGGCTCGAAGCTACTGTTCGCAATAGTGACAAACGCGCGCCGAACTTCAAAAATTTATTCCGGACAAACCGCAAGCTCAAATTCAATTCCGCAAAATGTTATAGCTTCACAACATCCTAATTTATCATTCTCATAAAAAATTTCAGCTCAACGACTCGAAAATCGGACTTCGCCGCACCAATCTCCATAAACTCCGAATTTGAGCCCTAAACCGGAAAATGTTTCAATTGGAGAAATAAGAGGCACGTGTACTCACCGGGTGTTGCGTAAAATAGTCGAGTCGGCTTTGTGAGGCTTCCGCGGCGTGCACGTGCAAAACCTTCTCTTCTCTCCCTCTCTTCTCTTTCTTTCTATTCTGCTTGAGTCCCCTCTCCTTTCTTTTCCTTTTATATCATTTTCCTTTTTCTTTTTCTTTTTTCTGTTCTCCTCTCTCTCAGCTGACGCTTCCCCCTTTTTCCCTTTCTTTTTGACCATTCAACTCTTCTTTTCTCTCTCTCTCTCTATATTATTTTTTGACTGGGTTTGACCCATATATTACAATATCCATGGGAGGGCAGAGCATTTTATTGCGAATTTCAGGCGTCGACTTCATATGGAAAGGCAGGTTTCCTTGGAGCTACGCTACTCACCACGGAATAGTTTCTGTGACTGAATTAGGTTTGCTCCTCTTTAATTTTATGCTTTTTGCTATTAGAATATATAGATAATAAACCACGCTGTTATTTAATAATTTAAACTTTTAAAATAATTTATAGTAGTCCCACAAAATCTTATATGGTATCAAAACTGTAGGTCCTAAGTTCAAATTTTATCAAACCTCATTTGTCTCCTAATTAAATTTCTACACTTAATACTAGGTAAAAGATCAGAATAAACGTAAGGGGGAGTATTAAAATATATAAATAATAAATCATGCCATCATCAACAACTAAAACTTTTAGAATACTTGACAGTGATTTCACAAAATCTTACATTTGCATATTCAAGTCTTGATGTTTTGACAACCTGCATCAAATTCTGAGTTTGAAGCGTCTGTAGAGAGGCCATAATGAAGCTACTATATTTGCGTTGATGTATGCAGTGAATAAAGATACAAAGGAATATTCGTGTAGCTGTTGATGGTGACTCATTAATGGCTGATCTCCTAGACTTTTACAACGTTGGATACGCTTTCATTTTCTTCAAGAATTAAGAAAATTGCCATTCCATTGAAAGCCCTGTTATAGTCAAAATGATATCGCGTTGCACTTGATGACAGTGTCAAATCGTTAAAAATCTTGAATCGAATTATTGAAGTCTGCATCCAAAGCCCAATTGACTTATTTGGCTAAGGGCCAACGCTGTATTAGTAATCAATAGACACCAAAAGATTGATCTAAACATGAAACTTCGACACATATGTTTATTTTTTCCTTTTTTCCTACTCCACTACCATTTCTAAGACTTCTTTCTTTTGTAAGAATCATGACAAGCAAGAAAGATAACTAGGGATGAAGAAAAAAGCTCAATATTGCCGATAGTTCAGCCTTGCGTCACTTGCTTATTTGTTTCCAGTTTTATTCTTCAGTAATCTCAGGTGCTGTACCAGCCCTATGAATAAACACTCGATTAGGAAGCTCTCAGCTGCCACTCATTCTTCTCCGTAAATTTCGGTTCATTCTAAGGGGAGGGAAAAAACACAAAGGACAGAAGAATGCGCTTGAAAAACAAAGTCAATAAGGCAAAACTCGTGATAATAAGCGGATGTTTGTCATAGGCATATCCAAATTCATGTCTTACCAGTTTTAAAAAGAAAGCGTGCTTCACTTCACCGGGCTTGCAAGGCTGTACCGAAGACTACCTGAGGAGCTTAGAATCACATTTGGCACTTGAATGTACGACTTACAAAATATGTTAGCTTTCTATTAGACCGATTGCCCCAGCAATGCATATGAAGATGATGATGATGGTTATATCATTTCCAGGAGATGGCAGACACTATTACCGCAAAATTTTGGGGTCGATTCAGCATGGAAAGCTAGGCTTCTTTTGGGCTGTTTCATGTATACAATCATATTTAGCATGCTCTCTTTTTTAATTCAACCCTTGCAATGTTTTAACCATGATCTGCCCGAAATGCTAATCCATAAGCACAATGCTGGGGGTGTTGCTGTGTCTGTGTGTTTTAACTTTAGATGAGAAGTTTATCAACAGTTTTCATTGTCAATCGAATGCACACCATGGAATGACAGTAAAAGGAGCTGATGAGTTGATGCAGTGGAAATGTGTCGTGTTCGATTGATGACATATCATAGAGAAATTCTCTTGGAAGGGATATCCAGGGCATCTCCTATCAAAAACTATCGTTCCCAGTAAAAAGTAATGCATGCATTTGTCTGTTTATCGGCTTAAACACCTGTATTCTAACGCGGAAAGAAATAGAAAACGAAAAAAGCTTGACCGATATCAAAACTAGTCATCAAGAGCAATGCTCCAAGTCAAGTCAAGTGCATTCCCGGGAATCTCTCTAAATGGGTGTCCACATGAGCGATAGAAATATGCTTTAGAAGTCATAAATCTCCCCCTCATTGCACGGCAATCGAGTACTTGTCAGGGAACGAGATCCTTGAGCATGGCCCCAAAAAAGATTGTCTTTGTCATGATACAGTAAACTATGACCACCCTTCTTCTTGAGGTGCCGTATGGTGCTTTGGTTTAATTATCTCAACTGGTGCTCCATGGCATTATCAATGTAAGTTGAAGGAAGCGCCAAAAGGAGGTCCATCCCATGGTCCACAGCATTATTGCTGTTACTATTGCAAGTCAAGGGATCAGTATTTAGGCCCCATAAAATCAACCCCATGTAGATTCGATGCGCTAACCTAATAGCAAACGCTTAATGGAGAAAATTTTCCGGAGCAGATCAAAATGGTCGGGGCTAACAAGGCTCCTGAGGAGAGTCACTCCTCCTGGTGCTACCACCAACGTTTGGCGTAGGTGGTCTTGTTCTATTAAAGACAGCCGTACTCCACTGCGCCATTGGATTCAAGATCTAAAGGTGAAGACGAAGGAGGAGGACAAGAAGAGGGAGAAGAAGAAGGAGAAAAAGAAGAAGAGGGAGAAGAAGAAGAAGCAGATGAAGAATTCTTTTCCAGAGCAGGAAGGTGGTTACATGATGGCCATCATTTACATAATCAGCATGACTAATTCGACTATAGCAAGTGGCGGTTCCCTCATTACACTGTTCCAATAAAGCCTGTTGTTCACTCATCCAAAGAAGCAATGTCCTATCATGACAGGAGAATGAAATTCCGTCTCAAATCTCGACACTTGTACATCCCAGATTCTAATTTCCATTTAAATTGTCTTCGAGAGTCTCTGGATGGGATGGCGTTGTGGTGCATGCAGCTGCTTTCTTCCCACATTTATTTTTATATGCATGATTTTATTTCAGTATGCATGAGGACACCCTACTTGAGACTTCCTACAATTTCCCGTAGAGGAAGGACTACGTCTTGCTCTCAAGCCATCCCCTTTTCTTTCAATAGAAAGTCAAAGACTTCTCCTATCTCTACAACAATGAACTATGACTAGGCTACACTCAGTGTCACTTTTGTGATCTAATCCAAGATAGTTGGAATCCATCCCAATTGAGTTCGAGTACAACTATGGCATATATCCACAACAAACCAAAGATCAACAAAAACCATGCATAAATCATTTGGAGCTTCGACATAATAGTATCGATAGACGTGAAAAGTAGTGGATATAGTAAAAAAGTTACTAAATGATAACTTTCTCTGACGTTTAACTTTGCAGATTATGAAAATGATGGGCTATGATTGGTGATGATCACCGGCAACTTCTTGAGCATGTGGTTGCTTGCTCTTAATTTTGATGGCATGACACTTTCAAGATCTTCCTAGTCAGTTCCCCATTTTCTTCTTTTTGTATAGAAGCTAACCAGCCTGTGAACTGGGTTGTGAAGGCCTACTGAAATGAATCTCTGAACCCAAACTGGATTTCCAATCTCCCCCCCTCCCGGGGGGATCCTCTTTGTAGTCTTTGTAATGTTGTAATTTTGAACCCTCCTGTGGTCTACTTTCAAGTTATCAATGAAATCAAGGCATTTTTGCGACTATTAAAAAAAAAAAAGACTTGGAGGATGTCAGTACAAGGAGTGGGGGCTTTAGCATGTAGGAGCTTTGTCACCGGTTGCATTTGTGTTCTATTTTTGCAATTCTTGCAATGGGCGGCTATGTCTTCTCTGGCACATCTCCCCCAAAGAAATCTACCCAAAATGATGTTGTACTGCCCCCAAATAATTTAGTATCTTGTTGAAAACTCTTAGCTTTTCAATTGGGAATGAAGACTTTTTAAAAAAATGGAAATAAGAAAAAAAGGGTATTTGGTTGCTCTATCCACCAGATCAAATAGAAGGATTATTTTCCGATAAACGTCTATAAGTTTCAACTTCATATAAGTCTGTCCTAAGAAGAAGTGGTACGCGAATATACAATGATGAGATTCGCCAGCCATCTAAGGCCAAGTAAACGAAGTTCGAACTTCGTCGGGTCTGCATTTCGGGTTACACCGTTTGTCTGGCTTGAACAAGACATCAATACTTAGCTCCCAAGGAAGAGACCTCAAGTCAAGCGTGCATTTCTAACAAAACGAGAAGCGTGACGTCAATGTCATTCGTCACATTGACAGCTCATTGTGATCACGTAAAGTAGCCGAATAATAACAACAATCTGGTCAGGTTCGAACGTAACGCGTCATGGGTATACCAAAGGGCAAGACTCTTTGACAATTTATTTTTAATAAATTAACGAATGGGCCTGAACTTGAAGCATTCGTGGTTTGTCGAGAACCTCACTGAGACTTTCAAGGCAGTTGCCACTACAGTCGGTGATCACTTCCTAATTGTAACGTCTAAACGCTGTTACTGTTGCTGACACGCAACCAACTAAAACAAGCGCGTGTCTTGATGGGCAATTCTCGTTTCATTTGAAGTGATCTCCAAGCCTTATAAATACCCATAAGACACCTGCTCTCCCCAACGATTCATTCTCTTCTTCCGCTGCATAAACTTTTGATTGATTTCAAGGGCCTATATTAAATTGCAAAAGCTTTACTTGAAGGAGGAAGGAAAATACAATGGGCACATCATCATCGTCATCATCCAAGTGGTGGATTCTACGAAGGAACTTGAAGAATGCGGTGAAGAAGATACAGGACATGCTAATTCGCAGATGGCGAAGAATAACCAATTCAGTTGTTAGTGGTGCTCCTAGAAGGCATTGGCCGCGTAGTCATACTTCACTGAGCAGGCAACACGGCATTGAAGAGGCAGATTGGAATGAGAGTATTTCCAAAGCAGATGGAGCACTAGAACGAGCAAAGATGGCATCTTTCCATAATGATGGTATCTGGAACAACAATCCATATGAATATGATTGCGAAGAGGATGATATTGATGGGAGGGCAGAGAATTTCATTGCAAATTTCCGGCGTCGACTTCAGATGGAAAGGCAGGTTTCTTTGGAGCTGCGCTACTCATGACAGAATAGTTTCCATTAAGTTGAAGAGACAGGATTAGTTTTGCTCCTCTTTAATTTTATGGTTTCTGCATATTTGAGTCAGAATGTTTTTGATACTCAATATCAGCATTGACAATAATTTACATTGTTTTTCCTTCTTTTGAGTTCTGAGTTTGAAGCATCCTGATAGAGAGCCCATGGTCAAAGCTACTATAAGTTGTGTTGATGAATGTAGTCAATGAAGATAGGGTGGCGTATTCGTGTCAAAGAAGGCATTGATAGCAATACATTAAAGGCATATCTCCTACACTGATACAGCCTCGGATACGCTTTCATTTTCTTCAGGAATTAATAAAATAGTCATCCAATGCGAGGGACATGGCGCTGTGCTTACCAACAATGTCAAATTGTTAATAAGGTCGAATCGAATCCATCGAAGTCTGCATACAAAGCCCAGACTTGACATTATTTGCCCAAGTGCCAATGATCTATTTAAATGAAGAGACTCCAAAGATTCATCTACACGTGAAAATTGACAAATATATAATTTTTCCCTTTTTTGCCAACTCCACCACCATTTCCGAAACTTATATCTTTAAAAAAAAAAATCAGATCAAGGAAGCAAGATAACTACAGATACATCAAAGAAAAAAATATAAAGACCTAATATTGCTGATAATTTGGCCTATGTATGTATAATAATGATTAAGTTGTTCTCAGCTGCCACTCGTTCTTTTGCATAAATTTCGGTTCATTCTAAGGCCCATGAAAAAGCTAAGCAAAGAAAAGAAGACAAAAAAATCAATAGTGAGGGCAGAAGAGGGCACTTGAAGAATGAAGTGAATATGGCAAAAACCATAATAGCTGACGGATGTTTGCAATCATAGGAATTTCCAAATTCATGTCTTACTGATTTTGAAAAAAAGAGAGTACTGCACTTCTCTGGGCTTGCAAACTGAAGACCGCAGACTGGAATATGAGTCGTTCAGAATCAGATGGAGCACTTGAATGTACCGACTTACAAAGATCTTAGCTTTCTATTATACCGATTGCCCCGCAATTAATATGAAAATGATGATGATGATGATATCCATTGGGGGGCGCAGAGAATCTTATCGCAAAAGTTTCGGGGTTGACTTGGCATGGAAATATAGGCCTCTTTGGGGCTATTTTACGTGCCCTCCAAGGAATCATATTTAGCAAGATCTGTTTTACGATAGAACCTTGCATTGTTTTAACGACGACTGGCCCGAAATGCTAATCCATAAGCACACACAATGGGGTGTTCTTTTGTCTGCGTTGTTGACTTTAGATGAGAAGTTAAAAGAAAGGTCGTCATAGTCAATCAAAGGCGATGATACCATGGAATGATAGCAAAAGGAGCTGACTAGTTGGGATAGTGGAGATGCTATTTCATAGTGAATGTATCATAAAGAAATTCTCTTCAAGGGATATTTGGCAGATCTCCTATAAAAAAACTATCGTTCATATTAACGGATTCATGCATCTGTTCCGTAGCTTAACACCTACATTCTAATGAAAACAGAAGAAAAAAACTTAACCCAAATTGAAACTATAATCGTCAAGAGCAATGCTCTAGGTCAACTCAAGTGGATCCTCAGAAATTTCTCTAAATTAAAGTATGCTTTGAAAGTCATAATGATATTCCCCAATTACCCCAAATTGAGTAATTTTCAAGAAATAAGAACCTTGAGAGTACCCCCAAAAAGAATGTCCTTGCCATGATTTGGAATCATGACCATGCTTTGTGAGATGGAGGGTGTTGCTTTGGTTAAACCATCTCAATTAACTGGACGACAGTTGACCTATCGTCGGCAATGGCACTTGCCAACAAGTAGCATAAATTGAAATATAGCACGGAAACGAAAAGATGATTCATCCCATTATCCTCGGGGTGATTAATGTACCGCGACAGGGCTGAAATTCCTAGGCTTGTTCTTTGACCAGTTCCAAAGAAGCTGGAAATGAAGCATAAAAAGGAGCGGCTGCTGTCACCATCTCCTAACACCGACCTGCTGGTCTTCGTCGGGAAATTTCATGGCAAGTCGAGAGATGAGTCGATTTCTGGGACCTATAAAATTAACTCTATGCTATGTAGATTTGGTGCTCTCTAACCTAACTGCAAACATTTAGGTCGATGAAGAAACATTTTATGAGCAAATTAAAATGGTCGGGGCTAACAAGGCGCTTGAGGAGGGTCGCTCTTATTGGTTCTAGCAATAACGTAAGTCGGTGGTTTTGCTATAATAAGAGTGGTCGTATTCCACTGCTCCGCTGGATTCAGGACCTGAAAGCGAAGAAGAAGCAAAAGAAGCTGCGGCCGAAGTCGAAGAATTCATCTCGAAAGCTCCAAGGTGATAACACTATGACCAAGCATCAGATATTCCGCACAATTGAAGTGGGCATAGCCTGCTGGGATTTCCTTAATACATTGTCGCAATAGAACCCATTGCTCCTTTTAAATTTTTCATGCAAATAATTACCTTGTTTATTTCAGGCAAATAATAACTTTATTTATCTCCCCCTCATCCAACGAACTATGATATTCTTCAATTAACTCACTCAATATATTATCCACTTTAACCTATTCTATATTAAGCCCCACGATTTTATCCTTTAATGTACAAGCAAATACATTCTTAGAAGAGGTCACCAGTCCTAATAATGCTTTAGCATAAATAAACACTTAATTTTGAAATTTCAAAATAAAATTTGTCATTACATAAAATAAAATAAAATAAAAAACCCATCATCATAATAACCATTCTATTTTAATTCAAGAACCAATTTTCAATTCCAAACTTATTTTTGAAACATAAATCCGTTTAGTAAAACAATTATATTTTTCTATCTTTGAAATAGATTTCTATTCTAAAATTAAGTTTGGAATAAAAATCAGAAGTAAATTTTTTTACTTTTATATTTCTAGAATAGAAATCAAATATCATTTTTTTCTTTTCTATTTCCTCTTCCCAACTCTTAATCATCTTAATCATCCACCCCCTCCAATCACTATCGCCTGCCATCATCACCACCCATCACGAGTGGGAGAAGGAAATTTTGTATCATTATTAGATGAATTTCTATTCTAGAATTAAAATTTTTGTCTTGTTATTAAATATATATTTTTACTCAAAAACTCATTTAAAAATAAAAATAGAAAAATTTATTTCTATTCCAAAAATCAATTGCTCACTAATAATTTTATCATCTGTTCCGTTAAAAGCCTATAAAGAGCCGCCTTTTGTCCGAACCCTCTAATCCCAATGGCCACTCACCCCACCCCTCTCATTGAATCGTTACAGTTAAAACTTTCACATCAAAGGCAAGTGTCCTTACAATTTCCATTTATGTTTTCTTCGAGAGTATCTGAATGCAATGGTGTTGGGGTGCATTCAGCTGCCTCTTCCCGCTATTTTCTTGATATGCATGATTCGATTTCGTAGAAACTGAAGAAAAGAATGTTCAATGACCCCGAACCAAAAGATAAAAGAAAAATAAAGAAAAGAATCAACAGCTCGAGTTGCAACTTGCAAGTGAAGAGTGGACCTTTATAAAGTCAAATAAGATAGTTTGGTTCCTCAATAGCTCTCAAAAAGAACCCACCTATTTGGGCCTCAGACTAGTACTCACATACGAGCATCATTCTTGGTCTTCATGGAGCGCGTTTATCTCCAGACACTCTCCTCGACGGAAGTTTGACCGGTGCTGCATCGTAATTTAAGAAGAGCATCCTGAACCAACAGTTCGCTCTTGCATGAGCATCTCTAATGCACTGTCACTTCCATCGGTTGTGTCATTGCAAGACCCAAGATCCGTTTACGACAGCATGCAAATTGCACCCCTCCAAAAACATCGTGTACAGAGGGTTAAAAAAGTAATATACAAGGACAAATCCATTGACAAATTGGCACGCAGGAGATTAGAAGACTCGTCCAGTTTGACTTCCAACTTCAGTAATATTGCCGTGATTTAATCCATGAAGCACAGTGCACCTCATAAATATGACTTGACATAATGCGGTGGTGGCAGCACATGATTTAGGCTAACTTTGTGACGACATCATCACTTGCATACTGATAAAATGATGTAGTTAAGCCAAGTTAATACCCAGTGCAGTATGTCTCAAGATGCAGATGCTTATAAATGGTTATAGCAACAAACCTTCTGACACACATCTCTAAAGAAATATTGGACCAGATATCACTGAGCTTGAGAATGCGAGCATTACCTTTAGAAACTGTTTCATCTTTCAGGATTCTGTAGCATTTGCAATAGAGAGAAAGTTCAAATGCCTAACCTCAAGACAAAGTGGGGTATCGGCAGTCAGCAATTAGTTTCTCCTCAGAATCCTGCTGACTTTACTTCTGCATTTCAGTCTGCTCCATCAAACAAATTTAAAAAAGATCAAAGGGAAAAACACAGGCTCACTTTAAAGAGAATGGGGTTGTTTGTAAGAGAAGCTGGATAGCCTCAGACAATCTACCAAAAAGTCACTGAATACTTCAAATAAGCAAATGCAGACCTCATCAAGACACAACAAAACCCATCTACAGTGAATATATATTTCTCAGAACCTAAAGTAGGGGGAAAAAAATTACCAGTCTTATCCAATTATAATCCACAGTACAGATGCAGCAACTACAATCAGACAGATATCAGGAATACAATCTGTTTCTTTTTATCTTTCTGGTGCCCATAAGTACTCAAATCAGATGCACCAATGAATGGAGATAAGCCGTTGCTCCTTCAGTCCTCCCTTACGCAACACGCTTCAGATGCAGCACCACACTGAATTGGTTTAAAAATTTCACAATTCTAGAAATAGTTCATATAGCAGATGCCATAAGCAGCATCCTGAGGCTTTCTCAAACACTTTGTTCTGACAAAAGTAAGGCTTGCTAATTTTATTTTTTTGGGGGGTCTAAAAGACTTGCTAAATATGACTATTACTCTTTATAATTAAATAGAAACAAGTGAGAGATCAACTCTACCTCATGCTTCAAGGGCTCTGGGACTTTTTGCTCCAAGTGAATGAAAGATTGAACAATTGATGCCAACCGCAAAGCTGATACCAATTGGTTAATCAAGATATCTTCCTATTCCTTTCACAGAAGAACTATTAAAAGAAAAGGCAGTGAACAGATGCATCATTCTAAAAGCAACAGAAGGAATCAAGACTCACAGATGATACCGTTAAGTGCCAGGTAAAAATATAGAATCAGTGCAATGCTTCCACCATATATAATCCATGTACAAGCATTGAATATCTAATGAATAATAACTCTTAACAGTCCATTTGCATGAAAGAGGCTTACTTCACCTTCTCTCCCTCATCCTCATTTGATAAACCCAGGATCTAATTCTAGGTCACTAGATGTTTCACTACCTAATTTAGCTGGCACTTTGGACAAACAGTTCGTTGACTCCATCACAACTTATGCTTGAACCTTTGCAGACAAAACCTTCAAAATGAAAAATGTCAGCTTTAAGGGATGAGCCTCTCTTATCTGTACATGCACTTCTTTTCTTGCTCCATGTGAAATTTGGAATGTCATATATGAAGCCACACAATTGTAGCTGTCTCCCACACAATTGCCTATGTGTCACATGAATGACCCAAGCATTGTGGGTTCCTGATGCCGGCAAACCTATCATGCTAGCTACCATCTTCTCAAGCCACTGTCCTAACAGACCCAGATGCACTCAAAATTTGCACGCTCTGCCATACCACAAGCATTTACAACTTAAATACTACTTTGTCTCAAAACATGCATACATCCACATGGGCCCCCGCCATCTCAAAAGAGTGTATCAGCCTGCAGAAATGTCCAAGCTAATGACAGAGGCATATAATTGACACCCAAGCTGGACCCCCAGTGCAATTGAGAAAGATATCAACATAATAAGACTACATGTGGTCCTCTATAATATTAGATTGTACGACAAAAAAAAAAAAAATCCAGGACATGTTGTATTTGCCATTGTTGTACACCTTCTTCAGCATGTTTTCCAGATAAAGCTCAACAGGCACTAATCTTTCAAAACACAAAGGATTTCTTCTAATACCAATAATGATATAAGCAAAATATCCCAGGATCTGCATCATAATTCATACGAATGTCATTAATCTACAGATCTAGAGATGTCCAAAAGGCATCTATCTTTTCCAACATACTTATCCAAATTCTGCAATTTATTACATACCAATCATCAGAGCAATGACAATGAACACAGAGTCAACTAAAGTCAGTAAAACTTACCAACCAATTTCTCATACAACTAATACTGCAGCCAGGTAATCGGAATGCACAACATTGTCGTGCAGCAGGGTTATCGGGAATCCCATTTGCCTAGATGTCGGGATCAACTGTGAACTCAAGTTGGGAAAGGCACATTCTCATTTTCAGCAGAAGTTTAATGAATGAAATCAATAATTGCAGCATCATGCTAACAATGTCTGTAAATTTAGGCAACAAAGTATGTGTTTGTCGTCTCTGCAAATACAGAACTGTGAGTACCATGTATTCTTATTGATGATAGCCCAAGGATAAGGCAAATGATCTAAGCATAAACCTTCAAAATTTCATTTACCTGCGATACCCAAATCCAGAAATTATGGAGAAATAAATGGAAATCAATGTGTTATTAATATTGGATTTCAAACAATCATGAGGTTCTAAAGTTACATACAATGGAGTACCGCAGCTCTTACATAAGTGATTATACCTTAAATCAAGTTACATCCAGTTATCCCGCAAAACATCCTTGAAATCATCCTCATCAGCCATAAATAATAGGAAAAGTTTGCGTTGCATGTCAATGGAAGATGATTACAAAGACTTTGAACTTGCATATCTGTAATAGATCAACCGATAATGGGTTACCATTGCAAGTTCCCAATGTGTGGTTGCTAGTACTCCAAATTGTGCCCCACGCAGTGCAAGCTGAAGAATGCACACCATGCTGAGACCATGTATTTCAACTGGTTTTCTGCATTATCCACCGGATATCAAGACGAGATGGCAATCAAATGCCGATTGCCAACGTCATCTTTCTGGAACTTTTGAACCAGAATGGACACACGTTTGGCACGATCAAGGCATATCAATCACGTTTATTTCTCAAATGAACTCAAAGAAATCTTTTCAAGCAGCAATGGCCAGTCATCTCCAAGTTGCTGTGGATTCAGCTCCATTGCAAGCTTAAAATCAACCATAGATACGGGAATTGGGAATTTCTTCTCAGGCATCCCTCCAATGACATTATTCCGCATATGCAAGTGATTACTAGCAGGCCACGTGCCATTCGGGACCTTGTCTGGAATCTGATGCTTCTGGACGAGATGATTATGTGGCTCAGGTGTGGACCTTGCTCCAACCATTTGGATACAAGACTTAATCAGCCGCTTCAAGTAGATATCCAACATCTTGTTTAATATATTAGCACACTCAACTGACACTCCTCCAATTCCCTGTGCAGCTGCTATATGCTCTATACGTCTCCTCAGGGATTCCGTGTCAGACAATTCCCCAATGTCATGATAACTAACAAAATCATCAGAGTTCCCCACCGACATAGCTTTGCGGCCACTGCCTACACTAGCAGAACAAAATGGAACTCCAAGTGGTGCACGCAAAGGGATTCTAGAGAAACTAAAGAGGGTTGCCTGGTCCACCTCTTCCCCATCTTCCACTATGGCAATTGCAGCCTCATTTTTACTGTGCGCTCTAGATTTATCTGCAGGTTCCTGAATAAGACCTCTATCCTTCTCAAGCAGCCCAGGAACAGACTGATAATTCTGCAATGATCTTCGGTAATCACATGGAGTCAAAAGCCCATTCTCAGTCATAATCTTGCTACCACTATCTTCTGTGGCAGTCGAATGGTACAAGCTTTCCACCTTCCCATTTGGCCCCAGTGGACTCGACCTATCCTTGACCTTCCTCTCACGAATTCCAGACCTGCTCTTTCGGAGAGAGACTTGAGGAACTCCATTTGACCAAATAGAGGAACTCTGGTTTTGATTTTGAATAAGTGACCCGTTTTGGTCAGGCCCATCTTCTACACTAGGCGAAAGTTTGGCAGTTCGTGAGACAGATTTTGCAGGATCTGCTTCATAAATCACCGGCGGCGTCTTGGCTTGGCATGCATTCTTCAATATCGATCTTATGAACTGATTGTGCAATGGGAGATTCTCCCTTCCGAGCACCCGACAGCATAGCTTGTCAAAATCACCCTTACTGAGCTTTTGGCTCAAGAACTGGTTCAGATAATAAAAGTACCGTTTTGATCTGTCCACTCCAATCCTCTTCACAATTTGAGCTTTCAAGTCACCCAGATCAATTCTAAAGCTCTGCTGAGGTTGCATTTCTTATAAAATAGGATCATGCACCAAGCACGGACCCACGAATGCCCAAATCAACAACTCCAACCACAAAACTGCCGTTAATTCCAACTACAAATGACTGGCAATACCTGATTTAAAACCATCAAATGCAGATAGATTCTCAAGCTCAACACATACCAGCAGACTAGTAAACCATCTTTACATGCAGCAGAACCCCATCAGAACACCCAGCCACTGCTGCTATATCTGTTTCCAAACGAAATATTCAGACAGCCACATGTCCAGAGCGCCAAGGCAAATACGAACTCCTCGGAAATCCCAAAAGAAAACCCTAGGACGAGAATGCCTGCGAAGAACCAAAATGGAGCTCCCCAATTGATCAAGGACGGATACGAATACCAAAAACCCTAAAGTTTCGAACCACCAAGCTCGGTGCTTCCACGAACTGCACGAACCATAAATCAAATCAGCCCACCGGATAAAACGACCATTCGCACACGTAATCGAAGAGCTCCACACTGGCGAAGCCAAAATTACAAAAAGTCAAAACCGCAGCGGACAAGCGGAACGGAGGGAGAGCAGGAAACAGAGAATGCGGTGCAGCACAGAGAAAAAAAAATTCGAATTGACTGGCGGAGAACGGTAGCTGAGGGCGATTAGGGCTGCGCGGAAGGATTGAATTCTAACCTGGCGAATTGCGAGGGCGGGAGGGTTCGAATCTCGCAGCTCCAACGTCTCGTTTCGCCCTTCTATTGTTCAGCGGGGTCGTCTTCACGAGAGAGCTCGGTGGGGTTTCGGACGCGAGCGCATTAAGCTCGGGAGTTGCAGACCGAGTGCTCGACAAGAAGAAGCTCAAGCAGGATGGGCGGCAATGGCGGAATTTTTGCAGGCAGAAGAAGAAGAAGAAGCAGCAAGAAGAAGAAGAAGCAAAGAGCAAAGTCCTTCGCTGGCTCTGGTCTTTCTCTTTCTTCGCTCGATTCGCTCGTGCGTCAAAAAGGTCGGGAAGGCGAGCGGGAGGGTCGCGGTCCCGGCTCGCGCAACCGAGTCGTGACTCGGCTCGCGCTAACTCCGTGTGACTGTCCTGAATCGGATCGGATCGGATCGGATCCGTCCGTTCCCTGGACTGCCCGCCCCCGCCCGTTTCCTCTACCCGTTCCCATAACCCATCTCGTACCGGAGGAAAACCCTAAAAAATGTCTTACTTTCTATTGCATCAACTATTAAGCCTTACCATTTTTTTTTTGGACAGATACAAGACCAAGTAAATGTACACACACCGTAGGGTTTTTCCTTTTCCGGTGTAGATGACTTTATAGGTGGATGTGATAATACCAATCAAAATAAATAATCACATGCAAGAACATATCCACATTAAATGAACGGCTAATGTCGTTTAATTATCACACTTCTTATGAGCTATTTTCTTCATCAGTTATAACAGAATATATTGATAAAATAACGAAATTTTTTGTATTTTAAAGTTAAGAATTAGAAGAGTTAATGAGAGTTCGAATATTACGGCTCAAAATTAAGAAAACCCAATGAGATAAACTCAGACTATAATGATACAAAACATGATTTAAGAATTGCAACTTCCTCAAGAAGTACTTATGCAATATTTAAAGTTGTTAATGATTAAGTTGATCGTAGTGATTACAACGGTGCTCCATACATATAGTATTTTTTCGCAACAATATAAATACCAAAATTGGTATCACAGGTCTATATAACATGTTTGACAAACTTCTTATATTTACAACATCTTTACAACCGTAATTGTACATTAGAACAAGTCTAGCATGGTTATAGTTGCTCCCCAATATCTCTTTCAAGCATGTGACCACTTTGTCAATAAAAAAGAGTATGCTTCAATCCTTTTTCATTTCGCTTAGTATTTTTATGCAGCACAAATAAAATCCCAAAGAACACAAAATTCGAAGAGAAAAAAAAAGTCCAAACAATGCATGAAATAGAAAACCCGAACATAACCGAATCGGTCAAGTCCGGGTCATCATGCGGATTTTACGCGTCGGGTCGGGTATATCCGAGAACCCCATGTAGAATTGCTGAGGTCCGGTCCGGTCCGGTCCGGGACCACACGACACGAGATGATATCTTTCCGAACCCAATGCCACTTCAAAACTGCAAACTGCTCCTCCTCCTTCCCTTCCTCCTCGCTGATTTCCGATTGTTTCTCCGAGGCGAAGCGGCGGCTACTCTCTCTCGTTCCTTTGAGGTTAACGATCAATCTGAGAACTTTGGGAGCAATCGGAGACAACCATCTTCTCCCGGAATCCGCTGCTAATACATCGTCGTCGTCGTCGTCGTCATCTGGGTTCAATCCGTTCGTTCCCTGACAAGTCCTACTGCGGCAATGGCGGAAACGGTAGCTCTTTATTCTCTCTTCTCTTCTTCTTCATAATGACCCCTCCTTCCCCCCCAAAAAAAAAAAATCCCTTCTTTCTTCTCTGACTCTCCTCACTCGTCTTGCCCAAAACCCGGAATTCGCCACCCCCACCCCCAGAGCTTTCTGCCGGAGGAAGATTTCAGATTGGAGGCTACTCGATCCAGATGTAAGCATCCCTCTCTCCCTTTTTTCCCTAAATCTTGCTTCTGTCATTGCATGTGTTGGAGAATTTCATCGGGTCGATTTTTGTATGGCCAGTCTCGAACGTCCTCAAGAAGCATGCGGAATTATCCGAGCGTCTCTCCAGGTACCTCTCCCTCGTCGTTTGTTTGTCGATCGATCCTCGTACGGATTCCGTGGTTCTCTAGTGTTGCAGTTGTCGTGTAGTCTTTGGAATCTCGATTTCTGTATGCGCGGGCCATGGAAGTTTTACTACTCTTTGATCATGAGTAGGAATCTATTTGTGATTGCTCCCCATGCCGTGACCTGAATGTCCCTTTATTGTGTTCATAATAGAGCTATTTGCTAATCCTTTGGCAAGAAAAAATTCCAAGATTACTCTATTAGTGAACTTCAGGCACGGTTATGTGGGTATGTACTATGATTTCGTTCGTTCGTTCATTCATTCTGATGTCATCTGTCCACGGTGGAAGTGATTTCTCATGACAATCTATGAAATTAAATGCGTAAAATTAATTTGTTTCGAGAAAACAAGATTATCCTAATCAGGAATCCGAATGTTTTGTAACATTAGGTCTGCTGGTCAGCAATTATCGGTTGGTCCTTGAAGATGCCTTATCCATGTTGCCCTACAATTCTTTTTCCTTTTCTGTCGATGAATGTGTCGGGCCTTGTACTAGGGTTCCATATCCTTCAAATTTCAATATATTTAATTGGAAGTTCTTGATCCTTACTGCTGACATAATTTATAACTTGATTCGGATTTGATTCTCATGTAAGCCAATCATTAATTTACACTGTAGTCACAGCTCAAGTAACCATTGTACCTGATAAAATAAAATAAAAAAGTGATTTGGCATATAGTATATACAGGTATTGGAGGGAATACTCTCTTTTTATTTCTGCCGGTGTACAATTATATTTTATAGTTCTTACAGGCTACTTGCTGTCTGACCAAATGATACTCAGCTGTCTATGGTTATGCCCAAGAGTTATGACGGTGTTCTTTATAGATAATCTCAAGTGGTGCTCATGGTTGTAGTGCCATTAAATGCTTTTTAATTCAGTTTAGTTTTCGCCTTGGTGTATATGGATCTTATATCGGATGGTTGAGACAGCTTTGACTCTAATAGACTTAGGCACTGAGGCTAGACTAATGTGAAGTTGCAGGGACTCTGACAAATCTGTTTTTGAGCGTCTACAGAAAGAATTTGACATTGCACGTGCTTCCCAAAGTCAAGGTATCTCTTGACATCGATAGTGTATTTTCCTATCAATCATTAACCTTTATCTCCTTTAAACTGCATTTGCCTTTTGGATCCTAATTTTTGGGTCACTTCTGGTAGTAAATCATTTAATTTCAATTGCCTTCTGAAATCTTTAATGTGTAACAGTTAAATATTCAGTCTTAGGTGGAAAAAAAAAATCGAGTGCTGGGTTGGCCTGTCTTAATATGGCTATTGCGGTGGACCTGGGCTATAAAAGCTGGCCTGATCATTGGCCACATTTTTGTGTTGACAGATGCTTCTAGGGCTAGGCTGAGGCTTGTCCCTTGCCCGCCCCTGTCTTGGTGATTATTAAGGTCCAGCTAAGGCCAACTATTCTTGTTCCAGAAAAATTGATTTCAAATTGCCAAAGAAGCTTCTTTTAGGATTATGCTTCTGAGTTTGAATTAGGTTTCTTATTTCCTTTGGGAGTTTGTTTTTGTTTTGGTTTATTTTCTCCCATGTGGGGGGTGGGGGGAGGGGAAGACTCAGTTGAGCTGATGATATCACTTACAACTGCAGAGATCAACTCTTCAAGCATTATGTATTTCAGGTTTTTTACATTAGCCAAGGGTCTTTTCTTGTTGTCATGTCCATTAATTGAACTTCTTGTTAACCATGTCAACTATATTCCATGCAGTGAACAGTTGCATCTCTTTTGAGGTTGTTAGATTGTGCTGTCCATTAGTTATGTCACCTGTACAAACTATGTGATAGATTTACTAGGCTAGTCAGCTATGATGTAGATGACATACCATAGTATATACTGTTTAGACTCTCATTAGAAGTACACCATCTTGCGTGTTTCTATTAGCAATCTGCTTAATTTGCTGCTTTAATAAAGTAAACAAATAAAATATTTTTCAGAAATTCACTTGGATGGTGAAGAATGGAATGATGGCCTCTTAGCAACCATAAGAGAGCGGGTACTTTTCTGCTGATTACTTCCAATTGGCTGCTAAGTTCTCTCCTCCTTACTAATGTTTGGAATTCATGAATAAGATTCTCTTTGTATTGTAGCAGTTCTTGCTAGTACTAGTTATTGCTCAATTGAAATTTAATTGAGAACCTCTCACCTTTCGTATAAGGTTCACATGGAGGCAGACAGGAAGGCTATGGCAGGGGACACAACTATCTCTTCAGGCACTTATATTCAGGAAAAAATTACTTATAAAGTTGGAAACAAGGTAATCTTTTGATATTCTTATGCTTTGTTGTCTGGATCCTTGAACTTCCGTTGATGATCAAATAACCACAGTTTTGAGATGCTCTATCTGTGGCTTGTGAACAGGTGATTTGTTGTTTGGAAGGCGCAAGAATTGGGATACAGTATGAAACTTTTTTTGCTGGTAATTTGTTGTTAATAAGCTGAAGCATAAATTGTCTATCTGGTTTATGTGCCGTATTTTTCCATAGAGGGCTTTGCTTGTTCCCATGGAATCTGATTCTTCTATAAGCAAAAATGTGTATTGTGTACTTGATTGTACAAGTTGGACATGCAACTTACAGTAACATGTCTGTTAGTGGATAAAGTATCAGGTTCCAATTTAGTGAGTCAGAAGTACCAAGTACAGTGGGGGATTGGAGTGAGACTAAAAGAGAGATGGGAAGGAAGGGACCAAACAAAACACAGTTAGAAACATGATCCTGAGCCATGAGAGATGTTTCTTCCAGTGATCCTACCTTTTCTTTTTTTTAGTTACCACACATCTGTTACCACACACATAGTTGCCAAGTTGATCTTTTTGTGCAGTTGAAGCTACAATTCCAGATTGATCAAAGTGCAACAATTATTTACAAGCAATGATTATCTACATTATGATGATTTAAAAGAGAATTTCGAAAATTGTCTGGACCTATTTTCTTTTCCTTATATGAGAATTTAAAATTACAGTTTTATCTGATAAAATTGATGTCTGATGACATGGATCTGCATGACCTTGAATGAAATTATGTCGTCAGCCAATGTTTTTATTATAATTGGGTTGGCTGATGATTTTTTTTTTTTTGTCAAAGGCCTTATCTACTACCATGTAAATTATCGATATTTTAACAGTTTTTAATGGCAAATTTTTTCTGTGAATCTAGGGTTTTCCGTTTCCCTATTGGCATGACTGTTGTGTAAAATATTGCATTTCCTTAAAAAAGTTGTCTTGAGCTTATATAGGGATAGACACATGCTGGCCCAAGTGGAAGGTGTAAAGACAACAGTTTACCCTATATTTTCTTGATCCGTGTAATTTACAAATAGTTTTGGGGAAAATTCATGTATCAGTTTTCTCTCTCTCTCTCTCTCTCTCTCTCTCTCTCTGTTTTTAATCTATCAAGGGTAATAGCACATCTGTTTTTGAACCTTTGCAGGAGAGCCATGTGAATTATACCACATTGTTCTTGAGAGTAAATCATTTTTGCAAAAGATGACTGTCCTGGAACATACAATTCCATTCTTTATACCAATACGTGATGCAGAAAATGAGCTCCTTTCTTCAAATGCAATGGTGAGGTCACCTGCCTTAATGCTTTGGGAACTGGGCTTTCCGTGTTAGATCTTTTCTCATCAACATGATTTATATACAGAAATTTATAGACCGTGTTGGAGAACTTCTGCAGGCTTATGTTGATAGACGTGAACAGGTATGTCATTATTTGGAAAGGCTACTTGATGTTTACTACATCTCTGGTCTTTTCTGATGTTTTGGTTGCTTCAAGTTATAAACATGTAACTGCAAACCTCAAATTGGATTCTCTTTTTCTTATCTACATTGCTTGTCTATGCAGGTCCGCCTTATTAAAGAGTTGTATGGAAACCAAATTGGAGAGCTGTATCACAGTCTTCCATTCAACATGGTCGAATTTGCTCTTGATGATTTTGAGTGGTTGGTGAATTTTCTTTAATCTATTCATGTGTATCGGGATTTTTCATGGATAGTTTTCCATTCTGACAATATATTTATATTGCGATCTCACGCTCTGCTGTACCTTTTCTATGTTGATTTTGATGTTGATTTACTGGTTAAGTCAGTCCTGCAGCTTGTCTTCTTTTGTCAAATAAATCTGTTTTGTCTGCATGTATCTATTAGAAGATTTTTGTCCCAGTTAAAGTAATCTTGCTGTTCTTCCTTATTGAAGCATTTAAATATTATGCCACAGTTCCTTCTGTTAACTTGATTTTCTAGATGAATCAGGCTGGTGTTCTCACTAATTCTACATAATGTCAGTGTAGGAGGTTCTGTGTTTGAATATCCAACTCTTAGGAGGTCCCTGAATAGATGACATTGTGATGGTATCTTTTGCAGCAAGGTAACTGTTACTCTGAGGTATGAAGACCTCATTTGCGTACTCCCAACTCGTGTAAGAGTCCTGGCGTGGCCAAGGAAGAACTGTACCAGTCCAGTCTCCTTGAACCGAAGGGGAAATGGAGTTTCAGGAAGTCACCCTAGTCCAGCTCGTCTTTCTTATGCTGAGGAGGCCTTGCGAAGTATGAGCTTGCCCGAAGGTATTTTTCCTTGCCTATATACTTTGTGAAGCTCTTGCCCACTCTTTAGGTAAGGATGTCAAAGTCTCACTTATAAAAAGAAAGGATTTCAAATTCTCTCAAGGCTTTTGGCAGGTATTTTTCCTTGCCTATAAATTAGAAGTTTCAAGCTCATGTTTATGGAAAAGAGGACTAGACAACAAAGCCATCCATGACTCCAATGTCGTATGTTGATTCACATAATGGAACTTAATTTAAGCCAACTGACTAATTGGAGGAATCTTGTCTATGTGCTGCTCTCTTGTGATTTATTTTAGGGCCTCTAACTTTGTTTTCTGTTTGTCTTCTCTCTTCTGTTCAGCATTTGCAGAAATTGTATTAAATTTGCCACAAGCTCTCCAGCAATTATATCAGCAAAGATGCACGTCTTAGTAATTTGGACTCAACAAAGGTCCAAACTGTACAATGTAACAGCAATATCTGAGGTATTCACGTCCAACTTCTGCTTGTTTCTCTTTTTTTTTCTCCCCTTATTCTGCATTATACTTCATAACTATCAGAAAAGGAAAATTTTGTTGTCACTAAGCTTGGTTTAAAATGTGCTTCTCATCGTTTTGCTGAAAATATCACTTTTCATTTGCTTCCAACTTTGCTAAATTCATTTTGGAAGTTCTGGGAATTAGTTGTGATTGCATTTTTGGATTAGTATTAATGTTATCTCTTGGTTACTTTTGCATCCTGATCATAGTGAAAAGCGAAATAATTATTGGAACATCCTCATGATATTCACCTGTTTCATTTCCAACTGATCAATATATCGAGCAGTCCAAATTGCTTAGTGAGGCCAAGTTCTGCTGTTTCTATTTTCAATGCAAAAGACATTGTGGTTCTTGTTTCACCAACACTGCTATGCCACCCAATTGGTCCTTTTCTTCTTTTCAATTTTACGTTGTCAGGTCCATTAATTATTGATAGTAGTTTTAACATTCTTTAAATTTTTTTAAGGCTTATCTTTTTTGGTCTGCAAAGTATGCATAGAATTTTTTCTTGTCTGCCTTGTTTGTCTGTTTTGAATGAACACTTATGAGCTCCTTTGCCTTCCGTCCCTTGTGGAATTCATATTGGATTTATGTTATTATTTCACTATGCAACTGTTCTTTACTGCCAAATCAACATAGTGGAATGAGGTGATGACAAGTGAAACTAAGGTCTTACGGGAGCAACTGATTGCATTGTAGGTTGTTTGACCTGACAGGAGCTTGAAAGATGAGAAGTCAAGGGAGTTGGAACTTTTATGACTTCATGCAGTGTAATTAGCAGAACGCTCAAAGTGCCAAACTATATCATTTATATGAATCATTTGTACTGCTTATACTTTGTCCTACTAGTATAGGAATTTGATAAGTCTGGACTCAATATCGTTTTTCATGTTTTTCTCAGAGGATGCTGAATTGAGATCTATTAAGAATGCAAGACGATGAAAGAGTAAGCTGTGGATTTATTGTCATTTGAAGTTCTCATTTGATCCTAGTTCTCGACTGTTATTACAAAGCTCAAGGGTGAAATCAAAGGTAAGACTTGAAGCCTATCAACATTTCGGTGGCAGTTGGTTGTAGTGCTCTGACTTGTTTCCTAAAAATCCCATAGATTTTGTATCAACAGTCTTAGTAGTTTACAGAGCCCCCAAAGCTGGGCTTCAACATATGTTTTCTGCCTAGATTGGAGTTTACCCTCTTGTCATCCTCTTTGGTTTGAAGTAGAGGCATTTAATGGTGTCGATGTCCGCCAAAAAAGGTGGCCGACCCCTTTAGCCCATTTTTTCTTGTGTGACGAGGGATACTTTTATTTTTGAGGTCAAAATGACGTATACTGAACTGGTTTATAGTTGAAATTGCAATTTCTATGGATGTTACTTTCTCTTTGAAGAACTTTCTCCCCCCATAGCATCCTCAATTTTCAATGTGGACGATTAAATACTGACATCACAGGCAAGATAACATAAAGAAATATGGACTAATTAATTTGTTGAAGAATGATTTATGCGCAAATGCTTTCGGGCATTAAATAAAAGCCCCTTTATTTTAGTAACAACAAATCATTTGCCATAATTTTCTTTTCCTTCCTAAACAATTGTCATCTCCAGAAGGTATAGTGAACACTTGCTTTTCCTATCCACCGCCTATTTCTTATAGCATCTGAAAAGCCGATTTATCAGTGCTGACGCACTAAAGTACATGCTGCACATCTGTAAATTGCTTAGACTAGACAGAACATTAACAATTTTGCAATGCCTCTTCGGTAAAATTTATGAAGTGGTAACATTTCTTCCGTACTGAACCTCTACCCAACGGCAGTGAAAAAGAAACAGACCAATTTGGAGAGCCCCAACAGGGACAAAATACGGACTAAAAAGAGAAAGGATCACAAAGATCTGCTCACAGTGCATATAACTTAAAACAAGGCTGCCTGGTCATCATCCTATCCTACCATTCACTGCCCTTAATCTAAGTTACAACAATAAAAAGCTAAATACAAGATCGCAACTTAATTTTGTTTTCCCCGCCCTCTGCCCCTCCTGTTGTATCTGGGTTGCTTTCTTGCTTCTTGTTTCTCACTCACAATGCGTCTTTTACCTGTGCCACTGTATTTTTCATGTGTTTGGGTAAGGTCCTGAGACAATTCTTCATACTGTCTGTCAGCATTGTTTTGGGAGCCAGTGGCAACACCATCAATCTCGCTACTCTCGTTTACATTTGGGACCTCAATAGAAGTTTCACTGAGGAGCTCACACATCTCCTCCGCATGGGGAGTGGTAGGAATGCTTAGTCCAACAGGTGGTGTAATCTCCTCATCGTATGACCTATGATTCTCAAGTTCTGGTTCCAACCCAGCTGACAAGCTATCAAAGGGAGGCATAAAATCAGTCATACTGACCTGATATATGCATCACCCAAAAAAAAGGTCAGGTAGGGGCTCACCTCGCTCCAGAAGCAGGGAAACCATTAGCATCAACTGAACCTCCAGTTTGAGCCCCTTCTGTAAACATTAAAGAGACATTAACAGGTCAAGATTTTCATTGGCCTTCATGTAGAGCCAGGAGCTAAAACTTTCAGGACAGTTTTTATTCTTCATAAGCAGACTTCAGAAACAGGGATTACATTCAAATAATCTAAACAGATCCACACTGTACCAACAAACAGAGACTAAAAGAAGGCAAACACTCAATAAATCACCAAAATTTAAAACGACCATGGAACATCCTGAGACAGATGCAACTGAATAATTCGCACAAGTCAAGCTAAAAAGCCAAGCTATCTTTGAAGCAAAAAGATCAAAGTCGAGCTAAAAGGCCAGTGCGAAAAACCTTGGAACAGAGTTCAGGCATTTATTCTGATTAGTCCTGTACTTTCTAACTGAGCAGTAAAGAGACCAGACTGTTGCAACGCCTTTTCCTCCCACAATAGAACAGCATGAAACTAATACTGAAGAAAGGACACTCTTGATCAAGCTCTTTGAAAAATGCTTGCAATCAATATCATAACAGTGATTCCCAATAACTCCAAATACCCATTCACAATTTAAAAAAACACAACATGAGATGAAGCATAGTCACAATGTGCAAACATGCTGAATGATAGTTGCAATTTGATGAATTTATTGGAAGTAAAATGCAGGACAATAATCCCTGTAAAGATGCAGAATTGATTCTGCTGCACATAGACAACCTCAAATTAAGGTTTCACTAAATACCTCATGCGCAATCACAAAAAGTTCAAAGAACTAAGTAGTTCACCCAACTAAAATTACGCATAATAATTTGTGAAGACCACATGAATGGACAATTACCAGGTATACTTGTCCTCATTGAACCACCATCTTGCTGACTAAATCCATTGATGTCCTTGGGACCATCACGAACACCAGTAGAACCAGCACCACTGAACAAAATAATGTGGAGATAAGAATAATAAAGAGAATATGAATGAGGACTGACTGGAAGATGAGGTCCTCCTCAAACACATAGCTAGGTGATGACAATCTAAACTTCTCATCAGTTAAAAATACCTGACAGAATTACACCACAGTGCACATAGAGCTATGTACTGCATGACCACAAACATATGACAAAAACTTGCAAGTTCACCATAGCTCAACACGTGTATGAAGACTGCTTATACTAAGCTTATCAAACCAAAGCTGGAACATTCTACCTTTCACTTCATCTTTTCGCATAAGAAATTTAATAAGGAGGTAGTCCAGATGTAAATATGTCACATTATATAGGTAATAAAAGCACAAGCTACTGGAAGATTTTCCCACAAACAGAAGAGTATCATACAAAAGCATCTGACATAGAACCTTGTATGAGCAAGAGGAATAACAGAATGATAACTTCCTCAAGCTCTCACCAAATAAATTTCGAACACAAAACAAAATGCTCATGCGAGTAATAACTATTCATTGAACAGAATAGTAGACATAAGCTGCACCTTTTCAGCCTTTTCTGCTTAAAAATGTGTCCACACAGTGGTTGATGCACATTGAACCATTCAAAATTGAAATAACAAGAATAAAGAGGTTAAAAGTAAAATGTCAAGACTACCACCAAACAAAAAGAGATTACCTAGGTAGAACAGTCTCAGTATCTCTTGAGCCGTCCTGCAGACCTAGATTACAAACTCTTTGCAGTTAATACAATTGATGGCTATAAACACATTTACTTACAAGACTACTAAATTTTAAAATGGTACAGAAAAGGAAAGGCCACATAATAGCTGCAGATGCAAGCAAACCACAGTCCTCGTAAGAATTGTTGAAAAGATATATGCAACCAGGCACACAGCAATAGCATGAATCTTGCATAATGATACAAAAACAAGTAGATGGGATTTAAGATAGAACCTCCTTTTCCTTCAGTCATGACCAGATCTCCTTCCAAATCCTACAAAGCATCAAGTAAGCAAAACATCCAACATTCAGTAAGTCACTTTGCACCATTAGAAAGATCCATATATTAAGCAACTGATGTTACATACAATTTAGGACAAAGCAAAACTCTTTATTCCTCACACAAAACCCACACAGTACCTTAATCTGTTCAGAAATTATAGCAGGTGGAGAAGGCAACACTCTCTCTTGCAGTTCATCTTGTGCTGTTGCTGAGATTGAAGCAGAAACTGATACCATAAAATGGTCTCTACTTGGATAAAATATAATTGAAATGCTTGATGTTCACAAACCCTTATACCTGATGGCTGACAAGCAGCTTGTGGGTCAGGCAGGTCAGAAGATGCATCAACCAATAAAGCAGAGCCAGGCATTCTCTCTCCCAGGACATCTGCTAGGTTACTGGCTGATGGCTGACAAGCAGCTTGTGGGTCAGGCAGGTCAGAAGATGCATCAACCAATAAAGCAGAGCCAGGCATTTTCTCTCCCAGGACATCTGCTAGGTTACTGCCCAAAAATGAGCTACGACTGCTTTCATGTCCAGATCCAGACCAATCGATTTTTGCCATGGATGAAACCCTCGTGGATCCAGAATCAACTCTTCTGGAAGATGAAGCCCTTAGCAATTCTTCTGTTGCCTTTGATCGCACCTTCCTTATTTCCTCAGAAATGTTCCATGAACCACTGATAGGTGAATCCCTTTTCAGCTGCATTCAAGTTGGAAAAAGAAAAAAATTTCAGTGATTAGAATGCAGTCAAGAAAAGAATATCCATATCACACCACAGTGCAGAAGAAAAGAAAGAGCCTTTTCACATATTTACAAGTCCTTTTCATATCTATACCTGACAAACTAAATCCAAGTTGCCTCCTCTATAGGAAACTGAAAAACCAGAGTGTTAAAACTTTCCTTATTTCAGTTATTGATGCTTTGCTGCATAGTAACTGTTGATAAATGAAACTTTGAGTAAAGTGATGGTATATGAGATTTTAAAGTGAACTTATAATACTCGCTTCTTCATCCACTACATGTCCTAAATTTAGTTAGTGCAATTTCAAAAGTTAAAAAAGAGTAAACCAATAGAAAAGTCCTATCTCCACTGTTTAAAAAGATTAAACAGTTCAAAACAGCTCTATCAATATATTGCCATCCAGTATTCACTGGTTCCTTCATTAATCAACTCTCACACACATTCCTCATAATAAGGCCTAAAACACTAATTAACAACATTAACGGTGAACATACAGCAGTGTCCTTCAAACCTCTGAAAAAAACAGCAAGCTGAAAATATTGCATCAGAACACAGATCCCTAACCTCAAGCTTTGATGGAGATAAGCAGTTTCCACCAATTGAATACAGTGTATCTTCCTTGGAAAACTGCATCCTCACAGGTGATGCATATCTTTGCCCAGCAGTATTAAAGCATGGGGAGGCCCATGAAGGACGTGCACTCATATATGACTTAGCTACATCCACTGGTGACCCAGTTTCACCTTCAATAACCTGGACCAAAAGAGAAATTTCAGATGCAACACCGCATTCAAGTTGCATGACAAGCAGCTGAGAAGTTAAAAAAGGTGGTTAAGAATATAGTGGTGCATCAGAATGATATTGTAAATAACAAGTTACATAAACTGGCACATGAGAATGATATCACTAAGAACAAGATTGACACAAAGTGGCACATGAGAAAGATATTATTGATTACAAGAATGTCATGATTCAAGGACACCAGAGTGAACTCATGTATGTGCTTATTTCCTTGTTCCAATGCAAGAAAGATCTTATTGAGAATTCTACTCCCTCGAATGGCAATTTCTATGAAACTCTAATGAGGCTCATTCTTTATATCTTGATGCTGTCTGTTAATAAGGAAGAAGTCCACTCTCTGAGGCAAAAAAACAAGGGCACAGCATGATTAGCATCAATTAGCACTTCACTAGGGCAAAGGGTAAAAGATGCAGTTAGAGAGGTGAAAACATCTAGCAAAAAGAATCATGTGAACTTCTGTCACATTGACAGTAGAAACTACAAACTCATTCATAAGAAAGAGAAATAAAGAGAAGAAAATACTATGACCAAAAATGAAACCGCATGGTTCAAGCACATCAACACATTTGATGACACAAAAACAACCAAGCAGATTATATCTTGCTACACGAAGATATTATATCTGAAAGAACAGAAATGGATGAAAGGATAACTGACATGTGGTGACCAACTAGCATTTACACCAGGGGTTGCATTATCCAGATCCAACTCTGAATTTGATTCCAATTTCCTCTCCTGCAACCATTTCTTTGCTTCCACAACAGCAGTACTGCATAGTTCAGGCATGTCTACATCTGAAACCCAAAAACAATAAATAAAAGTCAAAGTGCACATTTTCACCAGGTTATTGATCATCCTCCTGTTGGGTCTCCAAACATCCAAAAAAGGGCAGTACCTCCACAGTTTGCTCTGTCATGAACTTCACTCATCTGCCCACCCTCTCCATCTAAGCTGATGGGAGTTTCCACTACTCTAGATTTGATGAAGCCAGTTAACCTGTCATATTCTTCCCTGTAAAGAATCGTCAATCTCAGTATTACAGATAAACCCTACATAGCATGAAGAACAATTTATTTTCAAAATAAATCAAAGCAATACTGGAAAATTCAAAAGTAGTTAAAAACTATAAGCCTAGGAACATCTAATTGAACTAATCACTAGTCTGCCCTGGGAGTATGGGGCAAATCACGAATCTGTTTATACATCCTCATTAAGAAGATCAAATTTCTTTTCTTTATTTGATAAATGAAGAGATTCCATTATAAATGGTAGCAAGATGGCACTGCCCTTTGTACGTGGCCTGAAAAGAACTGACTTAATTCTTTCCTTGACAGGTGCTGTGTCATTCTCCCTCCCTCCCTCCCTTTCTCTCCCCTCAAACTAATAAGCACACTACAAGGCCAAAACATTGTGAGAGCAGGATCAGAAACTGGACAATGAGATGCATAAGCATTAACTACATTATATCATTTCATTGTACACAAATATTGTTAAAGAAATGACTTTTTATTTAGTGAGCCAATTAAATGGTGCTCCAAGAGGAACATGCACTTAATGGAATTCAAACGCATAGTAGATGGTACCCGATCCCTATTGTTCCTAGCATTTGGTGCTGCGAACATCAATTTAACTGAAAAGAGGAATAGTTTCTGAAATTACTGCTCATGAAGAAACATGGAGAGAAGAGTAAAACCTCTGTGAGGTGGATGCAACACACTAAATACTAGACTTCAAAAATGGACAGAAAACAAATCCTTCAATTACCAAGAGAAAGTCTCCTGCAAAATTAACTTCTCAATTAAGTGCTTTGCTCCAACCTTTCCCACATTTATTGGGGCCTCCATCCTTGGTTCTACCATTTCTGATGACATATTCTCCTAAAGAAAGTAACAATCAGTATCAATCCCATTATAGTTCAACCTTTGTCATAAAACAGATAAATAGAAGGACGGACGACACATGCTATCGGAAGAATTGTTGAACATATAATGTAAAAGGACAACATATGCTATCAGAAGCATTGTTGAACGTATAATGTAAAAGGACCAGTCATGGGATCAGTATTGTACACTTTAACTTGGAAATGGACCTTAGGCTAAAGAACACCAAGCCATGAACAATGTTTTAGAATCCTAATGGTGTAAGAACCAGTCATGCTTCCAGAGAGCCGTTTAAACAATTAAACAGGCCAACTTTTCTAAAAAAATTAGACAATGTAAAAGATAAGAGCATACCTACAACCAGTGATACTAATCATGCCAAGGAAAAATAGCAAGGAAGCATTATTAAATTCCATGAGGTTGCATATTTGTGTCTCCCTTCCCACCAACTAGTACATTTTTATGGAAGTAAAGCTCCCACACAAATAATAAACAGATTGTTTGACATGCAAATGGATATTTTGTGTTAAACAACCATTCTCCAAAAATACTTGTATTGTTAGGAAGCATGTCCGTGATTCATATCGAGCATATAATTTAACAATCCTTGCATGTAAACTAGAACTTAAAAAATGGAAGATAGGATAAAGACGGCACCATATCCATGAGATAACAAGGCACAAGAACACAATATTAGAAAAACTATATCATAACAGTATCAGGGAGTGTTGGGATTTAAACTCTAACATGAGTTCCGCAAAATAACTATTTTTCCCAGAAACTATTCAGATGTTAAGAAATATGAGCCACCATACTTAAGAACTTGTAAGAAAAGTGAAGCTCGACCTAGTGGTCTCGAATGTGAGATGCTTTCCTAGTTGTCACAAGTCCTATGTCCACCCTTTGAACTTAGATTTTAATTTCAAAACAGTCCAGATTTTATCGAACCAGGTTGATCCATTGAACCAGGTAAACCCAATTTCAATAGGCTTAGCCAAGTTGAGCTCAAAGTTGTGAAGGAAATGGCAAATGATTGATAAAAGCATGCCTTTTAACAATCCAGTGATGGAAAAGAAAAATTAATATGTTGCATCAACGTGAGCAGGAACAAGATGATTTCACTGTGTCGACCCTTTGACTCAAGCCATTGATCTCCATTTAGCAAACCAGGACCAGGACAGCTGGCCAAAACACAATATGACTCAGCACATACGATATAACTTTCTTATGCCTCGAAATGGTACATCAAATAAGGGTATATGCCCTTCCCTTAGAATCACAGGAAACCTGCCATCAAGATTCTATTAAACTGTAAGATGACATATTGTCGATATTTTGTAGGCACATGCTCTAACCCCATGATTAATTTATTTTGGACTAGATGGTTAATAGAAAAATATGCAGCATCAACCTAAACCGAGGTCCAAAGGTTCACTAGTTTAGAGAAGCGAGCTTAGTCATTGACAGGGGAAAGTAAGGATACATGCAGCAGCAGCAAAACATATAATTTGTGCAGAGATCCAATAATTATCCCTAATGAGATATTTTTTCAACTTTAAGTTTCGAAGCCATAAAAAATGCTAGGGTGAAGAAAAAAAGAAAAAGGTTGTAGTGACCTTATCCAATTCGACAACCCCAAGTGAAGAGGCCCAAGGTCATTGTCTTTAGAATCAATATCGTCATCTGCACCGAAAAAAGAAATGACCCGCTTAATCAAAATTATTAGGGAGGATGTGGCGCAGTAGCAAGCTACCAAAGAACCAGACATACAAGCAGCGCAGCGCATCCCCGTAAATAATTTAAAAAAAAAAATTTATGTAAATGTAGAAGACAATATATATCCAGCACATTCATCAAATTAAGAGCATTCGAGGATGCTCAACTAACGTCCCCGTCTTTTGCGAAGAATTGAAATCCTCATAAATCGCAAGAAGAAGCAATGCAATAATCCCTTCCCCGAAAGCGGCCGGAAATCATAAGTTGGTCCCCCATTCGCGAAAGAGAAAAGGAGGCGTACCAGAAGCGGAGGCATCCCCAGAGGAAGTGGAGGAGGAGGAAGAAGAAGACTCAGACTCGGGGCCGAAAACGGAGGAGAGGACCTTGCCGGCGCCGGAGGCAACGAAGCGAGTGGGGGAGAGGATGAGCTTGGATAGCCAATTAGGGTTTGGAGGGGGGGAGTCGGGGTCGGGGAGGGGGCGGTCGTAGGGGGTGGCGGGGCGGCGGGGGGGGGCGGAGGATCTTGCCGCCGGATCCGCCGAGAGATCTGGGGACGGAGGCCATGCGCCCGGAGAGAAACGTCGCAGAACTTCTTCTTCTTCTTCTTCTTCTTCACAAAGGTGGCGTGCCCTCTCTCTCTCTCTCTCTCTCTCCGTGTCTTTCGCTTCGAGAGTGTGTTTTTTTTTTTTTTTTGTTTTGTGTGGGAGAGAGGGAAACGGGGAAGGAGGGGCTCGAGGTTACGGGTCGGTGAGGTGCTGCCACGTTCACGGTTTTGTAGCGGTTTAACTGAAATTCGATTCTTCCTTTCCCCTCTTCCTCTTTTGGATTTGCGATGCACCAACGCCATTCCCTCATTCAACAACCACCGATGATGACATCGACCTCTGTCTTCTGGAAAAAATTTAAAAAAAAAAACACCTCCCCCGTTAGCTCTATCGTCGTAATTAACATTTTATATACGTCGCATTATCCTCAATAAAATAATCATCCAATTTATGTTTTGTCCTTAGGTAGATTAGACCCCGACTTCCCTCATCCTGCATACCAACACCAATGCATGTGCCGTGTAAGGTTGATCGATTTAAAAGTGAGTATATGAAACTTAGAATCCATCATGTCAGAACCAATTTTTCGATTAAATTCTAGGATCGATTTGAGAATTGTGTTCTTTTTTCTTTTTTGTCTTTGTTAAAAAATAAAAAACAAAGACAAATAGCAACTATAGTCAAATAGTGCAAGTAATAAAACGGCTCAAAATAGAATATCGATATAAAAGAAACAAAATATAAAACAATAATGAAGTTAAACTTAATTAATAATAATAAAATGTATGAAAGAATAGAATAATAATAAATTATCTTATTCCAACTTAAAAGTTTTAAGCATTTGCTAAGTGGATAGTTTTGACACTTAAAATTTATTTGCATAGGATTCCAAAATTTGGAACCGGCAACCATATCTATTTCCACTAAAACAGAGAATCGAACCTGTCGATTCCAATGTAGAACCGAAGTGGTCGCACAGGACCATGTGCCATGCCGTGCCGTGCGTGCACGTACATACTAAAGTTTGGTGTACGAATGTAGTTTTTTATATTAGTAGGTGGTGGGGACATGATCATCATCAATGTTTGGGATACACTCGGAATGGGCCAAAAGACGGCCCAGGAAGGAAGATGAGGAATTGGGCCGGAGCACGTCATGCGGTGCGTAGTGCGCCGATCGCCGCCGCCGTCACCGACTACAAATCTGCCGTCGTTTCGCTCTCCCTCCTCCACCATCCCCGCAACCACAAGCCATAAATACAAGAAGAGAGAGAGAGAGAGAGAGAGAGAGAGGGTTGTGTATCATCTAACTAGGGTTGGAAAAACTGATTCTTTTGTGGGGAGCCGGCACTGGGAGAAGGGGGGAAAATGCCGGGGCTGACCTGCAACGCCTGTAACAAGGAATTCCAAGACGATGCCGACCAGAAGCTCCATTACAAGTCCGAGTGGCATCGCTACAATCTCAAACGCAAGGTCTTTCTCCCTCCCTCGATCCTTATGTTGTTTTCGAGCGTAGCGATGTTTTCTTGATTTCAGCGAAAGCTGCGTGCTCTAGCTTAATGAAATCTTGGTCATCTGTCTGACGACTTCTTGTTCGAGAGAACGGCTCCCTGAACCTGATGCCCTTTTTTGGGGTCTTCGGGTCTGAGTTCTTTCTCGACCCAATATGTTAATTGGTATTGTTTGGAGCAGATGACGGGGGCATCTCTTTCTTTCTGAGTTTTATTTGGTTAAAATTTCATGCACAAGCAGTATGCTTTATCTGATTTCAATATTGATAGCAGTAGGGGAAATTGGGTCAGTGATCCCCCCTCCCTGTTCGGTAGCTGAATTTTGTTTCTTTGTGTGAAGAACAATGCCATCTAGCCCAAGGAGTATGTTGTTTGAGCTATTTATATTTCCCAATTTTTCGCATTCCATTTGTTTGGAAGAGAGTGAAGTTTGTTCTAGCGTCTCATTTTTATAGCTACCGACCTCAGTAGCTTCGGTGTGAGGCCAATGGGACATGGGAATGATCTTCACTTGAGAGCCATGACCTATTTAAAATGCTATCAGAGTTTTCTACATTCCCATTTCCTGCTGGGCTGTACTTTGCTCTGTGTCCTATAATGTATTGGTGGGATTTCTTCTTGCTTATTCTTACCAAAGTTCTAGGAAAATCATTGAACATATATAGGGTCTTAGCACAGTGTTGCAAACATAGAAAGCTACTGCTTCATGGGAAGCTTCAAACCAGTGCTTCCCTAATGTATGTGATGTCTGATTTATCACAGATGTCTTGAAGTTTGTGATTCTGTACCATCTTTGCTATATTACCAGTTTGATTGAAAAGTCATATAACAGTCGGTTGAGATTCGCGTCAAACTATTCCTACCAGCATGAATGGCTTTGAATCAAACACAACCTGATGTGTTGAATTTGTCAGGTTGCTGGGGTTCCAGGAGTGACAGAGCCTTTATTTTTGGCTAGGCAAGATGCACTGGCACAAGAAAAAAATAAGTCCAGTCAGACTCCAATGCTATATAGCTGTGGCATTTGTGGCAAAGGATATAGAAGTGATAAAGCACATGCTCAACATCTCCAGTCGCGAAGCCATATCCTGAGGGCTTTGCAAGGGGTGAACCTTGAAGATGGGGAAAAGACAATTATTAGACCACTACCACCTCGTGTTCAGAACAGGCCTAGTCTGCAAAAGGAGTCGGGTATTGCAGAAAGTGAAGATAGTGAAGATGAGTGGGATGAAGTGGATTCAGATGATGACTTGGTTGGGGAAGCTGCAAACTCTTTGAGCGAACTGAACGTAGATGAGCTGTCCACCGACCATCATATGGAAGATGGTACCAATGGCGATGATTTCTGTGAAGTTGATCCATCATGCTGCTTTATGTGTGATCACGAGCATGATGGCATAGAATTGTGTATGGTTCACATGCACAAGCAACATGGGTTCTTCATCCCTGACGTTGAGTATTTGAAGGATCCTGAAGGACTTCTTACATACCTCGGCCTTAAGGTATGATCTGCAAAAATTGTGAAAAGCATGCTGCTTTGAGCAGTTCTGTTTCTTGATTTATTTTATTTTATCTTATTTTTAAGTTTGGCTCATTTTTTATCTTATTTTGTTCTTTGCCCTTCTACAGGTGAAAAGGGATTTAATGTGTTTGTACTGTAATGAGAGGCGTCATCCCTTCAGCAGCTTAGAGGCAGTTAGGAAACACATGGCAGCAAAAAGTCATTGTAAAGTTCACTTTGGAGATGGCGATGATGATGAGGAAGCAGAGTTAGAAGAGTTCTATGATTATAGTAGCAGGTTGTATTTCCCCCATTGGTCTCTACTTCTAAGTCAAATGTTGACTGTAGATCACCCTTTAGACAGGTGCCTTGACTTATAAAAGTGAAAGGAAGGGCATCTGTAAATGATTATATTATGATAGTCTCATAACTAATCATTAATCCATGTATTTCTGTTCTATTTCCTCTCTATTTGCAGCTATGTGGATAAGGATGGGAAACAACTGGTTGCCGCAGGTGATATGGGAAATTCTGTAGAACTTGGAAGTGGTGGATCTGAACTTATCATTACCAGAAGATCAGATGGTGGAGTTTCAAGCAAAACACTTGGCTCACGGGAATATTTGAGATACTACCGCCAAAAACCCCGTCCATCGACTGGGAATAATGCGGCAATTACTGCTGCACTGGCCTCAGGTTTATCCCACAACCCATCCTCACATTCTGTCTCTACCACACATGTGCACACTCTCCATACTTGCTTTTGAAATTCTTGATGTCGTCAGAGAAACTAGAAAAATTTTAAATATAGACTCATGATGGTATGCTATCCCTGATGTTCAGGTACAGGAGTATGGGATTAACTACCGCAGTACAGTCAAGAGAACATATGGTCAGGCTGAAGGTGATAAGAGAGATGAATCGATCAGGAGTGGAGGCAATGCGCACCAAAATTGGGATGAAGAGTAATGTCATTAGAAATCTGCCAAAAAATGTTACACATTAGATCAAGGGATTTTGTGTCTCATCTGCCATGTTTTTCATTAGCCTAATATACATGTGTATGTAAATTTTCCTTAGGGCATCAGGTTTTCTTGCCTTTCGGTTCTAAAGGATGTTTATTCTTAATGACAGACATTCGGCAGTATCGTATTTCAAGGTCTGTTTCAACTCTGTTGCTCGTATAGAGCTTCTTCCTGTATGTTGATGAGCGAGTACACTTTTGGATGAATAGTCTGCGACCGATGCGATTTCATCTTTGCAACCTATGATGCTAAAGGCAATGTACGTCCTGAGCAGTTGTGCTGCATAAGAATGGAAGTGATATTTGGCAGTACGATCGGCTAGTGTCAGGCGGTTAAACTTTGGATTTGCTGGGGTCTGATAACTACACGAAATGTAGAAAGGTAGCTTTGACCTTGTTTGACTAGATAAAACAGACTTCATATTTCTATGATACGCATGAACTAGACATCACATCCGATTGTAACAGGAGAGAGTTGAATATAAATTATGAAACATTTCTAATTACTGCCAAAAGCAAAAGCAAGAAAGGACTTTGACCTTGTTTGACTAGATAAAACAGACTTCATATTTCTATGATACGCATGAACTAGACATCACATCCAATTGTAACAGGAGAGAGTTGAATATAAATTATGAAACATTTCTAATTACTGCCAAAAGCAAAAGCAAGAAAGGACGCAACAACGAACAACCGATGCAAGGTAAGAGATTGGGCCAAATTGCGCCTCTCATATTGCCAAACTCAGCTTAACGGCTTGGAGATTTGGAACTAGGTCTCCGTGTCCATAGTCAATTCGAATTGGTTTAAGGCCTTGTTATGTAGATCTTGACAGCAAACCAAGACGATTGCACCATACTGTGTTCTATACAGTTTGATGGATACAAGACTAAACTAAGTCATCAAATTGTGGGCTAGCGCCTGAATGTCTTTGCATGTGAAAAGAATTTAAAAAAGGAGACACGACCAAAATTCAAACGAGTTTCATGAATCCTAACCGAGATCAGGAACCACTTCCAAATTTGGGTTCTGTTCTTCCACCACTTTTCCTTTCTTGTCACAGCGACCAACTCAAGATTCGTTTCTAAAGCGACATTATCAGTTCTCACTTCTAATTTGCATTAATCACCACAATTTATCCATGAAAGATTTAGTTTGCCTTGACAAAGACTGGAAAATTGTGGGAATGACAACTTGTAATAAATAATTTCTTCCCTCCATAACACAGTTAAAGAATGAAAAAAATACATGTTACATTCGGATTAGGCCCTGAACTATAACACACCCTAGCTCCTCCTTGCCTTGGCATGCAATGGCCAGCCGTCTTTTAGCGTGAGGAGATCCTGTAAGCGCCTCTATTGTGTCTCATCAAGTTACCTGCTTCTCCATATTATCTATATCTTACAACTTTTCCCTTTATCATCCATTAAAAATTGATGTTTACTCAACAACATGGCCCTTACTCGATAGTAAAAGTGCCATGCCATTACATGGTCATTTTCTGAAGAATCCAAAATATTTAGTCCTGGAAATGCTATGGCTCCTTCTCAATCACTCGAGTAACGATTCCTACAGCAATAGTTCTTCCCAATGCTCTTAAGGACACCCTTCCAAGAGCTTTACAGCTAGAAAACTCTTCTGCACAAACTGGTCCTTGCAAAACCACCTGAATTTAAAGATAATTAGAGAAAGATATATTTATAAGACCTCAGAGCATATTGTTGAGCTATCAATGGTTCAAAATTTTCTAGTATATATGAAAACCGTAGCAATCCAATTTCACCTCAATAACTGCACTCTGCTTTGCTAGGAGACACCGTGGAGCTTTCTTCATCACCTTGCCAGTCTTAGGATCGAGCAATGACACCATTTTTTCAACTCTGGCAGCTTCCTTTGCATGGTGAATATGAAATTCCAACTTCCCATGCCAACCAACAATATGATAAGAGTTTCAGCACCAAGATTCACAAAAAGATCGAAGCCAATACTTGCAACTTCTGTAAACTTACCTGAGAACCGATTAGAATGGGGGAAGCACCATCCAAGATGAGCACTTTCAGCTCCAGATGCTTTGCAATGGAAATTGGGAAATTGGGGTGACAAAGGACCCCACCAGCTATCACTTTGCTCGTATCAATTCCCTGAAGAACCACAGCAACATTATCCCCAGATCTTGCGATTGCACATGGGCGAGAGTCACATTCCAAAGACCTGACTGTCCCCACATCCCCTGATGGCATGACAAGAACCTGGTATTTAACACAAAGTTAGGTTATGAGTTGCAATTCCAAGGATGTAAAAGTACTCCACCTGGTCTATTACATCTAGAAATCTATTATCCAACTTGATGACAACCTCCAACAACAGATGGAGCAGCAAAATGATGTTAGTAGTCATGATCCCCATAGAAAACTTCTGCATTGACTACTTAAGATCTAAACCTCAGGTGATCTTAAGGTTTTCACCAAATACAAACATGCTATAAAGCTTCAACTGTACTTTCATATCACTTGTTTAAATCTTTGTAGTGTACCTTCACTCCACTTCGAAGAGCCCCACCTTCCAATTTACCACAAGCAGAGACCTGATTCATTGTAGGTGACTTAATAACATCACATATGGGCATGACTAGAGGTTTCAAAACATCCCTGGTTGGAGGATGGAGGGAATCAATAGCATCCAGCAAGTATGGTCCTTTATACCTGCATGCCAAAAAACCAGAAATTTCCACTGTTAGTATCTCAGCTATAATATGACTTCAAATAGGAGATCAGCCAGTGAACATGCCCTTCCATGTTGGATTCTGGGCTTCCCGAGGCTATGAGTGAACCAATGTCATAAGATAAACAGAAGGGGAAATGGCCAGATTCAGCAAACAAACTCATAGAAATCTTGCGGTCAAGGATTGTGCAATGGTTACTGCTGAAGCAGCGGAGGGTAAATTTCACCAACATATTTGAAATGCAGCAAAAGGAGAAAAAAGAAAAGTCGGCTCTGAATCATCTGGTCCAAGCATAGAGACATGGGAAAACTTGCTGGGAGAAGTAGCATCTAAACAGCCAATCCAAGGTCAATGGAGATTATCAATTTGACCTGGTCAAACCAGGTCCATACAGCAAAACAGGACAGGACCAAGACTTGTTTTTGGTTGAATGGGAACATTTTTGGCACACAGACCTTCATTCACCCCATATTAACTCTCTGAACCAGATTTCTGTTTTCTTTCAGAGTCAAGTCACCATAATTAATTGTCTCCAATTCATCCTACAACTGTAAGAAGTCAAGAACCAGAGAAAGGATACTAACCAGGATAGTAAACGAACGTCTGAAGGAGCTGTGACCAGATTTTGATTTTCCATGGCACTCAGAGGAATCCATAATACTGATGAGTCCCTAAAACCACTTGACCGGAGGAATGTTCCAAGTTGCCGTTTGATCAAATTGAATCTATCGTTTGAGTACTCCACGACATCCATTTTATTAACTGCAACAATAAGTTGATCTACTCCAAAGCTTCTGATAAGCTGTGCATGCTCTTTCGTTTGGCCCTTACTACCATCCATGCCAGCTTCAAAAGAACCAATGGACGCATCAATGACGAGCAATGCAGCATCAGCTTGTGTGGCTCCTGATATCATGTTTGGAACAAAATCCTTGTGTCCCGGGGAGTCCAGCACAACAACCCGATACCTTTTGGTATCAAAATAAGCAACGGCCACTGTCATGGTTATTCCCCTTTCCCTTTCCTCTGGGCTCTCATCCAATGCCCAAGCATAAGCAAAGGACCCCTTGCCCTAACAGGGAATATAGAAACAATAGACATCAGGATTTGAGACTGACTGGCAGTCACAAATATATAAATGGAAGCTTTCCAAATTTATGGAAGTGAAGGAACCTGTAGTTTGGCCTCTTTTTCATGCTTGTGCATCTCCTTTTGAGATATTCGTCCCAACAGGTGCAGAAGTCTACCTGAAAGTGTTGATTTCCCAGAATCAACATGCCCCACCTACAAAAGGATTTTAATAGAATGAAGGCATTAACAATTTTATAGACTTAGAATAAGCTTAATGAAGTCTGCATCAATGAGAACTGAATAAGAGTGCTAACTCACAATGGCAAGATTCAGCTGATTTAATAAGCCATCTTCTGATTCAGGGAGCATCCATTTTTCAGGTTTATACTGCCCCCGAGAAGCAGCTTTTCCAGTGCCACCTCTATCATTAATGGAGACACTGTCCAAACTACGTGCAAGAATTGGTGGCTTGATCTCATCCATTGGTAAAGTGTGCTCAACCCCACCCTCATGATAGCTTGACGAGGTGCCTGACATTTCATCTTTAGATTGGGGTTTACATAGCTAGATGAGTTGCTTATGCCCAAAAAACGAAGGATGTTTTGCATTGATGTGGATGAACTACCTGGACTTTTCGCACTTGATCTTAGATTATGCTCTTCATCTTTCAATTGATTGTTCTCATTACCAGTGACATTACTGCCCTTTGACATCATAAGAGATGAGCTATTTGATAATCTTGCGCTCATTGGAGCAGAAGTGTTGTCCTTCCTTACAGTTGCACTTGCTAAAACCAAATCAGAGTTTCCAAGAATTAATATAAATCATACAAGAAACCAAGTATAACAAACTAAGCACGTAAGTGAATGAACAAATGAAGATTACACCCACTCATTCACTTCATATTTTTGTGTCCCATCAGAAACTTCATGGGGTTTATGTCTAAAATGATTCATTCCATTCCACCAGGCAACTAATAATGGGGTGGCAAGGCAAGGCTTAAATGTGATTCTGCACACAACTTTTTGGCCATCAGAGAATAACATTTTCTTTTCCACTGGTCTACCCATTAAATACTGAATTACCAAGTCACCATCACTGCATTCGGTACAGCAATGCTCTAGAAAACCATCAAATTGGTAAACCATGTAATCAAACTTACTATGACAATCATTATACAATTCACTTTTCTCTATAAATGCAGAAATAGTGGAAGCTCTAAAGTAGAAACAATGCAAATATAAAACTTTCAGAGAACACTTTCGCCAGGAAGAATCACATTCATTGAACAAAGAAAAGGCACTCTTTCTAGACCAAAAAGAACAAGTCCTCCACTTAAAAATACAACAGATGCTAATGTTCTGGAGCAACTTCAGTTCTTTCCCACCTCAAAAAGAAGACTGCCGATGACCTTTTACTCAAAGTAGAAGGAAGAAGTATTTAGGCCTGCAATTTAATGAATACCTTTTGGACCCCTTTTGGAGGAGTGCAATCCATTAGTGACCATATCATCTGGGGATGGGATGTCAAACTTAAACGGCACTGTAAATATACAAGAGAAAGATCAGAGTAAACAGTGCGGTGCTCTACCATCCAAATGTTTTAAAAGGAAAAGAGAAGTAGATAAGACTCCAGAAGATAAATTCATTACAGATCGGCAGCGTTACAAGACAATCAACAAACAAGAAAAGGTACTAAGTCCCTAAGGCAAACACATGCAGACCTATATTGACAGTTTTATGGGCATGAATGTTAAATGCCTCATGTAGCTTATCGAAGTTCCCATGCACATCAGCAAACTCATGTAAGATGGTGCGCTGTCCTGTCAAGGGATCATCATTTTGCTGTTGGATTAATGCAGCCCTTTTAGGTGTCTGATTGGGCAATGATTCAAAAAGAGACCTGGCCATTTTGGATGCTCCAGAATCTTTACGCACTGCATGAAAGAGATCTATGCTATAAAGGCACAATTTAACTGAAAACAAAACACCAAAATAAATAGTAGTTGGTGCAACTCTAGAAAAGGCCCTCTGAATTGACACTGCAACTTTCAACTCAGTTGCACCATGACCTTAAAGCACAAAGTACACAACATGAAATGCATCACAAGACACACAAAAAGAGCCAAAGGGAATAAGAGAAGTTACACCATTCACAACAAAGGATAAAAAAAGCCAAAGGTCAATCCATACAATAGTTAACTTCTCCAAATTGCATGCTACTCCAAAAAGATTACAAACCTGTTTTCAGGTCATTGCCATTGCTGATGCCACTCAAAGGCAAAGGATTTCGAAGAACCCCACAAATATCACATGCGGTCATCCTCTGGTCATTATCATAGGTACAAATGGAGCAACGCCAAATGCTAGAACTGTCGGTCTCTTGATTTGGCTTAGGTAAATTGCCTGTTACAACAGAAAAAGCTTAAAGAAGCCACACCAGAAAAGAATTTCACCACCACAGTCATGTGAGCAGGAGCTTGGTAAAAACAGTAAAACACGCCCAAACAGAGATATATTTTTAAAATGAAATACAAAGCTACAAACTGTGTTACCTAATTTCACATTTGTGATAGCATTTTAAACCAAGCCTTCATTTATATAACAATTTAAGCTTTCAGATAAGATGGCAGCAGTCTCACTATTTCAACAACCCTTATCTCTCATTTGGGCAATGGAAGAGTGGTGTACACTGACAAATGGGATTATGGAATTAAAGAAAATGAACCAAAAAAAAAAAATATAAAAAATAGCCAATTCATGTGGTTATAACTTATACCCCTATTGTTTTAGACAATTTCAGCACTAGGTCTAATCAAGAACCCTAAGACAAAAACAGACCAGATTCTTTTCAAGAAAAAGTAGAGACGGGGAAATTCTTGCCAGCTTCATCTAAGGGGACTCTGCATTGAAGAGAAAATGCTAACCATTATCTTCTGCATCAGAATCAATATCGTAGTCGTAGTCGTAGTCGTCGTATTCATCACCGTAGTCATCATCATCATAATCAAGGCCATGATTAAACTTGCGCGGCATCTTCCTGCCAAAAAGAACGAAACTGGTTTGAGCTATCAAGAAACAAAGTCCAGGCCAGACCCAGAACAAGGGCAGACAGCAAAATTACCCAGCAAGTCCGTTCCAAGACTTTCTCACGGGAAACGATCAAAATCGCATGGAAAGTCGATATCTGCGCTCCCACATCTACTCAAGCCCCAGCCCAACACATGAAGTTCTGCTGCCAATTGCAAAAGGGGGCAAAGGCGAAATCTTTCAGTTGATTAAACTATTCATCCTCAACCATCCCGTTTGGTTTGGATTCTATGATGCATTGATTCTTAAAGCAAAAGCAAAAGGATAAGGGAACTTGAAAGAGGAATACGGAATTCATCACTGACTTGCCGAGGCGAATGCAGACTGATGGAGTCTCTACGACGCTGTTGAACCACCACCACCACCACCTCCTCCTCCTCCTCTTCTTCTTCTTCTGCTCCCCCTCTCCGTTTCTCTCTCTTCTCTCTTCTTTCTCTCTCTAGAAGCTGATTGCTTACTGAGAAGGATTTTCGTAGATCTCCACTTCATAGACTTTTTTACCTAGCGTTAGTATGATTGATTTCTTGATTTCATGCTGATTTTAATTATTGCCAGATAAGTAAAGAAGTGCATAAAATAAAAATAAAAATATAAATATGCTGTTTTCCTTTTTCTATTTTTCTTCCTCTTCTTCTTTCTTTTTTAATGAAAGCACGCCCTCGTATTTAGTTGGTATAAATAAAAAATGTAATTTTGGAAATTAAAATAAATGCCGATTTACCTACTTTTCTCGTAATCAATGTTTTTCAAAGATTGAAATCGTATGATTTTATGGCTTGATTTACAACATCAGCCTAGCAATTTGGATCATTAGTTTTATTTGAAAAGAAATAGTAGTCGAAATTACTTTAAAATGTGGAATTAGTTACTTAGAAAAGTTTGATTTACAAATTGGATGATATGTACATAATTAGGCCCTTCTCCAGTGTGCCACGACTTCCATGTGCATCATTGAAGAGACTAGAAATGAGATATACAAATGGGCAAGATCTTGTGGAATTCTTCTCCATATCATATATGTACGAAAGAGCATGGTTACATCTTCAACACGAACATGGTTGTTTTGAGTAGTATGACACATGTTTGATGAGATGGATAAAATGCGAGATGGGGCTTTAAGAATGTGTTTGGTAACTATTATGTTATTGGAAATAATTTCTAGTTAAAAATAATTTTCTTTAATTCTGTTTTCTAGATGAGTTTCTGATCGTAAGATTGCGTTAGGTAACAGCACAAAAAAATCTATTTTCAAAATAGAAAAAGAATATGTATGTGTTTTGTTTAACTTTTAATTTTTTTTGTGACATAGAATTTCTTTTAATTTTTTAATAATTTTATAAGCTTATTCTATGTTTTTTTTTTTTTTTTGTCATCTCTTCTTTTTCCTCCTTTAACTAATCGGGCGGGCCTTGATTATGGCCGACGATTGGCCATAAACAAGAGCCAATGACCTTGCTAGCCATGGGGGAGCCTTGTTGGCCCTTGGTGAGGTGGGGCTCACCATGGGCCATGGCCAACCGTAGCCAACCTCATTGTGGCGGGGAGAGGTCAAGCCTCACCAAGAGTTAATGAGGTTGACAGACCTTGTCTTTATCTAGTCATTGACTATTACTAAGGCTTGACGACCAGCTAAAGGAAGAAAAAAGAAGAAAAGGAAAAAATGATTTGGTTTTGGAAATTATTTTTGAAAATAAAGAAGTGAATTTTTTCATGACTACTATTTGTTTTGAGAAATAGAAAAATTAATTGACGTTATCAAATAGATTTCAATTCTTTTTCTATTTTGGAGAGTAAATGAATAGAAATAGATAAGAATTGGAGTGTTACCAAATAGCCCTAAGCCTTGAAGTGAATGCCACACCTAGGCATGCGTAGGATGAATTTTAAATATAAAAATGCTTTTCCATTTCTCTTTTCGGGACAATTCTAAATTAAGGCTCACTATGCATTTATTTTCTCAAATAAGGATATATAGTTGATTTTATTTCAAATAAGAGCTTAAAATAATTATGTTAATTTTTAAGAAAGCCATGACTTTCTAATTGATCAATGGTATTTTCATCCTTTATGTTTTTAAAAGATTTTCTTTCCTTTTTCTTTTTTTTGATTTTCTCTTTCTTATTTGCCAGTGGTTAGGATCGGCCATTAATGAATCTTGCAAAAGGTTGGGCAAGGGTCGCCCTCGCTCAATATGGAGAAGGCTACCCTCGTTGGTCACAAGCGAGGGATGGCCTCACCCTAGGGGAAAGCGAAGGTTGCCAACTATGATAGCCACGGGTGGGGGTTGCCCTTGCTGGCCTCAGTGAGGTCGGTCCTCGCCAGATGTGGGTGAAGGTCACCTTGTTGTGGCTTATCGATGCTTACTAGACTTAAAAAGGGAAAAATAATTTAAAATTAAAATTGTCTTTTGACGAAAATAACCTTAACCAGCTGGAATATTTAGTTGGCTAGTAATTAGTGAGTTCAGGCTCTTATTGGAAATTATCATGATTAGTTCAAGTTCTTATTTGAGAAAATGAGGATATTTCAAGTCTTTAATTGAATTTTTTTAATTAGCTTTTTTTTAAATTTAATTTAAATAAAAATTGTATTAAAATCAAATTTAGACCTAAACAATTTCATTTTAACCATGTCATCCTCATGTTAGATAAAAAAAAATAAAAAAAATCACATTAGCATTTTCCGTTAGCAAATTAGACAGAGTTACTCTAGAGACTTGATTGATTAACAAGTTTTAAAACTTAATTATACTTTTTATAAATTTTATAACTCAATTACATATTTATGACAATTTTTTCCTTTTCTTTTTCTTTCATTTTCTTTTCTAACCCTAGATCTGGCAAAAAAAGGTCGTCAAGCTACGGGAAACACACTGGCCAGCTACAAATTTCGCTTTTTTAATTTAGTATTGAACTCTGAATCGCCAAATGATTCTTCAATCTTCCTAATTTCCTAAAACTTGCACTTCTCAACAATGCAAGATTGATCCCTTCTCTTAAGCTCTCTGATGAGTACATAAAGTTTTTGGCTCTTAGACAACGATACAGCCACACGGAAAACGTACGGTCAAATAAGACGATCCAATTAGGGAGAATCATTTGAAGAAGAGCAAATACATCTCTAGATATATTCAATAATCTCATGCCATCGCAGTCAAGTTGTCCATGGACCTATACAGTTAATATAAAAAACTCACTGTAATTCGTATCCTAACAAATTATATACATCTCTTTGGCAATTGGAACCAAAACGAATACTGTGGTTTAAATATGTTGGAAGAGCTTCAAATCAGTAAAGCAGCAAAAAAGTCACCGCAGGCATCTGCAGCAACTGAATAGTGCTTTTGTTTCCCCCAAGTTGATCTCTCTTCAGGTGCTCTAAGTGTTCTTTATCATCTATCAGACAGGATAGATTCACTCCATGAAAGCATAAGATCCCGAGCAACCGTTGGTAAGTCTGCAAAATGGAAAGCACGTGAATTTTAAGAATGATGTAGAACTGGGGGGAATGAACTTGTTTTCATGTTTGGCAGTGCTTAATCATCCTTTGAAGATGGTTAAGCTTTTACCTCGTACTACTTCCAAAGCTATTGATGGTACATCTATTTGGTCTTCAACTAGTCTGTAAACATCCACGAGCTGCAAAATCAAGCACCACAACTCAGAATTCACATTAAGTAGAGTTGAGAATGTAAAGCTTCAGACACATACCTCCTGAATGTGAAGCTTTGAATCTTCTGTCAAAGCAAGGAGGAGCTGTCTTCGGATTCCTTCATCAACAAGGACAAGACGAGCTCCATCCTTGATGGTATCTTTAAGGTTGAGTTTCCTCTCAACTTGCCAGTCTCTTGAACTTTGCCTGTAAAAAGAGGATCACCCCAGTCATGCTCACATACCATGATTACAAAATAAGCAAAAAAATTTAACTGGGAACATGATACAAACATGTCCTTTGCCCGCAATGCAGGGTTGCTGCTCATCTTAGCCACATTTTCCTTGGCAAGAACAATAAGGTTTTCGAGCCGCTTCCATTGGAAGATGCCATCTTTAAATAAAACCTGTAATAAGACGAGAACTTTCATGAGTTGCACCCTCAGTGTGACTTTCCAATTTGCAGGTCACTCCTCAAGTGCTGCTATGCGTAACCAGTCAGCAAACACTTATCTTAGGAGCTTAACTTGGCCAATTTGGATGCACATGTTAGGAAGGAAAGAAAATAAAAGTAATATCAATGTGTTTTAGCTTTGCCGCTGAGATTTGCGAGAGTGCTCATCAGAGAGAGGCAAGGTCAAGTTGCTTCCAGGTAACTTGCCTCGCAAAAGACCAAGTGGGCACACACGTTCTATTCCCAAGTGAACAACAAATAAACAGCAATCTTTATGAATTGACGTAAAGAAGCACAAAGACAGCAACTGATTAACAATGCTTCTCAAAAGCTACAGAAAATGGATCCATAAGATTTTGACCGATATTTACCTCAAGATGATTCTACAATATGTTCTATAGGTGGACAACTTTTATGGATGAAGAAAGATTCAACTAAACACATACTAAGAGTCAAGGATCTTAGCCTCTGATTTGATTACAAGAAAATCTGTTACTATTTTTTGGACTGCAGAAATGCATATATATCATCTACTAGAGTTGGGAAGACGAAGTTACACAGCTTGCCCCATTTTTGGAACTACACTTGCTTGGAGCTGAAAGCTTAGATCATTTAGTGTTATGCCCAAGCCATAGAGGTCTAAAGCATGCAGAAATGGATGTGTAGGGTCTACAATACAAGCATGCCACCAGTATTAGACTTTAACCGTCAAGAACTGCAACTTCAAAGAAAATGAAGTTCATGTCCCAACAAGATTGATCAAATGAAATATGCCTGATTGTACCTGTATCAGTCGCTCGCGTAGTGCAGGATTTGGGTCTGTCAGAAGACGTTTTGCCACATATGGATAAGCAACCTAGAAAGTAATGTCGTCAGCAAAGCAAGCAAATATAAATTTGCATATCATTAGCCGAAAATTAACAGTTAACTAGAAAAGGCAACTATGCAGTTCTCTGTATAAGCAGTTGGTCAGTGCCAACAGCATTTAAGCCTAGTTTAGTCCCTTGATGCAACACGAATGAGAAAAAAGCACATGGAGCTTGAAATTTTGTTATACTACTAGAAATTGATACCCTATTTGGATTTCTTCCATTAATCCCTAGCAATACGTAAATGAAGTGAATCTATGAAATGACATATCAGATGTCTTGCATAAAATAGACAAGAAATCTATGAAAAATGTTGTAAAATGATGAAGTTCCAAGTTTGCTTTTCCACTAAAGAGCACCGACAACTCCAGAAAAAAATAAGGAAAAATATAAAAATAGATTGTGATCATCTCATCATTTATAATCACATTTAAGCACAAGTAGGAGTAATAATTAGATTGGACAATCTCCAAATGACTGACAGATATTGACAATTGAAAGTTGATTATCTATTAGCTTATCTTATGAGAATGAAGTATCCTTGTCAATCATGGAAAGCAAGGTAAACTGATGACTTGTCTTAACGAGGAAAAAAAAAAGAGAAAGAGGAAAAACATGCCCTTAAGTTGCACCTCTAGAAATTTGAAGTCAGGCTGGAGAGTGAAGCAGATCCCCTCTTGAGTCAACAAAGAACGGATAACCAGTGAAAACCTCTCAGGGATACGGATAGGATACTGATACACTAATTGATTAAACTTCCCTGCAAGCATACAAGGTGAAAAGGGCACGTGACATGTCATTATTTCTCACATAAATAACAAAATTGAAAATCAAAGACTGCTCTCTCTTAGCGTTTAAGGATAATACAATTTCTCGAGGTCCTTGCAAGGACTTACTCTCATTAGATAATATTCCCATAAGAAACATACATATGCAATATGAAAATTGAAGACATTCCGGCCCCGACCATGAACAGTTTGATCACACATGACTCCAGCGCTCATGGTAACTTCCAAGCTCACTTGAGCAGTTTGTAAGTTGTATTAACAATTTAACATGCTTTCCTGTTACGATAAATCATGTTTCTATAAACAGGTATAGCTTTTCTAATCGTTGTCACCATGTTGAGTTTGATTTGACTTGAAACTTGAGTTCCATGAGTAGTTTGATCTTAACAATCACCTAGACTCTAGCTCACTCAATGTAGATAGATCAGGAATATCATCAAGTCAAATTTGAGCAAGAAATAGGAAGGTTGATTAAAGTCGAGTGTGAATGATGAGCTTCTCATTTGCACGAAGTGAGCATAAGCAGTTTATAGGGTCCACTTGACAGAAAAATCAAACTAATGCCGTTTTTAGTGTGTCCAATAGGATTTAGCTACATGGCGTGTTATCTCTGCTGTAAAGACACAAAACCCAGTCAATGTGAACCGTGCGCCCCAAAATGACATTGGGAGTTTAAATTAGCCAGTGGACCTTCAAGGTAAGTACTTCATAGCATGAACCATAATATTTTTTCCAGCTTCATCTGGAACTTGGGCTGTTAAATCTAAAACATGAACTGTTCCTTGAAAATTTCATCCATGAGCGAATGAAAGAAAGGACCATCATCTACAAAAGAGAGATATCTAAGAAGTTGACAACTTCCAGACGATATTGTCCTAGAGTAGAGATATCAGTGTTAACAGAATTTGAAAAAGAAATTACCAGTAACGCTTCGGAAGTTAAAATCAGAGAGTCCTTTTCCAGAAGAGTTCTGCCAAATTGCTTCTAAAGCTGGAATAATTGGAGCGACATTGGTGCCGCTAGCCAAGAAACCAAGCCTGGTGAAATCATTTGCCATCTCCACATAGTCCTCATTTACAGCATGGACAACAGCATCAATCAGAATCTGCTTATTTTGCTGAAATTTCCAAAGTAGATTTACTTTCAATTCAAACATTGTTGAAAGGATATCAATGAGACTTCATAGCAAAGAGAGTGAGTAAGGAAAAAGGGCTTCTGAATTTATTACTCTGCCATTAATCCTATTTCTAGCAAACAGGTCAAATCACCATCTTTTAATTGTTTGGGGTAATCATCTCCCTTTCTACTTACTTCCTTCCATACAGTTAAACAGTGACTATTTCCATGTTTCATGAACGAGGTCCTCTTTCTCTTTCTTAATTGAGAATTTTTAAGGAAAAAAAAGGGGAAACAGGCCCCTCCTTACTTCATGTCATTAAAGCTCTTAACAATAAATGAGGTAGCTGAATAACCCAAAATAATATCTACGTGCAGTCGAAAAATAGAGTTGACTAGCAAGCTGTCAAAAATGAATCAAGAGGCACCTTTTGTAGTAGGGGAAAAAACCATTTAAAAGATGCTGACTTCTTTATGACTTCAAATATATTTTCGAATTCTACTTGCCTACTGCTCTGTCTCAGCAGAAGCTGTACATTACATCCTATTGATTCCTTTATACTATATTTATCAGATTTCTATCAATATTTCCTTCACTCTTCTCATGGTTCCCCCTTGACTAATTCATGAACATGCGCTCACGGTACTTCTTTTCCTTTGTACATTACCTGACTGAGGACAGCAACATTGCCAAAGTCTACATAAGCGATACGTCCATCGCGCATGGCAAAAATGTTTCCAGGATGTGGATCACCATGGAATAACCCAAATTCTAGCAATTGCCGTAATGCAGCACTTACTCCAACTGTAAGAAATCCATTTACATCAATGCCAGCATCTTTAATTGCCTGACATAATTGGGAAAATTAACAAATTTTGGTTACTACCTGTCGTATAATCAAAACAGAAGTTCATATCTTGTCACAGTTCAAACCTGTGGGTTAGTACATCGAAGACCATCAATCCACTCCATCACCAGAACACGAGAACCAGAAAGCTGCTTGTAGACGCGTGGGATTTTGACAGTGGGATCATCCTTAAAGTTCTCCAGAAAATCTTCAATATTTCGGGCTTCCTGGTAAATTCAAAATAGATATTGATATGATTATTAACTCCAGAAAAAAGACAAATGCACATGCATTAATAATTTCCCTGACATGACAATGGAAGGTACCAAGGTGTAATCTAGCTCCTCCAGAAGTTTTTCACCAAACTCATCAACTATCAGCTCTGCATTGCACCCCAACTTCTGCAGACTGATGCCATTCAGAAATGAAGCAAGAGTACGGAATAAGAAAAGATCTCGATATATTATGGGTTCTATATCAGGCCTTTGCACCTGTAATCAAGCAAAACTCATCATCAAAATCTGACAATCATCTATGGCAAAGCAACGTGATACGAAACTTCTTAAAAGACAGAAACTAAAAGAAATGAACTTCAGTGCTAATGGCATAATAAAATATACAAAGTCAAATTCAAACAGTTAGATGTAACAAAACAAGTAATAGACATTATTGCATAAAAGAGAACAATGTTTAGAAGGACAAATTAGAATGTTCAGTAACCATATAGCTAGATGTCAAATTTGAAATTATATTATCGCCCAAAAAGAAATGCTACAAAATGTATGCTTCTCAGGAAAATGAATATAAAGAACTTCATGGAGAAAATGCTGTAGCAGTAAAATATATTTATCTTGCATAACCACTACTCCTAAAGCAATAAGAAATGTGAAAACAAGGCAGGCCTGCAAGTTTCAATTTTTTTGATGATGTAGAGCTGTCGATGTCAGTAATGAAAGAGCAGTTCACATCATGGAAGAAAACCTTAATTGCAACTTCCTCTCCAGTATCACGTAAAGTAGCCCTATAAACTTGACCCAAGCTTGCAGCAGCTATCGTCTGAGATGAAATTTTGCTGAACACGGCTTCAAGAGGCCGCCCCAACTCCTCCTCTATGATGTTGAAAGCAACCTAATTGTCATGTTGATACGATTCACATCACAAAACATCCAAGGTAGCGTAAAAAAGCTTTCTAAACTCTTAAGTTAGTTAGCCTCTCTTTGTGTTGAATCATGCCATTTACCTGATTTGGGAAGGAAGGGACATCGTCTTGTAGAATGCAGAGTTCGTTCATGTAGTCTTCTCTAATAATATCTGGTCTGTTTGCAAGAACCTGTCAACAACAGAACAGAAATTCAAGGAAAAGGGGATCAGACAACCAAACACATACGCATCATCATCAAGAACACATCTTGCAGCTGAAATACGACGAACCTGACCAGCTTTGATAAAGGAAGGCCCCAAGTCACACAAGAGATTCCTAAGCTGCATGGCTCGAAAGGGAACGACCTCCTCGTCCCGTCCAACGAAACAATCATACATGAGCGTGGACCAGTAGAAGCCCAAGTTCCACACGATTTCGACTCCCCTCATGACGAGCGACCAGATTGCCCCTCTGGATTCCAAAACCTTGCTCCTCACCTAATTGCACAGGGCAGCGAACATATGCTTCAACCTCACACGAAGAGGACACGAAGTTACCATACCACAAGAAGTACAGCAAGCAGAATGAATATCACTAACAACAACAACACTATCGGCAACACCAGACAAGCCCACCGTATCTAGTTCTCCCCAATTCACACGAAGAGCGAAGACGAAAGAATAGTACCATCTCAGGAGTGTACTTGCGGAAGGGCACGCAAACGCCCCGCTCGATGTCGAGCTGCTCCATCGCAGCGCTGGACTTGGCGAGCTCCAGAGCACCGCCGGCGGCGGCGCTCCTCCTGATGGCTCGTGAACCGGCGGCGCCGTCCAGCTCGACCGTAGCGGCCTTGCTGATCACGGCGAGACGGGATGCGCGCGTCCGGCATGCGACTCGGGCGCTGCTCCTTCTTCTCGTAGTTGTTGTTGCAGGAGAGGGGGAGAGAGAGCTCCGTCCGGGAACGGAGCTGGAGCAGGAGCAAGAGCAGCAGGGCAACTCCATTCTTTTCGTCTCTCCCTCTCTGGTTTCGGGAGTTGCGATGGAGGAGTTTCGGAGATCCCAATTTCGAAAATCGGTTGAACGGGAAATCGACCGGAACGAAGAGAAAGAAAGATAGACGGAACCAAGCCCAGCCACATGATAAAAATTCAATTTTGATCAATTTTATTTCTAAACGGTTTAATTAAATGGATTTTTTTTTTTCCTTTTTCTTTTGCTTGAGTGGTTCTCTATTTCGATGACGCCATAAATTCATGGGGAGGGGAGTGTGGATAATAACAAATTCTTTTCTCCAGTGTGGGGCCCAACACGACACGTGTGGTGATCTGTGGGCCCCATCGCCCTCCCCTAGCGGACGTCTCGTTCGGTGGTTCCAGTTTTCTTCTTTGCGGGCCGGGCCCATCTCGGCCCATCACGAGGAGTGGGCCGCACCGTGCAGTCCGCTCCTCCCTCAGCCATTGTCCGGGCCGAGTCGATCTGGACCAGCCTTGGCGTTATTTTTCGAGGGCATCATGCTTTGAATTGGGTTTAGCTTGTAAAGATATCTGGGGAATCAGAAAAAGGGAGAGTTTTCCCGGTACAAAATTATTACCATGATAGTGGGATTAGGACTCACCTATCTTTAAGCCTATTCCAATAGCCATAACACCAAAAGTACTTCCAAAATGTGAAGATGAAAAATATATATTTACTTGTGATATTGAATTGAAACAATTTTTAATATTCGTGACAATAATTATAAATCATGATAAAATTTACTTATTTGAATTTTTTTTTTCCTTGTTTCAAATTTGCCTCTCTCTCCCTCTCCCTCTCCACCTATCTTCTTCTTAAAACCCTAACAAACCTGATTGAAGATCCCCCGAGTCGAACACCCTCGCATAATGCGATATCGCTCATTCATAAATACTCACACTTATGGTCACTATTTGCGGCCATAAACATGAGCTTGAGATCCAGTGACCATGGCAGTGGTGAGCTCCCGATATGATGAACTCTTGATCTCATGATAATGACAGAGAGCCTAAAGCTCAAGCTGTCATGGTGGCTGTGAGCTCGAGAGCCCATGCTGACCTTCGCCTACCCCCAAAACGGGGGCTTAGTTTTCATACTGCCTAATTTACATAATAATTTTGGACGAATCATAACACGACATACATATTCGAATGCCCCAGTTCAATAATCTGATCATTTATGTCAACAAAAATTGACCGACAATAGAAAAACTATAACAATATGACTAATTTGAAATATTTTTTCCAAAAATGGAGAATGTTTTTGAAAATGAGAGTAGAAGATAAAATTTTGATATAAGGAAAAAAGTACAGGGCCACCCGCGCTAAGTGTTATTTGTCATTCTTCAAAGGAAAATGGTACATATACTAAGAGATCTTATTTAAAGTTCCTTATCAAGTTGTGGCAAATTTTCGAGAAAAGAACGCTAGAAGTGTTATAATTTTTGTACAACGCCTATTTTAGTGCTAAAACTTTTTGTTAAATCACTTAAATGCCAAATTATAGAAAAAATATTACCCAAGAGTCCCCGATAACAAATTCCAACAAAAAATCCTATGTGACTCTTTTTTTTTTTTTAATAAAAATGATAATTCATACATAATTTTTTTTATTGAAAAACAAGTCCAAGCTAGACTCTCCATAAAATGACGTAGTATGGTCATTCACTCTCCTTCGCTCTGTTCACTTTCTTCACTTTTTTATTAGGATAATGACACAAATAGTTCATGAACTTTAGCCTAACGTGTAATTTGGTCTATGAACTTTTAATTTGTTCAATGTGGTTCCTAAATTTTAGCCTAATGTGCAATATAGTTCATGAACTTTTAATTTGTTCAATGTAGTCTCTCAAATTTTAGTACATGTCTGATATAGTCTCTAAAACATATAAAAATATTCAATGTAATCCCTAGTCTTGAATGAAAATAGACAACATTGAATATTTTCATATAGTTTAGAAATTATATTGAACATGTACCAACATTTTAGAGACTATATTGAACAAATTGAGAGTTCAGGGACCACATTACATATTGGGCTAAAATTCGAGAACAAAATTGAACAATTTAAAATTTCAAGGATCAAATTATATATTGAGCTAAAATTCAGGGACTATTAGTGTCATTTTCCCTTTTTTCATTCAATGACAAGCCTTTCCTAGTGCGGTGCAATTCAGATTCTCTCCATAGAAGTCAATATATTTTAATTATGACCTCGATTCTTTCCTGATATGCCTTTTGCTTTTGTTTCGTTTTTTTGCCCATTCTCTTACTGCCCGCCAAATTTCATTGCCATTGGTTGCTTTGTGGAGGGGGAAATTGAGTTTGCAAGGAAGATGGACTAGCAGGGTCTTCCTTCTGATTTGGAGATGGAGCTCTTCATAGCTGTGGATTTGAGAATCGATGGGGTGACCAGCTTCGACTGAGGTGACGGCCTTTCATTATCTTCTTCATCTTCATCAGCACCTCATCATCTTCCACCTTTCTTCTTCTTTGATTGTCAGCAAATTGAAAAATCAAAAGATATTGATGTCAAATGTGGACAAAAACACTAATTTGGACAATTTAAAATTAGGGTTTATATTTGTGGCATAGATGTAGACGATGTCATTCAGGGCTATTATTGCTGATTGGACACGCCGGCAAGCAATAATATTGACATGTTAAATTTTCGGTAACCCAAATTGAACTTGGCACTTAGGAGGTATTTCGCTAGAATTTAATTGATAACGAAACATCTTTTCCAAAAGTCATTTGTCAGCTTTTGATGAGAGGAGAAGGGTTCTGTGGTGACTTTGGATAGGAAATATCTAAGCAGACAAAAAATAACTGCAAACCTTTATTTCGAACTTTGAGCCAAATTGTACATATAAATTGTGTTGGAATTCAATCAATGACAAGGCTCGAAAATATAATCACTTCAACCGCAACACATATACATGAACTGTGTCAGAATTTAATCGAAGACAAAGCCTGAGAACATGCGAAGATGTAATGCTGGAATTGAATCAATAGCACGAATTGGAAAACTATAGCTAAGGAAAAATAAAAGTGTAGGAAAGTAAAGATAATAAAATATTATATTTTGATTATCGAGGGGTGGCTTCTAGTTGATGAGAACTTGGTACTTATAGACATTTTATTATAAATATTTAGGAATAGTTTCTTCTGAAATTTCAACCCATGTTCTCACGTCGGCAAGTCTTTGAAACTCCTTTGAAATAGTCCTCAACTCATGTCGGCAAGTCTTCTTCAAAGCTCCTTAGAAGTGGTACTCTACTTGTCCCATGATGTTGACTATTCTCCATGTTTTATTACCGTTCTTCATATTGAGCCTTGATGCCAATTGTGGTGTACAACTTTCAATCTCACATCCCACGTTCTGTGCTGAATCCACATGGATAACTATTACCCACGATCTCTGAAATGTTACTGTCCCTTAACCTATCCACGTTGCTCTTCACGTGCATGAGTCTTGCTGCCAGTTTTTGAATTGATTATCTTGCTCCTCGGTTGTAATGCTCATGGACAGCTTTGATAAAATAATTTGGAATCATTTTCCATTTGCCAATATGTGCCAATATTTATACTTAAATCATCAATAGCATGTAATATCAACAAATCTTCAATCCATTCAATTGGATTTTTCCACGGATAACCAAACATACCTGGATAGTATATTCTATACTATTTCCCTTTTCTTTGCTAATTTTGACGATTACATATGAGATTATCGAGTCCACTTTCATTGCTTCTTAATGGTCATCGTATGTCGATAATAACTAAAAATTGGACATTTTTAGGTGTTAACATATGCCCCTTTTAAACAAATTGAATGATTTGTTAATCATTTGATTCTTTTAATTATAAAACCCAAGAGTTATCACGTGCCTCCTTATCATCAGAAAATTGCCATAATTGATACATTCGGCCTTCTAGGATCATCAGTGCCCCTCTTATCATCAGCAAAATGCCATGATTGATACCACCGGTGTGTTGTCTTGGGATATCGATATCTCCACGCTATTCTTGCTTTGCCACCAGCAATGCAAGCCACAACTCAAACTATCCCATTTTATCATTACCACTGGATTGTGATGAAGAGCTGTTATTACTAGCATCTTCAGGATCAAGTTGATTCCTTGTTTGCATATTGTATCTCCTTAAATCAACCACAATGGTTCCACCAAGCGTGCCAATTGTTTTGTTGGAATTTAATTGATAGTGAAACATCTTTTTTGAAAGTCGTTCGTCGGCTTTTGATGGGAGGAGAGGAGTTTTGTGGCAATTTTGGATATGAAATATCTAGACGAACAAGAAATTATTGCAAACTCTTATTTCGAACTTTGAACCCAATTATACATACAAGTCATGTCGAAATTCAATCAACGATAATGCTTGAAAATACAATCACTTCCACAGCAACACATGTACATGAATTGTGTTGAAATTTAATTGATAACAAAGCTCGAGAACGTGCAAAGATGTAACACTGGAATTGAATCGATGGCGCGACACTCATGATAGAGATGCTTGTTGGAATTTGATCAACAACAAAACATCAAGATAGAGATAAGCGTCAGAATTTAATTGTTGACTCAAATCAGAAAATTATAGCTAAGGAAAAATAAAAGTGCAGGAAAGTAAAGATAATAAAAAATTATATTTTGATTGTCGATGGGTGGGTTCTAGTCGGTGAAAACATGATATTTATAGGCATTTTATATAAACCTTTGGGAGCAGTTTCTTCTGAAATTTCAGCCCCATGTTCTCACGTTGGCAAGTCTTTGAAGCTCCTTTGAAACAGTCCTCAACCCACGTCGGCAAGTCTTCTTTAAAGCTCCTTAGAAATGGTCCTCCACTTGTCCCACGATGTTGACCATTCTCCAGGTTTTATAACCGTTCTTCATAGTGAGCCTTGATGTAAACTGTGGTGTATAACTTTCAGGCTCACATCCCACGTTCCGTAATGACTATTACCCACGAACTTCGAAATGTTACTGTCCCTTAACCTCTCCACGTTGGTCTTCACGTGCATGAATCTTGGTGCCATTTGTTTGAACTGATAACCTTGCTCCTTAGTGACAATGCTCATCGACAACTTGATAAAATAGTCCGTGATCATTTGTGACTTTTCAATATGTGCAAATGTTATACCCAAGTCATCAATAGCATGTAATATCAACCAATTTTCAATCCATTCAATTCGCTTCCTCCATGGATAACCAAACATACATGGATAGTATATTTTCCACTCTTTCCCTTTTCTTTGCTAATTTTGACGATTACAAATGTGGTTGTTGAGTTCGTTACTTTTCGAATGGTCTGTCGCATGTTGACTATAAGTAACAACCGGACATTTTTGGATGTCAACATATGTCTTCTTTTACAAAATGAAATGATTCATTAATCATTTGAGTCTTTTAAATTAGGAAACTCAAGAGTCATTATGCGCCCCCTATTAATCGTCAAATTGCCGTATTTGATACCTCCGGCCTCCTAGGGTTCGTTCCCTCTCTTCATTGGCAAATCGCCATGATTGATACCACCGATGTGTTGTCTTGGGCTATCGATATCTCCACGCTATTTTTTCTCCGCCACTAGTTATGAAGATGACTACTCAAACTGTTCTATTTTATCATTACCCCTAAGTTGTGATGAAGAGCCGTCACCACCAGCATCATCAATATCAAGTTGATTCCTTGTTCTCACCATCGTATTTCCTCAAATCAACCACGATGGTCCCACTAGGCATGCCATTTGTTTCACCAGAATTTAATCAACGATAAAACATCTTTTCCAAAAGTCATTCGTCGGCTTTTGATGAGAGGAGATGGTTTTTGTGGTGACTCTGGACATGAAATATGCAGGTGGACAAGAAACAACTGCAAATCTTTATTTCAAACTTCGAGCCAAATTGTACATACAAATCATGCTAGAATTCAATCAACTACAAGGCTTGAAAATACAACCACTTCCATAGCAACACACATACATAAACTGTATTGGAATTTAATCGATGACAAAGCTCAAGAACTTGCAAAGATGTAATGCTGAAATTGTATGGACAGTGCGACACCCATGATAGAGATGCTTGTTGAAATTTAATCGACGACGAAACGTCGGGATAGAGATACGCATTGGAATTTAATCCACAATGCTAATCGGAAAACTATAGTTAAGGAAAAATAAAAGTGCATGAAAGTGAAGGTAGTAAAAGAATACATTTTAATTGTTGAGGAATGGCTTCTATTCGATAAGAGCTTGATATTTATAGTCATTCTATTATAAAGTTTGTTCCGAAATTTCAGTCCCACGTTCTCATGTCGGCAAGTCTTCTTCGAATCTCCTTAGAATGGTCCTCCACTTCTACTACGACGTTGACTATTCTCTAGGTTTATAAACGTTCTTCATATTGAGCCTTGATGCAAACTGTGGTGTATAACTTTCAGCCCCATATCCCACCTTCTGTGCTGAATCCACGTGGATAACTATGTACACAATCTCTGAAATGTTACCGTCCCTCAAACTCTCCACGTTGGTCTTCACGTGCATGAGTCTTGGTGCCATTTGTTTGAACCGATCATCATGCTACTCGGTTACAATGCTCATTGACGACTTTGATAAAACAATCCCTAATCATTTGTCATATGTCGATATATGCCAATATTTACAACCTAATCATTAATAGTATGTAACACCGACTAATCTTCAATCCATTGAATTGGCTTCCTCCACAAACAATCAAATATGCCTGGATAATATATTGTCCACTCTTTCCCTTTTCTTCGATGATTTTGATGTATTGCATATGAGGTTGTTGAGTCCACTTTTGTTACTCTCGAATGATTGTTGCATGTTGGTAATAACTAAAAATCAGACATTTTTGGGTGTCAGCAAAAGGTTTTTATTTTATTTTTAAGCAGCATCTAAGTGATCCAACAAAAAACTTTGACATAAAAGTGAGTGTAATACAAAGGTTATGGCATTTGTAGTGTCATTCTCTCCAAGGTCTTTTTTGAATAAATCATAGAAAAAAGAGTGATCCAACACTCATTTCAATACACTATTAAAACTGGTCACATCGCTTAGCAAAGCTATTTTAGCAAGAAATCACTTTATGAGGTGGTGAGTATCTCTCCCTATCTTATCCAAGCCATTTGCCATATAATCTTAATCTAACCTTCAATGAACGGTGTGGAGCACTTTAGCCGTCATTAAGGTACATCCCGCCCACTTAACATAGTCTCGGATCCATCAAATCTGCACGAATGTCTCCCTCCCGTCCGGAAGATGGGGAATCCCACAATTATTGAATTGGGTTTGATTAACCGAGAATACGCATGCGGAGATGCTTCTATTCTCGATAAGCATAAAAATTGGTCTCGTCACGGGCTCTTTTGCATGGGAATATAGCCTGTCAAATGTAATTATTATTATTGTTATGTGCAAGGAAATCTAGCTAAGTGCATTATGCCCAATTCCCTTAAAAGTTGCCTTTCGCAAACCCTTTTGGCGATGTTATTCCCCTAAGTTGAGGTGCATATAAGTATTTCCTCATGCAAAAAAAGGTTGCTTCTTGTGGCAATCCAAGATAGGTGGATCCGATTGCCTAGGTTAATTTAATTTGGTTTTTATCTGTCCTTTATGCTTTGCATTCGTGACTCCAGAAAGACATTCTCCAACTTACTTCAATTTATACTAACCTACTTTCTCCTTGATTCCTCACGCAAACCGATCCCTTAATTAAATATCGCATGCTTTTGTTGACATTCCCTCAGGCATGTTTGCAATGGATGTATATAATATTTGGCTTTTGTACGAATACGAGATCGTAAGGACCCGAAATGTTTCATTTCCCTGAGTTTTGGTAATGCTTAATTTTAATTAAATCAAGAGGAATTTCCCCTAGAAATTTCTTTGAGATTCGACTCGAGTAGGCCATTCTGCAATAGTTGATTTTGCTATCTAACATGAATTGATGACCATCTCTCTCTCAATGTTGCAAATTTATTTGAATTCATACAACATTAAATTTTTCCGTAAGAAAAGAAAGGATGCATCGAAACCGAAAATATACATAACTGAACTTCAAGGTCCCTGCTCTATCTCCACATGCAAGGGTTCTAAGCCCTTTGGGCTGTTCTTAAAGACGGCTAAACTCAAAATGTGAACAAGTTTGCTAGCTAGTTTGTGCAAAAGTTCCCTTCTTGCTATCTACCATTTCGGTCTTGGGCTATACTGAAACTAAATAAGGAAGGTGTTGATAACAAAAGCACGCGACAGATTTGATGCCAAGTTATCTTTATTTGATTTAATTTTGTTTGTTATCTAAGTTGCTTGAGTTGGTTTTAGTTGACCCTATTTGTTAGAAGTGTGCATGAATTTATATCTCTATTAATGAAACTCCATCAAGGGAAAATTCACGAAGTCTCTCAGGTTCTCTTTTGTCTTTACTCGGAACATAGTGGCACTAAAGTAACCCGATGTCATGAAATGACCTTTCTTAATCCCGTTCAACAGTTCGTACAGAGGCATTTTGCATTGGCTCAATGATTCCACGTTGGATTTGTAACCAATGCACGGAAATACTCTCTCTCAGGTACAATTAGGGATAAGCATGGATCTAAAGTAGAATTTGGGATCAAAAAATTGAAATAGTGGGGACTTATTTAGTTCTAGGTTCCAAGGTATGTAAAGTAGATTACAAGTTTTAAAAATTGGGGAATTTATTTGAACAGGTAGGTTCTAGGTTGGTGAAACTTGAAATCTGAAACGGGTTTTTGTTTTTACTTAGTCTATATTTTCACGCGATCCCGTAGTACTCCATGACCTTTGATGATGAATGTATAATTTGGAACCGCTAGAATGAGTTTTTATTTTATGACTGAGATTTTAACTTTGTAAATGTTTCATGTTCTTCATGTGTTATATATAAATTATGGTTAGTGGATTATAATATCAAGTGATTGTTTTTAAAAGTAATGATTCATTCCAATCATTCAATCAATAATACATATGGACTTGAGTAGAACTTGAAATCAATCGTGGAACCTGGGTAGGTTCTAGGTTATAGGGTATTAAGGGTAAGTTTTTTTTTTTTTTGGTAAAGGGGTATTAAGGGTAAGTTTCGGATTTCAAAAATTAAGAAACCTATTTTAGCAGGTAGGTTTCAGATTTTAGATAGAACTTGTATGAACTTGAAATCGCTCACTCCTCTGTACATCGATGATTGCTGGAAGGGTTAAGGAATCATAGTTGAGCTTAAAAAATGGAAACTTCCTCCACTCTCGATGACGCTGCGAATCATGTCGTTGTCCAAATGAAGTTGGAAAGTACAAAAAACATTAGGACACGTATAATGTGTGATTGCGAGAGGGGGGGCAGATCAACAGGCAAGAGCAGCGAGTAGGACCATGATGCAGGCTCGAGTGGGAACAAGGGCAGGCAAGGTGGAGCCCCATCTGCATGGCTAAAGGCACGCAAGAACGTCGGATGTCACTCCTCCGCACGAGGGGGGCATGGCGTCTCTTTTTTCCCTGATCGAGTACAACGGACCACACGGACAAAAGAATGAGATGGGTACCTAAAGCTTTCAGTTCCTACTTCCTTGGGGATGGAGAAGAACCTTTATAGGAGGGGCTCTGCTATGATCGATGGACGGAGGCTAGGATAGAACGATGATGGCTCGGGGGTTCGTAGGTGGAGGACCAAATGACCCATGTGGGTATCATACTCCTGGAGCTCGTTGAGCTCGGGTGCAATGGATAAAAGAGGTGGGAAATGGAGTGGCAACGTGAAGAGTGGTCCTTGCTGAGAATGCCCTTCCTTTTTGGACTCGACTCTGCGCTTCAGAATGTGATTTCTTGATGGCGACCACTTCTGAGTATTCGCATTAATTTTCGTAAAAGTAGGAATCTATATCCTCAAGAGATCCTGTTGGAAGAGTTGCTTTGCTTTACTCCAAGTCACCCTCGTGCGTTAAAGAGAGCATTAAAAATGTACAACTCAAGAAGTTAGTTTCTGATGGCGACATGGCATGAGCATGCATTTCGTAGCTATTCAGAACTCTCGATAAACATCAATAAATATGATAATCACATACTACGCTCTAATTTCCTACTAGTTTAAGTTTTTAAGATAAAAAAAAAAAAAGTTTGGCAGGATATCATAATACGAATCGAGAATTGGACTCATCATATTCTCTTCTATCGTCATTATATCAGCTTTTCCTTTATTAATAATTCAAACTTTTGAAAAAAAAATATTTGTTTCATTAGTCTTAGAGTTAGGTTTTTCAGAATAATTTAAGAATTGATATGTTTAATGACCCGACGTGCTCTCAATAAGGCTAGACATAAAATCTATGTATTTACACGACCACATGCAGCCTGGAATACCAATTTTAGATTAGTTTTTACTACCGTACTTAACATTAAGTATCGTGTAGGATGGTGGGTTTTCTTGGCACCACGAGCTTCCTCCCAGGAATAACCTAATTGGCAGAGATGCTTATTAACCTAATTATGACTGATGCTGTCCTTTCATGGAATCTCTCGATGAGAGAAAGCCTTTCTTTGTTTCTCCGAAAGACAAAAAAACAAAAAAAACGCGCGACACCTAAGAAAAGGACTATCGCCACTATCAATTCTTAAGGTCCTCATTGTCGTTATTTTATGTTGTGCCCAATGATGAGTCGGCAAGGAAGAGCCCAGGAGATGCCCCCCCTTTTCAGTTCCCAAGCCACTAGTGCTTACCAAACTCACGATATCCCCTCCAATCCCTCGAGATCTCTTCACGTGGACTTCTCGTGATGTGAGTGGGTGCCCCCGCCACGTCATTTAATCTTCATTATCAATCCTTTGGGAAAAATTCCCCCCCATTTTTTTTCCTAATTAATATATTTGCCCCCCCAAAAAAGATTCCCATTAATAATTCCCCCTAAAGTAAGAGGAAAAGTCGTACAGCATGAGATTCTCCCAATCCCTGCCGAGGAATATTGAGCGTGCCCCTCCTATGTTTCCATTGCTTAGAACTCGTTTTGGGACCCACGATATCTTGATTCTACACCCAAAAAAATACAAACAATCCTATAGTGTTCCTATCGAGCGGATGGATCGTGTGTCTTGTGTGCCCCTGTGACGCTTATATAAACCCACCCACGCCCTCACCATCTACGTACCGCAAGAAGCTAGCTAGTCTTACATAAGTCTCATTCTTGCAATCTAAAGCAGAGCATCTTTACTTCACCCCCAACGAGGGGAGAAAAGGCGCTTAGGGGCGGTAGAATGTCGGGGGTTTGGGTGTTCAAGAACGGAGTGTACCGTTTGGTCGAGAACCCGCAGGCAGAGGGGTTGGACGGGAGGCAGGCGAGCTCCCGGAGGAAGGTGTTGGTGCACCTGCCGAGTGGGGAGGTGATATCTTCCTACTCTTCGTTGGAGCAAATTTTGAGAGGATTGGGATGGGAGAGGTACCATGGCGGTGGAGACGCCGACCTCATACGGTTCCACAAGCACAACTCCAATGACCTCATCTCTCTCCCCCGCAGCTTCTCCAAGTTCAACTCCGTCCACATGTACGACATTGTCGTCAAGAACCCCAACATCTTCCACGTTCGAGACAGCTCTTGATCTGTCTCCGCGAGGCCCCCCCTCTTCATGTCTCCAGTGTCTGGGTGCATGTGCTCTCTCGAGTTGGTCTCATGCTGTGATAATCATGTGTCTTAGATGTTTCCCTTTCCTCGCTCGTATGTATTTCTCTTGTCGACTTCTCTGTCTTTCTTTCAGTCCATTTGCGTGTGTTTAGAGTGCAGGGTTTCCAGTGAGATTTGTACTCCATCTATTGTCCTCTATTACTACTGAATAAAATTGTGAGTGATAGTGCTATGTATCCTCTCCTTGTTGTCTCATTCTACATAAAAAGCCTAGCTCCCTATTCACTTGCATGCAGTAAGCTGATGATGTCCGCTTCACAAACGATGTTCGCCTTCACAAAAGCAGGCAAAGAATCCTGAATATTAATCACGGACTTCGGATCAGATGAGATGTCTCCATGTACTCTTGTGGTACCACAGATAGAAAAGATAAGGCTGGGATAATCAATTGTTGTCTTGTCGTAGATACTGCAATTAGTATCCAAAAACAAGAAAAGCAAGAAAGGGAAGAACAACGGAAAAGAAAGAACGTGGGACTTGACTGACAGGCAACTCTAGCAAGAAGCAAAGATTCATGGGAAAAGTGGGAGTTTGTCTGTTTGTGTGAAAGCTACATCAGCAAAGGGAAGCTTTTTTCTGAAGATCGCTTCTTCCTTTCTAAACACATCCCTGTCCGTGACAAGCTTCCACTACGAGTGGATCTTCTATCACCCGTCTACCTTTCAAACGCGTGATTCATGATGCGTAGAAAAACAGATGCTGTTTAGGATCATTTCATTGATGATGGGGTAAACAGTACTGATACCAATGTAAATTTTAAGTCGTCTCATACTTGTTTCGTGGTTAGAGTCAAGTGCTTCGGACTCTCCTTAGATATTTTTGTGGTTAGGATTCCATTTACTAGAAATACAGGCGCTAAGGCACGACCCCAAATGTTTATCTATTCAAGAGAATGGCAAACACCCGATATATAAGTATTCTTACACCTTCGTAATGTTGTGTATTTGCTTCGCGTTAGTCGCGTATAAATGGGCATGAATTGAGGCAATGAATGGGATGGCTACATGCACGCACTTAACGAAGTGTTACCATCCAAGATTGACGAATCATGACATGAATTGTCGGAATATTATTTATACATCAGATTTGGCCTCGTGCATATCGCAGATTGTGGGGCTCTCGTTCTTGATATTCTCGGACCTGGGATGAGACTTTCTCATTTTCCAGTCAAACTTAGGATCTCAAGACATAGGTACAGATGGCGTTGACTCGATCTCTTATAGGGAACCACCCGTCCTCTGGCATCCAAGTCATATCTATGATGAAACAAGTAGTTCAAAAGCTGGAAAACGTCGCTACGGTTGGGTAAAGACATAGATGATTGGTTCTTTATGAGTCGACATTCCTGTGAGAAGACTACTCGAGGGAGCCGTCATTTCCGTTTACCCTAAGCTATAAGCTAAAGGGATAATAGGTTAGGCAAGTAAAGAATAGCTTCGTTCATCACTGGGGGAATTCGCTTATTTGTAGTCAGTAGTTAAAATCATCGCTGGTTGGAGTACGTATATAATATATATTCTCACAAAAGCTTATATTATGCTGATATGATTGTGCTCGATGCATAAAAGCAAATTTCTAGTGTGTACAATGTCATGCGATACTAATTAAGTGATATGATTAATATCCTAAAAAACCTTAAACTAGTACATTTATGACAAATTCATCCCAAACTAATTTTTTGATTACAAAAAATCATATATTGATATGTGTGTGTGTGTGTGTGTGTGTTTTTTGATTACAAAAAACCATATATTGATATGTATGTGTGTGTGTGTTTTTTTTATTTATTACAACAAACCATATATTGATGTGTGTGTGTGTGACAAATTTATTCCAAATAACCATAAAAAACTTTAAACTAGTACACTTGTGACAAATTTGTCCTAAACTAATTTTTTTAACTACCAAAAACCTTAAGACTAGTACATTTGTGATAAATATATTATCCATTAAATTGAATTAATACTATAAAAAAATACAAAACTGGTACAATTGTTAAAATCCCAAACCGGTATACTAGTCAATTGTTATATGTTATCTAACTTAGTAACTTAACAATAAAATTTAACAAAAACTAATATATGGTAAATTTTTCAGAAGTGTACCAATTTGAGATAAATTTATCAAAAGTGTATTGGTTTGGGATTTTTGATAATAAAAAAAATTATTTTGGGGTAAATTTATCATAGGTTTACAAATAGTTTCTCAGTTTGAGGTTTTCAAGGTATTAACCCTAAGTGATAATAGATGATCCATCATTATGGCAACCGATATTCTCAAGTTATTACTATTTTGCATAATCAAGTGGTGATGCGCAACTACTATTGTTGCAACCTTTCCAGAGGTGAGTACAAACAGTTTCTCGTTAAAGAGATGGCCTTGTCTCCTAGTGCGGACACTCATAAGCTTACACCAATTGCAACTTGGGGTTTTGATTTAAACATTTTCAAACATGCATTTTAATTCATGCAAGAGCCATCATACAAGAGCCATCGCTAATCAATTACGAGTCGATTAGATACTCAAGTAAAATATGGGAGTACATTTTTATTTTTGCAATGGATATGGGGATTTGATTTCTTTTGGTGCCCTTTCTCTTTGTTTAAAAAAAAGTCTTGCAAATAGTCTTTGTCAATTTTAATCCTAAATAACTAATATATGATGGATGATCGTTCATCATTTGGGTGCGCAAGCAAATAATTTAACACTCAATAATCAAATCGAGAAATAAATTATTTAAGGAAATGAAAGAACCTTGATGCGCTAAGCAAATAAAAAGCAAACTTCCATTATCGTCCAATGCAACAAGGATTCCGCAAAGATGTTAACCAAAAGCCAAACGAGAATGCAACGTATGTAGGACCTAAACATGATTTCTAAATGTAATTATGCAATGTCAGGTTTTTTTTTTTTGTTTAACACGAACATGATTAATTTTGATGTCGCGATTATATGAATTATAATTTGATTATGCATTAATGGACTAACATGGAGTCTAAATGACATGTATTCTATTCTAATGAATTGAATGCAATCTATATGCAAGGAAAAATTGTTGGAAAAGTCCTAAACCTATTGCACTTTTGTCAATTCAGTCATAAACCTTTCAATTTTGCCAATTTAGTCATAAACATTTTCATTTGGCAATTAAGTTTATCTGGCCAATTTTGATTGAAAATTGCTGATGTGGATAGTCAGTGCTGATATATCACTTTTTTAATAATATTTTTGGATTTTTTTATGATTTTTTTATTTTTGGTTTTTGGAGTGGGCTTGCGAGGATGGCCAATCAACCCTCACCAGCAAAAGCAAGGGCACGTGAGCCCTCGCCTAAAATCAACAAGGGTTGCAATGCCCTTGCCAGATTTGGCTAGGCAAGGGCTTGGTGGCCCTCGTTGACCTTGAGTGAGGGCCCCAACCCTTGCCAAATTTGGCTAGGTGAGGGCTTTGAGACCCTCATCATCTCTAGGTGAGGGCGGTGACCTCACTTGGGGCCCTTGCTTGGGGCTAGCGAGGGTCACCAACCCTTCACCTAGCCATATCTGGCGAGGGTGTTATAACCCTCATCGACCCTCTCTTCTAAATCCTTAAAAAATCAAAAAAATGTAGACAAAAGAAAAAAAAAAGGCATAAAACTTCATAAATTATTAAAATATAATGAAAATATCTTTTAAAAATGTTACATTAGTGTCGGCTATTCACATTAGCAATTTTTAGTCAAAATTGGCTAGATTTACTCAATTGATAAGAAATGAAAATGTTTATGACTGAATTGACAAAATTGAAAGGTTTAAGAAAGAATTGGCAAAAATACACTAGGTTTAGAACTTTTTCAACAATTTTCCCAATACGCAATACTAATGACATGAAATGGAACCAATTATAAATTAACCCCATTATTTAACTATGTGAATAAATAGAAGACTAGACTCTAGGACACTAAATATGATCTAATGACTTTATTTATTAAAAGAAGAGAGAACTAATGATGCGATACTCACTCTTCTGGTATTTCCTTTTATGATATGCACGAGTCATGTATGAGATGCAGTTAATTAATTTTATCTACACCACTGATTTTTATTAAAACATTAATACTGAGTCATGCCACCGACTAAATGCGTGCAACATGTGTCGTGCAAGTTATGAGACTAATTAATCCTCCATGCAGTTGAACTAAATTAATTTTTTAATTTTTTTTAATTAATAAAAACTTTAAACTCACCTAAGTTTATATGAATTCTAATATGCATTATCCTCAACAGGAACATAAATGCACCTAAATTGTAAATATGCAAGTGGCATATGATATGCGATGTATACGTGATAATTAATAAACGTTAATATGTATCTAAATATGAGTCTAAATCTAAATCTAAATCTAAATTCATCAATATATTTTAATGACATACTATTTCAACAAAACCAAAATTTGTTTAATCATTTATGCATCACATTATAAATCACATGTGTGATGCCCTAACACATCGGACCCCTCGGATGCCCTAACATGTCTTAATCAATGCCAGGAATAATCAATATAATTAAATGATCTAAGGTCTATACTAGATAACATGCAATTGAAACTATATACTAAAATTGAAGCACCACATAAATTAAACCAACCTTTAGAGCTTCCTTGATTAGGACTAATTAGCGATATCAAAGGGAGGCGAACCAAGGTCGTGGCCGTCAAACTCAATGAGCCATAAGCAGGGGAAAAATCGAGAGGGAGTTGTGGCGGCAAGGGCCATTGTACCGTGACAGCGAGCAGCGGTGGCAAGGACTGTAGAACCGTGACAGCGAGCACTGATGGCGGGGGCGACGGCAGGAATACACCACCGGGAACAGCAACAACATTGAAGCGTGTAGGGAGTGTCGTCCAGTGCTGTTGAGGCTCACCTGGAAATTCGTCCGGGTTTTGCTGGCTGAGGTCGCCTAAAGACGCTGGATGGGCCTTGGCAAGGCTACAGGTTGTTCCCAGCGTCGCTGGAAATTGCTAGTGCCGGACTGGGAGGCAGGGTTGCTGAGCGCTCGTCGGGACCTCGTCGGCATTGCTGAGAACGAGCTGGAGCTGCGGGGGCAGGACGTTGCTGGGTGCTGGCGGGGTACCGGGATGCGAGGCAGCAACGATGGAGGGTTGCTGGCGACGGCAGGGGAGGGGCCAGGAGCTCCGTAAATGGTGGCGACCGCGGAAGAGTGTGCTCTATCTATGTGCATCGGATGATCCACGACTTTGATTTTTGAGAGAAAATGGCCTTTAAAGGCAAAGGAAGGGCTTTCTCAAGATCATAATCAATCCACCACTTTCCTATTTTTGACCAAATGAGCCTCCTAACATTAGGAATTTAAGATATCACCCTCTAATTATCCCCATATAGTTGAAATTTCGAGAAAAGTGTAAAAAAAAAATCCTAAACCTTTTGACTTGGTACTGATTTAATCCTAAACTTTTTATTAGTGCCAATTTAGTCATAAACCTTTCAACTTGATACTAATTTAGTCTTAAACGTTTTGACTTGGTGCTAATTTAGTCCTAAAACTTTTAACTTAGTGCCAATTTGATTCTTCCGGCTAATTTTGGTTGGATTTTGCTAACATGAATGTCGGTCGGCTGACGTGGCACAACCGATGCTGACGTTGACAACTTTTAATAATATTTTAATATTTTTTTGAGTTATTTATTTCTTTTATTTTTCCTTTTCTTTTTTTCCCCTCTCCTCCTCCTTCCTCCACCCGGTTGCCGACTCGGCGACCAGCCAGGGGCGAGGGCCAACGAGGTCTAGGTTGACCTTGTCAACTTTTAGTGGGCCTTGCGCCGGGCGGGCGAGGGTCGAGCCTTGTTGACCATGGGCCAGCCTCAACCTCACCAGATCTAATAAGGGCTCAAGCCATCGCCAATCGTGACCACTAGTGAGGCTTGCCCTTGCCAGGGGCTGGGTGAGGCTCGATCTTGCCAGATCTTGGTGAAGATGAGCCTTGCCCATTTGGCATGAGGCCACCCTTGTGGCTATTGGTGAGGGCCCAAGCCTTGCCAATGGCTGATGAAGCACGCCAAAGGTCGGCGAGGTTGAGGTCGACCTCACCAGCCCTCGCTTCTAGCCGGTTGCTCAGCCAGCGATCGGTTGGAGGAAGGAGGAGGAGAGGGCAAAAAAAAGAAAAAGAAAAAGAAAAAGAAAAAAAGGAAAAAGAAAAGATAAGAAATAAATAGTTCGAAAAATATTAAAATATTATTAAAAGTTGTCGCGTCAGTGCCGGTTATGTCACATTAGAAAAATCTAGCTAAAATTAGTTGGAAGGATCAAATTGGTACTAGGTTAAAAGTTTTAAGACTAAATTAGCATCAAATCAAAACGTTTATAACTAAATTGGTACCAATAAAATGTTTATGACTAAATTAGCACCAAATTGAAAGGTTTAAGACTAAATTGGTACCAATAAAAGGTTTAGGATTGAATTGGTATCAATATAAAATGTTTATGAGTTTTTTGACACTTTTCCCTTGAAATTTCCAAGGATAAGTCTTTGTTTCCTCTAAATTTGGTTACATAGCACAATCTTTCCTAGCTTGGCACTCCCCATGTTCACCTCACATGTGATTTTTGGCTAACGGGATACTCAATGGGCTTGCTCAAGTTTTATGCTCTTGCGGGCTTAGTTTTGAAAATCTAATTAATCTCACAGTCTCCTTGCTTACACCTATTTCACATCAAACTAATTAACATGCAATTTATATGGGCTTATTACTATTAAAATGTCCCTAATATGCAAATGCAAATTAATAATATTTTTGTTTAAGGTTGAGGCTGGCTCATAACTTTTTTTAGGTAGTAAATGACTAAATGGAGTTGCCAAAATCTATGTGTAAACAACTATGTAATTATGATACAATAAAATGTAACATTTTAGGCTGTAGCCTCAAAGTAATTTTAGGAATTATGAGAAAATACACAAAATTCTTAATTGCAAATAATACATCAATCGTCATGTTTATACTTATCTTTTTTCTTTCTCATGAATCCGAATATATCTTTATTTTCAATAGATAGAATTTTGTTTTTTCTCGATTACCAAACATCAGAATCTTATTTTAGTTACTACGTAGCACGAGCATGACGTCACTCAATGATGTCTTGCGGTTGAGTGCTTACTATGCTATCTTGCAGATTCTAGAAATAGCTACGTAGTTCAGTTAAAGTACAATACGGAAAATAGAAGAAGATTATTATGACTGGCTGAATCACATAAAATTATGCATAGAGCAGTGCGAGTCATGGAGATTCACAAAAGGATTTAGCAGAGATGCTAAAGATTACAAACAAGTATGCATCGATCAGGATGGAGTCCAAAGCCCATGGTTGGGCTCGCAGATCACTTTTCTTGAGCCCTGGATTTACAAACACTTGGTGTACCTAGCATTGGTCTTCTCATAGACGAGCACCATTTTAAACAATAGGTAAATCTTTGGTGTTGGGTCTAGGGATCAAAGCAAGAGCTGAACTGATGTTGATTGATTTTGTGTGATGGAAAAAGGAGGACGGCAAAATCATTTTTGCCAAAGGAAAAAAGAAGAAGAAGAAGAGATTTATAGTGTTTGCAGTAACAGATAATATTCAGATGATCATTTAAGAAACTAATATAGACATTATTTCTAAATAGAATGACTGTTAATGGTAATAGATATATGTAATTTTGGATAAGTTAGTATCCTCATTGCGCAATACAAAAACAATTATCGATAGAATCAATTATTTATTGTGCCACACCAAAGCAGATATACTATTAAATCGAGATAAAATTGTTTATTTCATTTCATGTTGAGCGGAATCGGGAATCTATATGCATTGGTTCCATCCCATCAATTAGATGGCTCGGCTAAAATAATGAATTTTATTGAGGATATTTTCATTTTAACCCAAAGTAATCCCACAGAATTAACAAGGGAAAGATCCACGCTGTTCTTCCTACATGCTAAAGGAATAGTGTATGCTTTTTCAGAGACACTCGCAACTGCTCATGGATGGAGAGACCAGAGACACATCCCATTTCAATCTTTGTTGACTAGTAGAGATGGACTGCTCGTCACGATATAATTTCGAAACACGTCGTTACCGTTCCTTTGTCATGAATAGTGCAGGCGTTGGCTCTTCTTTTCAGCACCATATGCACTTGTCATTGTCCCTCAGCATAAGATAACGACATTGCAACTTGTAAATGTAGGGTTTGAGCCAAATCGAGAGTGTCCGGAGGTTTAAAATTTAGGATTCATTTGTTTAAAAGAAAATCATTTTTGGAAAATTTTTTCCTATTTTCTGGTGTTTGATAATGGAAAACTTTGGTTTACGGAAGATGCTTTCCATAAATTGAAAATAATAAGTTTAGTCTTAGGAAAATGACTCCCCCTAATGGCAAGAAAGAAATTACTTTCCTTCAACTACCAAACTAATGAAAATTAACTATTTTCCTCAAAAATGATTTTCATTAAAAATATTTTCCTTTATTATGAAGTTTTGAAACAAACAAACACATCCTTAGGTTCCGTTTATTTCAGGAAAATATGAATGATTTGGAAATTTTTTTTTAAATGATTGTTTATATCACCTAAAATGATCAGTTAAAAAATGTTTTCATTTTTGGTAATAATTAATGTATAAATATTTTCGTGAGCCATGAAAATATTCTTCATTCATTCATTTTTATATGTGATCAACATAGCTTTGTAGAGAAATTATATTATACTTGAGTGTTTGTCTAAAGTTTCCTTAATTGACTTATCGAACTTATCACTCGTTTTTTTTTTATCTTTCCAAGTCATTGCTCAGGCCGGCCCCATCGAATAGCACTGTAGAGAAGAAATGTAAGAGGGAAGAGCAAGAAGTTACTGGAATGCCCATCTTTATGTTTAATTTCAACCATGAATTTTGCAAATGATGGTCTTGGAAATTTATTATGTAAATATAATCAATTCGCTAAATATATCAATTACTTACCGAGGAAAAATGGATGCACACTGGGTCTAATAGAAAACGCAAATTCCCATACTCTAAATGATAGCATCCATCACACCATCCATAACTATAGTCTATCGTAGGAAACTAAAGGAAGAGTGAATGTCGTATTGCCAATTGAATAGATACACAGGGCGTTGGATGCACAAACACCTTAAAGTTTCATGGATAGTATTAGGTACCCGAAGATTAGTTTGTAAAATTAGCAAATATAGTGACATCGCATGTTTTTGTTGGGCCAATCTGTTGAAACACACACATCTACAATCTCATATTGTTCATTTTTGACGCCATGATATTTAATATGGGGCTGACCGTTAGAGTCTGACAATTTAAAGTACTAATTAGATGAATGGGGAGTTTCGTCTGTACATTTCTTTTTCTCTCTATTGTTTATAAGTCTAATTAGTCGCCATACGTGTAATGGATTATTGGGGATAGGTATTGTTGACTTGACCGGCCGTCATGCAGGGACGACCGTCTATTCAACCATGCGAAACAACATCATATAAACATCTGTGGCTAGAAAAGAATCTTAAAGTAATTTTAACGGCCTCGCCATCCCGTTCGGGTTTTTTATTGGAACGCAATAGAAGAATAAAGAACAATGGAGCCTGATCGATTATTTCCTGACTTTGACTGGTATATGTTGTTGCATCAGCTTGGTGCTAGTACAACTTAAAAAGCCAGAGACATCATGCAGCTGATGAAGTGGGAAGGCTAGCGAAGTGAGCACGTCTGTGGGGAGACCGAGCAAGTCGAAGCCTCTTCTCTTCGGAAAGTAGCTTTGCGAACCTTTTGAGAGCTTCTTCGTTAGTCTCTTGATTCAGCGGCTCAAAGATTCCGGTGTCCAGATTAACCCTAGACATCGGCTTCTTCAGTAGTTCTTCCCCTACTCCAAGCAGATCATTCATGTTGTTCTTTGTGGCTATGTCCACTGAAGATAATTGTCCACTCAACGTATCATCCTACAAAAGTCGACATATTTTATATCAACATCATAAGTAACTAGGCAAAAGAACAATAAGTGGGTTAATATACGCAAGCGGACGTGTACTGGTATTGATATGTACCTGGATGCGGAGATAGCTCTTTGCTAAATGAAGAGCTTGGAAAACAACACACAGATGGAAATTAACCATATCTGCGCTTGCTTGGGTGAAGACGTCTACTAGAGGGGTGGACCCTCCGCTGGCTAACCAGCCGATGATCCCCCACTTTGCTGCTTCGCGTGCATCGTATTTCTCTTCAGATTTTGGCGAACCGGTTCCCAAAGATATCACCAGAAAACGCCCGTAATCCATCGGCTTTATCGGAAAGAAGTCTGGGCTCCCCTTACTTATCTCCTTCGTCACTTCACTTATAGCAACTAAAGTCTGCATATCGTCCATTGCGATTCACAATAAGTTTCTGTTGCCGTCACTTATATTAACATGCAAGTTGCTACCTGCACAATTTATTAATCGTCATAATGTGGAGTTACTTCTTTCTCTTTTGTACTGACCGGATTATTTGCAGCCACCCCACCATCTATAAGATTGAATTCTCTCACTGCTCCTGAGTGATCTTTGGTTTGGAAATAATGGGCAGGGAGATAAGTCGGTGCAGCTGAAGTCGCGATGCATATATCAGAGAGCAATGCATCCATGGACGGTTTGTTCTTCACCTGTCCAAAACAGAATGATCCAAGACTGGCATATGTTAGATGGTACCAACAAAGTCGAACATAAAGAAAGGCAATCGAGTGTATTTAATTGGTGAGGGTGTGCGCTATGTAGCAGGGCCAGGATTCACACCTGGTAGGTAGAAAAGATGGTTGGACGGAGACGTTTGATGTCAAAAGTAGGGATCACAATTTGGGTTAACGCCTGGTGCAGCCTTGTGTCCCCTAGTTTTTCCCTTATGAGGTTATGAAGGTAATTTCCATCATACTTTGGTCCTGTGAGAGTCTTCATCATCTTTGTAACAGGAGCAAACGTACAACTGCAACACATTCGATTAAGCATTGAAATACAAGTTAGAATGTCAACTCCACGAAGAAATATTAATCAGACACAGGAAGCTTCTGACATGATTATGAAGAAAAGAAAAGAAACTGAATGTAGACCTGTCCCGAAGGAAGATTTTAGGGCCATTTTCAAGGTAGAAGTCCTTGATATCTTTGGCAGAGAACATGGGTCGATTCTCCTCATTAGGATTGGTCAACATGGCAGTCAGAAGACCTCCTGTGCTTGTGCCTGCTATCACGTCGAAATAATCCGCAAGTCTTGCATCTTTACCATCCAGGTTCTACAAAATGGTTTCAGGTAGATCGGAAAATTAGATTCACATAGGGATAAGTACAGCAGGAGTGCCATAACTTGGCACGGAGGGACACTTAAGTGCCAAAACTTACAAATGGTATACTTAAGTGCCAAAATCGAAGCAAAATGGATCACTTAAGTGCCAACGGCAAGAAAATCCGGCCAAAACGCTGACGTGGCATTTTTCTGGCGATCTAGGGTCGAAACGTCGTCGTTTTTGTTGCCGATATGGCAAAGTAAACCCAAAACGGCGTCGTTTGGGTGCTGATGTGGCCACCGCACCCAAAACGATGCCGTTTTGACTAATATTTATTTTTTAATAAATATTAATTAAATAATATTTAAAAAGCAAATTAAAAAAAAAAAAAGTGGGGGAGTAGGCGCCGCCGCCGCCCCACCTGGCGATGGGATGGCGGCGACAAACGGACAGTGAGGGCCGTCGGCGCCAAGGCGAGGGCCGGCGACCCTCGCCAACCGGCGGTGAGAGCCGTCCGGCCCTCGCCGACGCCGGGAGAGGGGGCGACCCTCCCCCGGATCCGGGCGAGGGTCGGCCGCCCTCACCCAAGCCCGGGTGAGGGCCGTCGGCGCCAAGGCGAGGGCGGCCGACCCCGGCCTAGATCGGGGAGAGGGTCGCCGCCCTCTCCTAAATCTGGGCGAGGGTCGGTCGCCGCCCCTTGCCTCGCCCGGGCAAGGGTTGGCCGCCCTCGCCCGGCGTCGGCGGCCTTGCCCGGCGCCACTAAGTTTCCAGCGGTCTTTGGCCGGGCGAGGCTGCCGACGCCGGGCGAGGGCGGCGACCCTCGCCCAGGCCGGGGCAAGGGCGGCAACCCTCTCCTAGATCTGGGCGAGGGTCGGCCGCCCTCTCCTGCGTCCGGCGAGGGCCGTCGGCCCTCGCCGCCGCCCGGCGGCCCTCATCGTCCGTTCATCGCCGCCGCCCCATCGCCGGTGGGGCGGCGGCAACAAGCTGCTCCCCACACTTTTTTTCTTTTTAAAAATTTCTTTTTAAATATTATTTAATTAATATTTATTTAAAAATAAATATTAATCAAAACGACGTCGTTTTTGGTGTGGTGACCACATCAGCACCCAAACGACGCCGTTTTGGGTTTACTTCGCCACATTAGCAACAAAAATGTCGTTGTTTCTACCCTAGATCACCAGAAAAAGGCCACGTCAGCGTTTTGGCTGGATTTTCTCGCCGTTGGCACTTAAGTGATCCATTTTGCTTCGATTTTGGCACTTAAGTGTACCGTTTGTAAGTTTTGGCACTTAAGTGTCCCTCCGTGCCAAGTTATGGCACTTGCGGGGTCCGTACATTGATTCACATGCAAAACAGATATCCCTTGTGCATACAGCATTAGCATTCGTTCAATACCTGAAGTTCCGATTCCAGGAAACTTAGAATAGTAGCAGGAACAATCCCTCTTATCCCTCCACCATCAATGCTAAGAATAGTGATTAGGTTTCCATATGTTGGAGATTGAAGAGGTACGCTTGTTTTATCCATTACTCTAATTGAGGCTATCTAATCAAGAGAAGCGCAGGGGGGAGAGAGAGAGAGAGAGAGAGAGAGAGAGAGAGAGAGAGGGGGGAGGGAGGGAGAGGGGAAAAGCTTTTCAAGTATAAAGCTGATTTTTTGAGACTGAGGAGATGATGAGAATTTCTAAAGTTGTCGGTCGAGTTTTCTTCGATAAGGAATGGGTATTTATAGGCCCTCCATTCCTCCCATTCAAACTTCAAAGCGTGTCCGCGCATATCAACTTCAACTTATTGGCCGGACATTTACTCAATTGGACATTATTTTATGGCTTTGTTGCACGTTCATCAACCTCTATAGAAAAATAATTGGGTTGCCATTGGAGTTACTAATTTGTCTTGTGCACGAAAAGGTCCCCAGAACATATACATGCATGAATTGTAGGTTGGACTTTCCTATTGTTGAGATATGGGTTGCACATGGCAGAATTGTAGGTAAGTATTATTAGGTAAGAGCATTAGAGGCTAAGGCAAAATGTTCAGTCTGCCAGATCAAGGGCTTACATTTGTTGCAGATTAATCTAATCTCCATCAAATGGCGGAGATCATTGATTGACTAAACTAAAACACATCACACCGGTGCACAATGAATGATGCATATTGCAGATTACCTGATAAAAGCTATGATCAGCTTAGTTTTGATTCACAAAAGGCGGCACCTTTGATCAGGACAAGACCAATATGAAATCTCATACCATCAATGACCTGTGAAATCTGATCAAAGCACAGGGCACTGACAACAATTGAAGAATTCAAAGTAGGCGTCTCTCCATTATAATCCTGCATACTGTGTTGCAATATCTTGGAGACCATGCAAAAGGAAACATGAGACAACAAACAATACGATGTTGTATTCATAAGCATCGCATGTGTAAACTTTTGGAAAGTCAAATGGGTGGATGCACTGTTTCTTTGGCCAGCAAGATATAGATATACTATTTGCTTGGCCAGAAGGATACGGATGTGCTTTACATACTGTCTGTCGACTAATATGATGTGGCTGTATGCAGAATTCTGTTCTCCTTATTGTTGTGGTAGCCTAAAAGGTGACACAATCTCATCTCCGGCACTTTTTTATTATGTCGTTGTTTAGTTTTTGTGCTTATCCAATCTTCAGTGGCTCATATGGTGAATAGTGAATGAAGACTTCGATCAAAGCGCAACCCATAAGGAGCAACTTGGTGCCAGATGCCTACAATTATGAAGGGATCGAGTTGTATTATGACTTAATTGAAAAATATTTTCTGGAAAAATGTTGTTAAGACATTAAGGAATCAAGTTGTGCTTGTCCATATTTGCCAAGGAGTAAGAACCAAATGCAGAAATAAATCCTTTTATGCCTAACATATTTACCATTTGAAGTCAATAGATATAAAATATGCAAATGAATATGCAGCTTGCATATCATTACATCCTTCTGAATATGGTTCATTGACTTCAAAGGGCAAATATGTTCGGCTGCAGGCAAGGTTTGGCACGCATCAGCCAAGGTAGAAAACATAGAGAAGGAGGGTTAATGGTTGAAGATTGACTAGATGAGCCAAAATCATCTGCCGGGTAGAGAAACTTGCAAAATGGGGAAGAATAGGAGGAGAAAAACCTGGGAAATTTCTCCCAGTTTCTTAGGAGTAGTTTGGTTTGATCATGCTGCAGCCAGACTATAAGTTTATCGAGTTGCAAATTAGCCAAAACGTAAAGGAAAAAACACATAAACCATCAGAATACTGAGGACAACGTTTCTTGTGTAGCAAGTATTTTAGCTAATAAAATGTTTGATAATTAGGTATATAGAGGTAAATAACCAATAAGTCAAACATATGATGATGTTTAGGAAGATGGGAACCCTCGGGGGAATATTATCAAGTATTGACTTTTCCTATGGAAGTGGAGACATGCATCATTATTGTTGAGAAAACTCAGTTTTGCGTTAACAACACTTTCTACATTTTATCATGGAATAGATTCTAGAACAAAAAGAGACTTCTATGTAGATACTATGCAAGATTCTCAGCAAAGTCTATTATATACAAAAGAATCTGTATTGATCTAGAAGCAGACACAGTATCTTATTCTATCAAAGATCTAGAACATATTTTGCCCATAACAAAAGGAGGACTAGAACAAAAAATGGATCCACAACGGCTATGGATTTCACTTGCCATATATATATATATATATTGATTTTGCAAATCAATTGATTGACAAAATCTATCTTGGAGACAATTTCCAAAAGAGGATGGACATTTATGAAAACCAAGATTCTGTTTGTATGGGCAACCGGAATCTGCAGGAATTGAATATGTCTTCAATAGCTAGAAAATCTTTCTTAAATCAATCTGTCCAAGAAGGGAATTTGGAAGACAATCCTTTATTCATGTGGCTAACAACTAGTTTGGCTCGAAGGAGTATTCAAGGAGGATATGTCACTTGTAGAAGTAGAACGTGAATTGAAATTCCAAAGTCTATAACTATTCTCACATTCAATTGTCTCTTTAGTACAAAAAGAGTGGTTAAGAGTGAATTACACAAAAAAGTGACTTAGTGTGAGAGTATACCACTAAGTATTTACATTTGAAATTTTGTAATCATTTGTTGATCTTATAGTGGAATTCAATTTATTGATTGACAGCGTGAGAGAGTGGACGTAGGCTCAACTAAAGCCGAACCATTATAATTCTGTTTGCAATCTTCTCATACCTTATCTTTTCATTTTGATTGCATATTACAAAAGTACTTCATCTTAGTCAGACTTTAAATTATATCATTCATATTTCACTTTGATTGATTGTCTATAAGATTTTTATCCACACCTATTCACCCGCTCTAGGTGTCTATTCTAACATCCTCAATTGGGCATCAAAGCCTCGTGCTTGCTATTTTGAAGTGTTTTTACTTCCGAGCTAAAGATCTTCTATGGTTAGTATTTTGGCATCAGGTTTGATTAGGGCAAAGCAACACTCGACCACTCTACTTTGATGCGAAATAATACAACATATGGAAAAATAAGATGAAGGGTTGCCTTAGATCAAAGGACCCACTAGAATTAGATGTCATTGAGAGAGGAATTGATCCCAATGCTAAGTTTGGAAAGGCTATGAAGAAGGAGGATGGAAAATCTCTGGAACCTTATGCTACTCTATTGAAAGAAGAGCTAGTAAAAAGAGAAGCATTAGACGCAAAAGCTATTTACACTCTCTACTATGCTTTATCACCAAATGAATTTAACCGAATTTCTTTTGTTAAATAGCAAAAGAAGTTTGGGATAGGCTACATATTTCATATGAAGGAATAGACCAAGTGAAGGAAACTAAAGTCAACATTCTACTCGGGCAATATGAATCTTTTAAGATGAAGCCAGGAGAGTCTATTGATGATATGTTCAGCAGATTCATTGAAATAGTGAATGTGTTGGCATATCAATGGCAACCAATTTTAGGGCCTAAGAAAGTTAATAAACTTTTGAGAAGCTTATCGAAAGATTGGAACAACATTAAGACTTCTATTCATGAAACTCTAAGAATCTCACTATTAGTCGACGAGCTCATTGGAATACTATAGTCCTACGAGGTAGAACAGCTCAATGATGAAGAAGAGTCAAGAGGTAAGAAGTCAATTGCTTTAAAATCTAATGTTAATTCTAATGACACATACTCAAAAGATGATATGGATGATGAAGAACTTGCTCTTCTGATTAAGAAGTTCAAAAAGCTAAATAAGAAAGGAAGGAAATTCAATGGCAAAAACAATCTAAACAATCTAGATAGAGGAGAACAATGGAAGAAGAAGATATAGGTAAATATGTAATCTATTTTGAATGCAAGAAAAAGGGGTATATCAAACTGAACTGTCCCTTGCTGAAGAAGATAAAAGGAAAGTATGAAAAATACAAAAAGGCCTTGAAAGCTGAGACATGGAGTGATACAGAATATGAGGAGAGTGATGACGAATATGCCAATATCTATCTGATGGCACACTTAGACTCAAATTTTGAAGCAGACTTAGACACATAATCAGAATTAGACAAGGAAATCGAGGTAACTCATTCTGAAATTTCAGTCAAAGTTTCTAAATATATTAATGAGCTTTGTTTAAATCTTAAGTCATCTCTTAAAAGGATTTCTAAGCTAAAAAGATAGATGAGACAATAGAATCTTTCTCAAAAGGAAGAGTTTGAATGTTTACAAAAAGAGTTGTTGGAAATCAAAGAAAATCGTGATTTCCTTTTTCAAGAAAATGAATCGTTGAAAAATGAATTTTCTAATATCACAACAAAGTTTTCAAATAGGACAAAAACTTTAAAACATATTCTTTCTATTCAAATATCTTATTTCAATAAGTCTGGACTTAGCTGTGAAAGTGAAAGTGAGTCTTTGATAGATTTTCCAAAAGTTAAGGAGAGACTCATATAGAAACCTTCAAGACAAGCTTACAAAAATCATTTCCAAAAGAATTTCACAAAGCTTGTTGGTCCAAGTAATCTCAAATGTTCAAAATGTAGAAACATAGAACATTTTGAGAATGAATGTCCTAAAGTCTGGAGACATGTCAAGAAGGACTAGGTAAATAAAACTAATATCACTGACTCTTTTGGACCCAAGAAAGTTTGGGTACCAAAGAAAGTTTGAGAATATTCTTTGATTACAGGTTACCTTCAAAAGAAAGAGAAAATGATACTTAGATAGTGGATGTTCAAGACACATGATAGGAGATTCAAGTACTTTCATAAGACTTGAAAAGTTAAAAGAAGAAATCGTTTCTTTTGGAGGAGACGGCAAATGAAAAATTGGAGTTGGAACAATGAAAAATTGGAGTTGGAACAATGAAAATTGGAAGCCTTCTCATTAACAACATCTCTTTAGTCAAAGGAATCCACTACAACCTTCTGAGCATCAGTCAACTGTGTGACACTGGATTTAGAATAAACTTTCAGGAAAATATATGTTTGGGAACTAGTCAAGACTTCTCTCAATTATTTATTGGTCGAAGACATGGTAATATATATCTTTTAGAAATAAATTCAAATCCTGCTCAATACCTTATTTCTATTCAAGATGAAGCAAATTTGTGGCATTGCAAGCTAGGACACGTCAGCATGAAGTAGATTTCTAAACTATCATATAAGAAGCTTGTCCATGGACTTCCGACCATGAACTACAATAAGTCTGAACTATACTTTGCTTGCACATTAGGGAAATAGGTACGAAGTTTTTTCAAACCAATAAATCATGTTTCTTCTAACCATATATTGCAGTTTTTGCATATGGATATATTTGGACCTACTAGGACTCAAAGTATTGGAGGTAAGAAATATTGTCTGGTAATAGTAGACAATTACTGTCGATTTACTTGAGTGTTATTTTTAGCAAATAAAACAAAAACCTTCTATTTCTCAAAGTTTGCAAAAATGAACGAGAAATGTTATACTATTTCCAGCATCAAAACATATCATGGGGGAGAATTTGAAAATTAAGACTTTATAGATTTTTGTGACAAAAATGGATTACATCACATTTTCTCCTCCTCCATACACCCTAGAAAAAAAAATGGAGTTGTAGAGAGGAAAAATTGCTCTTTATAGGAAATGGCAAGAACTCTGCTAATTGAAAGCAAAGTAGCTTCTTGCTTTTGAGTAGAAGCAGTTTCTATTGCTTGCTATATTATTATTAGTCTTTTTAAAACCTATCCTTGAGAAAACCCCCTATGAGATTTACAAAGGTAGAAAACCAATTATTTTTTCTTTTCATGTATTTGATTGCAAATGTTTTGTTTTAAAAAATGCAAATGACCATTCGAGTAAGTTTGAAGAAATATCAAATGAAGGAATTTTCTTTAGATATTCTATCACAAGCAAGTATACAGGGTTTTTAACAAGAGTACTCATATTGTAAAAGAATCAATGAATGTAAAGTTTCTAGAACAAGTTCAAGTTCAACAAGATCAGACTCTATTAGAATATTCAAAACTTGTATCAAACTCAGGAAAATCTAAATTCATCAAACATAACGATTTAGATGAGGAGAAAGACGAAGGAACTCAAGAAGAAACTTCTTAGATTCACAAATATTAGACTTAGACTTCTGAAGGACATGAAGAAAGAGGAAATATATCAAGAACTGGAAGCATAAATCAAGTTATCCACAAAAACTTTGAAAAAGGGATCCGAACTAGATCAAAGGGCAAGGAAGAAACAAATGTTTTGGCACTTATATATGAGATCGAATCTAAGGAGTATAAGAAGTTTTGAAAAATGAAAGCTGGATTGAAGTAATGCAAGAAGAGCTTTAGCAATTAATTATAATGATGTATGGGAATTAGTGCCTAGACCAAAAGAAAGATATGTGATTGGAACAAAATAGGTGTCTAGGAACAAAATGGATGATCAAGGAAAGGTAACCATAAACAAAGCAAGACTTGTGGCTAAATGATATTCCCAAATTGAAGAAATAGACTATGACGAGACATATACTCTTGTGGCCAGGTTAGAAGCCATAAGGCTCATGTTTACTTATGCATATTTTCATAACTTCAAATTGTTTTAGATGGATGTCAAAAATGCTTTCCTGAGTGGGTTCATTCAAGAAGAAGTCTACGTAGAACAACCCCAAGATTTGAAGAACCTAGAAAGCTAGATCATGTTTACTAGTTGAAGAAGGCTTTGTATGGTCGAAACAAGTACCACGTGCTTGGTAGTAATATTCTAGTAAACAATGGTTTAAGAAAGATATGGTCAACACTACTTTATTTATTAAAAAAGAAGGTAAGGATCTTTTACTTGTTCAAATCTATGTAGATGGTATAATTTTTTATTCTTCTAATGAATTTTTGTGTAAGAAATTTTCTAAGTCAATGTAGGAAGAATTTGGAATGAGCATGATGGGAGGGTTAACATTCTTCCTAGGTCTGCAAGTCAAGCAAACCAAAGAAGGGACTTTCATATTTCAAGCAAAAAAATGCAAAGGATATTGTTAAGAAGTTTGGTATGTAAAACTACAAGAAGACTGAAACTCCCATATCTAGTTCAACCAAGCTAGACAAAGATGAAAGTGGAAAGAAGGTGGACCAGAAGACTTACAGAAGCATGATCGGTTCTGTACCTTATCTTATTACTCTAGTCTTGATATTTTATTTAGTGTATGCATGTGTACTAGATTATAGGCAAATCCTAGAAAATCCCATCTTATTGCTATCAAACATATTATTCAATATATTGCTACTAACCCAAAGTTAGGTCTATGGTATCTCAAAGGAACATATTTTATTTTAATTGGATACTTAGATGCTGACTTGGCTAGATGCAAAATTGACAGAAAAAACACTTCTAGGACTTGCCAACTTCTGGGACAATTGTTAGTGGCTTGGTTCTCGAAGAAATAGGACACTGTAGCACTCCCAACCGTAGAAATAGAATATGTTGCTCTTGGAAGTAGTTGTTTACAAATCCTATATATTAGACAACAATTGAAAGACTATGGAGAAAAAGAGGCTTGTACAGAGATTCAGTGTCACAATAGAAGTGCCATCAATCTTACATGAAATCCTATTCTCCATTCAAGAGCAAAGCATATAGAAATTTGACACCATTTCATAAGAGATCACGTGAAAAATGTGAAATAGATATTTAATTTATTGATTAAAAAAATCAATTGGCTTCACCGAACCTTTAGAGAAAAATACATTGGAGTCTATTCATAATAAATTGCATATCACTTACCCCTTTGCATAAAGTCTATGTGAGATAGGTAAGAAATAATCTTCTGGGACATACTCAGACTCTAATACTCATGAATTTGCAGTTCAAATTTTGGCGTGTAAGTTATTTTCATTTATGACAAAATAGGTAAGTAAATCTAAGTACTCTATAAATATATTATCTTACTAATTTTATAATTGTTTCCAATTTTTGTTTGATTTTATTTTCAGTTATTTTTTTTAATTTTGGGACCAATAACTACCATTTATAGTTTTTCATTTTCAAAAATCACGTCTCTTCATTGTCTTGGTTCAGAATTTATAAAAACCTCCAAGAAATTATTTTTCTCACACCCTCAGTTTCCCTTACGCTCGAACTCATTTCTCTACAAACTCTAAAAGCACTATCTTTCCTTCACAATTTCACAAGTACGCATCTTCACTTTAAAATGTCATCAAAATCTTCCAAGTCTGTGTCGATCTCCTCTTAAAGAAGATCATCATGATCGTAAGCAAATGACCCAAATCTATTGAAGGAGGATAGACCCATTTCGACCTAACCAAATCGTTTGGTGAAGCATCTTCTAGACACTCCACTCATCGATCTGAGTTTGAAGAGATTTCTAAAGGTATGCCTTTTGCCATTATTACTCCTATTTCAGTAGGAGACCCATAAGTTATGTTTAGACGATATGATTATTTGAGGAAGAGAAATCCAGACTGGGAAGGGAGAAAGAAAAAGAAACTGTAGAATATGTTGGACAAATGCCTGATTTGAAGAGTGGGGCTGAAAGTCTATGGGAAGGAAAGAGAGAAGAGACTATTCAAAAACTTTCAAGTTAAGATGGGAGTTGCTGCTATAATCGATAAGTACAACGGAAAGTTGCTTCGCATAAAACAACACAAGAAGTGTTATGCCTCTATGCTAAACAAAGGGATAATGAACTACAGGACAGTGAACTTTGATTTTCTAGATGCGATATGAGTTAAATTGGGAAAGAAGTTTGAGAAGTCGCAAATGGAAAACTTTTGCTTACAAACTTTTTAAGTTTATCTAGAACTCACTACATATTTTATTTAAATCTATATGTCTTGTCTCCAAACAAAATACAGTTCACTGTTCTTGATAATGTCTATGATCTGGATGTGGATATTTTGGCTGATATTATGAATGCAATAGAAGTCTCTTATGAAACTACGTGCAAGTATCTAACCATTGAAAAAATTTGAAGACAAACATTTCATATTCAAGCTTATCCTCTGTCAACATAATTCTACACAAAATTGTGATTAACTGCATAAAACCCAAGGCATCCTCCAAGACAGATGTTGCTAAGTTCTAAGCAAAAATGATGTGGGCCATAGAAAATGGAGTGATGTTCTCACTTTCTCATAATGTTTTATTACAAATGTATAGAATAGTACTTAAGAAAAAAAAGGACAACTTTCATGTGGAGCTCTTATAACCATAATTTTTCAGCACTTCCAAATTCAACTACCCTTAACATTCTGTACAAAGACTCTCCCTATTATGGCAAATGGAGAAAGAATGATCAGTAAAATGAGATTGAATGATGTAGTGGAGGTTTAGAAAAGCAAAAAGAAGGGTACACCAAGTCTTGCAACTCAAATCACTACTATAGAAAGGAAAATGAAAGGTAATGAAAGGAGGCTACTTCTATTCAATTTTCAAATAGATATAGGTCATCAATTCTTCTACAGGATGGAGATAATGAAGAAACTCTTTTAGATGTTATTACTTTTGCAGTACAAGCAGTTTCTAAAGCAATGCTTCCTATAGAAGAGGAAAAATCCAATGCAATAGAAGGAGATGATGAAGAAAAGGAAGATGGTGAAAAAGAAACTGAAGATGATGAACAAGAAGATGAGAATGAATGATGGAAAAGATGGAAAAGAAGAACAACTAGAAGAAATTGAAAAAGAACTTGCATAGGAAGAAGAACAAGTGAAAGACAGAGTTAAGGAAAAGCAAGAAGGTGAATGGCAAGAAGGAGATACCACGAAAGATGATGAGAACATCATTGTAGGGGGAGAAGTTGAGAAAACTCTAGAATAAACCAGACTTGATGATAAAATGAGTAGGTCTCCACCTAATGTTGATGATATATTTGATGCACAGCTCCTAGAAGGTTCTATTGAAGAGCAGGAAGAAGCATACTTTTAGGGGGAGAATCTATTTAAAAAGGTACCCTCTAAACTAAAAACACCTTACACTCCGTTTGCCGAAGCAAGTGCACAAACTGAACTAGATCCAAATTATGCAAGAATTGTTGAGTTGCTTCTATGAATCAAGACAAAACAATATGCATTGGAAGTGGACATCCAAAGGATGAAATCCTCTTCGCACAACAAGTTGGAGAACCTCAACAAGCAAACAGAGCAGAATATGGCATAGATGGAAACAATGTTTGCTCAATGCATAACCAAGATTAAGGAATCAATGTAGAACATGGAGGATTTTCAACTGGTTCGTGTCCCTCACAAAACCTTAATACAACTTTTTCAAAACAACCTTTTATTTGTGTGTGGACTTTGGTTTGTTGGTTAATATGTCTATTTTGTGATTTTGTAGACTCTTTGAACGCTCTTGATGTTGACAAGAAGGAGGGGACTTTGCTGATATGCTAATATACTATGGCGTGACTTGTTTTATTTAAATCTTGCATATTCTTTGTGCTATGCCTAACTCTATTTTGTAGGAATAAAATCTACATACCTACATGAAAGTTTTGTCAAGATAAAAAATGGGGAGATTGTTGAGAAAACTTTTAGCTTTGATGTTAACAAAACTTTCTATGTTTTATCATGGAATAGACTCCAGAACAAAAAGAGACTTTTGTATGAATATTATACAAGATTCTTAGCAAAGTCTATCATTTATAGAAGATTTCATATCAATATAAAAACAGAAAAAGTATCTCATTTTGTCAATGATCCATAACATATTTTGTCTAGAACAACAGGAGGACTAGAACGAAAAATGGATCTACAATGGCTATAAGTTTCACTTACCACACACACATATATATTGATTTTGCTAATCAACTAATTGACAAAATCTATCTTGGAGACAATTTCCAAAAGAGGATGGAACATTTACAGAAATGAAGATTTTGCTTGTATAGGAGACCATAATCTACATGAATTTAATCTCTACCTTCAATAGCTAGAAAATCTTCCTTAAATCAATCTGTCCAAGAAGGGAATTTGGAAGATAATTCTTTATTCGTGTGGCTAACAACTAGTTTGGCTCGAAGGAGTATTTAAAGATGATATGTGGCTTGTAAAAATAGAGCGAGAATTGAAATTCCAAAGTCTGAATTTGTTCTTACATTCAATTGTCTCTTTAGTGTAAAACTGAGTGATTAAGAGTGAATTACATAAAATAGTGACTTAGTGTGGGAGTATACCATTGAGTATTTACACTCGAAGTTTTGGAACCATTTATTAATTTCATAATGGAATTCAGCCTATTGACTGATAGCTTGAGAGAGTGAATGTAGGTTTAACCAAAGCCGAACCACTATAATTCTGTTTGCAATATTCTCATCCCTTATTTTTTTCATTTTGATTGCATATTACAAAAGTCTATTTAATCTTAGTGCGACTTTAAATTTAGTTTTTGCATCTATATATATATATCATTCAGATTTCACTTTGATCGATTGTTTATAAAAATTTTATTCACACCTATTCACCCCTCTCTAGGTGTCTATACTAGCTTCTTTAATTATGTCCATGATGAGAATTCAAATGGGATTTTACTTTTATAGGTTTTACCCACCCAAGTCCCCATGCAATCTACAGTTGAAGAAAGCAACCATCTTTCTTTATACATAACGTGGAGCAGCCTAATGGTTTAGACATTTTTCAAGGTATTATCTGCTACTGTGGAGAGAATTTTGCGTTGAGTGGGTCATGAATGAACTCCTTGAGGTTTCTCTTGTTAGGGGAATTAATATGGGAATGTGGCTGCCTGCACAACTTCTAACCAGGCTTTGGGTAATTTTCGGTGCATTGCCAATTCACTCATTGGTACACATATTTATGTTTGCTAAGGTGAACTTGGGATTCAAGACTGGATGAAGTCGATACTTAAAATGATATGTAGACAAGAGATAATTGCTCTCTAGAGAGTAAATCCATAATAAATAAATAAAAGAGTTAATGAGCAAATGGCTTAGGCGAAAATTTTCAACCGGAAGCAGGATGGAATCAGCCTAATTGGAGGATTACTTTGCATCTACGGGACTCGGGGGAGCATAGACAATAGTATAAGAGAGAAAACGAGAAGGTGGAAAATTCCTCAAGATTTTGTCTATTTCGTGAAAAATATTTTTTTTTTCATTTTTTTGACATTTAGATCATTTGGGAAAATGAGTTAACAACAAAGGTTTTCCTACCAATATTTAAATCTAGGAAAATAATTTCCCTTTTAAGAAAATCGAACATCATTTTCAAAAATATAATAAGAAATTGGAGTTTTGATTAGAAACTCTGCAATAGGGCATGGGAATCTTAATTCTCGCTCTTAGGCCCTTGGCAACATGGTTGAGTCTATTGGGGTCCATTGAGGGCAAGCCCGAATCCATCTAGGCAAGGCCTAAGACCCTAGTACTTGATGCTCAGGTCTCTTGCGCCTGAGCTCAAGTTTATCAAGGTTGGGCTTGAGTCTATCAAGAACGGGGCTTCGACCCTTGCACCCACGCCTAAGTCCATTGAGGCCAATGCCCTAGACCTCGATGTCCAGGCCCAAGCCTAGGTCCTTGCGCATTCCACTTGGATCCATTGAGGCTAGGCTAGAGACTTCAACACTTGAGATCGGATCCTTGATGCTTGGGCTTGAGTTCATTGAGGTTAGGTCTGGGTCTATGATGCTTGAGGTTGGGTCCTTGATGCCTAGGCCCAAGTCCATCAAGGCTAGGCCTAAGTGTTGTGCCCAGGACCTAGTTGCCTATGCTTGAGTCCATTGAGGCCTAGCTTAGAACCTCAGCATTCACACCCAAGTCTATCAATCCCATGCTCAAAAACTTGGAGCTTGCACCTGAGTCCCCAACATTAGGCCCAGGTTTCAACGTTCGGGCTCAAGTCCGTAGGGGTTGGGCTTAGGGCCCCAAGATCCGAGACTAGGCCCTAATACCTGCACTAGGGTCCATCATTCTCAGGCACAGGCCTATCGAGTTTGGACTTGGGTACCTAGCGCTAGGGGTTGGGCGTGGGCACTAGGGTTTGGGGGTTGGCCTCAATGGGCTCAAGCCCTAGCGCTAGGGTATGGGGTTCGACCTCAATGGATCATTGTCCTAGGCCTAGGAGCTAGTGTCCTAGGCCCGACCTTTGTGGACTAAGGACTAGATGGCAAGGAGCTGGGCACGACGATTGAGATCTTTGCCCAACTTTTGTGGTCTTAAGATCGATGCCCATGCTTGTGCTTGGGAGTCAAGGATCCGGGCTCGAGAATCTAGTACTTATTCCTTGTTCCGCAGCTTCTTAAGTTTTCAATACTTGTTGTGTTTAATAGTTTAGTAAGTCAACCAATCCCACTTTTCGAGGAGTTTTCAACAATGAGATTGTCACATTGTCATATGGTTATGTTGGCAATTTAGAATGCATTTGGTACAATTCACAAATTTTTTTGTGACCTAAAATTTCTTTCAATTTTTAATATATATTTTTTGAGATCTTTTTTTTTTTTTTTTTTTCTTTTCTCTTTTTCCTTTCTTGTTCTTATGCTGGCAGTAGTGGCTAACTACTGGCAGCCGGTGGATGGGGAACAGAAAAATAGGAGTCTTAACAAACGTGCCTTTAGTCTTTTTAAGTTCAACTTTCTTCCCTAGGTCACGAACCGCCAGATAGCCTGTTTATGGCCATAATCAAAGGAAGAATTTTGTTTGTTTGTATCACCTACGCCTCTCTGATTGATAATATCAATGACCTATAATGAGAACTCGAAGGGGAAATGGATTTGGTAAAATGCAAATCAAAGACGATGCTAAGGAAAGGCACAAACTGATTTTGAACAAATATAAACAATTCTGATTGGAAACGTCATAGCTGAAAATGGTCAGAAAATATAGTGTAATTCTTAGATGAACTGGCATAGAGTTAGATTATAGTAAATGCGGGGAAAGTACAGCAGGAGTGTCAAAAGTTGGCACGGAGGGACACTTAAGTGCCAAAATTTACAAACGGTACAGTTAAGTGCTACTTTTCAAAAAAAATGAATCACTTAAGTGCCGGTCGCCGGAATCCCGCCGAAAATCCTACGTGGCATTTTTTATTAATTTTTTTGCTTACGTGGCTCGCTGGAAATTGAAATGACGAAAAATCAGCGCAAAAGTCGTTTTTGCGCTGACGTGATTTTTAAAATTATTAATTAAATAATTTAAAAAATAAAATATTTTAAAATTGAAGCCCTCGCCGATTTCCCCTCCCCCTTCTTTTTTTTATTTATTAATAAAATCGATTTTTTTTTTAAAATCTGGTGGACAATTTTTTTATTAAAATTGCCACGTGGAATTTTTTATTTTGAAAAAAAAAAAATGCTCCGTCAAAAATGAAGTCGTCGAAAAATGGACACGTGGCAATTTGGCCGGATTTGGCATTTAAGTAATCCATTTTGCTCCGATTTTGACACTTAAGTATACCGTTTGTAACTTTTGATACTTAAGTGTCCATTCGTGCCAACTTTTGACACTCCTGGGATCCGTGTGTCCAGTAAATGCACACGTCTTTCTTGGCACATTAATCCATGTAGATGGCATATTGAGCAATAATATGCCATCGCCGAGTAGCGGACGAGGGGGAATAAGAGATTACCAATGTACAATGTGCTTAGGCTGCGTATCATCTAAGGTCCTGCTTCGTTTGGCTTTAGACAAATATCTTTAGAAAAATGCATATATCTTTAGGTTAAAGGGATTTTCAAAAATAAAAATAGCATTTTGTAAATAGTAATTTTAAATTGTGAAACAAGTTTGACTTAGACATTATTTGGTAAAAACTACATTTTGCAAGGTACTTTTACTAAATTTTTTAGAAAAAAAATTAAAACATTTTTTATCTAGTCACCGATGGCCAAAATTGGCCACTGAACAACCTTGCCTAAGGTTGCATGACCTCAAGCATCGCCTTGGTAGCGGCGACCTAGGCAATTGTCCGCTTGGGTTGCTTGAACCTAGGCAATGGCTGTTGCCAGTGGTTGTTTGTGACTGAATTGTCACCTGGAACCTATACGACCACCGCAAGTGATACTTGAGGTAGCGCAACCTCAGGCTACCTCACCTGTGGTCATGTGATCTCAAGCGGTGGTCACCTTCCTTGGGCGGCAGTCGCTAGCGTAAGGTGACCCCTCAAGTGGCAATTGTTGGCATGAGCAACCCCATGGTTGGTGGTTGTTGGCCTCTGATCACTTCTTCAAAGAAGATGAACAATTCGCATGAACAGTAACCAACTTGCATTTCGAACGTGCAATTATTCAAAAGAGTTCTAAACTTGCTTTGAGCTAAAGGCTCTTGGAGCTTTTTGGAGATGCAATTGCACCTAGTCAATGTTCTCCAAAAAATTGAACCAAATGCATTTGCATTGGGCCAAGGGCCTTTAAAGGCCCAAAGCCTCTTTGCATATCCGAACCAAATGGGGCGTAAGCAGCTAGGATTATGCAAAGGTCCTTGAGCATCTTCATGCTATTGGGGAACATACTTTTGGAGTTGGAATGGAAGATTCAAGAGAGAAGTGAAAGCAGAAAAGCCAACAGCGGCGTCAAGATTGAAGAACTGACAAGGCGACATGGGATGAGATATCTGATGACTTCACATTCGCCCTCAAACCAAATTCCTTCACGTTCAGCTCCCAAGTCATCTCATCCTCACCCGACGGATGACACCTTCATCCACCCAAGACTCATGAGCTGGATGTGTCACCAGGAGGGATGGCCACTGGGCGGTGCCCGACCCGTTTAGGCCCAGACCCATTTTGAAAGAGTGCCGTGCCTAGGCATGGCCGCTTCTGACCTGGGGTCTTAAAAGTGCCAGGCCTTCACGCACCGTGCCTGGGCCCATGCACGGCCGGTGACTATTGGCTTAGCACTAGTATACACTATAGATGTGTCTACTAAAAGGATAAAGAACCACTGATTTTCTCAATAGCCACATTTTTCGCACGAGAAGAGGGTAGTGGAGTGGGGACGATTTAATTTTAGAAGTGAATTTTGACTTCACATTTTATAAGGAATTTTATAAGGAAGTAGGGCAAAAGTTTGACCGAGTAAAGTGAAACTGTAAAAAAAAAAAAAAAAAGGATAAGAGAAGCGAGAGAGGAAGAGATTGCTGATGAACTGATGTAATTAGTCAGGAAGCAATCAAGCAAACGGGGTTTCTGAGACGGTGTAAGATATAAGGAAGAAAGGGAGTTCATTTCCCCTCTAAAGAAACATGTTGTTATGTTACCTCATTTCTGTACTTTCGCCACGACGATGATGCGACTCTCTCTCTCACACTTGGAACATGGAAATGGCTGTCTCGCTCTCCGCCTGTCTCCTCGCAACCAACTCCATTCCTTCCCCAGGTTCCTCTCTCTCTCTCTCTCTGTGTTCCTGTCGTCTGGGAACACAAAGTGACCATTTTGAGGAGAACCCATGTGGGAAACGGAATTGAAACTTTGTTTGGCTTTCAGGTGGAACTGGAAGATGTAAACACACTGGTCAGTCTGTGGTAATCTCTCCCCTCTCTTTCTGTCTGGATTCTGAATTTTTACTATTATCTCAGCTTTTGTTCCACCCAATCGCCTCTACGGTCGCAGTTTGAAGAGATTGCTGAGTGATTTGAATGGATTGGTTTGGAACAGAGAGCTCTTCCGATACGAGTATTCACCGTGGGCAAGAAGAGATCGCCTGCGGTGCAGCTACTAGTGGACGAGTACACGTCCAAGCTCCGACATTATTGCGCTGTCGAGGATGTCCAAGTTCGCTCCAACCCCAGAAATGCACGGTGGTTACCTCTCCACCCCTCTTTCCCTACTTCCGCGTTTCGCTTGCCAAGCTCTTTCCCTTTTGCTGTTGTGTTTTGCTTGCCTACATACTGCTGTTGTATTCTGTTACTGCAATCGCGAAGAAGAAAAGAAGTTTCTTTTGGAATTGGTGTACTCAGCACACTAGTCAATGACAGATTTAGCCGTTTTGCAGTGAGAAGCGGGCTCAAATTGTCGACGAAGATATGGCCGTTATGAATCTTATTAAACCTGATGATTGGGTATTACTCTCATTTCAACTCAGAGCTATAATTCATGTTCCTAATCATTCTGTTAAAGTGGGAATGACAGAAGCCCCCAACAAATACTGTGTTCCATAAGGAAACAGCGGCTCATTTTCTTTTAGAGCGCATGTGATTTTTTGTCGCGCTCTTCACATGTTTAAGTACAACTGGTTGTTGTGTTAGAACAGCTAGATATGTATTTAGTGAAATGTCTGCATTCAACTGATGATGAGAATCAAAGGGAGAATTTATGTGATACTTTTCTTTTCAGGTTGTGCTGTTGGATGAGCTTGGGATAGACATTGAGTCAGAGGAGATGGCTGAGTTGATCGGTGGTGCTGCAGATAAGGTATGGATTCCTGCTCCAGTTTGCATCCACAAGTTCTTCATAGGAATATTACCATCATCTTACAGTCCCAATTGGAACATATGGTAGAAAATTCCATCAATCGTCTTTATATATGGTATGTATCTTATGTACCTTACATTTTCTATGACACAGCATGCATTGCTATGAATTAGAGTCTAATGGAGGACCGTTGCATTTTTCTTCCAAGCTCTTTCTTTCACTTTATATCATTCACAGAGATGTTAGTATGCTTGATTCTGGCATGAATGAAACTTACTTGCAGTAATCTCTCCTTTTGATATTTTAGGGATCTTCAAAGCTATCATTTTGCATCGGTGGACCTTATGGTCATGGACCAAAATTGAGAGAACGTGCCAACATATCAATCAAGTTATCTTCCCTGGTCTTGAATCACCAAATTGCACTTGTTGTGCTGATGGAACAACTCTACAGGTTATTTGCAAGAACTACCAGAGCAAAGCCATGTTTCCATATGTTATTGGACCTCAGGATTAACCTTCTCTATCAAAATTCATATCAATGTCTGTCATAGAGTACCTCGCTGAATTTCATTGACACAAAGAATATTCACCAAGCTTGTAGCACCAAAACAAATATGTATTTAAAGATTAACATAAAGTGAGTTGTTCGGCATTTGACAACACAGCTATTCGGTTACCGCACATTACTTAATTACTCTTCCAATAATGGTTAGTGGTGGAACTTTCATCACAGATATCACTGGCTAAATTCACCTAACCAACTTGCCATTTGACCTGATGGATGATAAAAATCTATGCTGAGGTGTATTTACTGTCTCTTTTTCATAGGGGTAAATGCTCTAAATTTCACTTTTCATATAGGGAGCAACCATATTCCTTCACTTGTTGCTCATGGATCAGAAGAATTCAGAAATTATTGTTTCTTTCAGTTTAGCATAGTAGGATAGCTAAAGAGTTCTTAATGCCTATGGCCCTAACTGTTGGTGGAGTTAATGTTATTGGGTTAATGACACCTGCAATCTACACATTCATAATGTTACCATAAAGGCAAGCTGTCCTCTGAATGTTGATCATGCTCCGGCCATGTTATTGTTGGTTGCTCACTGTAAACAATTAATGCTTTCTTCTTGCGCTTTCAGGTCATGGACAATCCTGAAGGGGCAAAAGTACCATCACTAGCCATTCCACCTTCATTTCTGATGTTGTTTTACTTATGTGGGGAGTGGACTTTTTATGTTTCGTGCATCCTGTGCATTGTTATTCTTACATCTATGTCGATTTCATAGACTTAAGGTGATGCACCATTCTCAAAGCTGGACATGTCATTGGTTTACTGCAATTTGTAGTTTCGTACCAGCAGCTCTGCAATCTCACAAATTTGGACGTACGGTTTATCTTCAGCAGGAATGTACATACAGAAAGATATTTCAACAGAGTGCATGAAACTATAGAACTTATTTCCATGCTTCATTTTGTTCGCCTTTCCCAGCCAATTTTAAGGACACACTGCTTGGGCGACTCTCTGGTTAATAAAGCTGAATGTAGAATATAGCTGGAATCTAATTGAGTTGACTTTTGCAATATGTCGTGAAAGATAATGGAGCAACCAGCTTTGTTCAATTGCAAAGCATCCACTCGATTTCTGTTTCGTACAATCACTAGTCTTGTGTTAATATTCGGAGAAATCTTTTGATTGTGCGTGAATTTGAAAGAGGTTTCTGTGGCAGTTCGTGGGAAATAGTTAGGCATGAAGCACCAAACATGTTTTGACATGGTTCCTTCTCGTGTGCAAGAGGCAGCCCAAATCCTTTAGTTTCAGGATACAAACCGAGTGGAATGGGCGGCCTCGCACAAGTATATTTGTATTGATGAGTCGATTCTGAAATAGAGATATTAGCATCTTCCTTTTAGTAAAAGATCAGATCAGTTCTCATTTTATCGCATTTTGTGTCATGTTCATCTTGAGGAAAACAGTTGGGTCTTTTCGCCCAACGAGTAACGACCTTCACTCGCTCGGCGGCGAACTGTTAACGTTATTAGTGGATAACGAACGACCACGTCACGACAAAGAAACTTGCGTACGTGTCAATGTCCGTATCTCTCTCTCTCTCTCTCTGAGCTCATTGATGGGTGGGAAGTGGGGGCACGTGGAGCGAAAGAGGAAACGGCATGGCCCTGTTTCGATCGCCAGCCTCACCACTCCCTCCGAGTCTTAGACTGAGACGCCTCTTCAACACATCAAGATCCAAGCTTTCCCTTCGTTCCCCAACAGCAATGGCATCTTCTTCTTCTTCTTCTTCCTCTGAACATAATGAGCCATTGCGCTCATCGGCAAAACTTTTCCACGTCCCTGCACTGAACGCCCACGAAATGGAGCAAATTGCAGACAAGACCGTGGACAGATACTCCCGAAGTTACGACGCGAAGAGGAGAGGCCGAGGGACGGCCATCGTGTGGTTCAGGAACGATCTGAGGTTGTTGGACAACGAGGTTTTGTTCCAGGCCTGGTCTTCCTCTGAGCTCGTCTTGCCCGTTTATTGCCTTGACCCCCGCCACTTCGCCACCACCCGTTACTTTGGCTTCCCCAAGACTGGCGGTAAAATATCATCCTCTTTGATCTCTCTTCTCTTTCCCTGCACCAACAAAAGCCACATTCATATGCACTTCCCATTCTCCAATCTAACCCCCTTCATTGACTTCGTCGTCGATAACTCTTGGCATTTCTACCAAATTGAATATGCATGCTTACCCTTTTGCTATTGTTGCTTCTGTGGAACAATAAGTGATGACGAAGTGATTCTGATTGGTAAAAGATCAAAGTTGTGCTACTTCTATGCTTGGCAGCTTTGAGGGCACAGTTTCTCATCGAGTGTTTGGAGGACCTGAAGAAGAATTTGGTAAAGCGGGGTCTTGACTTGCTTATACGCCGAGGGAAGCCTGAAGAGATTCTTCCATCCATTGCCAAAACATTCGGAGCACATACAGTGAAGTCCTTCCCCCACTCATTAGCATTTAGACAGGTACCCGATAAGTTCTGATCTGCCTATACAACAATGACATCATGCTTGTTGTGCTTTCCAGGTTTATGCCCAGAAAGAAACTTGCAGTGAGGAGCTGGGTGTTGAAAGACGGGTTTGTAAAGGTCTGCATCTAGTAGCATTATCGTCAGTATCTACATCAAATGAGCTCAGTGGCGTGGATTCTTCAATTGATGCCAAACCCCAGCATGCCTCTGGCATCAGCTTCAAGATGGGCCCGCGGCTGAATCTTATATGGGGTAGTACTATGTACCACATTGATGACCTTCCATTTAGTACCGATCATTTACCTGATGTGTATACTCAATTCCGTAAGGCACGTATCCTCTCTTCAATTTCCACACTGGAGAATTCAAGAAAAATGCTTGCTAATGAAATCGATAATTGCAGTCTGCCGAATCTAAATGCAGGATTCGAGATTGCATAGAAGTTCCGAAATATCTAGGGCCAGCACCCTCTACTAATGATTGGGGTTGTGTTCCTACTCTCAAGCAACTTGGGCTTTCCTTAGATCAGGCATGTTATTAATTCAATCTTTCATGAACTTTGTTAGCATATTAATTTTTCATGTCGACTATGACAAAGTTTGTATTCAGTAGTACAACTTTAGGAATACAGCTATTCTAAACTCACTTTTCCTTTTTGTGCAGGTCAAGCTAGGGATGAAGTTTTCTGGGGGTGAAAGTGCAGCATTGAGCAGAGTACATGAGTATTTCTGGAAAAAGGTAAGATACTACTTAGATTACTCTATTGGTCTTACCTTTCTTTATTCTGGGTAGATCTGTCTAAAGAAATGGAATTTTTCATCAACATTGAAGTAGCTGTCATAATCTGACCACAAAAAAAAGTAGCTTTCATATATTGAAATGTTGCTTTCTTGCTTCCCATGTAGGATTTATTAAGTACTTACAAAAAGACTCGGAATGGGATGGTTGGGGCTGATTACTCAACTAAATTTTCCCCATGGCTTGCTTCAGGATGCCTTTCGCCCCGTCTTTTATGTGAAGAGGTAGCTAGAATTTGGACCTTCTTCTCTATTGTATGCATAGTAATATTGAAGGATGATTCTGATGAGAGCAATATATCTTTCGGACATGTAGGTGAAAAGATATGAAACGGAAAGGGTGGCAAATGATTCAACATATTGGTCTCTCTCTCTCTCTCTCTCTCTCTCGTGCATGTGTCTGCTCTTATGTGCAAGCTGCACGGGCACCTATACAGATGAGCATGTTGATGGTCAAATGCATTGTGTACCCTTTTCACATATTTGGCAAACATAACACCAACTATATATCCACCTGTCTCTGTTTGATCCATGTTGTTCTGTTGAAAACATCCAACTTTTCCCCCTTAGGCTGGTTAATCACCATTGTAGCTTCACAGCTGATCAAATTATGAATCTTAAGCATGGAAGTCTAACTAGGCACTTACACATTCTATCTGATGGCAAAAAGCTTTCCACTGAGAGAAGCAAAATTCAACTTTCAAGCATGGTCTTACCTTCCTTTGCTTACCCAATCACTTCCATGCTTTCAGGGTCTTGTTTGAATTGATTTGGAGGGATTATTTCAGGTTTCTTTCAATCAAATATGGGAATTCCATTTTCCATCTGGGTAAGGGCTTTGCTGCAGTTAGCACTTCATCTAGTTCTTCAATTAGCATGGAACGTTTCATCAGATTAATATCATACTTTTATCTTTATGAAATTGGAACCTTTGATAGGAAAACCATGTAAAGCATAGTCAAAGTTGGGTTTAAGATGCAATAAGTTGTGTCATGGTGATGCAATAATAGCTAAGATGCAGTCTTTGCCCTACATAATATACCTTGAATGGTGACATTGTGTCATATTGGGAAGAACTGCTTCACTACCTAGTGTTAGCAGTATAGCATCACATATTTGTTTCAGTGGATGCACATCATGTGGTTTTGTTTATTGTTTTTCTAGAAATATGCTTGTGGAACATTTTATCACCTGGTTTGATCTTTTAAGGTGGTCCGAGGAAAGTGAACAGCAACTGGAGCCAGGACGAGAAACTGTTTGACTGCTGGAAAGATGGCCGTACAGGGTATAGCATATTTCTGAAATTCTGCTCTTGTCCAGTGTAGTCTCACATGGAGAACAGATTTTTTTAGTGGCATCTGTTAAGAACTGGGAAATGAATGTTCATAGCTCATTTGATTACAGAAGACTTTGGTTTTGCTGAAGTAGCTTAATCTCCTATTAATTTCTCTGTCCAATCTCCAGCAGTCTCAATCCTTATGTAGCTTGTTAACTCTATAGGTATCCTCTAATAGATGCAAATATGAAGGAACTATCAACCACTGGATTTATGTCAAACAGAGGAAGACAGGTCAGTCTCAGTCATATTTTGCTGAATTTTCAGAATAAAAATGAGTGGAAAGCTTTTCGCCTTCCTATGTGAAATAAATTGCCTTCTCTGAATATCTGGTCTGTAATAAAATTAGTTTTTTACCTCATCGGTGTGATATCTATTCAACAGATTGTATGTTCATTTCTTGTTCGTGACATGGGTCTTGACTGGCGTATGGGAGCTGAATGGTTTGAGACTTGTCTTCTTGATTATGATCCTTGCTCTAATTATGGAAATTGGACTTACGGTGCAGGTGATAATTATTTTCATGCTTCTATTTCAGAACATTGTGGATGCTTTTGCATGATTTCCAATTCTGTCAAGGGATTACACTAGCATGTTTGTTGGTTTTTTTCTTCTGAAACTTCTCTATCTTACATAGCACATTTTGAGGGGAGATGGAACAGATTTGGATTCCCAGAGTGCGGTGATAATATTAGCCTTGTAAAGCATTTTATGAAGTGTGAAGGACACATAATTGTACTTATGTTTTAGTCCTCTGCGGCAAAAACCTCTTGGGAGGATATTGCTCGACAAATATATAGTTGACCTCATATTCACAGAAATTGAATGAAGACATAGTATTTTTTCGTTTGATTTCAATTATAGACTACTGGTTCCGATCTGATAGAAAAATTTGCATATGTCATAGGACCTTTCTTGGGGAGACTAATCTTTGGTAAATGGCAATAATATAGCTGCTTATGATCCCAATTCTCTTTTTCGGCATTTAGATCTCATCAATGATCATACTTTGTGCTTGAAATTATCATTTTTCTAGGATTGTACAGGAGACCTAAAATTGTTACGTACAAGTTAATAAGCCAACTATTGTCAGGAGACTAATTCCTGCATTTTACAATTCTTACAAGATAGTCTCATGTACAATCACCTTCCGAAAGAAAGGTTAGATTGGTGCAATGAGGGAGGGTAATTTTTTCTTTGAAAATGCAGATGAATTATACACTTGAAATTGATTGACTCAATGAACTTTCTTCCTTCTGATCATAATTAGTCCAGGATCAGCTTCTCTTATCATTATCATTTAAAGAAAGATTTTAGCTTTCTGATGCACAGGCATATAACTCCTACTTGTGACATGGTACCTCTCTAGGGTTGGATTTAACATTATATTGTATGTTTTTTTTTCCTGCACAGGAGTTGGGAATGACCCTCGGGAGGATCGTTATTTCAGCATCCCTAAACAAGTGCGTATGTGTTTCTTTCAAATGTTTGCTTTTCTTGAAGGAAGTTGTGCTTACAGAGAATGTAGATAGTTTCTCAGTTTTAAGTCTTCAAGTTTGTACACCTTCGTAACTATTGAACAGCGACCTCTTAGGCTCTATCCACTTGACTTAAATAGTGGATATGGTGACTGGAGAGGTAAATTTATTTCTCACTAGAAGAGGCTTATTGTTGGGGCTCTGTATTAGCAAATGCAGCTTCTTTCACCTGAAGTGATATTATGAATCTCTGACTCAGTAAAACTTCAAAAATTACTCAGGCAAAAACATACGATCCAGAAGGAGAATATGTAGCATTTTGGTTGCCTCAACTGCAAGTGCTTCCAAAAGATAAACGACACTTTCCTGGAAGATCATATATTCAGCAGATCGTACCCCTGAAGTTTGGGAATATTCCCAGACAAGATGGCACTCAGATCATTTTGTCTGACAGACGGGGAAAGTCTAGAAGATAGATCAAAGGATATTGAAGACAAAAAGAAGAAAGGAAGTACTAGGAAACAGAAGGCTTCTCAAACTGATTGACATTGTGAAGAATTGCGGAATTGAGGAAGCTGAGTCTGCCACGATCTCTTCTATGCAGTGAGGTTTTGTTCTTACTTGTAGTGGAAAAGGTGCTGGTATCCTCCCCTTGATATTTATCTTCTTCAATGTTAGAGTTGAGTTTGGATATAGCAGATTAACTATTGTTCAAATTGGAAATTCCAATTCATTGAAGAGAGCACTTTGATTGTGCAGTTGAATGTCTACTTATCATTTTCTGGATAACAGGAGCATTAAGATGATAGAATAAATGCTCGAATGCTGTATTTAATTTTTATGTGTTCGTTCCTCTTTTTTAGTCAAGATATTGTAGCTTCGTGGTAATGACATGCCACAGAATGACTTACTGTGAATGTCATTTTTTTTGAAAAGTGATCGAGATCCACAGCTTCGGAGAGTTATTGTGCATTTACTTCGATACAGAGGAGTGAAAAGGTGAGTGTAGCATCAAGTTTAAGCAATCGAATAAGCCAAAGGTGGGATTGATAGTGCTGAAACCTCTATGAACTGGCAGATATGGCCATTCATGTACTCGGACTCATTGCTCCCTTTATACAAAACATCGTCGTTGATATCCTCTTTTGAAGATCTACCCTATCCAGGGGTTTGAGTACACTTGGAATTGTCCATTCCCATCGGTTTTTGAAGAAGTCCCTTGGGAATGGTGTTGGAATGAATGAGGTGACAGACAACACACACAAATCTCATGTTGTCCGAGCTCCGTGGTCACATAACTTGTGATCCCCACTATAGCGTGCTTGGAACTGTTGCATGCATGGGATGCAACCACGACCGCTCTCAAGCTGACCTTCCGCCAATGATGAGGCTTCCTCTTTGTGATACTATCATGGTACGAGATGCATTCTTGGTCCCTAAAGAAAACACCCATCAGGTTCCCTTTAACCACACTCATGAAGTCGACCTTCTCATTGTCCCATATGCTTTGGCTTCATCACCGACCCGCAGCATTGTTCACCATCATATTAAGATATCCATGCTCGTCAACTGCAGCGTTGATGGCATTTACAACGTTTGACTCATTTGATAAATTGCAATGTGCAAAGAACGTGGTCCCTGGTCCTTGGTCCTTGTATACCGACCTGGTCAAGTGTCAACCCCCGGGACTTGTTTGAGTGTGACATTTGTTTTATGGGAGCTTTAGTTGACACAAGGGACGAACCCGGTTAGCCTATCACCCAAGTTGATTGACATCGTGAAGAACTGCGAAAATGGGGGAGCTGAGTCTGCCATGATCCCTTCTCTGCAAAGAGGTTTCGTTCTTATTCATAGCAGAAAAAGCGTCCATTTTGTGGGTCCTCTTCTTAATATCCATCTTCTTCAATGTTAGAGTTTACTTTGAATATAGCAGTTTAACTATTGTTGAAATTGGAAATCTCATTGAATTAAAGAGAGCAATTTCATCGTGCACTTAAAAATGTCGACCCTCATTTTCTGGATACCAGGAGCATTAAGATGACAGGCTATATTTTTGAATGCTGTATTCAATCGGGTCTCTGTTACTCTTTGTTAGTCAAGATTTTGTGTTGCTTTGCTGTAATGACATGCCACAAAATGACTTACTGTGAAGATATTTGCCTGCGGAGATATCGAGATCCACAGCTACCGAGTGAAGAGTTATTGTTATCTTAGATACAAAAGGAGAGAAAAGGTGATTGCAATATCGAGTTTAAGCACAAGCGAATAAGCCAAAGGCGGTATTCATAGCGGTGAAACCTCCATCCACTGCTATATTATGGCCACTAATGTACTTGGACTCGTAGCTCCTCCTCTCCTCCCCCCCCCCCTCCTCTCAAATTACAGAGCAGCCTCGGTTAAATGCCCTTTTTGAAGAGCTGCCCAATGTAGGTGCGAGTACACTCGGAATCCTCCTTTCCCATCAATTTTGAAGATGTCCCTCGACAAAAGTGTGGGAATGGAATAAGGTGACAGACAATGCACCCGAACCCATTGTCCCAGCTCCGTGACCACATTCCTTTTGAGGCCCATGATAGCGTGGTCGGAGCTGGTGTATGCATGGGATGCAAACCAGCCCGCACTTGAGCTGAAACTTCCGACATTGACGATGTTTCCTCTTCGCGACGGGATAAGGGCCTGAGCTGCATGCGTGTTCTCCAAGAAAACATCCGTCGCGTTCACATTGACCACTCTCTCAAAGTCGGCCTTCTCATTGTCCAGTATGTTGGATTTGGCTTCATCACCGACTGCAGCACTCTTCACCATTATATCAAGCTTTCCATGCTCGTCAACTGCAGCATTAATGGCGTTTTTGAGTTCCGACTCGCTTGATCCATCCGCATTGTGTAAAGAACGCAGTACCTGGTCCTAGGTCAAAGGTCCTTGCACACCGACTTTAGCCCCATGTTTGGAGAAGCAATCAAATCCTAAAATGTCCTTTTAGAAAGTACCCTGTCATTGTTACAAAAAAAAGGCCAAGGCGGTGCTCTTACAAAGTCGTGGCGCTCTGAGTATGTGGCCCTCGATCACTTTGCTCGCAAACGATTAGGATGATGAGCGAATCAAGACTACTGCAGGACCACCACCAGCTCAATCTTGCCCATTTCGATTCTCTTCTCTCTTTTCTGTCTCCCTTGTGAAGCTGTCGCTGGTGGTCATCGCATGAGGATCTTTCTAGAGGGCATTCTGATAGAGACAATCAACATGGCACGAAGACCTCGTTCTTCTTATTGTTTTGCCCTTTTTCCCCCTCTTACGCACAACAATCACGTTCTGCCCAACTTTCTGGTTGGACTTGCCTTTACTCAAATCCATCCCTTTCTTCTTGATGCAATTAATTCCTCTGGCTCCCTTCTATTGATGGATTTGGAACCATAGGTCGTGTGGATGAAAGCCTACACATTGGCAACGTCCATAGCAATTCTATATGCTTAGGATTTACATAATGCTGGCTTCAATTTTTAGGACCGGCACTAAATAGAGATTTAGAACCACAAGTCATGTGGCACTAGTTGTGAGTAAGGGTTGTGGCCCTCCCCATATCTAGCAAGGGCCATGACTGGCAAGGATTGGTTGGTGAACCTTGCTTGTGTTTATATCATATCTGGAATATGGGAAAGAAATTCATTTGTTAGGAAGCGCGGTTTCATTACTCTCACCATTTAAGAGCAAATAATACACCTTTCAAGGATGTCATCCTATCGAATGACATATAATAATAACCACGGGTAGCAATCTCGCCTACACATTACACAAGTTGGGGCAAACTCTGATATATATATGATTTTTCATTTTTAGCAATTGTATATGTAATTTCATTAGTGAGTTTCCATTTCCTTTGTAAATATTTTACATTGATGGTGTTTCTTGTATTAATCCTTATATAGATTCCTATAAAGTTTGAAAGAAATAGCTTTGAAAAATTAGATAAATTTTCTTTTTCTGTTGCGATTAAACAGAACCCCTTTCCCACCGTCAAGGTCTTGTTGTTGTTATTATTATTATTATTATTAAGTCTTCACTATTCAAAAATCAAATCTTAATCGGATGAAAAAACCAATGTAAATAAAATTAAGAAATAACAAATGAAGTCATATAGATATCATTCCTCAATCTTTTTTAAGATCAAATAATATATTGCAAACCAAAAACCATATTCGTTTTCCTTTTTTGCAAAATTTAGAGATAAGTATGCCATCAAATCCCTTAGATATTAATACCCATAGACTATTCCATACACGTGTAAAAGAGGAGAAATGAAAAAACTTCCATACCATGGGTGTATTGGGGGATAATTTATAATCATGAGCTAAAAGAGTCATAGCTTCAATAAAGTTAGGATACTAATATAAATAATTCGGCGTGGCTTAACCAATCATATGATTTTAAATTTCCTGCATGTACTCGAATAGAAAATATGGCATTTCTCAGGGGCCAATATTATAGGTCTAGTTAAGAAGTAACCTGATTTTAGAATATGTCTAGGACGTGGGGTTAATGTTTTGGGTACACTCTATCAATTGACCTAAACCCCAAAAGTTAGTGCAACTTCCAGAATAGGTCTCATCTCAACTTGTAGATGGGAGCTCTTTTGAAAATTGGAACCTTTCGATTCCTTTCGATTTCGACAAGAAAATTACACGGACTTTTTATTCGAGGCAAGGTACAAAGTGGAAAGACATAAGGGTACAATAATTAGGGCATGGGTGGGGTGTTCTTCCTTAAGCACGAGCAAACAAGCCAAAGGCCGGATTGATGGTGGTGAAGCCCCCCATCCACTGCCAGGTCGTGGCCACTGGTATACTTGGACTTATCACTTGTCAAAAACAGAGCAGCCTCCGCCACATCTTCTTTCTGAAGACTCACCCCTTCCAAGTTAGAATACACTCCGACTCCTCCATTTCGGACGCCATTGAAAAACTCCTCTGACAATCGTGATAGAATGAAATAAGTTGAGAGACAGTTCGCGCGAATTCCATATCGCCCAAGCTCCGCAGCCACGTTCCTTGTGAGCCCCACGACACTGTGCTTGGAGCTGGTGTATGCATGGGGTGCAACCCCACCCACACTCGAGTTGACGCTTCCGACATTGATGATGCTTCCCCTTCGTGATGGGATCATGGCTTGCGCTGCATGCTTGGCTCCTAAGAAAACACCCGTTAGATTCACGCTCACCACTCTCTCGAAGTCAGCCTTGTCATTGTCCAATATGTTGGCTTTGGCTGGGCCTACAGTTGCAGCATTGTTCACCACTATGTCCAGCTTTCCGTGCTTGTCAACGGCAGTGGCAATGGCTTGTTCAACATTGGATTCACTTGATACATCGCAGTGCACAAAGGATGCAGTCTCTTGCCCCAGATCCTCACACATTGACTTGCCCAACTCATCACAAATGTCGGCTATAATGACTCTAGCCCCATGCTTTGAGAAGAGCCTTGCGGTAGATTCTCCTATGCCACCTGCCCCACCAGTGATCACTGCCACCTTTCCCTCTAGTCTGAAAAAAAAAAAAATCATCTAGAACTTCATCTATATGTGTCTATGTCAATATGTGGATGTCTAAGTTGTGCTAGCAATTCCAAATCGTTTTTCTTTTGGAAGATCGAGGGAGAACAACGTTATGATTATAAAGAAACTGGGCTTAAGAAGTCTTGCTTAATGGGGGTAAATTAGCCTTCGTCTGATGCTGTCCAAGAAAAATCAAACTATTGTCTTGCAGAATCCATGACGTTGAATCATGCTTATTAAGGAACAGCACACGTGAGGGTTCGTGTGGGAAAAATTGTATACTTTGCTTGAACCTTTTAACACGAAAAGCAATCAAAGTCCGAGGATGTGGATACCTTCTTGCAGCTCGGGAGAGAAGTGCTCCTGTTGCCATAGTTTGCTCCGATACTAGATTGTTGTGGTCTAAGAAGTGTGTGGGTATTCAGGCTTTGAGTACTTGCTCACAAGAATTTCTTTTGGGATGAACAAATCAAGACTGCTACAGGACCACCAACTCACTCTTACTCATTTTGCTTTTCTTCTCTCTATCCTTTTTCTCCATTGCGAAGCTATCACTCGTTCCGTAGAGCTTTCTTATGGATAGCATTCTGATAGTTAATTGACATGGCACGAAACCTCAGATTTCTCATTATTTTGACCTTTTTATGGCCTACACTCAAGAGTCACTTCCCGTGCAACGTGTTGGTTGGATTTGGCTTTACTCAAATTTGTCTTTTTCTTCTTTATGCATCTATTTCCTCTGTCTCCCTTCTTTTGCTGGATTTAGAACCATTAGTTGTGTGTGAGATTTTACAAGATCATTCCCAACTATTTTTTGGTTGGACTTACCTTTACCCAAATATATCCTTTTTCTTCTTTATGTATAAAAGTCCTCTGTAGCCCTTCTTTTCTTGGATTTAAAACCAATAGTTGTGTGTGTGAGTTTTACAAGATTATTACCAACTATTTTAAAAACTTAAACTGTTAGATGAATCCCACCGGATGGGACCTACCAAAAGAGATCCACAGTTTTATCAAAGAGTCCGATTTTCTTGAGAAAACCTGCGGTGGGGAGTGACAATGCTGTCACCCTCTCATTTTCCTAATAATTTTCTGCGAAAAGATCTATAGCACGCATGCTCACACGAAAATCATCATCGAAAACAAAAATGAACTTGAGTTCCTAAATTGGTAACAAGAAAAAACATGTAAATGAGTAGTCTGCTTTTTTTTTTATTGGTCAAAATGAGTAATCTGTTCCCAAATCCAGATTTAATCATTTTATGAGTAGATTAATCAAATAATATATGACTACAATATTTTTTGGTCCAAAGATGGCTATACTTTACTTTAACAATCTCCACATGATGATGAAAAGATGGCATCACAATTTTGTAAAAATAAAAATTTGTAGCGAGAATCATTTGTGTAACATTGGATTTATGTAGGACTTTTATAAATAAGAAAACCATGATAATAAATAGAATGGGAAGCATGTGCGTGCCTTTTGGGTGACATTTTCATTTTCGTGTCAAGGAGAAAGAAAGAAGATTGTACAATAATTTTGACACATTGTCTTGATGTAAGTTTGTAAAGTTGTGTTGTTTAACATATAAAAGATATGAGTAATGGTTGTGTTGTTTGACATATAAAGGGCATGTACTTTGATTGATATATTCAAACAGGTGTGTACGCATGTGAAAGGCCTTGTTTGCAATCTCAAATGATGCAATTTTTGGTAATTCAAAGGGTGTAAACTGTGAGGGCATAAATGAAAAAGGAAAAGATCAGAAACACCCTCTTGAGTTTCACATTATTATATAGTGTTTTAGATTAATCGAGTAGATAATTGTTGATTGTACGCCCACATAAATATATCGTGCTCCATCTGATCGATAATACATTTTAATGGGATATGCATTAGCTGGTTTTTATCACTTATGTTATTCTTCACCCCTTGGTCCAATATTCATCAGGGAAACGGGAAAGCATTTTGTGCGGGTGGTGATGTTGTTGGAACTGTATGCTCCATGTTAACAGGTGATCAAAATCCGGATCTGGTCTCTTTCAATCGTGTTTCATACAATTTTAACTTGTGAAAAATGCATGAGAAATAAGGCTCCCCTAGTTAATGGGATGCGGCTAATCTTGGCCAGGAACTAATTATTATAACCTGATAGGAGAAAATTTGGGAAATCACATAAATATGGGTCGTGAAAGACATATAAGAGTTAAGAAAAATTTAACGTACATAAGAAAGTCAAAAAATTTAGTAAATGATACCAAAAATTGATAAATTAATGAAAAAACAAAATGGACCATGGTAAGTAATGTGAATTAGAGTTGGTAATCTAAATAGTTGGTAAGTCACTAATACAAAAAATTGGTAAATTCATAAAGAATGGGTAAATTTAAGGTGTTGGTAAGAAAAATAAATAGATGTGGTAATAGAAAAAAAGATTAGTGAAATGAAAAAGAGATGGCAATTTAATAAAATCATTGGTGAATTAGCAACAAATTATTGGAAAATTGGGTTAGGAAAAAAATTAGTTTATTTAGTGGAACGATAAAATATCCTATATACATACATACATACATACATACATACATACATACATATACACACAAATCATGGCTAGAAATTGTAATTAATAATTTTTTGGGGATAATTTTGACAGTTTCCACCTATTTTATCAAGAGTAGAAATGCCTTCCACAAGCGAAGACAACTCATTAATATACATTTTAATCTTATTATCCAAATAATCTATGGTATTACTTGAATCCTCTAGGACATTGGAGCTACGGAGCAAGCTCCTATAGGAAACAGCTCACCTTGGATCACTTGATAGCTACCTATAAAAAGCCTCTGGTGAGATTTGGTGGCTTTTCTCCTTATGCAATACTTTCGTGGCCGATGAACCAATTTAACTGAACATTTTTCTGTCAATAGGCATCATGCTGAAGGTATGCCTCATCAATGGCATTGTAATGGGTGGTGGCGCTGGAATCTCCATGTAGGGGAGCTTTAGAGTAGTCACAAAAAAGACAGTAAAAAGTCCTTTTATATAATTCATGGATGATGATCGCATATGAGCTTTGTTCATCATGATATGTCTTCTGAGACATTGGATGCAAACTTTCTTGTCAGTACAGAAGATGAATTCTTTGAAGAGGGTCATGATTCATGTTAAATTATGACTCGAGTTTGAATTTTCACAATCTCGATCCATAGAAGGATTTTGATTTGTTTAAAATATTTCCTATCCTATTTAAGATTGGTTTTCTTGTTATTCCAAGTTTGACTAGGATTACTTTTGCACAAAAGGATAAAGACAAGGGTTTTCTCTCTTATCTATAGGAGAAACCTAGTAGTGCTAGGTTTACACATATATATAAAAGGTTTCTTCAGCATATAGAAGAAGAGAGCGCCGCACAAAAATAGAAGCCAAGCCAAGAAGCTGCAGTTGCCGTATGAAGCATATAAGAAAGAACGGAGTTTAAAACGTATGTTTGTGAGCGAATTGCGAGGGGCTTGAACACTCGGTGATTTTGTGTTGTGAGTTTACATTATTTATTTGTAAACACTTTAGGTTTGGATTAAATCTAGGTGTAGAAAACACTCGAACATGTGAGTGATTATAACTTTGATTCTCCGATTATAGTGGATTATTTGCTGTTGGCTCTCCCCGTGGATGTAGATACCGATACTCGGACCGAACCACGTAAATTTCTAGTGCCCTTATTTTTCTCTAGTATTTTCATGTTGACGTAAATTGCAAGATCCTGTCGTTTCCATATATTTTTATTTTCAACAATTCATGTTTTGCAGGTATTTGCAATGCGTGAAGCATCATTTGGACATTTTCCGGATGTGGGTGCATCTCATTTCCTATCCAAGGTTCCTGTTTACTTTGGTAAATTTTTAACAGCTTTTCTTTTCCTTTTTTTTATTGACTTCCTCACGACACAGAACATATATTGTCCATTGTATAAGGAAATGAAGAGACAGAGAATTACATTGTATCAATCTTTTCATTTGTCGTCTTTGCATTTCTTCATTTAGAATTTATGAGCAATATTATGTCGAGCATGTGAATATATGGGATTACCTAGAGCATGGGTGGATCGAGTGACTATGCTTGCATGTGGTCTTGCAACTCATTTTGTCTTTTCAAAGGTAACTACTTAGTAGACATTTTAAAACTTGCGCACTTCTAAACTTGAAATTTTAAAAAACAGAAATTGGGACATAGTAGATATGTTTATTTATTAACATTAGTATAATTTGTCTTTTATTTTTTGGGTCACCCCCTATTATCTACGTTGGATCTTCCTCTTTTAGAACATGCTCTCTCTTCGATGGGTCCATCAAATGCATCAGAATTTTCAGTTGTCATCAACAAATTTGCCCAAAAGTACCATATGAAAGAGGAAGAGTTCCACAAATGGTTACTGATCTTCTGTTCTAGCGTTTCACTTTCTTCCTATCGAATATAATCTCTTTGTTAGAACTAGTCAGTAAAATTCCAACCAGTCTTAATTGGCGGAATAGATTGAAGAGTTTAAACAAATGTTTCTCAAGACAATATGTCGAGGAAATATTACACTCTCTTGTAAGTATATGTTGGTATGCTTTCTTCCTTTTACTCTGTCTTTTTTAGCAACAGAGCAGTGATTGCAGTACTGGCACGGCTGAGAGATAATTATAAGGGGCAGGAAAAGGAGTTGCTAGATAACTTGATAGAGAAATGGATCGCCAATGCAGTGAAGAGTATCAACTCTGCTAGTCCAACTAGCCTAAAGATTTTTCTGAGATCGGTAATATCCAAAAGAAAACGTATAATATTCTGCTCAGCGAAAATTCTTACAATTTAAACAATTTTAAATGATAGTGAATTTCGACAAATACCTTCTAGCTAACAAAATCTACTCTTATAGCCTTGAAAGTACTCAACAATTTGTGATAGAATAGTGTCGCAACCTAACCTTGAGTGCACCACCTAGAGGTTTGGCTAATAGATTACTAAGTCTAAATTTAGCTCGGGCTCTCCTAAGCTCATACCAATTCGCGACTTAAAATTTAAGTTTTTAGTATGTAAATGATTTTCAATTATGAGTCGCCACTAATCTATTTTTAGTGGGTTGATTAGAAATCCAAGCAAAGTAACATAAGAATTACTTTACTCCTATGAACTAGAGACTATGGAATCAGAGACTTGATTACATTATATTTATCTAATGTCCTTTCGGTACATTTTCTCTTTTATTAAAGAAATGATTTGCAGGTAATTTGGATTGATTTTAACCTACTCCCTAACGTATAAGGTGGTCAAGCACATGTGCAACCATTATTTAACACTCAATGATCAAAGCATTAAATAAATTGCGAGCATATGGAAGAAATTACTTACCTTGAAGCTACGAAAGCATATGCAATATTAGTTAGAAAATCACATCAACCTAAAAGTGATTTCTAATTAACATGTGATCGCTTGAATTTTTGGATTTTCTCTTATTTAATAAAGCCTAAAATGTCTAAAATGACATGCAACACACAAATTATATAACTTAATGAGATGACGAGAACAATGTTAGATGCAACTATCCTAATGTGGCACATACTTAAATGATTCTAAATGTGCAATGACTAGATGACACACAAGTGATGACCTAATTCTACGTGACACGCGTGATTTTTTTTATGTTTTTATTTTCTTCTTTTTTATTAAATTCGAAATTAAAATTGCCCAATAATTAAACATGCAATTAAAGAAAATTTAACATCCTAAATTAATGTTTTTTGTATTTTTTATTTAAAAAAATTCGGAATAATAAGTTACCCTAAATATGCAATATTATCTAAAAAAGAATCTACTCTAGTTTATTGTCTAATATTTTTGGATTTTTTTTATAAAAAGAAAATAATTCAAATAAGGCAAATATAGAAATAAATCACATCCATATCGAGCATGACACCAAACCACATAAGATACCATCCAAGTCTGTTTAATATGGAAATAAATTGATGAATCGTATTTTAGGCATGGGATCAGATTGGTTAATTTTTTAGAAAATTGCGAATCATATCTTGAACATGAAATCGGATCAACGATTTTTCCATGCGATTGTAAGTCATATTTCGGTCATGAAATCGGATTGACAATCATATGCATGTTGTAAAATTAGAAAAATTTCCTATATTATGAATTTCAATCTCATGCATCAACAGTATTTCAAATATATAAACAAAGTATTCAAAAATTAGACAAGATATTTTACCTAATTCGAATATTTGCTTTCAAATTTAGCAATTTGCGAACCTTGATCGTTGAGTGATGGATCGGTGGGGGCTTACTCAATGGTGGTGATTTCGGGGGCAGCTCCACATTGGCCGATTGGAGCAAGAAGTTGTCCCATGATGCTCGAAGTGGCAACCAAAAGGAGCAATAGAGTCCTAGTAACTGGCGGTCAAAAAGCAAAGACAAAAATTATGAGCTTCAAAACTTGAACCCGTTTTTTTTGTCTTTTCCTCCTTTGCCTATTTCACAAATGAGCAAATTGGCCTTGCAAGCAGTCAGGGGGCATCGGCTAAATCATCATTGACTACAGCAGCAAAGAAATAGTGCTACATTGTGGAGTTGATGAAGTTCGATCGCAGCTACGAGGGCTCATGCTCAAGAGAGACAACCTGCAAACTCTCTCTTCCCAATATGCTGCACCCTCTCTCTCTATATGGGGAGCCTACACTCTGCTCTCTCTATCTCTCACGCTTTCTCTCTACCTTCTCTAATTTTTTTTTTGTGTGTCCCAATATTAATTGCGTGGCTTCCTTTTATAAGTGAGATGATTATATTATTTAAGGAAAGATGATAAATTTGCATATTACCTATTTAGCTATTGTATACCATATGCAATATTTTTTCAATACTTCATTTGACACATTCTTTGAATATTGGAAGAATAATGCAAATCTTCTCGGGAATATTCTCATCTTCTAACTTGTCACTCTTTAACGGACCTAGCTAAATTCTCTTTCATTGTGGGCTTAGTCCAACTCGTTAAATTAAAGCTTAGAACCATTAATTGGAGCCCATCCGTCATCGGTCCAATGCAAATGCATTAATGATAAATTCTCCTAAAACTATATGCTACGTAATTTAATTTTAATATTTTTTTAGGGGTTAAAATTAATCCCTAAATTTTTGTGCATTAAATTACAAATGATCAATTAAAATTTATGTGTCAACAAATAGAATGAGGCTATCCCATTAATTGAATTAAATTAAATTTAAAACTAAAAAAAAAAAAAGAGTAGCTTAGGGGGGAGGGTGCTTCCCCGCCTATGGCCATCACCCCATTGTTTGTCAGGCAACATCGATAGATGACAAGGGCTGGTGTTGGTGATGCTAGGTGAGGTGGGCAACCCTCGCCTAGTTCTAAGAGAGGGTTGCCGCCATATCCTAGCTTTAGATGAGGGCCTACTAGCCCTTGCCTCTGGTTGGCAAGGGTGGACCCTAGCCTAGGCACCAACAACCCTCGTTGGCCATTACTGTCGTGATACCGGCGATAGGGCAATGGTCACTAGTCGAAGAGTCCCGGCCTGTTTATGCTGTTTTATCTTCTTCTTTTTTTAAATTTATATTTATATTAAAAATAGAATTCGGACAAAACGACGTCGTCTTGGTTGGGTCTAAGCTAATTTAGCTTTCTGGTGAGCCATGTCAATGATTTATATTATTAAAATATGCCACTTCAAATTTTCGGCACTCATCATCGGAAAATGCCCGAATTTTCAAAAAAAGTGGTATTTAATTATACTTTTTGAAATTTTTGGCACTTAAATAACATTCCATGTCAAGTTTTGGCACTTGTGTTATACTTTTCTCGATTTGATTGTATGGGTAATGAAATCTACGAGAACTCAAATATATTGACTCCAATGGCTAAATTGATCCTCTTAGCCATGGTCAATGGTCAGTTTAGAGATTGATCATCTTGAAAATTGTCCGATGGGTAGTTTGGCGATGGGTAGTTTGGATATTGAGGAGTATAAGAGAAGATCAATAAGGCATTCAGAAAAGTACAAAGAGATCTTGATTGCAAAAATCCAAATTTCAGAGAAAGCTCTGTAGCCACTACTAAACTCTATATCCATCGTTCTCATATCTCGATGCTCATATTCATTATTGCCCGGCCGAAGCACAATACACTACACAATACTGTTTTAACTATTTACACTTATATCAAACTCGATTGTTTTATTTGAGCATTAATTTATCAAGTTTCTTGAAATCACCTTTTCATCCCACTTTAGCTAATACCACTAGCTACATCACACCCAATTTCTACACTTGAGCTGATTTGAGATATGAAACCTTTTATTTCCTTTCAATTTCGACACGATAGTAAATAGACTTTTTATTCGACGAAAGATACAAAGTGAAAAGACATGCGGAGTAATAACATGGATGTGAAGAGGAATTATTCATTAAGCACGAGCAAACAAGCCAAAGGCTGGGTTGATGGTGGTGAAGCCTCCATCCACTGCGAGATTGTGGCCACTGATGTACTTGGATTCATCACTCCCCAAAAACAGAGCAGCCTCCGCTACGTCTTCCTGCCGAAGAGTCATCCCATCCATATTAGAATACACTCGGATTCCTACATTCTCGTCGGTTTGGAAGATCCCCTTTGTCAATGGTGTCAGAATAAAAGGAGACAAACAGTTCACGCGAATTCCATATCGCCCAAGCTCCGCAGCCACGTTTCTTGTGAGCCCCACGATGGCATGCTTGGAGCTGGTGTATGCATGGGTTGCGATCCCGCACGCTCGAGCTGATGCTTCCGAGATTGATGGTGCTTCCTCTTTGAGACGGGATCATATCTTGAGCCGCATGCTTGGTCCCTAAGAAAACACCCGTCAGGTTCACGCTAACCACTCTCTCGAAGTCAGCCTTGTCATTGTCCAAAATGTTGGCTTTGGGTGGGTCGCAGATTGCAGCATCGTTCACCGTTATGTCCAGCTTTGCGTACTTGTCGACCGCAGTGACAATGGCATTTTCAACGTCGGATTCAATTGATACATCGCAATGCACGAAGGATGCGGTCTCGGGCCCCAGATCCATGCACACCGACTTGCCCAAGTGGTCGCGAATGTCAGCTATAATGACTCTAGCCCCATGCTTCGTGAAGAGCCTCGCGGTAGATTCTCCTATGCCACCTGCCCCACCAGTGATGACTGCCACCTTACCCTCTAGTCTGGAAAAAAGAAATCATCTCAAACTTCATCTATATGTGACTATGTCAGTATGCGGATGTCTAAGTTGTGCTAGCAATTCAATATCATTTTTCCTGTCGGAAGATCGATCGAGAACAACGTTATGATTACAAAGAAACTGAGCTAAGAGGTCTCGCTTAATGGGGCAAACTAGCCTTCGTCTGATGCTGCCCATGCAAAATCAAATTATTGTTTTGCCGTTTCCATAACGTTAAATCATGCTTATTAAGGATTCGTGTAAAAAAGCTGATTACAAAGACAATGAGATAAAAAAAAGCGGTATATTTTGCTGCCCGAGCAAAATCCTATTCCTAATATGTGGGTACCTTCTTGCAGGTAGGGAGAGAAGTGTTCCTGTTGCCATAGTTTGCTCCGATACTAAACTTTTGTGGTCTGAGTAGTGTGTGGGTGTTCCGGCTTTGATCGCTTGCTCACAAGAACTTTTTTTTGGATGAACAAATCAAGACTGCTACAAGACCACCATCTCACTCTTACTCATTTCGATTTTCTTCTCTCTATCTCTTGTCTCTGTTGTGTAGCACTCGCTCCTCAGGAGCTTTCTTATAGAGAGCATTCTGATAGATAATTGTCATGTCACTAAAAACCTCATTTTTCTTATTATTTCTCTTGTTATATTGTCCTTTTTTGTTGGGCATGGCTTTCAATCTAATCCGTGTTTTTATAAGGACTACGTTTTCTGACGCACAAGAATCACTTTCTGCCCAATTTTTTGGCTGGACTTGGCTTTTAGCCAAGTCCGTGTTTTTCTTGTTGATGCATCTAATTTCTACGTCTCCCTTCTTTTGATGGATTTGGAACCACAAATTGTGTGGATGAAAGCTTACACAATCAGCAAAGCTTGGGAATTAGATATTGGCGACATCATTATTTTTAGGACCGACACTACTTAAATATTGTTTGAGTTTTAATCCGAGGTGTTTTCAAGTGTATTGTTGAACTAATCATTGTTGGGGCTAGCTTGCAACTCCAAAGATAAGAGGCCTTTCGATCAAGACACGTTGCCAGATTAGTCTAACTCTGATTACGAGGACGACAGCCAAGGATCTCAAGAGCAGAAAAATGAAGCAACTTAGCAGTTTGCCACATGTTTGCCGGGCTTGAAGGTGAAAAAATCACTTTGAAGAAGTAATAAACTTATTAGGCTGCAAATTCAGTTATAAACCTTTTAAGTTGATCAATTTAGCTTTTAATCTTTTGAAAAATTTTCAATGAAATCCTTTTAGCTAATTTTGGCAAAGAATCGTTAACCTGAACTTGGCCGCCTTACGTGACAAGGCCAATGCTAAAATGGGTAGATTTTACAATTCTTTTTAAGATATTTTTTTATTTATTTTTCCTTTTTCTCCTTTTTTTCCTCTGTTTTCTTATCTTTTTTTGTTTTTTTCTTCCTTTATGGGATATTCAGCCAGCGAGGCCTTAGCGATGCCCTAGCCAGCTCCAGCCAAGAGCCTCCGTGTCCTCCCTAGTCAGTGGCCACATGGGAGGTCTTGTTTTCACATGAATATTGTTAGGCAAATGCAATACATTGGCCCCAAATTGACCGCCCAATTCCAGCTAATTCAAGGGTTCCATTCTATCTTGATCGAATCGCATGTGATCTCATGGCAGGACTTGGTAACTGCCTACCTGTCTGTTCGTTCTTGAACTTGCATCACAGAAATAATGGAAAGAGAATTGGAGCATCTTATCCCAAGGCCACATAGGGCCTGTTTGGTAACGATTCTACTTCCGGAAATAATTTCTAATCAGAAATGATTTATTTATTTATTCTGGTCTCAAGAACAATTTATGGGTATTTAAGGTGTTTGATAAACTGTTTAAAACTTTTATTCCGGGAATAGAAATGCATTTGGTAAGAGTTTTTGATTTTTTGATTCTTTTAATTTTTAATACTTTTTGTTATAATTTTCTTTTTTCTTTGTCTCTTTTCTCTCATTCTTCCTCTTGGTCACTGCCACTGGTAGTGGCCAGCGAGCGGTCCGACGAGCTCACCGGAGCCTTGCCAAACTAAGGTGAGGTCCAACAAGCTCGTTGGAGGGTCGCCTAGCCACCGACGAGGCTTGGCCTCGTAGATTTGGGCAAGGCCGAGCCTCGCTGGTGGCCAGGCGAGGCTTGACCTCGCCCGGGTGGCATGAGGCCGAGCCTATCTAGTGGCTAGGCAAGGGCGAGGCCCGGCCACTGGTGAGGCTCAGCCTCGACCATATTTGCGAGGCCGAGCCTTGCCAATGGCTGAGCGAGGCTCAACCTATGTGGTGTGAGGCTGGGCCTCGCCCTCGCCCAGCCACTAGATAGGCTCGGCCTCGCGCTACCTTCAGCTAGCTTGTTGGATTTTGCCTTGGCCTAATGGGGCTCTGGTGAGCTCGCCAGACCTTGCTTGACTGCTTGGCGGTGATGGCCCAGGGACAGCGATGGGGTGGTGATGCGGTGGTAGTGGGTTGGCAAGAGGAAAAAGAAGAAGAAAAGGAAGGGAAAAAAGAGGAGAGAAAAAAAATAGAAAGAGCAAAATTGATTTTCAAAATTGTTTCCGGGAGCGAGAAACAACTTTTTATTTATTCTCGATTCTACTCCAAATCTATTCTCATGAACAAATTTGTTCCCGGAAATAAAAAATTTACCAAATGGATTTTTATTCCAAATATATTTCCGGGAACAAAAAAACAGAATCAGTTGTTCTCGTAAATTTTACCAAATAGGCCCATAGTACTACAGGTGTTGATTGGCACCAACGACGGATGACCTTACCACATTACCACGTTTGATTGGAGTACGTGTTATAGTTTTGCTCAACTGGCTTTTGCTTCCTCCTTGAAAGTAGTGACTTGACTAATTACGCTCTAAGGGCATTGACCGTCACAAATGTATAGAGGTCCTTAGGATCGTGTTGGAGGTTTTCCCCCACCGAAAGCCCTTTCACTGCTCTATAGATCTTTGACATGAATAATACTATTTTAGATTGCGAGTTAGTTCTTTGTTTTTTTACCAGGTCTACAAGTCAACAACCATAATAAATGATATTTACCCACTACCGTAAGCGAGTGATCAAATAGTAAAATGAACAGAAAAATAAATAAATTAGACATCAGATTTATATGGTTCGATTTGGTTGATATCACCTATGTTCATGAGGGAACATAAAAAAATTTCACAATAGATTAAGTGATACAAAATTGATTACAACCACACTCAAGTTACTCGAACATACTTAATGTTTTTTAATTTCAATTATACTCAATAACTCACGTATTGTTTGGCCCCATAATTTCTCACGAAATAATGTCTCAATCTCTTAAAGGAATTACACACAAATCTTGTCCCAAGATTTAATTGGCTTTAACACTTGAATTGTTGGTGTGGCTCCACAAAAAATGTCCTCTCTCAAGTACTCGTGAAAACAAGGCTTCGCTGCATTCACTTCAAGACATCAGAACACCCAATGTTCCCACATCCATGTATTTATATGCAATTGGAGAAGGAAACCAAATATAAGTCCAACCCATACTTGGAAAAGGAATTCAACATGAAGAACAGAAATCCTCGCTTAATATTTTCCACAACCTTCCCAGAGGTGAATTATGAAACAAAAAGTTAATGTTTACTGAGTTCAAGGTTTTAGCACGGATCCTCCCAAGTCTTACCAATGCAACTTGATACTCAAATTAATCAATTTAAGCAAGAAATTTTCACTATTAATCAATTGGGGTCAATCAAGTAAAATATGGAAAAATACTTTACTTCTATGAGCTAGAGATTCAATCGATTTGGAGACTCGATAATGCTAGATTAATCTATTTTGGTACATTTTCTATATATTTTCAAAAAAAAAATTGAAGCAATTTGGATTAATTTTTAGCCTAAACCACTAATATGCAAGGATGATCATGCAAGTGTATAATCAATTAATGCAATACTAAATAAACCAAATTATAAAATAAATTGTTAGAATAGGGTAAGAATTTATATACCTGAAGCAAACAAAGCATAACCCTACTAATTAATTTCCAAATTACTACGAAATATTAATTAACATTGCAATGTCTAGCCTCACATGATTTTTAGAGAATTAATTATTTTTGAGTTTTTTTAATGAAAATTAAACTATAAATAGAAATATTAATTAAATTTAATTAAAAATTAAATTTAATAAAAAAAGGGAATTGCAGCGAGCAACTTTGATGAGGGCTTGTATAGCCTTTGCCATTGCTGCCTACTGTCACTAGGAAGGGCTAGCTAGTTGGGCAAGGGCCGGCCAGAATCATCGAGCCCTCGTTAGTGGCCAGTGACCCTGGCTGGGCGACGACAATGTTTGCTGATGGCAAGGGCCCTGCAAACTTAACACAATTATCGGATCCCCCCTCCCCAAAATTGGTATTCATTTTACGTTGCTAGGTTTCAATTGCAGAGGAGAACGAGCCAAAAAGGGGATGAGATTGGTAGGAGGAGGGGAGAAGGAAACCGAAAGGCCACAATCCCCATTAAATGACCTCGAAACCCTACCATCTTATTCCCTCCTCGCGATCGATTAGAACAGGAATCGAAATCGGAGACAGGGTGTGGATATTCCTCTAAATATCTCCTAAAGCAAAGGAAAGGGCAAGCTCCACTCTACTCCCGCTCCTTTGTCCTCCTCCTCCTTCAATGGCAATTATTCCGCTTCCTCTGGTGCGGTTTTGCGGCCGGTCCTTAGTTGAAAGATGATCAAGGATGAGTTCTCATAGCTCCACTTGGGTGACCTTGGTGAATGTTGCCGTCACTATGGCTGATGAGGATTTCGACGGCAAGGAGGGGATTATTGCGAAGGTCCATGAAGTCGATGACGGAGGTTCGACTAGCTAGGGCCACCCCAAGTGAGTGGTGGCCCTTGGCCCAACTAGGCAAGGGTCGGTGACCCTCGTCGCATCTAGGGGAAGGCCACGACTCTCATCCTAGATTTGTGCAAGGGCTTACAAGCCCTTGCCACTAATTGACTAGGGTTGCCAACTATTGGCTAGTACTCGATGACCCGATCGATCCTCACTCAGCCACCTTTGGTCCTTTTTGATGACACTGGGGCAGCCATGTTCAGGGTTGTGCTAGCTATCACTAAAGCTTGTTGCAATTCCTCTTCTTCTTTTTTAAATAAATTTATTTTTTAATTTAATTTAATTAATATTTATATTAAAATTGAATCCAAAGCAAAACAACATTATTTTAGGCTAATTTAGCCACGTTAACACAAAAAACAATATAGTTTTTGGCTTAACATGTCGGAAAATGTTACGTCAGCAATTTGACTGAAATTTCTCTTCATTGAGAAACACTTTGATACCTGGATAGTCGCAAGCAATAAACGAGCATTTGGATGAGCACAAGCACTATAACTTCAAGAATACCTAGGTGGTCGCAGGCACACAAAGTAATGGAATACCTATACAGCTGTAAGTACCCAACCTGATAGGTCGCTCCAGCATTTTTTAGGCCAAATGGCATGACCCTATAGTGAAAGGTCTCCCCATGGGGTGATGAATACCATTTTCTCTATCTTCTTCTTTCATCCTTATCTAGTTGTATCCTGAGAATCTGTCCATGAAGGAGAATAATTCGGAACTTGCCATGCTATCTACAATAACATCTATGTGTGGTAATGGGAAATTGTCTTTTACGCTAGCCTTGTTCTGGTCATGATAATCAACGCAAACCCGAATCGGCCATCTTTCTTTCTTATTGGCACAATATTTGCTACCCAATTAGGGTACTGTGAGACTTCAATGGCGCCTACCTCTAGGAGTTTCGTTACCTCCTCCTTGATTTTTTTTTTTTTTTGACAACTCTGGCTTGGTTCTCCTCAATCTTTGCTTCTTGGGGCGATGTTAAAGTTGGTCGACAATTTGTGCTCCACGATCATTGGATTGAGGCCTGGCATGTCGGCATATGACCATGCAAATATCTCTTGATATTCCTTCAAGAGGATAGTTAATCGTGCAGTTTCTTCTTTAGGAAGGTTTGTATCAATCTTTACTTCTCTTGGACCCTATGTGTTGTTCAAGTTGGTAGTGACAGTGTCTTCGATGATAGGGGGCTTTGCTCTTTCATGTCGCTCCTAAATCCATTGGCCTTCATTAGGATCGTCATCTAATTTATTAGAGTCACTGTCATGGCTATTTACAATGTTGGTTTGGACCATTTTTGTACCCTTGCATGTTGTGAGATCACACCTATAGCAAAAGTAGATACATTAGAAGGACAAACAAGGTTATAGGCATGGAAGGTATTCCGCTTTTTGAAAATGATTTTTTTTTGAAAACTTGAAATGGAGTGGTATGAGGAGGTCCAAGCCTCAAATTTCTTCTTTCATTCATATGGCTGGATATCATCAGCGGGCCGATTTGGTATACTTCTTCATACCCTCAAAAGTTTTATTGATCAAGCATCAAATGGATTTCCAGACTTTGGGAAGGAGATTTTCAAAACTCAATCTCTCTAGTGAGGATGATGTCCTGAAAACAAAAAGAAAGAGAAATAGGCTAGTAAAGGAAAACAAGAAAGATTCCTGCGTAGGGGGCCATGCAAAGGGAATTGAAAGAGGTTCTACTCAAGCGGGCCTACACCTATCTCTTCTGATGGTCATTCATTGATGGTGCCTACGAAGAAATCTTCAAACCAATCGCCTATTGCCTCCTCTAGTGCTCCTTTCTTTGCAAACAACAAATCCTCCAAGCCTCCCCACCCATCAAGGACGATGTCCCGTCTATTGTCATAAAAGCTCTAGGGGATTGAGTAATTAATGTAGTAGTCAAATTTGCCGCTCAGCTGACCCAGGGTATCCATGACGATCTTTCCTACATGTGCCTTCTTAGGAAATAAGGTGCGTGTACTGGGTACTACTAAGAGATCATCTTTGATAGCCACACAACCAAGGAGAGCGAAAGGTGAACACTCCAGCATTCAGGAGATCTTGAACCTTGTCTCTAAGAGCTATACAATCATCCAACGAGTGTCCTCGCTCCACCAAATGATAATCGTAGGATTTGGATAAATTGTAGTCAAGAAAGCATTCAAAGGTAGAGCGCTCCATTACCAATTAGTCCTCGCTCTAGAAGGATAGGGAAAATCATGGCCATTGACTTAGGGAGTGGTGAATATGGCCGAGCGTTGCCTTGGGCTTGTAGTAGTCGAGCCCCCTGCCGCACTACGTCGATCAAGTTTTCTTTGTTCATATTGGTCATTGGTTCATGCTTGTAATGGGAGAGGAATGGGCAAGTGGCTTGGGCAACACTTTCCATCTTGTGGTGCACCTCATTACGGAGTTCATCAACTTGTCGTTGAAGTTGACTGAACAAAAAGTTGTTGTCTACCTCTTCTAATTGGCCCTCTTCGCTGACACCTATAAAAAGATCCCCAAGCACAGTTGCCATATCCTCCTCTTCTCAAGGACTGGCTAAATTGTATACTCTTAGCCAATAGCAGGGGGGTTTGAGTGTTCATGAAGGAATTGTTTTGTAATGTCGATTATTCCTTCCTCCTCATGCATCATCCTTACAGGACCTGGGAAAGTCTCCTTAAGGCATGGGAGCACGAGGCTAGCTTCTTTTCCTTCAAGCATTGCTCTTTTCCCCTACAGTATCCTAGACCAATAGTGTGTGGTCTCCTTGTGGCTTCGATGGGCTTATGGATGCCCTAGCTCTCCTTGTTGAGGCCCTAGTTGAGGGTAAAATCATATCCAACCATAATTTTTCTTACCATGAGCATAGCGCTTAACATTTTGGGGACAAGGGGCAAAGTTCCTTAAGACTCGTGTATAGTGGGCATGAGTTTAGACGACTGATAGATAGATTATTTTTTGCAACCAGGCTCAATGTAAGGTATAGTTATCTCATGATAGATGCGATGATCTTCTTCTCCGTGGATCATGACCAGCTTTCCTTCAACTATGAACTTCATGCTTTGGTGGAGGCTTGAGAGTACTACTCCAGCAATGTGGATCCACAAGCGGCTAAGGAGGAAGTTGAATGCAATAGGGATGTTCATTACTTGGAGCAAGATTTTGAATACTACTGCACCTATATGGACATCAAGGTCTATTTCCCCATTGTCTCCTTCCTTGTTGCATCAAAGGCCCAAACAGATGTCTTGGAGGTTTGGACCTGGGATGCATTTATTTTAAGGCGTTGTAGCATTGCTAATGAGCAAACATTGAGGGTAGACCCATTGTCACTTAGTACTTAGGTGACGTGGGAAGCATTGCATGTATGTAGAGACCCTTGGTGTGTCCTCTACTTTCCTCTGGGAGTTCCTCATCGAAAAATGCCACTTGGTTTTTCAAAAGGATGGCCTCGACAAATTCCTTGAGATTGTCATGGTCAATTGTCTCAAGGACGTGTACTTCACTTAATAGTTTCATTAGGGATTTTTGGTGCTTGACAAACGTTTGGATTAACTCCAATAAAGAGATTTGAGCTAGTAACCTCCTCAACTAATCCACCACATTATACTTGCTGGCTTTGATTGCGACCAAGAACTCCTTGGCTTCTTCATTAGTGATAGGCTTGGTAGGTTGTGGATTGACCTGGGCATAGGTTCGCTCGAACCTCGTGACTAGGCCAACACCAAGATCATAGGACTAAGGTACCGCGTTATCACCATCACACTTGTAGGATGGGGAATTTTGATAACTATATGTTCTTCTATCATCGATGTTTGGGATGTAGCCTCTTTTCTATCAAGGATGCTTTTTGGTGAGATGGAACCTCACTTTTTCCCATGCTTAGTGTCACAAGCTCTTCATCCCAATCAAGGATGACCCATGAGATAGTAGAGACTATCTCAGTGTGGTCGGCATAAACAATTATTTCAACGTCCTCCATTTTCGACGCCATTTCTTTCATTGTTGCCAAGGACAGCTTTTGGTTGCTTGAGTAATACCCAGCCTTTACCAGTCCCTGATAGACATTGACAATGTGTTATGTGACATTCTTGATTTGGCCGACGTCAAAACAAAATACAACATTTACTTTGTCTGCATGATCAGTGGATTGCTTTGGACATTTTGTTTGGTAGCTTGGAATGAGAAGGCTTTAGCATCTAGCAGATTTTGGATTTGATTTTTCAAGGGGAAGCACTCATCAATCGAGTAGCCTATATTCACCCATGTGGTAATCACATTTCTTGGACAGATAGTAGTTGAAGAAACTTTCAGCATCGGGTCACTTACGCTTAGCCAAAAGTAGGTTCTTTTTTTTTGGGGATTGCCAATGCTTGTGATGGGGACCTAGGAAGTGGGGTGAATTGTTTTTTGTCATTATAGCGTTGGTAAGGTTGACAACCGGTAGCCTGCTGCTTCTTCGCCTATCTACACCTTCAAGGGATGGTTGGCGACTGTGGTGTAGGCTACATTGATGTCCACGGAGGGTTCTTTATCCTTCTCCATGCTGAACCTCTCACTAGTAACAGAAGTGGGCTCTGTAAACCACTCGTCCCTTAGCCCGATTTTGACATGTTCTCTTGTGGAGATGAGTTCGCTAAATGTGTCTGCGGTCGAGCCGGCCATTTGTGCCGAAAAAATTCACGGGGAAGAGTCTTGAAGAAGAGTTTCATCAGCTCATTGTTAGTGGGCTCTAGTGTGATTTGCCTTGCTAGGTTCCTCCATCTTGCTACATATTCTTTGAATGACTCCATTTTCTTCTTCTCGATGCATTCCAGATCTTCACAAGAGAGTGTGATGTTGAAGTTGAATAGTACTACTTGGTGAATGTGTTAGCCACTTCACTACAAGTCTCGATGAGGTTCACACTCTTTTTGATGTACCAGTTTAGGGCGGGCCCAGTTAGGCTCGCTTGGAATGATTGGACCATGAGAGGTTCATTGCTAACATACTGTGCCATCCACATATGGTGCATGTGCAAGTAAGTCTTTGGGCAGGAGGTGTCGTCATATTTCTCGAATTCTAGCATTTTTAAACTTTTTTGACACATTAACCTTGGTGTAAATAGATAAATGCAATGGAGGTGAACTTTGCTATACTTAGCAACTAGAGTTTTTCCTCTAGTTTTGCGAAACGCTTATTGTGCTTTGTTGTTGGTGCGTTTGTCGGCTTGGCTTTTTCTACTACAACTAGAGGCAGTTCGTCTTTTACCAGGGGCATATCATCCTCAATCCCTTTACCTTGGCCATCCATAGCGAATGGTCCAGGTAGTAATACTTCAAATGTAGATGGAGCATGAGTAAGTTTGTTTTGAGCAGAATCCATTTGCTTTGAGAGTTACTAAGCACTTTGAAAACTTGTTTCATTTCGTTCTCCATCATCATGATATGGCTTGGCACATTCTCTTCGGCCATTTTGCTTTTGGATTGGCAAGCGTGGCTAAGTCATTTTTTTTTTTTTTGGTAAGGTAAGTATTATAGACTTTCAACCAGAATAATTGTACAGCAAGGGTGAAACACGGCACCAACTAGCACTCAACTGGATAAAATGTTGCTGGAGTGGAGGGGTACCATGTTCACACAATTAAACAAAATAGACAAGCTAGATAAAGCAATTGAACAGACTCAAATAGTCCTAAACTAGGCCATATGCGGCTCCACAACAAAAATGTGAGGGTCAATTCCCCAAGTACGCTGCATCCTCCTATTCTTAGAGTGGCTAAGTCATTATAACCTTCATTGCACATAAATGAGAGAAATGTGCGTGGGAAAGTAGACATAACATTGGCCCATGGCAAGGATCTAGTCATTTTTACTTATTAATGGAGGATTACAAAAATGGACTCTTTAAGCAAAAAATAAGCATAAAAGATAACAAACAGAACAATCTTAGACGCCTGTGATTTAAGTGGGGGGCCATGGTGGTGGGTTGCTGTGCTAGTCACCCCCGAGGAATAGTCGAGGTGCGCGCAAGCTGGCCCGGACACCTCGGTCATAAAAAAAAACAGAACAATCCTAGACATCCACACTCATATTAGAGTATGAGGTCTCTTGTTCTATATACGACCAAAAGCTTTGGTCTTATGAAGCCATTTGTTCTCTTGAACTAGCTCCAAAATACTTATCTTGCTCATTTCCAAACTCCTCTCAAGAGACTCAATCCGCTCTTGTTGTGTCGGCTTATCAATCATGTCCGGGACAACTAGTTGCAAGTTGTCGAAGATTCGATGGTTGAGAATGTAGAATGTGGAGGCATAATGAGCTTTCTCTAGTCCTCTTAGTCTCTTGGTGTCACACCTCGACTCTCGATCATGCAACAACCCTTATTTTCTTGTAGTCATTTAGATGCGATGTCCCAAGATGCGTCGCTGATCATTATTTTTATCTTTTAATTAAACGTATGCAGAAGTGAATCACGACCACCCAGTTAATTACAATAGTAGAGATAGCAGGAAAACCCAACTAGAAACATAATCAAAATTGTCACTTTATTTATTTACTGATTAACACTAGGAAGTTTGCAAGTACAAGCCCTTATAACGGCATCTTCTTTGGAGACAACGAAATCAATAAAGCCTGGGTTAATCTACTCTCTTCAAATACAACCATGAGCCACAACATGTGCTAGTTCTCCATCGTACGGATCTGAAAATGGTTATACAATAACTAATGAGATAAAATTTCAGTAAGTTATAATTGTAAACCTCAGATAGGAAACTCGCTCGGCTCAGGTGCAGCCTAACCATACAACCTATTATCGATGGTAGATCAATTGCAAAACGACCATCACTTTGCCCTATCTATAACATGTAAAGAAACCTCAATCACAACATAAATCATTAGCCATCATATGCAATAGCAAGCGATCTCACCTTGCCTTGGCACACGAACCTTGCAGAAACAATAAAGTTCAAGCCATAGCAAATTCAATAAGCATTCACATAATCAGACCACTCAAGGAACTTTCTCATGCCTTGGTACCCACATGTACTTCGATTATTACGACCCCCTTGGCCACGGCATGATCTTATGGTTGGCGGTCTATTGATCCAAAACTAGGCATCGTCCCTTTCGCGGACATGGCTACGTCATGGGCCTCCCCCCTAGATGGCATTATGGAAGAAGCATTGGTTCGGCTTCTACCACAACTCAGCAACTAACCATTGTTAGGCGACCAAAAGGCCATGGCATAACCCCAAAGGTTGGAGGTCTTCCAACAGTGCCGAGTTTCCCTTTAATGTGACCATGTAGCACCACCATCAACCAATTCATTCTTTATTTTTTCTGTCGTCAATGCAACCATAGTTCGTGCTCATGTAACATGCTACTATAGTTAACACATGTATAGGAGTGTCAAATGGGTGGGTCGGGTTGAAAATGGTTCGATCTACATTGACTCATTTAACTCATCTTGACCCATTTTCATACAATGTAAATTTGATGACCCACATCCGACTTGATCCATACCCAACCCATATTACCAACACATATTAATATTTAACTTAATTTGAGAAAATTTACTCCCACTTATTTAGTCCACTTTAAACTTTTCACATATAAATTATTTGAATAAAAATTCACATCAAATTTATAAAGTAAATTAAATAATAAAAAATTAGTAAATAAAAAAAATGTGGATACCTCTAAATTAAAATAGTTTTTGGAAAATTATTATTATTATTATTATTATTATTATTATTATTATTATTATTATTATTATTATTATTATTATTATTATTATTTCTTTCTTTTTCTTTTTCTTTTTATATTCCTTTTCTGTTATCTTTTCTTTCTTCTTCCTTCTTCTTCCCCCTTTTCCTCTATTGGTGCCGCCCGACAACGACTGGCCAAAACGCAGGCCAGTGAGCCCGAACTCGACCAAGGTCAACGAACTCGAGGCTCCACCGAGGTCACTGGCAATAGTCAAACCTCGGGCTCGCCTGAATTTGGTAAGCCGCGAACTTTGTTGTGGCCAACGAGTTCGAGGCTCGCCTACCCAGATCCGGGCCAACCGCAGCTCGGCTAAGGCCGGTGACCTCGCGGCTCATCTGTCTAGATCTAGGCCGAGCTCCGGCTAGCGAGCTTAAGGCTCGCTAGCCTAAGCTCTATCGTGGCTTGCAGGCCCAGATCCAAGCTGAGCTCCAGCTAGTGACGGCAAGCTCGGAATCAGCGATGGTGACGGTGGCATGATGGCGGGATCGGCAATGAAGGTCAAGAACGCATAGAGGAGGGGATGGAAGGAGAGAGATGATAGGTCTACCTAATAACTCACTCAACCCATATTTAACTTTCACTTGACCTATATTTAACCTTCACTTGACTCATATTTAACCCATTTAACTAAAAGTAGGTCATAATATGGGTTTATGACTCATATTGATACCTCTACACATGTATAATGCAATGCAATAATAATCAATGGTCACATAAACTTGCATAATTCAACAATTTCGGACATAGCCATCAAATAGTAGTTCAATTCATAATTCAATCATCATTCTCAACCAACTAAAGCTATAATATTCACATGGTAGTCAAGATTGCAATCAACTATTCCCATAATACGCAACAAAACCTAGTAACTTGTCCACATGCATTTATTAGTAAAAAAACACACATTCCACGACTAATGACAGTCAAGTATTTTCATCAGTAATCAATTACCACAGAATAAGTATAAACTAGGATTATATTAAAAAATACTCATTAATAAACTATATAATATTATAGTCCATTATTCCAATAAAATAATTTAACTCTCACAAAATACTTATAATTATTTACCAATCCCATAAATAATTATCCAACCCAAATAATTCCATTTAATAAAACCTTCTTTAATAAACCAAAGTCACTTAATAATATAGTATATAAATATCATCAACTTTACAAAAATAGACCATAGTTAATTTCTCACAAACATTACTCGATTTAATCAATTTCCATAAAATAACCATAATTAATTATTTCTCCCAAAAACAAATAATATCCATAAATAGGAAATAATTCGAAATTAATAAATAATATAATTAATTAATTAATTTCCACAAAATAATTTAATATTTCCATAAATAAATAATTTCCATAAAATAATATAATTATAATTAATTATTCCCATAAATAATTAATCATAATTAACTAAGACTAAACTTTCATTAGCCAATTTAATCCACCTTAAGCAACCTTAATCTACCTCGACATCCTCAAAAGTTTGATATCTAAAATCGGATTGAAATTCGTGGTTAAAATTAATTAATCACGACTTTAGTATGACTTAACTTTCGGGCAACGTTTAACGTCATTCGTAATTAATATTGAAGTCGTGCAAAATCACCTACAATTTGACTTCATATTTTTGTAAAATCAATTTATTTTCATTTGCTAATTAGCCTGCAACAGCACGGTATCATCCCCATTTGATCCTTATGGTCGAGCGGCTTATCCCTAATTGAAAACACTAATCGTATGCGTACCAATTCTTAATTACATTTTCGAATAATTAGTTAACTCATGAGAGGCAAAGTCAGAGTAAATGTAACTAATAACGAATTGATGAAATACCATTTCGTATATTTCGAAATGGGTCGAAATTCCAGACATCACACCTGGGCACAATGATCTTTTCAGGGTGGCATTTACTCCACAGATCCTTGATTATGCGAATTTCGTTCATATAATCATAGCCTTTGTGAGTGAAAAGGACCTAAAATAAGCCTGGCTTGAGTGGAGGCGAGATTTCTTAGAGGGCCTCGTACTGGTGAGCCACTCCCTATGGGTAATACAAAAAGGTCCTAGAAAGACTAAGCAATGGGATCAGGTCGTGATATTCCAGTGCTAAGTGGACCTCTCCGCCTTGGAACCTCTTAGCCTACCATAGGAATGACTCAGGAAAGGGGTTCTTTAGGAGCCTAATCCAGCGAGAGTATTCCCTATTAGGGGAGTATCTTTCCAAGATTTGAAATCTTCATATTGGGGGCCTTGAATTGTTGATTTATAAAATCTACATGAGGTGCCCAACCCCCTGATATGAGAGAATAACCATATCTATAAAATTTCTTAGGTAGCCCTCATGATTTTTTCCATATTTTCTTTGAAGCAATTAAGGGACAAAAAGGTTTTCGCTAAAACCATGCTTACATAATTTAGCCTGAAGTTGACTTGATTGACTACCTAGGCGATAGAAGGATCGATGGCATTTTTTCAATGTGGAAAAATAACAAACCCGAAGAAGGCCAAGAGAAATATTTTTCCTTTTTAGGCCTTGGGTTGTTTTTCAAAACATTCGACCAAAAAGGATAGCGAGCAAGCATTATAGTTAGCCTGAGCCACTCCCATTATCGTAGGAGTTACAATTCTTAAAAACTGTGCTAATCAGATCACAGGGCCATTGCTCGTTGGTGGCCTAATGAGGTCATTTTCAAGAGGCATTCTGATGGCGAGGTTGTATTTTTAAATTTTGGAGCCATTTTTCGGTTGAGCAGTTTCAGAAAATCATCATTTGTTGAGCGAATATATGCCACAATCAAGGGAAATATTTGCTGAATAAAAAATCATTTTTCGATTGAGCGGTTTCGGAAAATCGTCATTTGTTGAGTGTATATATGCCACAATTGAGCGGAATATTTGCGGAATAACAAATCTTCTTTTTCCTCTATAAATAGAGGCCGGAGGTGAGACGATGAAAGGGGGGGTGCGATAGAGAGGCTGAAAAGGAAAAGAATTCGTAAAGGGGGGAGGTCTGGAAAGTGAAAAGAACGAGGGTGAAAAAAAAGGGAGATAGAGGGAGTGTGACATTTGTAGAGAGTTGAAAAAAAGTAAGGGAAATGCTCATGAGTGAGAAGGAGAAAAAATGAGAGGGGAGAAAGAAAGAAAGTTGAAGCCAAAGTCAGCGAGACTCCTAGTGTGTTGCAGTCTCCCATTGCGGCCACCAACTCCCTGACACAATCTGCAACTCCGGTGACGTTTTATTCTCTATTCAGCATGGCTTGGCTATCGTGAAGATCCCTTTTCGACAGCCGACAAGTTCCTGGCATTCTTGCATTCCCGATGGGCACAACAGTCTTGCCCTCAATCATCGTTCCCAATTTGCCTCAGCGTTGTGTTCTGTGGTCCTTGCCAAACCAACAAATCATACCAGTCCGCGCCGGCTTTGCACCAGTCAAACCGGCGGATTCCAGCTTAGTCTTGACATTCCTCCGACATATTATACTTGATGCGATGTCCGGGGCGTGATCTTTCGACGTCCCCTGCATATCCAACCACGTTGCAGCCCTTCACTAGCGATAAGACCACTTCTAGTACGCACACGACATCTCCAAGTGTGTACTATTGGGATCATTCTTTTGTGTGCAGGTTACTTGGTGTTTGAGAAGGTCTACCTTGCTGTCTTGTTCTCATAGCAGAATTCTCACGCAAATTGTAAACTCATCATTGCGATCTTGGCATCGTTCTTTGTTAGTCACATTCTCCAAAATAATTCTCTTCAGAATCAGGTAGTTTTCTTCGACTAAAATTAATTTGGTCATTTTCTTATTTAGTTTTACAATTATTTGATGCTTATTGCGATCGGTGATTTGTTAGGCGTTATCCAATTAAGAAGATTGTCGTGTCAAGGATCATAACAATAAAAAATATTGACCCGAGAGACGTCGGATTAGATTTTTGATTATTGTGATTTTCCATCTTGGGTCGTGATGTATTGCATGATTACATGGTTATGTTTGTTGCTTGTGTTGATTTTACATTAGCTAATTTTCTCAATAATAAAAATTAAAAATACAAAAAAATTCACATTTCATCGCATGGTAGTTTGATTGCATGATAGTTTGGTAGCTATGTTACATCTTAGATTTACATAATATTTTTAGATGAAATTTTCTAGTTAGACTTAGCTTAGTTTTGGATTTTGATAAAAAAAGAAAAGAAAAAAGATCATGCATATGCATATGGCAAAATACATCATCCATCCCATATCATATAGAACATGCATATTTAGTGTCATGTAAAATAAATTGCACACATGTTACAATAGTTTTCAATTAACATGTCATTAGAGTTAGGACATTTGAATTGTATATCATATGTCGTTAGAGTAAGAATCATGCATGTTAAATCTAGATTAAAGTCGTACATAATTAATTTTACAAAAAAAAAAGTTCAAAAAAATTAGATGTCATCCCATTTAGAATTTATGTTTAGGGCATGCATTTTTAGTTATAGCTTGTTTTACTTTAAGGTTGATCATGATTTCTATGTTTATTCTTCTGGACCTGCTGAATGTCATTGATCGTGATCCACATGACCACTCATTTTCATGTTAGTGGCCTAGGTTAAAATTAACCAAGACTGCTTGTAAAAAAAATCTTTTTGAAACTTAAAGAGAAATGGTACCGAAAGGGCGCTAGTTTAACTTAGCATAACCATGTCCCCGAACCTATTGAATATCTGGTTTGCAAAAGTAAAGTATTCTCCCATACTTTACTTGGGTTTCTAATCAACCCTAATTGATTAGTTACGAATCCTAATTGAATAAAATTGCATGTTTAACGAGGTTAAATTTTGAGTACTAAGTTGCGGTTGGTAGGGTTTGGGAGAGTCCGCACTAAGTTTTCGGACTTAGTAATCCATTAATCTTCCTTTAATGATTCACCTTCGGGTGTATAGTGAGGTTAAGAGGTAATATGACTGTCACAATCTTGCATTGGTGCCAAGTCCTCGATACTTCGGCTCTACTTAAAATTTTGGGAAAAAGAAGGCGACCTCTACATCGCGGTCTCATGTTCAAGGTTGTATCTTTCTTAACACCATCTTAGAATATCTTAAGGCAGCCCAAGTCTATTGGTAGGTTGTATGTGCCATAATGTAGTGCTAAAACATTTGAAGCATGCACAACATTTTATGCAAAAAATATATATTTCAACAAATTTAATATTTACCTGCAAAGAAAATAAAAAAAATACCTACGTTAGGGAAACATTTATAATCGATTCAAGGTTCTTTCATGTTCCACTTATATTATTAATTGAATGGTTAAAGTGAATTATCCCCTTAAATGGCCATCGCTTACTACTACAATTTATTAACCACAACTTATATTTAGGCACAAAAAAAATATAAAACATTAACAAAATAAAAGTCTAAGTTATAAAATGGAGTTCAGACTAGTGGTTTCAAATTATACATCTATTGGACATCATAGCATACCGCAGGATTGCGCAAAAATCTATATTGAGAAGAATACAAAAACTTATTTCATGTTGCAGGTTCCAAGTTTTAAGTTCTAGCTCCAGGTTCTAAGTTTTATTTACCTAGAACTTAGAACCTATCAGTTGAAACATATTTCTCAATTTTTAAAATCCGGAACTTACCTTGCATATCTTGGAACATAGAATCATATAGGTTTCCACAGGTTTGATTCTTCGATTTCAGGTTCTATCTTGTAATTATACTCATCCTTAGTGATGAGGCCACCCTAGTTTAGGCCACCGGATTGGGCAAGGGAGGCATCCTTTGAAAAGGGAAAGGATTTTTTTTTTTTTAACAAAATCATTAAAAATATTTAAAAATATTCAAGTTAGCACTAAGTTAGATAGTCGACATGCACGTCGGCGATTTTCAGCATAAATTGGCCTGATGGACTAAACTAGTATCAATGTGAAAAGAGTTAGAACTAAATTAATTCAATCAAAAAGTTTAGGATTAAATTAAATCTAATATAATAGGTTTAGGGTTTTTTTTTTAATACTTTTCCTCCCATTTTTCAATAGTAGGGTATCGCGCATAAGCACTCCTTTGACAGACGGAATATAAACAAAGTCTAATCTGTGTAGCCCACCTTCCTTTGAGACCAATTGAGGTGGGCTTACAACATGCTTATTGGGCTTTAGAATCCTTTTGAATTGCATTGTGTAAAGCAAGAAGGACAATACGAGGGGACAATCAAGTTTTAAAGAAGGGCAAAAAAGATGAGAGCTTTTGAGCAAGTTGACTACACTCCTCCCTTGAGCCCCACGAATAGAATTAAAGATGGGCCAGTCATCCATTGAAAAGCCGGAATAAGTAGGAGGCTTTTCCCACGAGAAAATCCCAACAATCCCTTTCAAAACAGCTCACTGAAATGGAGGGGGTGCCCCACTTTTCCTTTTCCATTTATTACATTAATTTCATTAGTACATCCCCATTTTCAAGATGTACTAGCCCGTCATCCCGGCTCCACCGGCCTAACAGAGAAATTAGAAAATCCCTCAACGTGAGGTAGTAAATCCGTGTCCCTTAACGATACGCGTATTTGTCACTTCATGAACAACAGTATGACCCCTTTGGGCAATTGGTGGTTGGACAAATGAAGGAGCAACCGGAATAGGTAGAAATGTTTCCATTCCTCTTGCATCCGCCTTAAAAATGTTAGATTCTTTTCACAAGAAGAAAATATATGCATTCCCCGTAACTAATGATACCAAAACATTTGCATTAAGAAGTAAAGATGGGAATTTAAGATCAATACCATTAGAAAGTGGCGAACTAGTAACATATGATACACTGATTTTGAAAGCGAAATCAATTTGGGAAAAAGACTTTCATGTTCCAGGTGCAATAAGGTCAAACCTTACATACACCATTGGATCATATGGAAGCGAGACGCATGTGGATTTCTCCAAGATAAGGTTATGTTTGATAACGAGGAAAAATTCAGGATAAAATAAAATTTATCTTATCTTATGTTTGATTCTTACTTAAAAAATTTGGATATAAGATAAATATAGCTTGGATAAAAATATCTCATGAAAAAGGAGAAATAAATGTTGATAAGATTTCTAATGTTCATAATATAAAAGTTATTTCTCAAATATCAAAATTCTAAAAATAAAAAATAAAAATAATATTTGGATATAATGATATCTAAATTTAAAATATAAAAAATTCAAAATAACAAAAAGTAATAATAATTCCGTTTTTATTTGTTCATATACAATTATATATTTAAATCTTTCTATCTTATAATATAAACTCGATAGATAAATATATATATTTATATATTACGTATATAAGGTATTTTAATATTTTAGTTATATTTAGTATCGTTTACTATAAAAGTAAAATTTTATTAGAGAATAATGGTATGAGGAAAAGATACAAAAAAGAGAAAGAAATAATAATCATAATAATCATACATAAGCAATTAAAAAATGAAATAACAAAATCCCTTTGTTTTCCGTCCAGCTATTCACCGGCGGTGAACTCCCGTACATTGTCGAACGAGAAACGCATGGGGACGGCGTTCGCGAGGCCCCGCCACAATCCAGGTTCGGATCGGACGGACGCGACATCAAATTCAGCGAATCCACGCGACCCATTGGATGCTCCTCCTTCTGCTGGGGCCCGCCCCCTTAACGGGGCGCGGTTTGGTTTTGTTAGCGTGACAGGGGGATACGAGCGTCGGGAAATAACTAACTCGGAAGCCCGGGCGGGACACGTAAGCACCGGCTCTGCCTCATATTGCAATACACAGTCCCCAGCACGTAATCCTAGCTTTTCGCGACCGAGCCCAAAAATTCTCCTCCCTCCTGCATCCTCCTCCTCCTCCTCCTCCTCCCCCACGAAAACCGGGCACCGAGTCAACTCGCCCGTCCTTCGTTTTCCAACCGAGGCAGGTCACCCACGCGGCGAAATTTCGTCATCCGCGATCGCTGCGAAGAAGGAGACTTCCATTTCTCCATTTTGGCGGAGGAGAAATTCATCGCGTTGAATTCCTCTCCTCGGGCGGGTGCAAAGTTTCCTTTTGCCTCTCTCCCTCTCGCGATTCTCTTCGTCTCCCCCGATTCTCCTCGCTGTAAGTCGCGTCTGTTTCCTTTGCATCCCCTGATGGGAGCGTGTTTGTGCTGGTCTTTCTCGCGTGTCATCAATAAACCTGTTTTCCCCCGTTTCTGCTGTATAATTCGCTGTCCATGGGGAACGATACGGAGCATAGGGTTTCCGTTCATGGCTCGATGAAGAATCTCATGCCGGAAAAAGAGTTGGGAATGTTTGATTCGGAGAAGGCGGATGAGATTGTTATCAGAAAGAGCTTGTGCAGTTAGTTAGGGAGGAATTGGAATGCATTCTCGGCTATTGCTGCTTTCGATTTGCCGAATATCGTGTGTTTTGGCCGTTTGAACTTGGTGTTTACGAAGCCAAGAGAATTCATTCGGATGGGAAGAGTATAACTGAGTCGTAAAGTATGGCTATAGGTGTAGTGAATTCGCTTATGAGTCTGGTATAGGGGAATTGCACCCTTTCTTTCTTTTTCTTTTTTCTTTTATCTTTAATACAAGTAATTTAATGATTGCAATTATCCGCTTCAGAATCGATTTTCTCTCGCTGTTGTAAAACCCTACGGTAAAAGACTATTCCAGGAAATTGGTTGAATTTTTCCTTATAGACTGTTCGACAGTTATGGATCGAATTTGAGGAGAACCAACTTCATTGCAGAGTTTATTTTTCTGTATTCAAACATAACACACTTCACTTGTTAATTGATATTTTAAGAGAGTTGCGTCATTTATGTATAACCTAGAGAAATGCTTTGGGCACCTGTAGAATTTGAAAGTCTTTATTGTAATGGTGAAATCCTATTTTTATGCATGAAATTTACTGAGTACCCCAGTTTCCTTTCTTCAATGTGTAGGTCTAGATTCTAGCTTCCGAACTGCCCTACTCCTATTTCCTTAGCCTTCTTCTAGCTGCCACTGATGGGATGGGGGAACACTTACAGAAGACGAATGAGAGTGTTCTCTATGGCTTTGGTAATTTATCTGGATTATAAGGTGAAGCTTGCCGACCTTTCTTACACTTTTCTTATCTATTCTCTTTTTTTTTATATCTATTCTTATCTTTCTCACATATAATTATATTGATCTTACAGGCGCTGCAACAAAGAGAAAAATGGGCTAGCAAATCTAAAGGTTCTGCTTTGTGGGAGAAGGCTCATGAGCGCAATGCAAGACGCGTTCTCAATCTGATTATTGAGTTAGAAGGTTTGTGGGTTAAACTTGGACAGTATCTCTCTACACGCGCTGATGTGCTTCCTGAGGCTTACATTACCCTTCTCAAGCAATTACAAGACTCACTCCCTCCTCGTCCCTTAGAAGAGGTTCAGTACATCACGTTTCTTGCGTTACTATTATTTCTATATTCTTTTGTCTATCCATAGCATGAAAGGAGCTTCTCCAAAGGATTTCCTTGTGGGAATCTGTTTTTCAAGTAACGGCTTGATGTGCATGGTGAAAATTATGTCGTCTCATGAGCATGTTAAGTTAAGGGTTAATACCACGAAAAAATCCCAAACTGGTACGCCTATGACAAATTTACCCTAAACTAATTTTTTTACCACAAAAAACCCCGAATTAGTACACTTTTGACAAGTTTATCCTCTGTTAGTTTTCGTTAAATTTTATTGTCAAATTACTTAGTTGGATGACACATGACAATGGACTGATGTACTAGTTGGGCATTTTACTCTCTGTTTGTCATGGTTGTACTAGTTTTATGGTTTTTTGTGATATTAATCCAATTTAACGGAGGTTATATTTGTCACAAATGTACCGATTTGAGGTATTTGAGCGAAAAAAAATAGTTTGGGATAAATTTGTCACACATGTACAAGTTTGGGGTTTTTTATGGTTATTTGGGGGTAAATTTTTCACAAAAAAGCTAGTTTGGGGTTTTTCATGGTAAAAAAATTAATTTAGGGTAAATTTGCTATAGGTGAACCAATTTGGGGTTTTCCGCGATATTAACTCTTAAGTTAATATGAAAAATGGTGCAGATAAACAAAGCTTGTTAAGGGTGAGGTTCTAAGCTGTTAATACATAATGTGGCTGCCACCCTAATGTTTTTGGATAATTTTTGTTCCACAAAAATCATTCTTCTGTCCCTGATGTTGCTATGTTACCCTAATGTAGGTTTGTTTTTGTTCACCTAATTCCTACATTTCTTTTGTAAGCTGAGTGATAAAAGTCCAATCTGTTGGTGGTGCACATGTGCTCTGTGGTATGAAGTTTGTATCATAATCTCTTGCAGAGTATTTGTTTTGTCTTAATTTTTTTTAATTACATTATTTCACCATTTCCTCTCTGCTCCCTTTCTGATATCCTCTTGAACTCGTTCATCTGAAAATTCAGCGAGCAATTGATCAGTGTTCTTCTAACGTCTTATGCAGGTCAACAGAACTATAGAGAGGGAGCTGGGTAAAGCTGTGGATGACTTATTCTCTAAGTTTGTGGAATCCCCTTTGGCTACAGCATCTGTTAAGTATAGTTGATATTGGTGAAATAATGTCTAAATCTTGCTGGGATAAACTTCAAATGTTGGACTTGGTGGGGTATTTGGAGATTATTTTGTGCTAGATTTTCTAATTTTGCATTTTTTCCATGCAGATAGCACAGGTGCATCGTGCAACGTTGATGGATGGACAGGAAGTAGTTGTTAAAGTGCAACATCAGGGCATTAAAACAATAATATTGGAGGTTTCTTACAATTCTCTAGGTTGTTGCACGAAATGTAATTCAATAAATTATGTGGTTGTGATATAGCTATTATGCCTTTCTTATGTGCGGTAGGATTTGAAGAATGCCAAGTCAATAGTTGACTGGATAGCATGGGCAGAGCCTCAGTATGACTTTAATCCTATGATAGATGAATGGTGCAAAGAGGCTCCAAAGGAACTCGACTTCAATCGTGAAGCTGGTATGTGACTAGTACTGAGATTGTCCATTATTGTAAGTGCCAGTGTTTAAGAAATGTTAATTTGCATCTCAGCTCCTAACTTCTCCCAAAAAGAATAAAAAAAGCAGGAATCTCCAGTTTGCAGGTTCACTAATGCTCTCTGCTGTCTTGTTTCTTCCTCATTATGCTGGTTAAAGTTGTTGAAATGCTTTTAGAAATTAAACTGGGTTTAATATGTTGAATGTCATGTAAAAGCATTATATCTTGTTCCATAACTATCCTGCATTCATTTTTACCACCTTAACTATTTCTGTTCTCCTTCACCCAAGCAGACCTAAAGAAAGCTTATTGAACACATTTGGAAGGTGGCAAGAAGAATTGAAATTGTGAAGTTTGAAAGTAGAAACATGAAACTTGTCATGTTATTCCTATGCATTAGAAAGTTTACATCCTTCTACTTTGTGCTAATTGTCAATAGAAGATAAAATGTCATACTGAATCAAACAACTAGCCTATCATCTGTCAAAGTGGAGAAGGCATCTTGGCCTAGAGGGGAGGTTATGTAAGAAAATTGGCGGTTCATGTTTCTTAAACCTATTTTATTTAGCTCCTTGATATCTTATGAAGAAATGCACATCTTGCTGTGCAGTACTTTCATTCCTGAGTATGTTTCCTTTTCTTTTGCACGTGGTTTGTAGAGAATACAAGAAAGGTTTCCACAAACCTTGGCTGCAAAAACAGACATGGTGATGGGACATCATCCCATCGAGTGGAAGTACTGATTCCAGAAGTCATTCAGGTGAGTGCTGGCTTTACTCCCATGATGAAGTAAATATCTGGAAGTGCTTTGACTGATATCTGTGAGCCCACAATTTGAGATCTAAAAGAATCTGTTATTTTCTTCTTTTAATTTTGTCATTTATTAATTGTCTGGTGAGGATGTTCAGGCAATTGCTAATTATAGTTTATTGACCAGAGAGAGACGCAATCTGTCAGGAAAAGTATCCTTATTGATGTTAGCTCATTTAAATTTGCCTATGCAAGTGGTGAACTTTCTCATTTAAGAACTTTCTGAAATAGCTGATTCACTTGAGAAACTTTTATCCATGTGCCTTTGTTTTGTGAATTTGTAATTTGACTCTTAGGGGGATGAATGTGATGTTGGTTTTAAAAAGTTATACTCCCTCATTTCGTTTTCTCTTTGCAGTAGACTTTATATTATGCCAAGCTATCTTAGAATGGGGATACTTCCCTTGTTAGTTCCTTCGATGACTTTGAATCTGATTTTCCTACAAGGAAAGTCAACTGAAAAGGTGCTCATTTTGGAGTACATGGATGGAATACGCCTGAATGACTATGAATCATTGGAAACTTTTGGTGTAAACAAGCAAAAGATTGTTGAGGAAATTACACGTGCATATGCCCATCAGATCTATATTGATGGGTTCTTCAATGGTGATCCTCATCCCGGTATTCTCTTTCAACCCTTCTACTCATTTGGTAATGTTTTTAGTAGACTAATTGTTAAGGGGGCCTCAATTGAAAATATCAATCTGCTCAAAGTGCCATGTAAATATTTTCAATAATAATCTTTACTTTCTTTTGTGGTCTTTTTTGGATATTGTACAGGAAATTTTTTGGTGAGCAAAGAAGCCCCTCATCGCCCAATTTTGCTAGACTTTGGGCTTACAAAGTCACTGTCGTTTCCCATGAAGCAAGCATTAGCAAAAATGTTTCTGGCATCTGCCGAGGTGTGTTTTAAGATTTAATACTTTTGACAAGAAGTGGCACAATTACAATCAATTATCTGAACGAGTTAAGCAATTTTATGAAGAATTTGACTTCAAAAGCCCTGTTCTCAGGGGGACCATGTGGCGTTGCTGTCTGCTTTTGCAGAGATGGGTCTTAAATTGCGCCTAGACATCCCAGAACAGGCCATGGAGGTCACAACTGTATTTTTCCGCACGTCAACACCAGCAACTGAAGCTTTTGTGAGTTTTTAGTGCCCATGTCTTGAATTACCTTTCGTGTTGAGATCTTTTGTCTCATGGGCCTTTGCTTTAATCAGGAGAATGTGAAATCCTTGAATGAGCAGAGAACAAAGAATTTGAAGGTCATACAGGAGAAGATGAAACTCGACCCAAAGGAAGTTAAACGCTTTAATCCTGTAAGTGTTGATGCTGCCTTTCATTATCCATTTTGTGAAAAATAATCATGACGTAGGTATACAGCATAAGTTGATCACCATAATAAGACAGTGACTTGGATCCAACAACCATTGGGTTTATGTGTAACTTATGTGTCCAACTTTGGATGTCACCATATATTTATGAAAATATTCACATTTATATTTTTCATCAAACATTTGTCATTTGTGGGAAGGAAATGACTTATTGGGGGGCATGAATGGGGGCTATCCATGCTTTACTTTATTATTGAGGGTATTAAGCTGCCGTCGTGAACTATATTTATTTAAAGATGCTTGTGAATACTAAATTGGCAATAACAATCTTTTTATCATATAGGTTGATGCATTTCCTGGTGATATTGTAATTTTCTCTCGAGTTCTGAATCTTCTGAGAGGTTTGTATAAGAACCCTCCCTTATTGAACTCTCTTTTATAATTTGTTGATTGTGTGCTTAACATTTACATGAAATAACTTATCCAGGGCTTTCTTCGACAATGAATGTCCGCATAATATATCATGATATAATGAGACCATTTGCAGAGCATGTTTTGCAAGGGTGAGTCATTTTGAACACTAATCCACTACTGCACCTTCATGTCCCCCCTTAATTCTAATTGACTCTGCATTTTATTGTTAGAACCATCTATAAGGCACCTGCAGTGAATGCACAGTGGGTCTGTGATACACCTGTTCATTCTGCTGTGGAGGCCAAGCTGAGACAGCTCTTGATTGATCTGGGAAATGACGATAAAATACTGGGGATCCAGGTAGACTGTACTTTATTTACATTCATATTACTTTTCTTTGTTCCATCCAACATTCAAAGTTTTGTTCTTTTCTTTGTGTGAGACCAAGTAATGTTGTTCCCTATCTGTAACTTGTAAAATTAATGCTTTTGTCAAGGTTGGTGCAAACTTTGTTTATTCTCAAGAGTGTCATTAGCTTCCATGATTTTTATGACTTTGCTTCTTCTCTTGAATTGGATTGTTGAATTTCTGACCATGTTAGCAGCATTGAATGTGTTGCAAATATCCGACTGATACTTTTTCGGTGGTAACTATGGTAAAGAAGTTTAGGAACTTGCTGCTTTATATCATTCAAATAATATCAATTTGAAGGGATACATAATCTAGATCCATGATATGATCGATTACCCTGTTTTAAGGTTTGTGCCTACAAAGATGGGGAGGTTATAATTGATACTGCGGCTGGAGTGCTTGGAAAGTATGATCCCCGTCCAGTGCAGCCCGATAGCCTGTTTCCTGTTTTTTCGGCCACAAAAGGTGTCACTGCAGGGATGGTGCATTGGTTGGTTGAGAAGGGGTAAGGGACTCTACTGCTTTAATATTAAGCAGTTTAGCTGTGTATGTATTAAATTTGATAATGATAGTATCTTTATCTCTCTTTTCCTTTCTACTCACTTGAGATTTGACATCCTAGTGCTAATGGGTGCTAAACTGCTAAAGTTGTTTATCATCTTGCAGAAAGCTCAGACTCGATGAGAATGTAGCAAATATTTGGCCAGAATTTGGATGCAATGGAAAAGATCTTATTAAGGTTTTCAAAGTTTGATTATGATAATCTGTGGTCCTTTGAAATTCTTGATTTCATTGGTGCTATTGCTGCTCATTTCAGGTTCATCATGTGCTTAACCATACAGCTGGTCTGCATAATGCATTGAGTGAATTCAGAAGTGAAAATCCTTTGTTAATTTGTGACTGGAACGAATGTTTGAATCGCATTGCTGCTTCAGTACCAGAAACTGAAGCTGGTCAGCAACAGCTTTATCACTATCTCTCATTTGGCTGGATATGTGGTGGAATTATCGAGGTATGATAATATTTACCCATGAGACTGTCTCTAACTGGCTCTTTGTCTATCTGATCAGGGGATAACTATCTAAAGATTAGTTGTTGGATGTCATGCTTTAGAGGATTTCTGATGGTTCCATAAGATGTTCATTCTGCTTTGTCCATTAGATATGCCGCTACACGTGTGATGCAATGATTTTGGATCCCTTATGATTATTCTCTATGCTATCAGTGTTTTTGTTCTTGGAACTCTTTAAAACCTTTGTGCTAATCTCTCCTTGTCTCTGCTATTTGATCCTGCACTAAGAATCCATCGGTTAACTCTACATGCACATGTGTGGGTTTATGGTGAGCGGGTTATCAGTCGTGCACATCTGTATGTGCGCTTGTATGCACGTGTCAGGTGTCTGTGTGCAACTGGCATGCATAGCCAGGAATTTGGCAGTTTTGAGATGTTCCACTCAGCAATGTATTTGCTTTTCGACATGGATTGAATTAGAATTTGCCAAGATTCAAAGTTCAATGTGTCAATATAATTTGCTTGATAGAAGTCACTTGCCTCTTGTCTTCAAGATTCCTTACAGGTTTGAGTAATTTTATAGTACGACTTATCATCTCCAATATGTTGAACACAGCATGCATCGGGAAAGAAATTCCAAGAGATTCTGGAAGAAGCTTTTATTCACCCCCTCAACATTGAAGGAGAACTATATATTGGAGTTCCTCCAGGCATGCCTCAACCTAATGATTTTTTGCGTTCTTTTATGTTTCTTACTTAACACTAAGCAAAACTATACAGTCGGCAAACACTTTGTTTTTGGTCCTTGAAAAGGCAATGCAAATGAACCATCTTCAATCGTGGGCATCGCTTTGTTTTCTGTTTCAGGTGTGGAATCTCGACTTGCCACACTCACTGTCGACCGGAATGACCTGACCAAGGTATCTCAGATCCGCAATCGTCCTGACTTACCATCTTCTTTCCAGCCAGAAGCCATTCTGGAAAGTATTGTGACCCTACCTGCATTGTTCAACATGCTTAATATCCGCCGTGCAATTATACCTGCTGCTAATGGACATTGCTCTGCGAGGGCTCTGGCACGTTACTATGCAGCTTTGGCTGACGGTGGTTTGGTCCCTCCACCACATTCAACTTCCTTTCAACCAAATCTGGGTAGCCACGTCCACATCCCCAAATTCCCCTCCCTAAAAGTCTCCAGAAGGCAGAGAGGGCGCAGAAATAAGGGAGTGCTCTCTTTCCTGAGGAACCCATATCAGCAGATACCAAACCGCTCCAATAATCCCCAAGGTGGTGATTGCGGTATAAGCGCTACTGGACAGAATACCACTGGGCTTGATTGTGGGAGCGGCAGTTGCGATATCAATACCTCTGGCAGTGGAGGTAATGGTGACCAGCGTCAAAAGAGTGATCATCACAAGATTTTTTCTGGCAAAGGAATTTATGATGCATTTTTGGGTGCTGGTGACTGTGCAAATATGGCCTTGCCCGATGGGATGTTTGGACTTGGGTTTAAGAGATCTAGATCGAAAGAGGGATCCTACACTGGCTTTGGGCACACTGGGATGGGTGGGTCAACTGGTTTCTGTGACATAAACAATCGGTTTGCAATGGCTGTGACCGTGAATAAGATGTCATTTGGAGCTGTGACCAGAAGTATCATTGAACTTGTGTGTTCAGAGCTTGATCTTCCATTACCACAGGACTTTGCCCCTCCAACTGACACGGGGTTAAACACAGAGAGACCTCTAATTAACTGAGGCCAGCGAACTGTATCTGTATACGTAGTGATTTTGTATACTGAATAATGCAAACCGCATTGACTTTTAAATGATGCAGTTGGGGCATCTGTAACTTTTTGAAAGCATGGATTGTATGATGACGTTATTTGTGGTGCGGTGCGCACTCGCTTCAGATCTAGATAATGTGCGTGAGGAGGGCGCTCCGCTGCTGGTATGGAGCCTTCATTGTGTGGTCCCCTTCCGGAGAGGGTCGTAACTTGTATTTGGTGGGGGGGGGGGGCGGCGAGACTTGATTTTGATCAATTTGGCCTTTACAGATCTAGTTATTAATTCTCTCTTTTTTCTTCCTTGTTGTATATATCTGAGAAAGGTTTGCAATGTAGACATGAATTCTCTTCCTTACATACGAAATGTAAATAGAGGTCATTAGTAATAGACTATTATACTCAATAATAAGTAATTACTTATTTATTTCAGTTAATAAAAGAACAAAAAAGGAGAAATCCCTTAGTAAAATACATGCAATTTCTTATGTATTGATGATTGCACGTTTATTAATGTGGTTGCATTGTGTGGCATGACACATGCCTATATTGACAAGTGACATCACATTGTAAATTATCTTAAAACTTATTAAATATTATATAAGTTAACATGACAATGATACATTATAATCTATGATTACGATTGCATAAGTTATTGCAGCAATTTAGTGAATTCATTATTATTCATTACTATAATAGAAAGAAAACATAAAATGGTGTTTGGTCCAAAAATATAATTACTAAATGCTTAGTGAATATTAGAAGGACGATGGTATGCCATGGCTAAGGAATATGAATGGTTGCGTTAAGCCAAAAGTATTCTATAGCCTCCTCAGTAATTGTCGAGAGTAAAGGTCCTTTTGCATGCATGTACACCTCCATTTTTCATTTATTTTCCTTTGATGGTTCAACACCTCAGTATTTCTGTTTTTTTTTTAGTTGGCTTAACGACATATACTTAGTCCCTCTCTCTCTCTATCATTATAGTTACCCATGCGGTTTGTACAACTCGACATACGAAAATAGGAACGTCACGCAGCCAATTTTAAGAAACCATGATAAATTTCTCTCTGCCTTTTTTTCATGATTCTTTGTACTATATAAGTTGGAGAGTAGTTTGTCCATTGACGTTTGACGTTCTAATAATGTTCTGCTTTTTGTCATTACAAAAGAAATAATTAATCGATAGAGATAGAAATGGGTGCATGACATTCATTGCAATCCATGAGGACAAGTTAAATGATATAAAATTAACAATGCTGAAGATACCCAATCAAGTGCACAAAATAACCTCATAAACATCAAAATTTCCAATTTCTATTTCGGTAAGTCAACTACTAGAACTAATCCATGGGAAACGAGGCTGCAGAGGACTAGACATTTGCCAAAATTGAACACGGTTTCTGTTACTCTCACATTTTATTTTCTTTTCTGAAAATAGTCGGAAAGTTCTCTATTTCTTTTGTTATTTTGGTAGTATTCCCGATTCTGCGCCCGCCCCGCTTTCTTGGAACATGTTGTTTAGTGGCTTCCAATCCCACTGGATCAGATCTTGAATCTTGTATATAATCCAATCCAGAGAGATCTTCAGCTTTTCATCTTTCCGTCACCCATCTTCCCATTTGCCTAGAACTGACATTCCTCGGATCATGCTGTAATGGTAGGGGCATGCAAGAGTTGTGAAATTGTTGATTCTTCTATGTCATCCTAGCTATCCAACACAAGTGCCTATTCCTTGCAACACAGGTACCGAGTCAATTTGAAGGTGCATCCAACTGTAGACTTGCTTATTAATAATATTTTGCACTTAAGCTATCTGGCAGATCAGCCTAGTTTAAGGTCTACGATCAGTTGTTGTTCCAACGGAGTATTACAAAAAAATAAATAGCTGAAATGCATGCTCTAGCCGTGCCACATCTCATTGCCCTGCATATGACATATAAACAATCTTAGTCCTAGCTTCTAGTGAAATTGTGCGTCTGTGTTTCCACTCTCCTGGCGACTACTTCTGCAGTTACTTCATATTTGTAAAGGTGGGATGGGCGTGAGGGGAGCTTGGCAATGTCTTCTCAAGAGCTTAGGGCATGCTTTTTGGCTTCGTTGACTCTGAAATCTCACCATCCAAAGTCGATCCAGGTGCAGATTGCAAGACTACTAAAACACCCCTATTTCATGGCCTGACCATTCAGGCCTTAACTGCCGTCTTTGGAATGGAAGCAGATGGGCAGATAAATAAGGATAGGGTTCGTGTAGTCATCAAGAAACTTGGTTTGACAGGTGGTGAAGAGAATAGTCCCGACTGCCCTGATCCATGCGATGCCCTGAATGAAGAAGCTGATGCAGAAGATGTCATTGGTGGATTGGAGGATGTATTAGGACGGAATGAGCTTCTGCACGAAGCCTCCAAGATTTTCGACGAGGATTGTAATGTGTTCATTGAAGCAGTTGAGCTGAAGAGGGTCCTCAAATGTCTTGGGTTAGACAGGGGTTGGAATATGGGAGATATCGAGAAAATGGTTCAGGTCGTTGATTTGAATTTAGATGGTAAGGTTGATTTAAGTGAGTTCGAATTGATGATGGCCCCGTAACTGCTAATATGATGCCTATCATAAAACTCAAATCAAGAATCCTTTACCTTGATTGTCTTATCTCTTCTAGTCTTTGACTCAGTGAATGTCATTAGCAAAAAATTGGCAAATATGACTGCTTTTTCATGTGTTCTCATGGATGCATTCTTGTCTCTTGGGTGTTCCTTCAAAGGTATAGGCTTAGGAAGCAAGATTTCCCTAACTCATCTGATACCGTACGTACTTATGTCCCAGCTCAACATATGATTAATGAAATTCTGGATGTTGAAAACAGTGCTACGGATCTGAAGTTTCTAAGCTTCTACTGCATTTGTACAATAAACACTGGAGACAGTTATCAGCTTAGATTAAGCTGCTGAGGCATGAAAAGTCTATTATAGAGTCTAGCTGTGGAGATAGACTACTTTGTAACATTAATGCAGAAAGAAACTACAAATCTTCAAAGAAGGCAACAGTTCAACATCACATGGGTTGGAGCCTTTTAAAAACATACAGTCCCAACATATCACTTAATTGATACAACAGATAGAAAAAATGCCAACATGTCCTTCAGTCTTCTGACTTCTCAAGTCTGCCCTGAAGATTGTTCTAAACTTAAGGGACAGCCTGAGTACAAGAAGAAACCACCCAAGACAAGTCTTTTAAGAGGACTATTAGGACTGGCAGGATAAAAGACTTACCTAATCGAAACAGAAAGGAACGTGAGAATTTTAGGACCAAATTTCAGACACACAGCTTACTGAATCATGGATGACTCCATTTGTGAAGTTGCTATTATTAGGATTGCTGTTTTCAACTCCCATGCAAGAATTTGGCATCGGAACTGTCAACCCAGTTGAAGAGTCATTATCTCCGAGGACAGTGATTGTAGGAGAAACATTTGCCCCAGCACTAAGATCACGAGTACCAATAGAATGTTGGTGATTCAAAGTTTGCAAAACATGATTCAGGCTACAAGTAAAAGAGCCTCGAGCCACCATATCTTCAGCCAGCTTCACCTGGATATATGACACAAGCATGCTAAAAAGTAAGTGCATTTTACCAATCTCAGAAAGTTTTGCTAGGTGATCAGTCAAAATCTTTGAGGACAATGAAAATCAGCTAAAATTCCACCTAAATCAGTCTCATCTTTCTGGGGTTGATGCGAGTCTTATGACAGAGACAGAGAGGTCGATTACCTTAGCTCTTAAGGCTTCCACACCAGATTTCAGCACTCGGTTATTTGTATCAGCATGGCGGTAGTACTGTGTAGCATCTAATAGTTGCTTAAACAAAGTAGAGTTTTCTCCTCTGAGTAGCTCAACCTGAGGGAAACCCAGGAGCATGACTTAAGTAAGAATTCCTAACGGCAAGCACAACTATGTACCTTTAAAAATGTGTCAGCACAAGAAAGGTTGGCTGTGAGTGGCTATTAGTGATGCCTTGTATGTCCTATTAAAAATATAGATGGTGCTGATAGGGTGCGATGTACCTGTACTTCAAGATCAGCTAATTGTGCTTGTTTCCTTTTACGTGATTTTTTAGCAGACTCCCTATTGGAATTCTTCCTGCGACAAAACATTTTAAGAAAATTGTAACATGAGCATGATTATGATCTCAAATCCAGATTATAAAGGCACAAAATTTCGGTACCTTCTATCGCGCTTGATTTCAATAGCATATCTGCTCTGTTCGCTTGGATCTGCCTCTGTCGCAGCATCATCTTCATCCGAGTGTTGGCGGGATAAACCACTTGTGGCTTCTCTTGCTTGGATATCTCTGTATTTAGGCTGATTAGCCGATGATATACAGCTCCCGACTGAAACCAATTTGCATCCAATTATACATCGGATAGCCCGCATCAATGAAAGAGTAATTGGAATAAGCATTATAAGTATAAGGGAGCATGTCCAGCAAGGTCCGGCTCTTACTGAAAATGGACGAGTTAGAATCAGGAGGGGAGTGCTTGGTAAGAAGAGTGGGATCCCAGAGAGAAGTTGTGATGGCCATGTCACATCGATTATCACTACCAGGACCACTGATCTCCTGCGATGCAAATGCAGATGCTCTTGATTAAGTGTCTGAGTCTGCCGCTAGGACTAGAGAAGGGTTAAGACTGAGACTAACCCAATTGTGAAGCGAGAGAGGAAGAGCATCTGTGATGCATGATGTACTAGCAGTATGAGGACTGTCATAAAAATAGTCATGAGGAGGATGGTCCTGGTGGTGGTGTTCAGGAGGAGGGGCGATCATCATGGTCCCCATCACCTCCTCCAGTGCCAACACTGATGCGCTTCTCTGCATCTCCTCAGCTCCTCCTCCTCCTCCTCTTCCCTCCTCCATATTTTCTAATTCACTTGGACTTCCCGACTCCAATTCCAATCAGGACCGAAGTATCAGTTAAGTGGTATCAGGAGGAATGGGAGGGTTCAAAGCCCTCTTCTCACCCCTGCCTTTATAGAGAGATGAAGTGGATGGCACGTTGAGTTTTAGAAATACTCTTTTCAAAGCACAAGAAGAGTCGCTTTTCTTGGTCTTGGCACAGTCGATAAAAGTATTGTGTACGTGGATGAAATGGCAGGTACTTAAGGGCGAAGGAAGGAGGAGAAGAAGTTCAGTATGATAAGTCTTCCCGTCTTTTTGCTGGAGGAGACACTTAAAAGAAATGAAAGTTCTACACCTTTGCCTCATCTATCGAGCTCATGGAATTTAACCACTAATTTCTTTGTTTCACATTCACTGAGTTCAACAAATGAAATCCAAGAGAGTAATTAGCTGGTAGGAGAGAGAGAGAGAGAGAGAGAGAGAGAATGGTTAATTATTAGACTAAAAGCAAAGTGTATAAATGGACAAAAGGCAAAAAGCTGAAGTTGATTTGGACGGGCACCGACCCCCCCTCTAAACTAAACCAAGTTGGGAGGCTAATGTCTGGCTTTGGTGTGCTATTTAAAAAGTGATTTAAGTACTTTTGTAAAGAGACGGAGAGAGAGACGAGAAAACGTCAGCTTTTTTGCCACTTTTATTCAAGTCTGGCCAATATACAAAAGCTTACGATGCTTTTCTAGCTTTGTTGGCTCTTTTTTCCTTTACTTGATCTTGGTATTGCGATGGAGTGACTTGTTACCTAACTTTCTTAATTGCATCACTCACTATATTGATGCCTCAACCAGGGCCATCCCACCCTCCTTTGTAGATCTTGGTACCTTGGGATTATAATATAAATTATTCCTAAACTTTGGTCCAAGGTGCAATTCAAAAATTTTAATTTCTTTGGCCTAATGTGCAATGTTGGCATTAGACTTTCAATTTGTCTAATGTGGTTCTTGAAGTTTAGTCCAATATTTAATATAATCCCTAAATTATATAAAAATGTCTAAAGTTTAAAGAGACTACATTGAACATCGAATCAAAATTTAGGCTATGCATGATAATTATTTTATTTCTGATCAGATATATTTTCCTGTTCTCGAGAATAAGTTTGGAATAGGAATCCGTTTGATAAACAATTTCATTTTTCTGTTTTCAGAACAAATTTTTAGTTCAAAAATATGTTTGGAACATAAATTAGAAGCAAAAATTTTCTACCTTTCTATCTGAAATAAAAATGAGAAATTAAAAACTCTTATCATCGCTTGTCCTTGTTACTAGCCAATTGCCCATCCGCCACCACTTTGCCTAGTGGCTACCATCCTTCACTGCTACCCATTGTAGGACGCCGACCACCTAGGAGGAAGAAATTTTTGTGTCAATATCAAAATTCCATTTTTGGCTAGAAATTGTGTCTAGACATTTGCACTCAGAGACCACACTGAACAAATTGTGTCCAGAAACAATATTTGTTATCATTTGCCCATTAAATTAAGTTTCAGGGATTGTTTGTGTTATTTTTCCTTGTAACTTACTTTGGCCATGGCATGAGAATGATTCACAACAAGCATGAACTATTAAGGTATATCCAAGACCTAAAACAGAACCATAGCCAATCTATGATGGTGGCTAGTGGGTACTGGCCCCAAAAACAATGAAGTTACGGCTAAATCGTATTCAAGAGACTCGGACCAAGACCCAACAAGGTAATCATATATTGTGAGTGGCTACTGCTCCGAATAATAACCAAATTCAGCCCCAATCTCATTGTACTTGGGATGTGTAAGTCCCCCTTTTCTCAGTGATAGGCAAAGTCTCGACGCGAAAATACGGAAGAGATGAAGAATCCATTGGACATTGGTCGGAAAAAAAGAGAGGAAAAAGAGTTCCAACCAATGCTTTCAAGTATGTGCATTGGCATCAAGTGAGCGGTTACTAAAATGGAGGTGTTCGTTAATGCGCAAGTGGTCTGGGGGTTGAACCCCTCATGCCTTAGCTCGTTAAATTTCTTCACCGAGTCAACAACATGGACAAAGATCCGGTTCAATCCGGGGCCGGTTGACTGCGTTGAACCATGTTAAGACCTGGTCTGACCAGTCTGGAAGGATGAGAAAAACAAAAAATAGAGCCATGGCCCCTTTCCTGGTCCAACCGATTGAACCGGCCTTCCAGTCCATACTTGAACAACACTGGTTTTCAACATTCGAGTGCTAAAGAGGCACGGATTTCTCTCGTATTTGACTGTTGAGTGGGAAGATTGTGCGTTTAGAGAGCTTTCTATCATCCCGTGAGAATTGTATCTTAGAAAAGTAGAAATTCCCCATGCGCTCGATCAGTGCAATAATGGCTTCTACGTTGGAGTCCAAGCATGAAAATCCACTCTATCTGCATCCCGGACAAAAATGGTCGATGGAGACATATTTGTTATGTTATAGCAGAAATAATTCTTAATATCACTGTTGTGAATGTTGCAACATTTAAATATTCGATCAAGTTTTATTTTTAGAACCGTTTAGTACTATCACAAAATGTTGTTTTGTATAGAGCCAAACACAATTTTTCATGCCCCATTTGATCTTTTGTTTCATGCATGGTTCGGGTATGTCTTATTCCACATTCATCAATTCCATGTGTGCCTCGCTTTACATGTGCCTCAATCTCTCTCAATTTAGTAGCTAATTAAGTTTTTAGAATAGTTGGTGGTCTCACAAAAATTTATATTAAATATATTACGGCTGTGAATAGAAAATTAAGACTACGCATTGACCTCAAAATTCACTATCTAAATCTTCCTAAGTATGTAACTATGTCAAGGAAAACTAGGATGTAAATATATCTCCTAGTGTAGATTGTTAGACTTTGCTTTTTTAGCCCAAATGTTGTGAATTCAAGAGTGGATAAATGGTATTTCTTTTCAACAAATGATGAGTAGATATATAGTTGGACATATGTTAAGCGGCGGATCTATACTCTGAAATGCTAGAGAACAGGATGATATGTAACAAGCTTGTAACTCCCTACATATACACATGATGAGCACATAAATCCAATTTTTCATACATGATAGGATTAATAGGAAAGGCTGGGTCATGCAAAGTCGGTGCTGGTGCTGGTGTCGGTTACGTTTGTGGTGCTGGCATTGCTGATGGATTTGGGCTTGGGCTTGGAGTGATCCGATTTGAGGAAAACAAAATCAAGGTTGTAGAGGATGGGCACGAGAGTGAGAGAGAATAGGAAGACGAGGACCGGCCCAAATATCCACAGCAGCAGAGGCAGGCCCGCGTAGAAGAGGCGGTTCCCGACAGTGTTGAGCACGAATCCCTTCTCTAGCAGCTCCACCAAATACTCCGGCGGCACCGCCCCATCACTGTCCTGGGGGGAGTTGATGAGGATGTTGACTTGGTTGATGGAGCAGATGGAGAGGGAGTGGCAAAGGAAGGAGAAGAGGAAGAGGGTGAGGAGAGTGACATACTTGAGGGCCACCGTGAACTCCCCGTGTGCCCCGTAAACCGTGTCGTTCAAAGGCTTCTTCACACTGTACGTGCTGCTAATCACTGCCGCCAGCCCCGTGCTCAGAAGGATTGATGTCGTCGCCATCAATGTTGACCCCATTATCGTGTTCCTCAGCGTCTGCACCGCTAGTATGTTCTTCTTCTCGTTGTCCTGCTTGCATGCGCATGCAATAACACAACCCAAACCAGTTAGCATTTAGGTTACATGTTAGTCATAAGCTCCAATATTATTTATGTCTATACATACATATTATTAGCCAAACACACCATTTTGTCCCTAACTAACACCTTTTGCACAGTGATGAAAAAGTAGGGATTGATCTATGCGTTTTGATAAGCTCATTTCTTCACCTACATATGAGGGTTCTCATCTTATTTTGGCATGATAAAAACAAATAGGAATTATAGTACAAATTGCTCCAAAAAAAAAAAAAAATTGTGCACGTGCAAGTATAGCGAGCATGTGAGAACTAGTTCTAACTACTCGGAAAAAACCAACAGAAGCTGTAGTTGAAGTCGATTGACTGTAAATACATCATGAGACAAGATAACTTTTGAGAATAGACCCAAGAGGTGAAAGGCAAGGATAGAGGAACCTTCCGGGGTAACTCATGTGGTGGAAGATGCATAAGCACGCGTGGGGGCTTCTAATCGTACATTTACGAGCGTAAGTAGGAGATATAGCCGTCTCCCAGAAACCCCAGTATCCCTATCAGTAGCTCCAGCCGCGTTAGCCACTCTCTCTCTGTCTCTGTCTCTGTAACTCTAAGGTCAACAACCTCAGATCGGTGATCACAACCTCAATTCTAGATAGAGAGAGGACTTGAGGAAGGCAATTAGTGGCAGCGGCGACATCAAATTTGCATTTCTTTGGCTTGGAAGAGGAGGAAAGATAGGAATGGAAACAGACAAAAAATACGGGCAAAAGTAGGATAGACATGTCAGTCATTAAACCCGAATGAGCTAAAAAGCATCATTCTTTCAAAATTTGTAATTTTTGAAGCATAAAATTATCCTCTGAATCTGAGTTTTAATCAGTTCACCGTTCATGCTTAAGTCCTTCATTGGATATGTGCTGGATAAAAGACGCCATTCTGCTTGTAAAAAAATCAATTAGCAAGCATCAGATTACAACTAATCTAATCGCAACACTGATTTGTCATTGCTGTCCAATTCCAGATGCACCCTAGTATATGTTCCACAAGCAAAGCCATGTATGTCATGTTGCAATTTATTTCAAGTCTGTAGGGGAGGTTGAGTTAAATTTCAAATGGAAAAGCTTAGTGTCTTCTCAAGAGCATAACGTGTCATCGGTTATATTAGATATCTATATTGGTTTTATTTTGTTTCACAACGTAAATGCTCTTTCTCGTGAACATCAAACCAACCAACCACGGACTAAAGCAAGGATTGATTAATCTGTAGCTAATTTCTGCGGGTTCAATATATGCAACCTCTAGTTAGCTAGAAACTTGTTTTGACGAATTGATAATCTAATAAAGAGATTCAGCTCGACTAATATCAATTGGAATGGAGAGATGAGAGATACGTGCCTTAAGCATGGCGGAAACCCAGAAGCGGCGGGCGTGAGCATTAGTGCCGATAATAGTGGAGAGAGGGTGGGTGCGAACCTTGTGCCACAACCAGACATGGTAACTAATCATCACCAGGAACCCCAAAGGCACAAGCATCACATCCATGTACCATTTCCTCCATTCCACATCCATCCCTCACGCGTCCAACTCTCTTTCTTCTTCCTTTTGCTTCCCCTGATCAGTGAACTTGGCTTTCCTCCCTCTTTCCCTCTTATAAAAATGTGAGAGATACGACCCAACTGCAAATATTTTAGTCTATCCTAACCTTTTCCATGCTTATATGGAGGACTGAATGTGGATTAGTTCAAACACGTTATTCAACGAGCCACAAACCCAGCATGAAAAAAAGCAAACCCCTCTTTTCATGCTTATTCACCAAAAAGATGTATCTTTGAATGATGATACGATGAGCCCGTAATGCGGTTTGCAACTTTGGGACGTCATTTGTCTCCTTGTTTCCTTTACGTTCTCTTTTCTCTGTTGAAGCTTTCTTATTTGGCCACTTTTTGCGCGCATATATCCAATTTTGACCCTCTATCAATTTGGTAAATTTACTCTCACATCCAGTTCTACTATCTTAAGTAGACATGAAGTATCAGGTAACAGGAACTTCTAATTTGATGGATGGGATGGCTCCTCCTCAGTAAGTCTTGCACGTAAATTGCCCTTCCGTCCAGCATGGGGCTTCTCGTAGAATTCATTGTAGAGTGGTGATTAAATGTCTTTCTATATGGACATTCACTCAGAAACTTAGGTCAATTGTATAGTCACATGGATCCTTCATTTTTGTTTAACAAGATAGACCAGACCTTGCCGATATTCAAGAGCTGACATACTATAGAATTGATTTGATGTGGACCCAAAACTGTATAGTTTAGGTACATCGACACATCTTAGCCCAAGCATGCCTTGAATGTGTTCGGTTATCCATCCATGTACTGAGTACATTGATACAGTTGAACTCTATTTGTTAATACGAAACAAGTAGAGGCTATTAGGGGAGCAAGCTAGCTCATGGTCCACCGAAATTTGTTTTTACACAAGCGATGTTTATCTAGCGACATGTATGCAGATTAATTATATTTTCTTTTTCTGTGTCTTCGAAGTATAGGGGACGGCCACCTTTAGATAAGATTGGTCCGTTTTCTTCTTTATCTGAGGTAGAGGAAATGGGGTACTGAAGGGAATTAGAGAGAAAGGAGGGGCCAAAATGACAAGAGTCAGCGGAGTGAGAGTCTGACAAGGCGCAGAGAAAGTAGAAGAAAACAGCAAAGCAAAATCACGTCAATTCCATTTCTATGGACAGAGAAAAAGATGATAAAAGAGAGAAGGTTGCTCATCCTTCACAAATTCGGGGTGTTTACGTGGTGTCTGAAAATAGCAAGAGTGATAGAGGTGTAAACAGCATGACAATGTGTAGTGAGATACACGTGGGTTCAATCCAAACCTTATCGCTACTTCACTTATTAAAGAAAGGGATAGCTCCTGTGAATTTGAAGGCACTGTTAATGATTGTCCGGTCTTGTGGGGAAAACCCAAGACGCATTTGCATTTGTAACTTCCACTGTCATATTCACCCATCGAGCTAGTAAAAGCTCTGGATATTTGTTATCATGACCTGGTCCACAATAATGAGCGACTCCTCATGGAATTTTAGAATGGTGAAAGAAATAGACATGAATCAAATTGCACACCGAATAGTGAAAAATGATGAATCGGTCAAAAAGGAATTAACTCACAAAGGATGCATTTTAATGTAATGATAATCTATAATATTGGATGGGTCAAAGAACACACTTGTGAAGCTCTAATTAAAACGGATAAAAATGGACAATTTAAATAAGTTAATTTAGAAATGTCACATTTATTCTTTCTTCGTCCTCATTGGGGGTCGGTCAAAAAAACAAGACAAAAGTCTAGTCGAATCCATAAAGCATTGATTCATTAGTTTGTTTATAGGTACTACTTAACTTTGACCGGACTTGACAGCTCCATCGAATCTAGAATCACAGATATTTGTTTCTAAGATTGATGCAATAAAGGGATTCTGAAATAATGGCTGGAAAGCAAACAAAAAAAAATATTAAAGATTGCACGAAATAATTGAGGAGCAACCGCTGGTTTTGATTTGCTGGCCATACCTTGTCCTTTCCTTCTGGCTTTTACAAAAGATGAAAGATGAATCAGCATTTTCATGTAGTGGAAGCCGACAAAAACCTGGGCAACGTACCCGTGATGGAATCCAAACAACGCCATTTCCATGTGTTAGTGCTCGGTGACATCGCACGAGTGATCAATCCGTGTGTGAGGAGGACCTCTTTTCTAAATGGACAGGGCCATGACATATCTTTAAGAGTAGAAACTCTTTCGTCGCTGTAGTGAGTGCGGATGATGTACAAGGGAGATTCCCAATTCTCTCTCTCTCTCGGCTTAATAGATCAAGCTCTCTAACTGAGAGAGAAAGAGAAGCAGAAGAGGAGGAAACGCTGGTGTTGCGAAACCAAAAAAGCCCAAAAGGAACCGGCGTCCCCTGGGGAACAAATTCAATATGATGACCCCAATGTCTCCCCATAAAAAGCTGCATCTTCCAACAGCTAAGAACCCTCTGATTATGAAATCTCTAACCTCCTCAGAGTCATAGTGGAATGAAGCAAACCAACTTGAGTTCAGAAATCAAGTCACATCTACCAAGAGAATGAGATTCCATGAAGATATCCGCAATGTTGATATGGAAGAAATCAGGAGCGGCTGCACAATGCCATGTCAAATGTGTTGAGGAAACAAATCATAATCTATCTCAAGTTGTTGGGTTCCCTCATAAAAACCTGGGCAATTTGAAATGCATTATGATGGTAATAGCTCTTCTTTAATTGCTAGCCATTAAGACTTGTAATGACGATATAGCAATAAAAAACACAAAAACTTTACTCTTGACAAGAGATGGGCAATTAAAGGGTCAGTAACCAAGGGGTGCGAGTACAGATCCGCAAGCAAAGCAAGTTCACTAGCAGAAGCTGTCCCAGAGGAAGCTAAATAGAGCTCACTATGGGGTCCTACATTAGTGTCCTCGGATGGCAACTTGATCGAGGGACCCAAGTAAATTGATGGGGCAGAAGCTATGAAGAATAGAACATAGAGGCAGATATATTTGGAAAAGGGATCAGTGCCATCTATATGCCTCGTGTTGAACATCATAGTTAAAATAAAGACATAGGCAAGATCTAGGCTCTAAATGGAGCTCTAATCAGATTGCAAATGATCAAAGCATGCAAAGCCAGATGCTTTCAACAGAGTGCAAAACTATGACACCGAGTTCTGATACTGTAGACAGCAATTAGAGCAGCTTCCTCCATAAGTGTTCAGGAAGTGTGCATGCTGGTGTTAACTCACTAATGTGCCAATGCTCTCTTTTAGCCCATCCATTTTATAGGAAAGTACATTGACATGAATGCCAAAGAAGGGGTCCTTCCACTTTCAAAATGGAAAGATGTCACTTTTGCCTATGCTCACAGGACCTCAATTTGCTGAAGAAATTGAGTTTTATCAAATGGTAGCTTGGACAAAACAATCAACTCACTTCATCCCTCTCCTGAAAAACATCCGGTCGTCTTAAAATAAATCAAGTAACATGTTTGCGACTGATTTATATGTAAGTTCAGTGTATAGCATAATCAGTTCTACTAGGCAAGGTATCCGCCACGGCTAATGGCGTACCCTTGGCCACTACCAAGTGAAAAACAGAGAGACAAACAACCAAGACTCACAGTAAACCCTTATTCCAAACTTTGGAGGTCCCCTCGAATCTCTTCTGGAAACAAGGACCACTTAGCAATGTCATCCAGCTTGACAGGCAATGGAATTGCCTTCTCAAACAAACTGCCCACAAAGTAATTCCACCTCATCAATTTCCAGAGGAACAAACATGCTCAGACCAGGAAAGCAGTGAAAAGCCAGAACCCCACTCAGGACCTAATGCCAAGAGCCTTGAAATTTGTCCATCTTGAGAGGCTGCCTGACTGGAGACATCTAGCCTTCAAGAAAGTTGTCCTCTCTATCTTGTATGCATTATTCAAGCAAACTCATGACATGACATTAACTATCTGCTCACTACAATTATGCATAATGCAATGACCCCAGGAAAAACATGGAAACGGATGATGACACAAATTTATGAAAACCCAAGTTTTCATTATTCAAAAGAATCATATCAAAGATTGCAGCTAAATGATAATACAGGGTTTACAATCACAGCAGGAAGTCTACCAATACTAGATTCACGAGGAAAATACTTCAGCTTCATTGTAATTTGGGAATGCAAAGCATTCGGACACCTTGAACAATGAAAATAAGACAAATCCTGGACTAAGAGAGCTATGTGAGTTAGCAGCAATGACTCCCTACACCCGCCCATTGACATCACCATCATCGTATAGCACATTTCTCGTCAAATTATGTGTGATTTTGCCTTTTTCATATGCACATCTCGTCTAAAAAAGGGCAACAAAGAAAGACAACTGAAATACAAGAAAACAACTGCTTGAAAACAAACGAGGATCCAACTTGTATTTGAAGGAAAAAAAAACAGAGACTGCTTGACTTGCATCAAAAGCAAATCTATCTTGAATCAGATCATGAAGAACATGAAATAGCCTTACAAACAATCTGCTAAATCCAAGAATAGATAGCATTTGCACAATGGCATTAACATGTCCTGGCAACTTAATGCAGTTAGCTGCTCACAGAAATAAATGATGCAGGATCATTATACCAGCAGTTTGTGAATATTATTCAGAATATACATATTGATGAAGAAGTCAAGAAGCAGGGGGATTATCACCATCCTGGTGATAGAACGATTCATAGGTCGCCACCCTAGGCTTGGATTCAGGCTGCTCTAATTCCTCCATGAAACCAACGGTCATCTTAAGAAAGTCATCCATGTGTTTTTGTTTCCATTCCTATAGAAGAGCACGAAGAAAAGAGTTTTATATCAAACGAACAGAAGAAAAATAAGATAATCCATAAAGGTTACAATAACAATAGATAACACAGAAAGAAAAAACAACAAGGAAGAGAAAAGCATCAGTTGGTAGGAAAGAGAAAAAAATACAGTTGCCAAGAAGAAGGTCCCGCAACTTCAAATTATGCAAGACTTTGTAGTATAACCCTATATGACAATCATCTGCACAGAAGAAGAGATTAACCATTTGAAGAAAAAGGAAACCGAGGTACCTCAAAGTTCCAGTCTCCATGCAAGTTTGGATCATGTTTGTTGCTCCAAACATACGCTTCAGCTTCCAATTTGTCAGAAGTATCCTGAAAAGGGCCCAATATCATCCCTTAGATGATGTAGACATCTGAGGTTTTGGTTCATTTCATGATGAAAGCAAAAGAAAAATCAAATGCATTAAAATGAGGACATAAATTTACAGAGAAAATATATGTTTTCCCTGAAGTAATCATCATGAGGAGTGGGACCATCTTAGTTCTCGACAACTAGGGAAAATCCACACAATCTAAAATGAAGATGGAGGAACACCAAACCAGAAAAGCAATGAACTGAAAGGAGTGAGAAAACTAACCAACAAAGTGACCTGCACAGTGGTCCTTGTGTACTCAACATCCTCAAATGTATCTAAGACCTCCAGTTCAGGAACGGTGATTCCCATCAATACCTGCAAGAGGAAAAATTGCAGGAAGCCATGAGGAAAAGGGGCGGTGGTGGTTCACTGATTGGTGGAAGACAGTCGAGTATAAATATATAAACCCTCTTGAGAGTACATTCTTATGATCAAACAGAAGGTGGCAATTTTAGAGGTTGAATAATATCACGTGAGAAGGTACATCATCTAGGTATTAAAAGGGAACAGGGGCGATCATGCAAGAAGCAAGAAGACGACATTATTGATGAGTTGATGCATCCTATGTCTACCAAATAAGAGGCAAAGAGAAAATGATCGCAATGATTATTCCCAACAATGGAGAGAGACGCAGACCTTGCCGGAGACGGTGTGTTTGGGGAGAGGGAGGATAGCAGGATAAACCCGACCCCTGATGCTGAACCTGTGACTGTTCTTTTTTTTTTTTTTTAAATTCGCCATTTGCAACGCCCAGACAGAGGAAGAGAGAGAGAGAGAGAGTGAGATTCGAATCGAATGGAACTGAATTGAATTGAATCGAATCGAATCGAATCTAAGGAACCGAAGGAAAGAACAGAGGAGGAAGAAGAAAAGAAGAGAGAGAGAGAGAGAGTGAGAGGGAGGGAACGGACAAGTCAGGGAGGAGGGCTGGGGAGGAAGGAGGGACGCGTTTGAGGAGGGCCCCGACGACGTCGTCGGCTAGAAGGCTCCCATATACGAACACGTTCAGCGTCGCCGCCATCTTCCTCAGACCTTCACTGGCTCTGTCGTCGTCGGCGGTGAATCCTGCTCATCATCATCATCATTGTGGTCCCCTGTGATTCATTCCTTTTGACAGATTCTGGGCTTTATCGAGGGCCCAGGCCCAGGCATATGTCCGTATTTTGCAGGCATCCGCATCTCATTCTTCCACCCAAATGGGGGTCCTGGCTCTCTCCCTCTTTCTCGGTAGCTTACGTTGTTCGCACGCCACTTCTTCATCCTCCCCTCCCCCGCATGACCCCTTTTTCTATCTTTTACCGAATCAAATGCAATGTAAACGCCGTCCTGACAACCGTGCCGACCCATTCGTGCAACCAAAAAGGTATTTTACTTTTTTAGTATAATTCCAGGCGACAAGCAAAGCATCTCATTTCGATCTTATCCCCACTTCCCTGACACTTATATGCATTCCCTCCCTCCCTCACCCCCCACGACTCTCTGCACTTGGCACTCGCTATGTCCGATCAAAGTGCTCTTGACATCTTGGCTTCTCATGGGGTCACCTATCTCTTGTCTTCTCATGGCCAGGTTCGTACCTTATCCCCTCTGTCATCCTTTCACTTTGCTCATGGATCATCCTTGCTGATTGCCCTATTTTTCTCTTCTTCTTTGGGCCATCGCATCAGGTTTCCCTCTCGTCCCTTGAAAACCAGTCAATCTGCATCCTCTTCTCCGCAAATTGGTGCAGGCCTTGTAAAACCTTCGTTCCTCAGCTGGCGCGGCTGTATGAGACTGTGAATGCTGCTGGCGAGCATCCACTGGAGATCCTGTTCGTTTCCTTGGATCATGATGAGAGTGCTTTCGATGAGCACTTCCAGTGCATGCCCTGGCTCGCTGTCCCCTTCGATGTGAGCTTGCACGGACGACTCAGTAAACACTACGGCGTCCATCGCATTCCATCCCTTATTCCCTTGACCTCGGAAGAGATACCGGGTCATGATGAGTTGATTGGCTCGATAGAAGATTACGGAGCTGAAGCATTCCCCTTCACGAAGAAAAGACTGGAGAAACTCAAGATGCTTGATGTTTCGAGGCGGGAAAGTGGAAACTTGGAGCACCTACTGGCAGGGGGAAGTCGAGACTACCTTTTACTTTCCGATGGTGGAGCTGGAAGGGTATGTTTGATGCCTAGTCTTTTTGTTGCCCATGTGGGTTCTTCTGCATTAGTAACGCATCACTCCTATTTTTTCAGCTGTCGGTATCCCATCTCATTGGGAAGACCGTAGGGCTCTACTTCGGGGCAAGTTGGAGTCCTCCGTGTTCTGATTTCACTCAACAACTCAAGGAAGCTTATGCGGAGCTCAAAGCAGCCACTAGAGACCGATGCTTCGAGGTAATATTCGTGTCGACGGATGGTGATAAGGAAGAATTCGATGTGGGCACGAGCAGCATGCCATGGCCGTTCATTCCATACGAGGACAAGAGCCGAAAGGATGTGTGCAGAATCTTCAACATCAGGAGGATTCCGGCATTGATAATCATAGGCCGAGATGGGAAGACGGCAAGCAGAGAGGGAAGAGAGATGGTATCGGAGTACGGGGCGATGGGGTACCCGTTCACGGAGGAGAGGAGGAGGGAAATAGAAGAGGCGTTGAGGAAGGAAGGGGAGAAGCTGGGGAGGGAGGTGAAGGACGCGAGGCACGAGCATGTGCTGAAGCCCGGAATGGCCAAGGCGTATGTGTGCGACTCGTGCAAGAGAGGAGGGAGGTTCTGGGCCTTGTCTTGTGAAGACTGCAACTACGATCTTCACCCTACCTGCTTAAACTGATCTCGACTCGTTGCATCATCATCATCATCATCATTATTAGCTTGTATGTAATGCAATGAATACTATCAAATGCTACTTACACTCGATCTGATAAGACCTCTTTACTAGCCATACATCTTGTCAACAACTATACTGTCGAGGCAATTACGAAACATTCCAAGCCTCAGCTTCTTCTCACACGAGTGTACCTTCTACAAATGAGCACCCGCAAATGCACGCATGTGGGGAAAAACCAAGTTTAAAATGGGGTTGGAGAGAAGTAAATGTTTCAAATGGTAACAAGATGAGAGACACATGAATTATAAATTTAGAATTGAAATGGTTATGGAATTAACTGATAAACATGAAAATTTTCTCTTCTCTTACAAAATGTGATTACCATATATATAAGGCATTGAGTAAAATGGGAGAGTATTGGTTACAAGTCAAAGCTTCAATGAGCAACACATTCAGTTACATTGATGGTAAGGGGAGAGCTCGATCGCACAAAATTTCGGAAAGTTGCTCAAGGGATCACTAAAGTTTTACAAGTAAATTTTATGTGTGAATAGTAAATAGCAAGCGAGTGGAATTTACCCCGGTCGAGTCGAGAGGAGAGGAGAGGATTTGTGCTTGGCGTAGAGGCTACGGGGTTTACTATATATATAAATTCATTCTCGCGCTTCTCTTCCTCAAACTCTGTCTCTCCATAGCTTTCTTTCACTGCTGCGTTTGCGTTTCTTCTGCAGAGAAACACCCACCGACCATGACGTCGCCTGAAGCCGATGCCCACCCGTCGGAGCAACCCAAACTGAGCAAGAAGGCCGCCAAAAAGGAGGAGGCCAAGCTGGAGAAGCTCCGCCGCCGCCTTGAGGCCTCCTCCGCCGTCTCTGCTTCAGCGGCACCCGATGAGGAGGACCCCCTGGCTGTCCACTACGGCGAGGTTCCGCTGTCTGATTTGCAGTCCAAGGAGGAGGTCGGCGAGCCGTACACGGAGGTCGGGGCGCTCGCCGAGGAGATGAAGGGGAATAGTGTGCTGGTGCGTGGGAGGGCGCAGGCGATCAGGGCGGTGGGGAAGAAGATGGCCTTCGTGGTGGTGAGGGAGAGGGGCTTCACGGTGCAGTGCATCGTGACTGAGCAGGAGGACTCGGTCAGCCGGCAGATGGTGAAGTTCGTGGCCTCCTTGAATCGCGAGTCCATCATCGATGTCCATGGCACCCTCACTGTCCCTTCCTCCCCCATTAAGGGCGCCTCGCAGCAGGTGGAGATTCAAGTCCACAAGCTCTATTGTGTCGGCAAGGCCTTGCCCACCCTTCCCATCAATCTCGAGGACGCTGCTCGCAGCGAAGCTGACATCGACAAGGCTCTCCAGGTCTCCCTCGATAATCATTTCATCCTTCGCAGCGCCTCCTGCCAAGGCTAGGCTCTCCTGTTTAAGCCCCGTGTTTCCGTAATTTCCAGGCCGGGGAGCAGCTGGTTCGTGTTAATCAGGATACGAGGTTAAATTTCAGAGTCCTCGACATACGTACGCCTGCTAATCAAGGAATCTTTCGAATCCAGAGTCAAGTTGGCAATGTGAGCTTCTCCACGTCCCATACCCGATGAAATTCACAAAACTCATTGTATTCCTTCTGTCCCCTCTTCCACAGACCATGCCTAGATCAACAACTAGTCCCTAAAAATGACATGATTCTGGCTTGCTCTCTTTTCTGTACGTACAGGAATAACTGCAAGATGTCTAGATGTAAAATGCTAAAAGTCCAAAATAGTTTATCTGATGCCTATGTTATTCCTCTAATCATTGAGGGAGTGTATGGCTCAAAACATTATGGGGCTTTATAATGCATGGGGTGAAAGGATAGTAGAAATGGGGAAGTCTGTTTCCTTTGTTTCTGTTTACTTCAAATGCAAGTGGGTTATTTTTGTGGTCACTGATCTCCAAATAACAGGTCGTCCAATTTCTTAAGATAAGATGCTGATTCTCTGGCTGTTCTGCATTAAACGGCCAAGGTTCCTCCTAGTTTGCTATATATGTTATTCTTGAGTACCTGACACCCAAACTTATACAATTCCACATTGTTCAGATATTTAGGCAGTTCTTGTTATCTGAAGGCTTTATTGAAATCCATACGCCGAAACTGATCGCTGGATCCAGTGAAGGTGGTTCTGCTGTTTTTAAGCTGGACTATAAAGGGCGCCCCGCATGCCTGGCACAGTCACCCCAGCTTCACAAGCAAATGTCTATTTGTGGTGATTTTGGGCGTGTTTTTGAGGTTGGCCCTGTTTTTAGGGCGGAAGACTCCTACACACACAGGCATTTGTGTGAATTTACTGGGCTTGATGTTGAAATGGAGATTAAGAAGCATTATTTTGAGGTGGGATTGGGTACTTTTGTGTTCATTTTTTGCTTCAGTTCAGTGAACCTGACTTTTATGTCCAGGTGATGGACATCGTGGACCGGTTGTTTGTTACAATGTTCGACTCATTGAATGCGAGTTGCAAGAAAGAACTTGAAGCTGTTGGAAGACAATATCCTTTTGAACCTTTGAAGGTTATGATATGGTCTACTTTTTTTCCCCAGTAATCCTCATATGAGTTGGTAATTTTTACAAAATCATAGTGCAACTAATGGGCAATATCTTTTAATTGCAGTACTTGAGAAAGACCTTGCGACTTACGTTTCAAGAAGGGGTTCGAATGCTCAAGGTGAGGAGAACTTTTTTAGCAGCTAAATAACCGTTGAGATTTAAGAAAACAATAACTGATAAGAATGGCAACATATGGTTAAATGGCACTTATGGATACTATCTACTAAACATTCAACTTATGAGCTTTCCAGATATCAAAGCATTCCCAATATCACCCTTATTCCCGAGCTTGAGTCAGTAGCGTCCTGAAACTAATTGCCTTTGGTCCAAAATCCTAGAGGTTGCCTTTTCCATTTGTTACTGTGTGCTCTTGAAGTAGTTAGTTTGGCTCTAAGCCTACATATCTTCACACGTGCTAAATTTTTCCCTTGGTGCTCTGACATTACTATTCTTGTACAGGATGCTGGCGTTGAGATTGATCCTTTAGGTGACTTGAACACAGAAGTAGAGAGAAAATTGGGTCAGCTGGTTCTAGAAAAGTAATAAGTTAAATAATTTTTTACGTGCCTGAAGTACTTGGGTTTTTTTATTGTCATTGCAATTATTTTATGTATAATTAGCTTACTAAGCTTTCTTTTAATTTTAGGTATGGCACCGAGTTCTATATACTTCATCATTATCCTTTGGCTGTTAGGCCATTCTACACCATGCCATGCTATGAAGATCCCGCCTACAGTAATTCATTTGATGTTTTCATTAGAGGTAACGTATGGGGCCATTCTATACCTCAGCAACTTTTCTCTGATTGATGGTTTGGGAAATATGGCTTTGTCTTGATTATGTGGCCTTACAGTTTGTTTGAAACTTGTTAATATGCATGTTCAAATTGTTCAAAAAGACACGTAGGGCGGAAATTGGATGGAAGCAAAGGCTTGAAATGTCAGGAAAATTATATGTTCCATTGATTCTTATATACCATGAGATCTTATATAGAGGCATCTTTACCATAAGTCCAAGATGTTTTAGAACTTTTTCCATATATTATGAGGCTTCTCCTTTCTCTTTTGCATGACCTCTATTGTAAAGTTGCATCTTCAGGCCATTTATTGACACCCTGTAAATCTCATTTGTCTCCTTGCATGATTGTGTTATAAATGCTTGAGAATTGCCCATATGAGTGTCTTTTGACCAGCAAAGCTTGCATTCAACCCATATTCGACTGCAAATTTCTGATTTGTAATACTGTCCCAGGCGAGGAGATAATCTCAGGAGCTCAGCGTGTCCATGTTCCTGAATTCCTCACTAAGCGTGCAGAGGCATGTGGAATTGATGTGAAGACTATAGAAACATACATCGACTCTTTCAGGTAATTCAGTTTGGTCATCTTTGTTCTCCTATAGACGGTCGGTTTCTTGTGCTATCACTGACTGCATTAGCTTATCAAAGCTTTGATGATCCAAATTCGGTGCTTGGTCAGCTAGTTGATCAAGGTAAACATGATTATTTCTCTCCATTCTGACAAGTCATCATAATTGGCGATTTTGTGCAGGTATGGGGCACCTCCGCATGGGGGCTTCGGAGTGGGATTGGAGCGGGTAATTATGCTCTTCTGCGGTCTCAACAATATCAGGAAAACCTCTCTTTTCCCTCGTGATCCACTTAGAATCTCCCCATGAGAAGAGATTTAGTGATGCTGTTCTGCTCTGCCTGTTCTCCGACGCAATCATATGGTGCTTCTTGATTTTGGTTTATTTCGGTGAAATAATTTTTTTTTACGATTAGCCATTTGTAAGTTAGACAGTTTTTGGTCTTTTGTCCCTTGCCAAATGAAATCGAACAATGAGAACGAGGATCTGGGCAAACTCTCTCTCTCTCTCTCTCTCTCTCTCTCTCTCTCTCTCTCTCTCTGTGCCCAGAGAATGGACAGACATGGACATGAGTTGAAAAAGTTACGTTACCATTAGTTTGCTTCCTGATAACAAAAGCTAAGTCCCTAGAAAATGCTGATAACGCAAATTAAATTTGTTGTATTACATGCAATTGATGTAGCAAAGATTTCTCCATTGTTAATGCGAAGGAGATGAAGTATATGCAATGGGCTCGGCTCAAGTTTTGAACTAACTGGTGCGCACGAAACTTCCAGATTTTTTTATTTTTTTATTTTGGTCAGAAAATTTCATGTCATTCATTAAGTGAAAGTCTGATCATTTGGACAAAACATGTCAGAGCATAATAAATCCATAAGACTTGCTGGAGGATAACGGACCCAATTAGCCGGTAAAGTGTGGTCTCGTTGGGCCTTAACCATCCAATCTACTACTTTGTTGGCCTCTCTTTTACAATGGGCTATTTTCGTGGACTGCAAGTGTTTGTAGGTGGGCCTGAGCTTTGCTGATAAGTGCACAAACATCCAGATTGAGGTCGTGAATTTCCAATTGAAATTAGTTGATGCGTATGCTGTATGGAATTTCTCATTGAGAATTTATAACGAGGGTCGCCACACGTGCAGCGCGGAGGGATGTCTACTGGAGACCAAATCAAGAGAGCAATTTCATTGGTTAAATGAGCTTAAGTATGAAGGGAGTGCACGAGTACCCTTTCATTCATTGCACATGAGACGATGACAAAACACATGCGTTCCCAGAATAAGATCACTGATCGTTTCGGTGCATCCCGGCGACTTCAGTTAAGTTCGGGGAAGGAATTGCTACCGTTACCCGTGTGATTGTGTCATGGGGAGATCCGAACTCTAAACTCTCTCCATACAAAGGCCAAGAAGAGAATTACCCACATATGAATCTTTTCATGTTTTGAACTTAATTCAGACTCATGATGGATAGGTCTTAATTCAGACTCGTGATGGATAGGTCGGTATTTTGCATGAGATACTGAATACTTACATCATATAATTCAGTTCATCCTCACCTATCCAGTAATATCAAAAACAAAATCCCTCCTACTCTTTCAGCTACTTCCAGCAAAAATGAAAAAAATAATAATAATCAAACTATCTAAACATATGGCAAAAGTTTTACAGCAACGTTTGGCAACAATTAGAAGCCAAAGCCATTGCGCATAATATCCTCTTCATCACCACTAGTGAAAGATTCAACCAACTGACTTCCATCGTCATCGTCGTCGTCATCTCCCTCCGTCACAATTTCCAATAATCCAGGTCCACCGTCAAATTCAAAACCATCCATTATAAAATCCCCATCTTCCTCATCATCATCATCAAGATCACTCACGCTATCATCATCATTACTCATATTATCAGGGTCACTATCACTATCACCATCTAGACCCGGGCCCAATATAGGATCTACATCAACATCGTCATCTTCTTCTTCCTCATCATCCTCGCTCTCAGCATCATCAGGATCAGAGTCGTCATCCGTTGGCCTCCGTCGACCAATCTCATAGACCCTTCCAGAAGATAACATTTCCTCTTGATCATCCATCGTGATCAACCCCACAAATGAATCCGTTGGTTCTGTTGCAAAGTCAAGGACACAGCGATCTACTGGAGTAGTTGCAATGTCAGCATAGTTGACAGCATCAACTGTGCGAAATGCTGCAAAAAGAGGATGCTTGGCACGACGAGTATGAACAGCAGACATTACATCCTCAAGGTTTCTCCTCAAAATTGCATAAATTACATCGCCACGTGCATTAAATGTTATTGCTGTTTGATCCAGGGAAGGAACACTCCGGAGCAGTCTGAATTTCCGGAGATCCCACACCTCAGAGTTTATTATGACCTGAACCATGGGATATTACAAAAGTTCAGATGGTAAGCAAAACAAAGCCAAGCACACTCGGATGTGTTTTGAGTAAATAGGAACAAGATCATAGAAAGTAATCAACTACTGCAATGCAACCAAACTTAACTGTGATCCACCAACAAGCGCATGTATATATCACACAAGATAACTGAGCATGATGGACCAACCCCTCTTAATTTCAGGGCATAATTATCTTATGCAAAGGAGTGGCTATCTGAGCATCAGTAGCAACCCCTTGTCCTCAATAGCAGGTCCCACCAAAAAATTATTTTAGAACAAAGGCATAGGGTTGAAAAGAAGACAACGACACCCACACACATTATAGGAGTTCTATAGTTAACTTATCTCACAAGATTGAATTCATAGTACAGTGTTGTATATCCAGATTCCCTACACTACATAATTACAGAATGACAAGTGGACATGTGTGCACACGAGAGAGAGAGAGAGAGAACGAGAGAGAGAGAGCGTGAAGCACTTGAAATTGAATCGTCAACAAAGGAGCTATAAATTTTACTGGTAATTTGAAGTTGGGAACAGCTAATTAATTATCTGCACTAACATGAACCAGCATGCACAGAAAGACAATATAAACGTTTAGATACCTCATTGCCAGCAGGATGAAAGCCACCACCCCCATAGTCTGTGAATTGATCAAATCGATGAACTGGACCAGAAACTCGCCGATCCCATAATACACCATTCCAGAGCAACATTGTATCTGATGGACTAAAGTGTATCTGAGAATACACATGCGGCCGACCTGTAGGACCAAAAGTCGTGTCTGACAATTTTAGCTCCATCTGATAGGTCTGGATATCGTACAGGAGAATCTCTCTATTGCTTAAATCTGATGACAATGCAGCAAAATGGCTACCAGAATTGCTAAACCTAGCAGCCTTGCACCCTTCAAATGGATGTAATGGTCCATTGCCTATAGAAGAGGCATCCCACAAGCGAACATCCTGAATACTTGATGAGAGCAGCAGCTGTGTATCACCTGAGACATATGACTGAACAAACACCAAAGGAGGCTGGTGGCTTGTGCAGCTGTCTAGTACACTATTGGTATTGCTGTCAAAGATTTTGAGCTCTCCACCATGGCTACCAGCTGCAATATGAGAAGAGTTCCCAAGAAAAGCTATGCAAGTCAAGAGACCGCCATTGTCATCTCGGCATGTTCGCCATGGTCTAAATCTACTGAAAACAAATTGACGATCTTTGCGATTTCCAAGGACTCCACCATACACGCTTCTGAACTCCCGTGTGCCAAGACGTGCTGTAACATTTGATGGAGCATCCAGACTCCGCTTTGGTTCGGGGCAAACATGTGGGTGTAAGAGTGAGAGAGGTGGAAGAGTAGTAATTGGAGCAGGACACTGCCGATGCTGGTGCTTCAGATATTGAACAACAAGAGAATCCAGAGTTAACCTCTCCATGTTATTGCTAGAATGGGGATCGTTCAGTAACCCATGGTCAGTGAAAGTCATGTGACCTGTTTGACAATTAACATATGGACTGTCATCCACATCAGATAAAAGGCATGTTGATCGCCCATGTAAGTCCCTGTTAGTTGAGATCGGTGTGGAAAACCCGGAGGGATCAGTTGATGTACCATTTCTACGGGAGGTATGAGGTGTCACGCAAGCAGGAGAACACAGCCCGTGCTCAGTGGTTTGCAATCTCTTCCCAGGTATTGCAAAGCCACCATCTTTTATCTCATGGTGTTTCCTCTTCATTGGCAAAATAATAGGAGTTTTACATTGGGGATCAGTATCTACAAAAGATTTCCCTGTAGCTTCCAATGGAGTTTCACGTACAATTACATGTGCAGGAGGTTTTATGGCACTGGGTAGCTTTTTACTAAGCTGTGAACTCCCATCATGAAAAGACATCTGCCTTGATTGTGAACCAAAACTAGGTGAGAAAACCAGCGGTTTCTTCCGTATTGAAGATCCTGCTGAGTCACACCTCAATCTGGAAACATCATTATGTTCAGAGAACCTTGACTTTTCAGATAGAAATCCACATGGGGTGCGACCAGAGGGCCACTGAAGCTGTACAGAGGCTGATTCTTGGGTGCATGCTGTATATGAAAGAGATGCTGGGGCCACCATTGATGGGAGAGGAGTCAATTGAGCCTCTTTCAGCAGCATAGCAGCACTCCCACCCAAACCACATGCTTGCAGATGTTCAAGGATAAGAAGTAATAGTTCCCTGATATTGGTCGGGCAAGACAATTCGCAGGCTAAATTAATGCCTCATTAATCATCGACATCAACAAAATATAGAGTTCACTTAAAGAAAAACAAACCTGGAGTGATAGGTAATAGGAGTGGCAGCGGCGATAGCTGCTCGTTCAATGCGCCTTAAGGTAGGGGTTGCAGCATCGGTAGCTGCCAATGTACTGGCACGCCCTGAATTTGTCACAATCTACATATGCATAAACAAAATTAAGTTATAACTGTGCTTTGCAATGAAAGCAAATTTAATTTGGAACAACATGCATAATACAGAAGGATCCTCTCTTGCATTCCAACCAGGTTTCCTTTCCCCTTTTTTGACCAAGGGAGACAGGAGGCATCCTAGTGGCCCTCTCTCTCTCTCTCTCTCTCTCTCTCTCTCAAACAGTCACGCAATTTTGATTGCCATAATCGGATCCATTCTTCTTTTTACAATGCCACATGCTACACTTGGATGCTTATTCATCATTAAAACAAGATGGCTGTTTCTGGGCACAAGTCATCGCGAGTAGTGAGAGCAGGTACATGTAGAGACCCAATGGGTTCATCATGCACACTATACAATCAATGAAATATAGGTATCCATAGTGCTCACCCCCATAAAATTTTTGCACATTGCCTTTTAGAACTACTTGAAAAAATAACCTGGTATATAAAATGCAATCAGCTTCTAAAAAAAGTCATCTCCATTTTCTCCTAAGTAGTGACCTGCTGCCAAGTAGCCAATATTCGCGTATTCAAAACCCAGTAGAATGGTTTGAATGCTTTTTGTTTCTGTGCGTATAGTTTAAGAACTTGACTTTACTAATCAAGAGGTTCTGGAGTACATTGCATTTTGTAAAAAAAGGTTAAAGGATCAGGGCTTCCAGGAAACCTTTCGCAAAATACAAAATTTACATGCCAAGCAAGGAAAGTGTAACATATTGAAAGCTAACAAGAAAGAGTTTCTACATGGTTTGCCCGCTAATAAAGAGGTAGAAAGATCTTTATCGAGCTGGAGTGCAAAAAACTCAAACTCATACACTATCAAAGTTGTAAGCTCATACACCTGATTCTTGTTCTCTCAATCTATAAAAAAACCTATGCACACAATGCAAAAAGTTGATAAGCAAATTTGGATAAAAAAGTAATCTCTTACTTGGTATGTTCTAAGAATTTATCAAATTGGGTTGCAAACAGAGTTGGGATTGAATAGACTCAAATGACAATCAAAACTTTGAAACGTGTGCATATTATGAAAATCCTGCTATAATAAACAATATCACATGCAGGAGCATTACACAATTTTTTTGCATCCCTGACATATGTAGTTGTCGACATAAATTGAGATGAGGAAAATCATCCGTCTTACCCCTATTAGTTCAATGGCGACCTGCGCTAGTTCAGCTTGCCACCTACCCTGCTCATTCCCAAGTGTCTGGCTTCCAGAATCTCGAATGAGCTCTGACAGTTTTTTCCCAACCTATGAAAAAAAATCAAATAAATTCCATATTACACGAGCGATTGTCTCTGTCAACAAACTGAACTCAAACTTTGAATCAAAAATCAATTATCCAATATAAATTTATTGTGGCTGAATCATAGATTCCATGAGTCAAGCCTTGAAGACTCTGCAAAACAATTATCCAACATTTGGAGACAGGTGCAGTGCGACTTCTGTGTACTAAGGGAAGTGCAAATTCAAAGAGATTAAATATGTTAAAAACTTGTATATGATACAGAAAACTGTCCAACAGAATCCACATCTCAGGATGTAAACAACAACTTGCAGTTTAAGCATCAATGGAGTAATATGCAAATGTGCCTAAATGTATAATCTGCAAGTCCAGAGAAAAGAAGCTGCTCACCTGTAGCTTTGTCAATATATGTGCAATTGTATCATCTCTGGCTAAACCAAGTAATACACGGCAAGCCAAAGCACGTATGCAGTCAAGAGCAACAGGTGGTGAGTATATTCGTGGCTGGAGAAGATGCAGAAGGACCTTTATGCCATTATTAGCACGGACAGCCTCTCTTGCTTGACGATATCCTTGCTCCAGCTGTGCAGCAAGACCAGCAGAACCTGCTCCAGCACCTAAAGATATTCTACGATCTCCAACCAATCCTGAAGTTGACGCAGAAAGAGGTGTTAAAGGAGCTGTGCTGGATTGAGTCCCAGATGACGTTGTGCACCCTCTATCAACCCCACTAGATTCACCAGTCCGATCCCTTAAATCATTCTGGCCAGATACAGAAGCAATCCGATCTGTGATACTGCGGTCTGCATTTCTATCTCTAGATTCCACTGCAAGGGCATTGGAGCTTTGGGCAGCAGCAGACTGTTGACCTTGTGCAAGCATGGGAGGTCTATTGCTAATCGAAGGTGGAGGGCACACAAGATTAATCAGCACATTCAAAGCGGGCTGTATGATCTGCAGGAACCATGCACAAGAATTACTAGGAAAGAAAGCCATATGCAAAACAGAAGGTTCATGACTCAGATTTTTGTCGCCATAAAGACTTGAATAAAAGTGATATCAACATTAAAGTATTAAACAATCACTCACCTCTGGATCGACATAAGTACTAGCAATATTTGCAGCGTCCAATACAACTGCAATGCCAACACGCTCATTGCTCAATGTGGCATTCACTATCATTTTACGACTTTGAGGTACCAGTGTAACAATGTGCAGAACACCCAAGGCAAATTGAAGCAAGTCGTGCAAATAGCGCTCAACTGGTGGGGCCTGAATAGGAGGAGCATAGAAAAATAAGATTCATTGAATGCCCGCAAAAAGAACGGGAGTTTAAAGCAGAACAAAGGCAATTACCTGACACAATTCTAACATTGTCAAATGTCCATTACAGGCTAAGAACTTATCAACTGCTGGCCACCGTGTTCTCACAAAAGCAGGACCCAACTTCCGATCCTTCTGCAATTGGAGGAATACGGCATCCATAGCCTCATTACTAATGTCAAGGGGTTTGTAGGCTGCCCTCATGCTCGAAATATTCCGGGGAGCACTGCGGTTAGTCTTAGATGGACGAATTGAATCCACAATCAACAGTAGATGAGCCCTAAAATATTGCCGTAAAGCAACACATGTGTGATAAGCTATCTGCTTCTCAGATGATGTAAGCACTTCTGGAGGTGACCTGTCATTTCGAAGTGAACTTGAACCAGAGAGTCCTAGTGATATAAGGTTAACTCCAGATCTTACTGAGGCAGCATCATTTAAGACACCTAGTAATTTTTGTAAACCATCCAGAGCATCAAAAGCATCAAGGACTGCTCTGAAAACAAAAGCAGAAGCAAAAAACAAGGCTGCATTCTTTCGTGCCGCATGATCCTGGGGGCATTCTAGAAGCTGGATAGCTAACTCAACAACTTGGCGCACAACATCTGAAGGAAGGGCACACACTCGTTCCATAATGCCCTAAAAAGATCAGACAAAAGAGATGAATATGTTATAAATTAAGGTAAATGACATCATTAAAACCACAGAGCCTCGACCCAGTCACAGAAGAATTGTCTAAGCCAAGTGCTTAAAGAATCACCTGAATGGAGCCGATAGTAAATAAGCAAAAGGAAAGACCATAGAAGGTTTGAGCAATTCTAGGAATAGAAAGGAGTTTTTGCATGCCACCCCTGTCCACAAACAGGGCTGCAAATTTCCGATGAGCTGCCAAAGCACATATTAACTTCATTACATCAGGCAAAAGCACCGCAATCTTTGAAGGCTCTTTATATTTGGAGCTCCTCTGGAGCAAAGCAAGACAGACATCAACACCCTTCTCATGCAATACAGGCCCAAGAACCTCTACATATTCTCCCAAAATCTCTAAGCACTGGATGCAATACTTTTCTCGCAGCTGCGCCAAGGACTCAATGTCAGGAATAAAGTATTCCACATCTTCATCCATTACATCCATACCACCTTGATCTGCTGAATCAACCACAGTGCTGATAGATTTCCTGTAGTGGATGAACCATTAACTGAATTTAAAGAACTGAACAGACTAGAAAAATAGTGGCAGCTGTATTAATAAAGTGCAGCCTACACTAATGGGAAAACTATGAAAGTATGGATAAAAGTTTATATCACTAACCTGGAGGCTTCTACAGCACGAGCAGCATCAATGACTGTAGATGCAGCTCTTGAAGCTGCTGAAACTGCAGCTTCTTCATCATTTTTGGTATTAAGTGCCTAAGTAAAAGCAAATGAAAATTGAAACAGCATTACAAACTGCAAATTACAATTTTCCTCCGCAATTAGGAAAATGAAAAAACAATTGGAGATGCCAGTGTACCTCCAAAGCTGCACTTTTGACAACTTCAGCAGCTGCTGCAGCAGCAGCCTTAATGGCTTCTTCAGGAGCATTTGCTTCTCTCGCTTCGGCTTCTGCTGCTCTGACTGCTTCCTTCACAAGATCAGAGATATCTCTACTACCAACTTTGCAATCTCCAATTAGCTCCATAAAATCATATCTTTCTGAGGACAAACCATCAGAACCTCGAGTTGCTAATTTCTGGGTATCAGGTACTTTTTTCACATCAAGATGTCTTAAGGAGCTCTTATCTTTAATACTCCTCCCTGAACCTAACCTAGTACCCAATCCTGGAGAGGTCAAAACTTGTTCATTCTCCACCACTCCTTCACCAGCCCTCCCCTTCCCTCTTGATTTTGCCCACCCACGATTTGTTCTACGCCTTGAAGATTCATCCCTACCACTCTCATCGAGATCTCCAGACTTCGATTTGTCATTAACCAGACTATCAAGTGGTTCCCTAGCAATTCGGCTATCTTCTCCACATGCTTGCCAACCACTGCCTCCATCCCGGTCCCTTTCAAAAGCTTGATCCTCCAAGCATCTCTCGTCTGGCTGCCCAACATCCTCTGAATGCGACACTTCTACAACCTGCCGCACTCTCCCCCGACTTTCTTCTCTACCTCTTACAGAATTCAACACAGAAGTACTTTTGCTGTCTGCCAGATGAGTAGTATCTCTCAGTCCAGCATCTCCAAGGACCAGTACACGAAGATAATGCATAAGCTTGGCAGACAGTCCACAAGTCAACACATTCTCCACCAATGGACCACCACTAATCAATCATAAAAGTTAGACCTATTAAAAAGGGAAACAATGGATAATAACTACAGTAGCTAAACACACAAAAGCCACTAAATTTGAGAAGCATACTTCAACAAAGAGAGTGCAAGAAGCCCGGTGGCATAGGTCCTCAACATATCAATGTCCGAGGCCTCCTTTCTTCCAGAATCAAACTTTAACTTAGAATCATCGGCCGGACATCTTTCAGTGTCATCAATCACCCAGCGTTTTATGTTCTCCAAAGCATCATCTTCAAAAACATGGGGATACTGTGTTCCATTTAATATAGCTCGTCAAATAAAAAAATAAAAAAGAGAAACTACTGCGAAGTTAAAAGTGGAAAGGCACGGTAATCTCTAGGTGGAAAGGATTGATAAATCATACCATCCAAGTGGGTGAACAGGCCAAAAGAAGCCTAGCAGCAGCTGCTTGGACTGACGTGGAGAATGTATTTTCAGATAGGTACTTGGAAGACACCAAATCGAAGAATTCATCATTGTCCTGCATGGATGAGCGAAAGGACGGCAATTATGGGAGAATTATCAAAGAGACGTCGAAAGGAATGCTCTTAGTGTCAAGGAGGTCTTCAACGCAATGCAAGTCTTCGAGGAAACGGGAAAGGAAGTGGAAACTGCGAAGGTAAAGAATGCGCAACTTACACGGAGCAAATTGCCGAGGCGCCCGATGGTGTGAGTGGAGCGAGCATTGTTGGAGGAGTGATCACTTCGTTCCAAGTATCTGCAATAGGACCGAACAAGACGGGCGAAGCCCCAAAACATAATCAGCGCGATGAACGGGATAAGAAGAGGGAATGCCCACGAGCACGTAGGGCACTAAGTGGGAAGAAGAGAGGGAAGGAGGGGTACCGGGACTCGTGGGTCTCGAGAAGAGAGGAGAGAGCATGGAGGAGGGCAGGGCTGGGCTTATCAGGAGAAGCGGTGACCCTGTCCATAAGGCTCTGAGCCTTGGCCACCGCCTCTTCTTCCTCTTTCCTCGCTTCCTCCGCCGCAGCAGACTGCCTCGTCGGTTCTTCCATGGCGGCGGTCCCCTTCTTCTTCCACTCGATCGAATTGCGCACCGGGCTCCGAGCTACTGTGATGGAATTGGGGAGGGCGCGGGGTCGAGTTGTATCATGCGTGTATTCGCTTGGTTCGACAGGATAGGGAGGGGAAGAGAGGGTTACGAGGTTTTTGCAGTGAGTTGAGAAGGAGCGAGCTAGAAAGACAGACGGAGACGGTGGAGGTGGTGGTGGTGGTGGTGGTGGTGGTGGTGGTGGTAGGGATTAATACTCGATTAAACCGGTGTTGGATCGGAATGTTCCCGATGGAACCGACCCGGATCAACGATTCCTTCTCTCTCTCTCTCTCTCTCTTCGTGTCTAATTCGAACCCTACCACGTCCAGCGAAAAGCATTGGGCCCGGCCTGAACCAATTTCTTGGGCCGGTCCGATGAACGTGCTGCGTGGGAAGGCAGTTTTCCTTGGGGATTGTCATTGAATTTAAAGCAATTTCTTTTTCTCCACTAAAAAAATTACCACCTTTTTCTTTTTCTATGCAGCCATCAATCTATTTTCTTTTTCTTTGTACGTACTTGTATTTCCACTAACCCCACCGCCCAGAACTATCTGGATTTATATATGTATGCAATGGCGATTCGTGCTCTTTTTCGTTTAGTGGAAAAGAATGCCCTAAACCAACATTTCTCTTACTATTTTAGGGATTATTTTTTTCAATGAAATATCATATCGCATTTAGATGGTTACCGAGTTGTATCAATAAAAATCTACTGATTATATAAATTATTTTCTACTCAAAAGAGTTTGAAAGAGGCTACCTACCTCACCTGCTGCTATTATTTGGTTTAAGACACTAACGAAATATTAATTGTCCACGGGTATCAAATCAAATCATATCTTATCATCCAGCTTTTCAAGTATCACTAAATTAATATTTCTTTTTACCGACACTTATAATATATCTCTTTTTCAAGTGGTGATATGCATTATTGTTTTTTTTAGTGGTCTTAACTCAGTGCACTATAATTTATTCATCATAAAAACCCTACATTAATTCCATCTCTAATTAGCTGTGAGAAACAATATCCTTATTGGATTATATAGATTTTATGTATATGAGAATCCATAATAACTTTCTCAACAAGTGTTAGAATAGGCTAGAACTAAGGGAAAGTTGTTCAATTTATTTACTACGTGGCACTTAACTGTTATGTTTAAATTGTGGCAAATCACATGGCGTAATTATGTCACATGGCTATTATTCAATCGATTAGCATTTATTTAATGATCTATCATTCTCAAACTTTATAACTTAGTCAAGTACATAAATTACATCGATAAATTGAAGTACAAGATAAAAAAAATTCCTATCTATACTTGGAGATTCTTCCGTTTATTTGGATATATATATAGCGAAGATTTACAAAATTATCGTTTCTTAGAGATTGTAACAACACAAAACTTTTTTACCACTTACCTGGGTGGCGTTGCTGATTCGCGCTCTTTCCTCTCGCAAAAGGTCGAGAGTTCGAATCCCAACTTCGTCATAATGTGACTTATCTGGTTGCATGTGTATGGTGGCTAGCACGTGCGGGCCCTAGGTTTACTCCTCCTAGTTGTCGGCGGGGTGCGGGGTTCCCTGGATCATCAAAAAAGAAAAGAAAAGAAAACAACACAAAACTCTTTTGATTCCGGTCGTCATAAGCCAATAAGAAATACAATGGAAAAGGGTCAAAGCGTCAGATAAGGCGAGATCCCAGCGAGCATCTCTCCGCTCCTCTCCTTTAAACAACGCAAGACGAGATCCCAGCAAGCATCTCTCCTCTCCTCTCCCCTCCCCTCCCCTCCTTTAAACAACACGAAAGTACCAAATATAGTCATGGAGAGAGAGGGGCACGGGACAGCATAAAAAGGAAAGGTTTTGGCCTCTTTCTAAGGTGCGACGACTAAGGCCCCGGGACACAAGAACCCTCCGTCCAAATATTCCCCCTGCCGCCACCATTGACGTAAGTGGAGAACTCGCATCCATGTATTCATTTTCTTTTGTTACTCTTTGTTCCTGGCGATGAATCGATCATGCCTCGCATCGTTGCTGCAGGATGGCTTTCACGATGAAGCAGATGTCCTTGATCGTGGCGGCTACGGGAATTTTGTCCTTCATATTTGGTGTCATTGCGGAGAACAAGAAGGTGCCTCCTCCTCCTCCTCCTCCTCCCTCCTTGATGCCTGCAAACAAACTCTTACCCTTTACTTTTTTATCTGTTTGTTGTCCCTAGTTAAAACAAAGTTCTGCAGGTTTTGCTCTTAACTTTCCCTTGTTCCATCTCCGACTTTGACGCACCCTTCCTTTATTTTTACTCTTTTGCATTGAACAACTGATAATGTGAACTTCATGTCTCATGATTGATTCGACATCTTTTCTCCCACCCATATGTCACGAAAAATTCATCTTTACTTTTTAAGGTCGAAAGGGCTGGCCATCTCACGAACCCAGCCTTATCAACGCCCTCCCCATTTCCTATCATCTCCACCTACTGCATTGAGCAATGAAAAAATCGTTGAAAATATCACATCCATTTCCTCCCCCACCAGCCCCCCCAGTTCGTACTCTTTTTTTCTTTAGTTTTTGGAATTGCTTCTGAGGTTCTTACGCGTGCTTTCTCCTCATGAACTGAACAGCCACCATCTGGGACTCCTATTGCTGGAAAAGATGTAGTCATATGCAAATATCCATCTGATCCAACCGTCCTCTTTGGATCCCTGTCTGTTGCATTTCTGGTCGCATCTACGGTGGCAGGCTGCATTTCTCTGTTTTATCCGTACAAGGGGAAGTCTATCCCACAATCTGCTCTCTTCCAAAGTACTACCTTCCTCGCATTCTTCAACATTGCTTTGTAAGTGCTCCCTCCCACCCCTTGTCTCATGCTTTTCATTGTGGGGGGTTTTTAAGACATCTTACAACTTCTAAATCTCACATTAACATTAATGCCTCGGGATAAGATGTTGGATTCTTATGCCATGTCCTATTTCCTGGTTTTTATTTTGGTCGGTCTATTTCTTGGTTAAACTATCAGACACTTGATCCACTAATAAACTTTTAGGCAATTAAGAATTGAACGGGCCATTGGCCCCAAAATTTAACTTCAGCAAAAACTGGGAAAACTATGCCCATACACATCAAGTGTTGAGCCCCTTTCAGGGAGAACTCTCTTGATACGTATCCCATCATTGATAAAAAAGTTCATGTCAGTTGGCGGGAAAAAATTGTTCTTCTAATACCTTACATAACCTGACAGTTGAAGCTTTCAGAAGCAATGGACCCAGGATATAAGCTTTCTAAAGCACTTTCTTTGGTATCTAACTTGATATTTATAAGAGAATAGATAACTGAGAGAGTAACCTCGAGTACCATCTGTCCATCTTTTATTGAAATTAAAGCTACATAGCATTCTGATTCTGCATGATCTTTTGGATGGCTGATCGTTATATAATTGCAATATCATTGAGGGAGGCCCAAGTGGATATTCCCATGCTTTTGGGTAACTGTCAGGATTTGCCTCATAATTACTGCAGGTTGAGCAATTCTAGATTTCCTGAACACAGAAGCTTTAAATTTCCTAATAACAAATGGCCTTAGCATCACGTAGACACAGGAGACTAAATGTCTTTACGTTCGTGGTTAAATATTCCATAGTTGTACACATATGTTCTCAGGACTTGAGCTTTTGCAGGCAACCCTTAAGTCTAGGAATTAGTGTGATGCACATTTAACGAAATTTCAAATTATTTGCTCAACATGATGTTGTTCATTCAATACATATGTAATGTTCTTAGGTCTTGCACTTTTGCAGTGCTCCTAAAATTTGGAAACTACTGGTGAGAAGAGGACAGATAACTTTCATATTGCTTCTAGCTTTTACTGTCCATCTATATCTTTGAACACAGCAATCTGTGTTGTGGTCTATGGATAGCACATGAATTGTCAATGAGGTGCATGTTCTTTCTTATCTCGTAGTAACAGTAGATAGGATGAGTTGAGATGGGTTAGGGTTCACTAAAACGTAATAATCACAACAACAAAAGAACATTTGTATGGGTTAGGTAGTCGAGTGCATTGTATTAGCTGATGCTATAGAGCATTTCTCTAATCAAGTTTCCATGTGTTTCCTGGATATGACCATGTGACTTCACAAAAGGTTTTCGACTGGACTAGCAGCAACATTTCTCCTATGGCCAACCATAACCGAGCAACTCCACCTGACACGCAATGTTCACCACGATCTCAGCACTGATTGTCCAACTGCAAAGACAGGTCTCCTCGGTGGTGGTGCTTTTTTCTCCCTGGATTCATCCCTTTTCTGGTTGGTCGCCCTGATGTTGGCCAACAATGCCCGTGAGGACTACTTTGGTGAAACAGATGGCAATGACAAGGGTGATGCTGGTGAGGGTCTCACAGTGGACAAAAAGGGGGAGGTATTGATGACCGTCATATAAATGTTATTCGCCTCTTCTATCATGGAAAACTCAGAAAAATATCATAAGTACGTTTTCCAGTCTCCAGTAGCTGTGCTTTGACTGGATCTCATTCTTTCTACTCCCGGTGGACTTTGAAGCAGAACATGCAAATTGAGAATAAACGTCGCCGATGAATGACTAACATCTCTGTACAAAGTAAAGTTGATCAGGATTCCAAGCAAATTCATTTCAGCATACAAATGAATAGCCATGTCCTCATTCCTATATGACTTTATGCTGGGTTTCTCATAAATTCAGACATTTTTTATTCTCGTTGCATATTCTCATCGCTTCACATCAAGGAAGCTCCCTTACAAAAATGACGAGTCTCGTTTCCTGGGGACGAGACCAAGAAATTGAATGATTTTCCAACCCCCAACCCAGTTACTTTTGAAGTTTCTTCTTTTTGCGATCTCATTCTCACCAAATGACATAACAGAATGAATAGCAAACAGAGGCCCTCGGTGAAGCCATAAATATTGCCCACCGACTCTCTTTTGTCCAAAGCATAAGAAACAGGGAGAACATGAAGAAACGCAGTCAGTCAGAAAAGTACCACTGAAAGATATTTTAGTGTTTCGGTGATCATTCTATATAACAATTAGATACGGGTAACGCAACCCTTGCATTATCCTAAAATCAAATTGAATTCCTTTCTTTCTTTAATTTTTTTCTTAAAAAAGGAATATAAATATCTAATTTTTTTTCATAAAATGTGCTTGATAAGGTTAAGGTTAAATGAAAATAGAGCAGGACCGATTAGGAAGAACAAAAGTATGAGGTTGAGTACACCGCGATGTCCCTGCTGGATCCTCAAAAGCGTTATCTTAAAAGTCTTCTGACATTACGCTCGGTGCTTCATCTTGGTTCCTTCACGTGCCGCGCGGAGAAAGAAGTGGGGATGTACTTCCCGGAACTCACGTGCGCTGGACTGCTAGATGTCTCTGTCTCATCTTCGCTTCTCACATACTTGTGGTTGATAGACCTAACTGAGACTGTGATTTTGAACGTGTGAAATGTCGGACTGTGATTGGGATTGGGATAGACCAGACCAGACCACACAGAAGAGAAGTTGATGGAGGGAAGAATTGAGGGCTGTAATTCAGAAGGCCTCTGCTATTGCTCCGCGGCGCTAATATGGTCAAAGCCCCTTCTTTCGGTTCTCCTCCAATGGGGATACCGCTCAGTGCCAGATCACGACACGGATGTTCGACCCATACCACCTTTGCCGCAAAGGGTTTCAGCTTCAGGTGTCAAATTGTCCCTTCATCTCTACTTCTGGCTCTCTTTCTTTCTTCGATTGCTATATATGTTCTTGCTCTTTTGGTTCTTGATTGGTCAGGGGAGGGTTCGGTATAATCAGTATGCAAAGGGTGGAAATGTCAGAATCGGCTGCGAAGACGGCCAATTTATCTGCTTCTAGGAAGCAAGTGCTTCGCTTGCCGAACTACGACCAATATCCCATCAGTCAATTCCTGAGTCATCCATCCGGCGTTCAAGCTATGCTGAACACAAGAGCTCTTCAGAGTTTTCAGTTCCTCGATGCTGACACCTACAGGTTCTTCGCGTCCTCCCCTCTCTCTAATTATTGAGCGGTTTCTCTGAACCTCAGGTTTACTTTGTGTTGTGCCTCTCTGTCGTCATACAATCTCTTACTTATGTGTACATGCGAAGGTGTACTCTTCCTAAAATCCAACTTCTGAACTTCGAAGCAACTCCAGTAATGGATTTGAGAATGACTTTGACCGATACAGATTGTAAAGTTGAGATGCTCTCTTGCAAGGTGAGATTCTGATGTCTAGAGATTGCGCTTAAGGAACTAGAGATATGGATGTTATGACGATGAACTAATTAACTTACCGTACCCAAGGTCAATAGGAACATTCAGATATAGTGTAATTTATAAAGATAACTTTTCTCATGTTGGGATGATTTCAAGAAAGTTCAAAACTCTCTGGCTTGCAGAAATACATATCTCTAAACTGATTTTCCTGGTTAACAAAATGGAGCTTGTAAATAACATACTCTAATATAGATGCCTTCACTGTACATCTAGAGAAATTTTCTTTATATATGATGCATTCAAGGGCTTGTAATGCTCTCTTTCTGATATTAGCATCTTAGCAAATGTATCCGAAAAATAATATGCAGTTCAAGGGTTCAAAGATCGTGGAACGCCAAAACGACCATTTTTCAGGTACACATGGACTAAGTTACTTTGCAATTGTTCTAGTTAGTGAAGTGGTTCAGTCTGGATTGCTATAAGAACCTTGGGTCTCTTCAAATGGAGGTAAATGCTGCATTCTCATTTGAGTAGTATTTTCCTGATAATAATGGACTTTATAAATGTATGTCTCACATGACCCCATTTATCAACAAGGAGACCTGTATTTGATGTATGAACTTATTATGGTTTATGAGATCCTAGTTGTCATGATAAGACACAGGGCCGATAACATGCATTGACACCAGAGATTGACAGTACTTTCCTAGAAGATTTCAGCAGCATGTCAATGCTTTCTCTGTGCTTTAAAGTACTTGTGGGATAAAAGCATGCTATTGGAATGATGATGACATTTCTTGTTCTCTTTTCTGACAGCATTCATGACAAATCACATGAGATGGGATACAAATGATTCAGGGAATACAGTGGAGGTTGATGTGAAGCTGGGTGTTACTCTCGAGGTTTCAGTACTCATCAATGTCATCTTAACTATTTAAACATTTGTCTTTATGACATTTGTGCTTATTGACAATATAGCAACTTTAACTTTGAGAGAGCATACTCGACACCATTGATGTTCTCAAAATTACTGCCTATGTATATTCTGGGAGAGATGTTTAATTTATCTCACAATAGTTGGCATAGACACATTGTTAATGGAGGTGTTGTATCTCAGAGCTTGTAAAATATCTTAGGTTTCGACAAATGCCTCTTACTTGATTCAATGAACTCTCCATGATGTAGTTGCAGTGAAAGAATTTTTAAGAGAATGTCATGTTATAATGTCTCTTAGGTGTTAGTACGCAATTAGTTAATTTACCATTATGATCTAGAGATCAATATTGCTTGGGCTTGAAGAGTAAAACGTTAGGAAATGTTTACTTTTGCGTTCTTCAATGTCAACGCTGGAATGAGAAGTATGAAAGTCTTAGGTTCTTCAAATGGAGGCCTCCCTATTGTGGCCATGGGTCTCATATTCCTCAAGGCCAAACTTGGTCTGGCATAGAGGTGATACAGTTGAGTCCCAAATCCTAGGAACCCATCACCAATATCATCAGTTTTCATCAAAGTTCTTTGGCTGTTCGAATTTTACAATTGCAAGACATTTTTGTAGGTGCATTCAAGTCTACAGACATATTTATGTGAACTGATTTCCTGTTTACCTATTCGATTGTTGCTTTTCTTTCATCAATGTTTTTTCAGCCTCGTGAAATTACCAAGTACTCATAGTTGATGACTCGTGCAGATATTCACTCAACCATTTGCTTTGCTGCCATTATCAGCTGTTGAAGTCCCTGGAAATGCGTAAGTAAATAATTTACCAGAAATTTATTTATTGATTAAGCTCTTTGACACATTGCACCCCAAGTAGTACCAGACAGACAATAAGCCTTCTCTTACCCCTTGGCATGGTCTACCCTCTTCCCTCACCTGTCACTTATTTTCTTATGTTTAGTTAGGAAAGAGAATGAGGTGACCTTTAGTTGGATAGAGTGTGTTAATCCATGTTTGTCTTTAAACCAATAGAAATTATGTGGTTAATATGTATGAATGGGCCTTGGGGCATGTGCTTCATGCATGGACCAGCTCTAGAATTTTTAAAAGGATGTTTAATAGCAAGTTAGGAGAGTAATGATAGATTGCAATTGGAAATAGTACTTGGAACAGCTATTTGCTATGAGCTGATGTTTGCATAAAAGAAGATGGTCAAAGAAATTGCATTATTCTTGTCTGCGTTCTGTGGTAGAGAATAACAAAGCAACTCTGGCTTCGAACATGAGAAGTTAACCTGTATGGCAGCAAAGTGCCAATTAGATTTGTCTTCTCTACAGTTGAGACAGTGTTCACATGGAGCGGGATAATGTGACATGCATAGTCTCAAGTGTGACTCTTCATTCTTCATGGTTGGAATTGGGTCATAAGGTCTATGGGTGGCAATTTGTGTTCGGGGGTCATGTTTGTGACGTGTTGGTGTAATGGTATACCACATAAACAGGTCAATCCGAGCATGACAAGATGACATACTTGACACAATCACAACTCGAAAATAAATGGGTTGACACAACACGGCCTGTGTAAGATCATTAATTAAAGGATTGAGCATGATTGCATGACCCGGCATGACATGAAATTAACCCACCAACATGAATCAAATATACTCAAATTTTTCAAAAGATCTATTTACAAATTGTAATAACTGTGCACAAAGTATCATCAAATAAAATTAGAGAACATGTTCACAGTCAATGAAATATGATCAATTTGAAATCTAAATGGTGAATAACATGGAAATAATAGTATTTTGGCTAATCATGTCTAAACATACAAATCATGTCAGCACTAATTTGTAAATTTAAATGGATTTTGCAGGTCAATATTGTGTCTGGCGGGTTGGACACGAACACTAACACAAAAAGATCATCTTAATGGTGAATAACATGGAAATAATAGTCTTTTAGCTAATTATGTTTAAACAGTTCACATATAAGCTGTTAATTTCAATGGGTTTTGCTAGTCAATTTTGTGGCTGGCGGGTTGGACACGAACACTAATATGGCAAGACCATCATCAATATACAATTAGCCTCATCTCAAATCTGTTAATTTCGTATCGTATTAGAAATTGCCACCCTAACAAGATCCAAAGCATATTATAGATATGACCCGTGTGGTATTAGTCTAAAATACAGCAACAAAAATGAGTTCTGTCTTGTACAACTTCCATTAATTCACTGGCTCCATATCTGTTGCACTAAAAAATAACGACAATTTCATATTGAGCAGAGTGATGCAAGCTCTGGTGGACAGGCTCGTACCACTTCTTTTGGCGCAGTTGTTGCAGGATTATGAGCAATGGGTTCGTCAGCAACGTGAACATCTCTAATAACGTTCATTTTCTTTTTTGGTTATGTGCTTTCTAGTTTCTTGATGATTTAAGGACATTCTTGACCTTCCTGTTAGACGATGTGATTGTTGGTATTGGCATGGTTCATGAAGACAGCTGATTCATGTGAGGGTGGCCTTTGGTTCTCACCTGTTCACACCAAAAATAATTGAGTTGGACAAGCACGTGCTTAGTACATGATGCATGAACAGTCATGTTAGTGACATGCGAACATTATTATGCGTGTGACAACTCATCAAAGGCCATAGAGATTAACATTTGTGGGTCGACATCGATAGGCATCCGTGGTACATGTTTGGTTGTTGACATATGGTGACGGGCATTTGAAGAGATTAACATTTATGGGTCAACATTGATATGCATCCATGATACATGTTCGGTTGTTGATGTACGGCGAATGGCGTTTCATGACCACTAATATAGATGTTAGCGATAGGCAAATGGCAGAGTGTCGATGTACTAGAGGACATTGATGCATGACCGTTAAATTCAACCATCAAAATAAGATTGTGGGGCAATTACCATGCGGTATGTTGATGATTAACGAACACAGCTCAAGAAGTAGTGATCGCTGGAAACTGTTGAAAAGCGGTTACCACTGCATCATTATAAATACCGCCAGTCACTTTCATCATCCTCTCTCCGGCCCCCGCGCACGAACCAATTATATTTACCATCTTGTTGTACTTTTTTGCATTGTACTTTATTTTTCATGGTTGTAGCTTACCGGTTCACTTTGTCAATTAAATTCTAGTGTGTAATCTCTACTTTAGTTGCTGTGTTGTTGACTACATCTTGATATGGTGTCTTTCTTGTTTTTAAGGGTTCTCGTTGATTAAATTCCTTTGGCACAATTTGCATCTATACGTTCCTGTTCAATGTAAAGTTGTTGATTCTTTTATTCTCCTGGATATTTCTTGTCAACATAGGACCCTGGTTTCCTTTAATTAAAAGTTGAAGAACTACTTTCAATGAAAGATATTTTGTCATGGGAGAGATTTTGACGAAACATCTTTTTGGCACATTTGGTGGGATGAGTGTTGCTGATTCGTGGAGATATGATGGTGTGTCCTAGAAATCAACTCAATCCTAGTGATACCATTGGTAATAGTTTGCCTTCACGCCTTATTGCCAAGAGGGTATTGCTGGGATTTTGTTATGAAACTTTGAACATGTGCATAGGTAAAATAGAATCAAAACGATTCACAGTGGAAATAAAAATGCCTATACACATATCTCCTTGACATTATTCGTACATTTTTAATAAGAAATACATAGAAATGAAAAGGAAGCTAATGACATTACTCTTGTACTATGCTAAATTTTTTTGATTATGACTTTCTTTAGATTTTGATCACGAACGTTGCATGCCGTCGCAGTATTGGTTCTAATGTGAAGTTCTTCAGACTTTGACCACGAATGTCCAGTGTCCTTGCAGCGTTGGTTTTGACATTCTTCAATTATAGCCCCACAAGTGTCAGGCCACCACTTCAGAGATACCACCAATCTTGTGTTGAATGGTAGAGAGAAATTGAGAGAGTTCACCAATATAATTGTAGCATTAATTTGATAACTGTTATGAGAATTTATTCTAGGCAAAAATTTTGTAACCGTTATAAAACTTTAGGGTTTAGGGTTCAGGATTTTAGGGTATAAGGTTTAGGGCCTTTAGGGTTCATGGTTTAGAGTAATGTGATTAGTTTTAGGGGTTTAAGGCTTAGGTTTTAGGGTTTAAGATTTAGGGTGTAGGGCTTAGGGCTTAGGGCTTGCAGTTTATGGCATAGGAGTTGGGGCTGGGGATTTAGGGCTTGGGTTCAAGGTTCAGGGCTCAGGGTTCGACGCTTAGGGCTCGAGGCTTTTGGTTGAGGAATTAGGTTGAGGGTTTAGGGTTTAGGGTTTTGGGGGCTTAGGGTTTAAGGCTAGGGGCTTGGGGTTGGGGGTTGGGGGTTGGGGGCTTGGGGTCTGGGGTTTAAGGTTTTAGGGTTTTGGGTTTTGGGGTTTAGGATTTTGGGGATTTTGGGGTTTTGGATTTGGGGTTTAGGGTTTAGGGTGACCCATTCGCACCATTTTCTTGAACTTTATTGGTTGGGATCCAGTTTCTAGTCGAAAATGTTGAGTAGTCGATAAAAGGATTAGCTTAGATGGATGTGCGACGATCGAGCCTTACTGTCCTAAAATTTGACAAGCTCAAAATCGAACTAAAGTGTGAGGGATGTAAATTCCCGTGCAGGCCATTTTTTGGCGGTTTACTAGTTTCCGCGGGATTGACCTCGAAAAGTTCTCGTGAATCGAAAGAAGAAAGACCCCAAAAGGATGTTGGACCAGTAATTTACACTACCCTGAAGTTTTACTCAGTTAACATTCTTTGAGAATGCTGAAAATGACGATACTTGCTGGTTTGACCGGTTCACACCATTTTCCTGAAATTTGCTTGTTTAGATCAAGTTTCTGGTCAAAAGTCTTGAACAACCGACAAAAAGACCGCCAACGTTAGGGAGTCCGGAGACGTTGGCAGGGGCCTCGAGAAGAGTTATCTTTTTGTTTAACAACTTGCCCACCTTGGAAACGGCTCAGTCGGAGGTAGGGTCCAGTGGCTAGAAACTCAAGCGGACATGTGATGACGGAAACTTAGTCCCAAAATTTGACTGGCTCGAAACCGAACAAAAATGGGTGGGACATTGTGAATTCCTATGCGGGCCAATTTCTTGTGGTTTACCAATTTCCCTTGGATTTGGGTTGAAATGTTCTCACGAATTGAAAGAAGAATGACCCCAAAATGACGTTGGACCAATAATTTACATTACCCAGAAGTTTTATTCAGTCAAAAATCTTTTAGAATGCTCAAAATGGAAATGCTTGCTGGTTTGAACCATTCGCACCATTTTCTTAAAATTTACTCATTTGAATCTAGTTTCGGGTAAAAAATCTTAAATAATCAGTAAAAAGATCATCTCGGATGGACATGTGATGATAAAGCCTCGTTGTCCCAAAATTTGACAGTTTCGAAACCAAACAAAAATGGGAGGGATGATCTTGTGCGGGCCATTTTTTGGTAGTTTACCAGTTTCCGTAGGATTGACCTTGAAAAGTTATCGCAAATCAAAAGAAGAATGACCCCAAAAGGACGCTAGACCAATAATTTACATTACCTGAAGTTTTATTTAGTCAAAAATCTTTTAGAATGCTTAAAATGGCGATACTTGTTGGGTTGACCCATTCGCACAATTTTCTTGAAATTTACTAGTTCGAATTTAGTTTCTAATAAAAAATCTTGAATAACTGACAAAAAGATCCGTTCGGACGAACATGTGATGACCGAGCCTCACTGTCCCAAAAGTTGATAGGCTTGAAATCGAACAAAAATGGGAGGGACGTTATAAATTCCTGTGGGGACCATTTTTTGGCGATTGTAATTCAAGTTCAAATAATCATCAAGATGGGAGCCGTTGCATGACCTGTTCCTATGCTTCATTACAAAATTTGGGTTAGATGTAGAATAAACAAAGATTCTTCTTGCCTTGCGCGTGCGAAAGTGGCCTCTTTGATCAATTCATTTTGTCTTCTTCCCTGATGGAATCGTGCAGTCATCTGTATTGCAGATGCTCGTTGTGAGAAATGTCTCCTCTTTATTTAATTCAAAAAATTTGGGTTAGACATAGAATAAACAAAGATTCTTCTTGCCTTGCGTGTGCAAAGGTTGTCTCGTTGATCAATGCGTTTTGTCTTTTCCTCTTATGGAATCGTATGGTCATCAGCATTGCAGATGCTCGTTATGAAAATGTTCCTATGGCTGACGAATGTCGCCAACTAGGGCCATGAGATCCTCTCCAGCCACAGGTGAGCGTCACCTTTGCAGACCTCTATTGAAGATCCAAGTGAGGATGGCCTTGCTAAAGCTTGGCGAGGATGTCCATTGCCTATGGCTGGGGAGGGCGTCTCGGCCCTCGCCAACCCTCGCTTATGACCGATGACCTTCATCGATGCCCAGTGACCAATGGAATAAGAATGAAAAATAAAGAAATAAAATATAAGAAAAAAATTAGAAAATTAGAAAATTAGAAAATTTTGTGAAATTGTAAACGTCAGAGCTAGCCATGCTTTGAAGGACAATTGGTATAGGCTAAGTAGTGATGTATGTGATTTGGCCAGAAGGATTATATTGAAAGATCGTTAAAATGATTGTGACTAAATATGTCAAATTAAAAATTTTAAGACTGAATTAGCCTCGGTATCATGTGTTTAAAATTTAATTTTTGCCGGATGTACTATAAGTAAGATTAATTCATCTATTTTGGAAACTGATATCAATTGAATGAATTTATCACTCATTTTTCGGATGAAATATGATTGTTTATTAGTGTGTAAATTGGGAGTATTATCAATTTGTCATAGACCGATTGTACAAATATTAGTTTAGTTTTAAACATTCCCATTTTGTGAAAGTTGTCCTAAACCTTTGCATGAAACTCCAATTTAGCCCTTCTAACCATTTGCCATTGAGAATAACTTATGTGGCGATCTACAACACGTCAATGTGTTATGTCAGACAATCGATGATAACTAGACACATTAGCAATTTTCAACGATATTACATTGGAATTTTGCATAAACGTTCAGGACTATATTAACAAAATAGAAAAACATATGAGTGCGATGGCATCCATACTGTAGATTTAGGAGTGATAGGGTAATTATACCATGTAAATTATATAATTGCCAAATTAATGTTATTAATTAATGCGCTGGCACTACTTACAAATCAGAAGTTCTCGAAACAAATTCCCATTAAATTGGTTCGACATTGAAATAACAGAAGAACAAAAGTCAAAATTACCAAAGTTCCTTTCATATTATGATCAAGTTTTAATTGTTCTGATATATCAAAAAGACAACAAAATGGAAACTTCCCAACACGAAATCCCTATTGATTTGGTTTGACACTAAATAACAAAAGAGTGGGGATAGAATTTCCAAATTTCCTATGTCATCACTAACCTTTTCTACTTTTTTTGGACGGCCCTATACTATCACTTGTCAAATACTAATAAAATGTGACAATGCAAATATAAGGATTGAATCTAATGAAGCATAAATGAAGCTATTAGCTATGCTCGACATGTCATTTAGATTATTGCTAATTGATGATGATCATAATAATTATTTGACAATTCGATTCTACCATCATTAGTTATAACATCAGTCAAAAATATGTTAATTGAGACTTTTCCTTTACACATATGTTTTACGTATAGGAGATTTCATTTTGTAGCAAATAAACTTATTAGGAAAATGCATTTTTTTGACCATTAAAACCCTCCAATTAATATACAAATGGAGCATGACTCGAGGCTTCGGGCATAAGTACCACATTGCATTTTATCGCAAAGTAAAAGACGATGGACATATGCCGATGGACCATATCTTGTCTATTCTCTGTAAATGTCACGAGGCCGTACATATGGATAGATAGCTTGGAGAATAAGAGCTTAAAAATCGAGTGCTTTGCCTGGACTTTTATCACATCCATGTGAGTGATTTATTAAATTTGTACCAGTTTAATAATATTTTTTTTGATAATTTATTAATATAGTCATTTCGTTTAATTTTGGCTAAAAATTACTAATATAGACGTTAGCTATCTTACATGACACAACCAAGCTAAACGTAAATAATTTTTTTTTTAAATTTTGAAATATTTCTCTCGAATTTCTTTATTAATTTTTAATTCTTTTTCTTTTTCTTCTCTTTTCCTTCCTTTGTTTTTCACTATTGCTGTCGACAGTAGCTCACCAGCCATTGGCCAAGGGTCACAATCCTAGCTAATGGTTAGGGAGGGCTTTGTGGCCCTTGCTTGCAATCAGTAAAGGCTTCACAGCCTCACCTTATGGCCAATGAGCTTTGGTGACCCTTGTCGACCCACAGTGAAAATAGTAAGAAAGGAAATAAAAGAAAAAAGAATAAAAAAAGTAAAAAAGAAAAAGAAAATTAAATAAATTAAAATATTGTTCACATTAGTATTGACCGTGTCATGCCGGATGGCTAGTGTTTGTGTAAGTGATTTCTAACCAAAATTGGCAAGATGGATTATATTGACTAATTATCAAAAAATTTAGAATTGAATTGACATAATTGAAAAGTTTAGGATTGCATTGACACTAATGCAATAGAATGAGGACTTTTTGGTGGTTTTCTTGAGAGACATGTGTCCTGTGTTTCATTGGTTCATGTTGGGTCCTCCAAATTCGGCGGGATTGTTGATAAAGGCTTTCCTCCATTGGGGAAGCAACATTTGTGGATTACATCCAAAATAATTTGATCTATAAAATCTTCCTGATAAGATTTGTTTATTATTTTATGAGATTGAAAAATTATTTCACAAGAAACCAAACAATATAGAATTTATTGGTAAATGAATTAGGATTGAGTCTATTTATGATATTATTGCACAAGCTGATTATAATTCGGACAAAGCTGATTTTGTTTGGTCTGTCTCAAAGGATTTATCATTTGATGGATGAATATTCGATTTTGGTTGCATGTTTCATGCACAACTAAATATGAACTAGTTAACTACTTATCTACGCATGAAAGTAGTAAAGTGTAGTTGGGGAAACCCCATTTCCTTGACTATCTTGGATTTAATTAGGTGTTGGTATACTTTAAAAGGTGGATTTCTAAAGATTATTCGAGGTGACTTGGTCAAAATGACAAGGATTAAGCCTGAGGATTTGTATGTGCTCTCAGGGGAATTAGTGACTGAACTCGCTGCGGAATTACCAGGTGTATTTTGTTAAGGAGCCTGAGTCATGGTGTATACGTTTGGGGCACAATGGCTAGAAAAGCAAGAAGGTTCTAAGTGGGAGGGACTCAGGGGCTGCTTTATGGGGCTGAAGAAATGAAGGGACAATTGAACAATAAGTCCTAAACTTATTGTTTAGAAACTAATCATGGTCCTAAAACTATTTTAATTGAACCATTTTGATCATATACTTTTGAGAGAAAGTGCAATTAAGTCTTCTCGGTCAAGTGTCTCCTGATTTATCTAATGTGGCAGTCTAATTATCATTGGTTGTCCTACATGTATTACCGATGACATGGGGTGGATTGACTTTAAACAAAGCGATGTGGTTTTTGCTTAATATAAATTTGATCTCAAGCTCTACGTGAACAAGTGGGAAATGTCCATAAATTGGCGGATGGATTACTTGGTACGTTACCTCCTTAATTAATCTACAAGAGGCATCTTTGACATAACCGATATGCGTTTCCATAGGCTGTGAAAGATGCTCGAGGGGGGACCTAACCATCTGATGGTGTGGAAAAAAGAAAGACCGCTCGTTTTAAAGAAAACATTGTAGAATGATACAAGTATATATCAGTTAAGAGATGATTGAATAATAGTTTTTAAATTACTATAAGAATAATAGTCTATTTTAGACAACAAAAAATCAAAATATAAATAATTATAAATTATTGTAGGGTTCACTTTTTCGATAATTTGTGATTCACAACAAATTGTTATTTTCATAGTTGCTCAAAAATTACTATGCTAACAAAGCCCATTTATATAATGTCGGGGGGTGAAAATGCTTGCCTAATCCTATTATAGTCAATTGTGTAGTGACCACTGAAAGTAGGATGAAGCTAGAGGTGATCGGGTCCAGGGTGGGTAGGGTTTAGATCTGGATCCTATACTCGACCCTGTTATAATTAGTTCTCCTTTTTTGGACCCTGTGTCTGACCCTGTTTGCATCGGACCCTGTTTTGGACCTGACCCTATTTTTCTAGTTCGGGAATAGGATCTACCCTATTTCCATTGGAATCTGTTTTGCAACCACCCAATATCCTATATTGTTTCAAATTTTACATTAATTTGCGAGAAAAAAATAATATAATCCTCTTAATTTGTATTGAAACATTAACCACGCATATAATTAATAAGAACATGAAGTTTTTGACTAAATGAAAAACTAAGGTCCTTGGTAATTAAGGCTTGCCAAGTGCAATTTTTACATGATACCGCATAGAAAATAGGACATTGAAAACAAGAGAAGAACAATGGTGCAAATGATGGATCTCACATGCCTTTGCTAGATACCTCTCCTCAATTGAAGCTCCGGCTTAGTCATTGCAGATGAATCACTAAATGTGACAGCATGACATTCGTAGTGAGCAAACAAAGGGACATATTTGTGCAACTTTCTTCATGGTTAGACCTATAGCTATGAGACCTTCCGATTACCAAGTACTCAAAATCAAAGTCGAACAAATAAAAAAGGCAAGAAAACTTTTGTACTTGCATATCCCTGGACAGCTGAAGCAAAGCTGATGATACAGAGCTGGACCAGTTGGACAACAATCACTTGCCTCGCCACCCCCATATCTCATTCAACGCCAAATCCCAATCCTTACAATCCAACCCCCCTTAACGAGGAACAATAATCAATACCTAGATATAGTATCGGAAAAAAAAAACTTTAACTCCACAAAAAGAAGATTGCTAAATTAACAGACTTGATAACACTTGAAGCAAGATCGACGAGGAAGGAAACCAGATCAGCAAGCGAGAGACCCCCGCGTACAGTGAGAGCAAAGCAACACAATAATTTTTTCTTTTCAAAGAAAAAGTCCTAACACTGCTTCATAGTGCAACAACAATTGTCCTTCGGGAGCTCAGCTTTGTGTTGGGTTGTCGGAGCGAGTCGATTAGGCAACGGCTAAGATCGCGAAGGTGAAGTTTATGCAGAACACCGAAACAGGGTGAAGTTTATCGGAGTAGTTTCCCGTCGGGAGCAGAAGCGAGCGGCTACCGTCGATTGGGCAGCGGCTAAGATTGTTGGAGTGGGTCAATCGATTGGTGAGGCCCGAGGGTGCTGCAATTGAGAGAGGAATAGGGTTCAGACTTGAGTGAGGGAGAGACTGACAGAGGCTTAGGGTTTTGCGATTGCGATTGAGAAAGGAATAGGGTTTAGCGGCTAATTTCTTGTTTTTTTTTTTAAAACTGGTCCGGTCCGAGTGGGTTTTTACTTGGAATCAGTTCTTGGACCGGTTCCGTTGAAAATATGTCTCGAGTTTGAGCCCAAAGCAAAATGTTGATTTGTTTCCTAATCCTAGTAGGTGTGTGTTTATTAATTTATTCCTACTCCAAGTAGGAGTGGCTTTCAAGAATTGGAGAGTCCTCAAGTCCACTATATATATACGGCAATGCGTGGAGAAGAATTAAACCGTTGTTGATGCAAGAGGTCTTGAAGCGCCGATTCGTTATTGAGCGCTTGGGAGGAGTTTTCTCCGTTGATTTCGTTCAAGCAATTATGCCAAGAAGATTCAAGTGTTTGTAACCGATTAAATTATTGTGGTAAGAATTCGTGTATAATTCCTTTGTGAGATTGAGAGATTATTTCACTAGGAATTGTGGGGCTAAACACTGTGTGAGTTATTGGGTGTAATTGAGGCTTGGGAAACACTGAGAGTGTTTGAGTGACTCAAGTGTGTAATCTTCGTTATATCATTTGTTCTATAGTAGAATTCGTCACTCCTCTCCCCATGGACGTAGGTCTCTATGACCGAACCACATAAATATGGTATCCGATTTATTTTATTTATTCTGTCTATTTTATTGTTCGATCACTCGCCCTTTTCGCAACAATTGGTATCAGAGCCAGGCTTGGCTAGGCTAAAGCGAATCGATGGTAACAGAAGAAGTAAAAGTGAGAATCGACGGATTTGATGGGAAGGATTTTGGTTTCTGGAAGATGTAGATTGAAAATTATCTCTATTAGATGAAATTGCACGCGCCCCTATTGGGCAAGAAGCCAGAGACGATGAAGAAAGCTTATTGAGATTTGCTGGATAGACAAGCTATGGGTGTTATTCGGCCGACATTGGCTCGTAACATTGCGTTTAACATCGTAAAGGAGACTACCACTGCGAGTTTGATGAAAGCCCTATCGGATATGTACGAGAAGCCCTCTGCAATCAATAAGGTCTATTTGATGCGGCGTCTGTTTAACTTGAAGATGAGCGAAGGTGTGTCAGTTGCAGATCATATCAATGAATTCAATGTGATTGTTAATCAATTGAATTCAGTTGATATTGACTTTGAAAATGAGGTATGTACTTTGATTATGTTATCCTCATTGTTTGATAGTTGAAATACTACTATTACTGCTGTTAGTAATTCCTCTAGGTTAACAAGTTTAATGTTTGATGGGGTTCGAGATTTAATTCTAAGTGAGGATATTCATAGAAGAGAATCTGGTGAACCTGTATCTACTGCTTTAGTAGGTGAAAACAGAGGAAGAACTAGTACACGTGGTAGTATGAACATGAACAGACGTAGCCAATTAAGGACTGGTGGTGCTGTCTCTTGGGACTGTGGTAAGAGGGGACATCTTCGAAGAAATTGCCTTAAGCTGAAGAATGAGAAAGGTAAGGAAATCTTAGTTAATATTGTAGATGATGCTATTATTAATTCGGATAATGTCAATTATGTCTTATCTGTCACTGATTATTCATCGTTTGATGGATGGATTATGGATTCTGGTTGTTCTTTTCATGCTACACCAAATAGAAACTGGTTTACTACTTATTAGTGCATGGATGGTAGTAAGTGCAGTTGGAGAACAACGCTGAATGCGATGTTGTAGGTGTTGGCGATATTAAAATCAGAATGCACGATGGTATTGTGAGGACATTGACTGGAGTGAGGCATGTTCCAGAGTTGAAGAAAAACTTAATTTCCTTGAGTGCTCTGGATTCAGCTGGGTGTCGGTATATTTCAAAATGTGGAGTTCTGAAAATTGTTCAAGGTGCTTTAGTGATAATGAAAGGAATCAAGCACAATGGCCTATATGAGCTTCAAGGTGAGACAATGACAGATTTCGCTACGGATACGTCAGATGCATCTGTTTGAGAGTCCGAATTGTGGCATATGAGTTTAGGACACATTGACGAGAGAAGCCTGAAGGTTTTAAGTGAAAGAAATATGCTATGTGGATATGTTGCTAACAAACTGAATGTATACAGGTGCTGTGATTTAGATCAACGACATAAAGTGCAGTTCAGTACGGTAGTCAAAGAAACCACAGAAATTGCAAAATTACTTCACTTGAATGTTTGCAAGTTGTCGCGGTTTCCTTCTAGAAAGAGTGCCTGATATATGTTAACAGTTGTTGATGACTACTCGATGAAGACATGGGTGTTTGTACTTAGGTACAAGTTTGATGCTATTGTCAGGATCATGCAATTGAGAGCTTTGATAAAAAAGGAGACTGATAAGACGATCAAGCAAGTGCAGACTGACGGTAGTATGGAGTTTTGCTCGAAGCTGTTAAATGAATTTTGCATGAAGGAAGGCATAGTGAAACACCACACTATTGCCAATGAACCATAACATGTTGTAGAATTGTTAAGCAAAACATGACTAAAGATGGCCCACAAAATGATCTCTAGTGCTGGTATGGCTAGGAGATTTCTAGCGGATGCGCTTAGTACGGTGAGCTACCTGATGAATAGATTCCCATCGATTGCAATTAAACATCGGACTCCCAAAGAAGTGTGGTCAGGTAACGTTGCTAATTATTCTATTATTAGAATATTTGGTTGCCCGTGTTATGTTTGAGCGAGTGATGGTAAGCTCGATGGAAGGGCAAGAAAGTGCATATTCCTAGGCTATGCACAAGGTGAGCGGCGTTATCGGTTGTGGTGCCCAAAGTTAAATTCACCTGTTATCAGCAGAGAAGTTACATTTGACGAGTCTCCAGTATTTCTGGTTAGAAGTGGTAATAGTGCTTATACGGATCTGAAAGGTGTTAAGCTTGAGGTGGAGTTGCAACCAGAAACTCCTGAGGTAGCAGGTACTAATGTGGTAATCAACACAGATGGTGCTTGTAACAAGGTGGAGTTTGTAAAGCCAACAGTTGTTGTAGCTACTGATATTGACAAGGTACGTATTCGATCTCCTGACAGATATGGATGCAACAATGGTTTTGCTTTATCTGTGATTAAGGAGATTGTGTTGAGAAATCCTTGTGTAGTAGTTAAAGGTGCATGTGGAGTTGGTGTTCTTATGAGGTCCTCGATTATGGCGAAGTTCAAGCAGGACTTGGGCTTGAAAGATATTTGTGGCGGTTGAGTCCATCAGGGCTGTGGGAGAGAAGCGGTAGAGTTCGAATTTTGAAGTGATTGTCACTTGGCTCAAACGTTGAGCCAAGGTGGAGATTGTTGAAAATATGTATCGAGTTTGAGCCCAAAGCAAAAGTTTGATTTGTTTCCTAATCCTAGTAGGTGTGTTTTCTTAATTTATTCCTACTCCAAGTGGGAGTGGCTTTCAAGAATTGGAGGGTCCTCAAGTCCACTATATATATACGGCTATGCGTGGAGAAGAATTAAACTGTTGTTGATACAAGAGGTCTTGAAGCACCGATTTGTCATCGAGTGCTTGGGAGGAGTTTTCTCCGTTGATTTCGTTCAAGCAATTATGCCAAGAAGATTCAAGTGTTTGTAGCCGATTAAATTCTTGTGGTAAGAATTCATGTATAATTCCTTTGTGCGATTGAGAGATTATTTCACTAGGAATTGTGGGGCTAAACACTGCGTGAGTTATTGTGTGTAATTGGGGCTTGGGAAATACTGAGAGTATTTGAGTGACTCGAATGTGTAATTTTCGTTGTATTGCTTGTTCTATAGTGGAATTCATCATTGCTCTCCCTGTGGATGTAGGTCTCTACGACTGAACCACGTAAATCTGGTGTCCAATTTATTTTCTTTATTTTGTCTATTTTATTGTTCGATCACTTGTCCTTTCCGCAACAGGTTCCACCAGGAACCGATTCCCGACCCTATTTTTTCAGGTGGTCTGGTCTGATTCCCGGGTAAACCCGGTCCGGTTGCACACCCCTAGATGAAGCTTTGGTATGCTGCTTCTCTTTTCTCACACAAAAAACGTGATATTGATTATCACGTGTCGTTTGGGATGATGTTCACACCAATGGTAGCCCCCAAATTTAGACCGAGCCTCCGCGCCGAAACCAACCCGCCCCACAAAACACACACACAAAAAAGAGTCTATCTAATGAAGTTTAAGTTCGATTATTGTCAATAATCATATAAAAACCAGTTGCTAATAGCTGGAGCCATATCTGAAAAAATCTTGATACCATGGCAACCAGAACACTCCTCTCCCAGGCAGCACGAAGGTATGCACATCAGTTCACTTCGGATGAGTTTATCCAGCACCATTTTTTTTTTTCATGAGTCCGAAAACAAAAAGAGCAATAAGACAATGCTCGTTGATGTGGCTTTGGCAATATGTGTGCGCAATTTAATATCTGGAAAATTACAATCAAGAGTAAAGCTATGCTCATAAAAGCGAGTAATACTCTTGTTTTTGTTTCTTTTGTTCATGTCAAACTAGACAGTGGGGCTTATTAGCATAAGGTTTGCAGATTAGAGGGGAAGGTAGCAATGATCACTGGTGGGGCGGGTGGAATAGGAGAATCTACCGCAAGGCTCTTCTCCAAGCATGGGGCTAAAGTCATTGTAGCCGATAGGGGTGTCAAAAATCGAACCGAAATTTTGTATGTTTTCGGTTCGGTTCGGTTAAAAATTGAATAATCTTTCTTCTTTATCATCTCTTCTTTACTTAAATTTCAATAAACAAAGTAAAAATAGGAAAACCGAAAAACTGTCCCGAACCGAACCGAACTGCATTTTCGGTTGGGTTCATATTCGGTTCGAGACGGTTTCGGTTCGGTTCGGGACGGTCTCTTATCAGTTTGGTTCGGTTGGGTTTTTTCAAAAAACCCAACCGAACTGTTTACACCCCTAATAGCTGATATTCATGATGACTTGGGCAAGTCAGTATGTGTCACGCCCCGAACCCCGAGCACGCGACAACCCCTTCTCTTGGTCGATTGAAAGTGACGTCCCAGGACTCATCGACGACCATTCATTTTAATCTTTTGTTATGCGCAAGCAGAAGACGAACCATCCCCAGTCCAACAATCAATCAATCAATCAATCAGGGATAGAGGGATGAATAACAAGAACAACCATCACTACTCATTTACACAATTTACTGGATTAACCAACGGAGGATCGTCTTTTGAATTACAAGCCCGACAAAAGGGGCCGATCCATCCTCTAAGCCAGGCCAAAAAGAAACTAGGCTAATCCAGCTATACCGAATGAACCCTCGGGTTCAACACCACGGTCACTCGAACCCATCGGACTCGACTCCGTCAGGTCGATCACTGGAGAAACGGGGGGCAGGATTCTCCACAGCGGGTGCACCATTCTAAAGACCTGAAAAATGTTAACCACGACGGGTTGAGATAAAATCTCAGCGAGTTCTTCCCCCTAAGCCCCGGTTAGTACGCCAACTCAACCCGGGGTATCTCTCCGTAACCACCCCTCACTCAACCCGACCACAAACACCCAAAGAATCGCAATCAAACCACGACGGTTCAACCAACAATTAGAGGTCGGTTCGCATGCAACCTTACCCGATATGCCATACCCTGCACGTTAAATCTCATTCAAAGCAAGCAATGCAACCAACAATCGAATAGTCGGTTCGCATGCAACCTTACCCGGTATGCCATACCCTGCACGTTATAAGTCAGCACAATACACGCAATGCACATGGCCGTTATATGATGCAATTCATCAATCACATGCGAGTCGCGTCACAAGCGATCTCACCTGGCCATTGCCACCCCTGCACGTTATCAATTCATGCGTGCGTGCCATAAATGATATGATCACCTCATGCATAATCGGAACCAATGATGCCATGTTTTCTCATGCACTCTCGCATCCACACGTGTTCCGATTATTATTGCCCCACAGGGCTACAACTTGGCCGAGGTGCAACGGCGTTACGGCGCCCTTCCTCCGCAGAGGCGCAACCGTGCCCTTCCATGCAGGCCGAGGCGCTATGGCGCTACGGCGCCCTTCCTCCGCAGAGGCGCAATCGTGCCCTTCCGTGTAGGCCGAGGCGCTACGGCGCCCTTCCTCCGCAGAGGCGCAACCGTGCCCTTCCATACCCTCCGAGGCGCCACGGCGCCCTTCCTCCGCAGAGGCGCAACCGTGCCCTTCCGTGCCCTCCGAGGCGCAACGGCGCTACGACGCCCTTCCTCCGCAGAGGCGCAATCGTGCCCTTCCGTGCCCTCCCTTTCCATAATCTTCGATAAATCGGGTTCAACTTAGTGATCACGCAAGCATACCATCACAATCCACTTATTATCTTTGAGCATTAGCCAATGCACACATGCTTGCATATAAAACCTCAAATCATTTCTCACGAAAATGGTCCATTTCCGATGTCCCTCGGACAAACCATTTTCCCTACCTTTCTCATAAAAGCGGTCCATTTCCAAAGGTGTCCCTTGGACAAATCACTTTCTTTCTCATAAAGGCGGTCCATTTCCGGTGTCCCTCGGACAAACCATTTTTTTTTCCTTTTTGTGAAATTCACATGATTCATGCGAATGTTCATGCCACGACACATCAATTTCACTTCATATGATCAAGACACATGAAATTATGCACAATTTCACTTCCGTATGAACAGTGCCGTGAACAGTAATCGTGAACAGTAATCCGTGAACAGTAATCCGTGAATAGTATCAATGAACAGTAATTTTCAAAATTCAATTAATAATAAATTAAATTTATAAATTAAACAAAACATTGATTAAACACAATTAATCAATCAATTAAGCTAAACATGCTTAATTAACACATAAACCACACATAATCAACACTTAAGCATAATCAAGCATAATTAAGCAAGATTAAGCTAAGCTAATCTTAATCAAATATCTAACCACCTATCTTAGGGCTAATACACTTAATTAACCCTCCTAAACCAGCATTAACACTAATTAACCCAACCCTAAGCAAGTTTAGGCACTAAATAGGGATTAGGAGCTAAACTCACCCGTTAAGCGGGCCGGCGACACCGGCGCGGCGGCGACGACGAACCCGACACCCGGGGACCTCACTCACGATGATCCAAGGCCGTCCCGGGCTCAACACAGCAGCAACAAATTCGGATTCCCCACTGAACTTCACAAAACAAAGACCGGCAGAGGAGGAGGTTGTTGGTCGGAGCAAAAACAAGGTGGCCGGAGCTCCGGCGAGCTCGTGGCCGGTGACCGGAGGCTCCTGGGGGTCAAGGGGGAGTTGTGCGTGGCTGGTGTGGGCATTGGGTAGGCTAAAAATGGAGAGAAACGGAAGGAAAACCAAAGCTGCACAAGAGGCGCTGCATAGTGACGGTCGGAGGACTGCCGACTTCAGGATGCCGTACGGGACGGAAGACAGCTCCGTTCGGCAATCGGCCATCGTAAAAAGTACGGAATTTCTGTGCTGAACATTTTGATAGGTGGCACGGCCCGAGATTCCACCGGGAAGGCAACGAACAACTCCAATTTCGGTGAGAGGTCGAAACCGAAACTGCAGGAAGGCAAGGGAAGAAGGGGAGAGGGGCTGCGATTTTGGAGAAGATGAAGATGAGAGAGAGAGTGAAGTGAAGGCTGAAGGATAAGCCTTATCCAAGCCATCAAGGCTTGCCCCACTTGCCAAACAATGACCTCATCTTCTCTCTCTTCCTTTTGACTTTTCTTCAAAATATCCAAGGGCATTTTGGTCATTTCGACCCTGCACATTTCCCAATTTGTCCTTGGGCTGAAAATGGAGGACGGGCCTAGGAAAAAGGCCGGAAAATGAATAGGAACGGGCTCGGGAATTTATTGGGCTCGAATTGGCTCAGGTTTAGACAATGGGCTAGGAAGGGTAAATGGTCGGTTTGGCCCAACGGGCTCACTTGCTTGCCTCGGGCCTTCCATGGCGGTTGTCCCACCTTGGGCATGAGGCCCAAACTGTTCTTGCCCGGCCCACGTCCTCGTAGGCTCGTTTCCTCGGTCCGAAATCCCTTTCTCAAAAACTCGGCTCAACCGACACTGTCGACTGTCGAGGAAGCATCGTCCAAAAGTCCATCTTGGACATTCCCGAAAATTCGAAGTCCAATCTTGGATTCTCATGCATTGTCAATTTCGCCCGAATGCCATTTTGGTACTACTCAGACTGACAGGCGGTTTCGAGGATTCACGCGTAACCGACTCGTGCCAATTCACGTTCAAGACTTCTCGACACATGGACTTCCTTGACTACATGAAATTGCGAATGATCGATTCTTATTTCTAAGTGCACGATTATCAAGGATCGACATAGGGCCATTCGCGGGTTCGATAACGTAGACGGAATCACCCGTCGTCCCATTATTTCTATCCGCGAATCGACTTCTAGTCGTCCCCGAAATCGGCCTGCATGACTACGGGATCGTCCTTACGCAAGTCTCACGGTCGAGTCGTTTTCCCAGGTCAAGTTCTTTAGTCGCACGAGTTCTGTCCTCATTAGCCCTTTCCCCTCAAGGTCAGTATCTCAAGAGTGATCAATTCCGAGTGAGATCAACCAACAATGCATTGGCGAAATTAACGTTCATTCCTCCTTCAAAGGGCTCGAATTTCAGGACGTCACAGTATGCAAGGATCTAGGGCCGGAGACTGCAACCTTTATACATTGCGATGTATCAAACGAATCTGATGTTGAAAATGCCATTGCCACTGCAGTTGACAAGCATGGAAAGTTGGACATAATGGTGAACAATGCTGCAACCGTCGACCCTATCAAACCCAACATATTGGACAATAACAAGGCTGACTTCGAGAGAGTAGTTAGTGTGAACCTGACCGGTGTTTTCTTAGGGACCAAGCATGCAGCTCGGCCCATCATCCCATCACAAAGAGGAAGCATCATCAATGTCGGAAGTGTCAGCTCGAGCGTGGGCGGGGTTGCAACCCATGCATACACCAGCTCCAAGCATGCTGTTGTGGGGCTCTCAAGGAACGTGGCCGCAGAGCTCGGGCAATATGGAATTCGCGTGAACTGTCTCTCACCTTATTTCATCCTATTACCATTGACAAAGGAGTTTTTCAATGTCGTTCGAAATGGAGAAGTCGGAGTGTATTCTAACTTGGATAAGGTGACTCTCCAAACAGAAGATGTAGCGGAGGCTACTTTCTTTTTGGGAAGTGATGGGTCAAAGTACATAAGTGGCCAAAATCTGGCGGTGGATGGAGGCTTCACCACCATCAATCCCGCCTTTGGCTCAGGCATGGGGAAGTGGGGCTCAGTGGCCAAATGTCTGTTTGGGCTGATCTTTTTGTCGGTTGTTCAAGAATTTTGACCAGAAACTGGATCCAAACCAGCAAATTCCTAGCAAATGGCGCGAACAGGTTAAACCGACGAGTTTTCTAGGCGTTTTGGGAGCATTCTAGGGTGATTTTTTGGCTATTTCCAACTTCTAGGCAGCCAAAATCATCGGTCTAGTGTCCTGTCGAGGTCGTTCTACTTTCGATTAGCAAGATTAGGGTGACGCCATTCCCGCAGGAGCTGGCGAACCGCCAGGAGAAGGTTCGCCTCGAAATTTACAACATACCCCCCATTTTTGCTCGGTTTAGGGCCTATCAGGCCTGGGGAAGTTGGGATCGACGGCCAGATGTTCATTTAGGCTGATCTTTGTGTCGGTTGTTCAAGATTTTCGACTAGAAATGAGATCCAAATCGGCAAATCCCCGGAAAATGGTGCGAATAGGTCAAACTGTCGAGTTTTCTAGGCGTTTTGAGAGCATTCTAGGGTGATTTTTTGGCTGGGTCAGACTTCTAGGCAGCCAAAATTATCGGTTCGGCATCCTGTCAAGGTCGTTTTGCTTTCGATTCGCAAGAATAGGGTGACACCATTTCCGCGACAGCTAGCGAACCGCCAGGAGATGGCCCATGTCGAAATTTACAACACACTCAACATTCTTGCTCGGTTTAGGGCCTATCAGGGCTGGGGAAATGGGGCTCGGCGGTCAAATGTCCGCTCAGGCCGATCTTTGTGTCGGCTGTTCAAGATTTTTGACCAAAAAATGGATCCAAAGCGGCAAATCCCCGGCAAATGGTGTGAATGGGTAAAACATGCGAGTTTTCTGAGCATTTTGGGAGCATTCTATGGTGGTTTTTTGGCTGGGTCAGACTTCTGGGTGACCAATATCATCGGTTCGGCGTCCTGTCGGGGTCGTTTTGCTTTCGATTCGCGAGACCAGGGTGACGCCATTCCCGCGATAGCTGGCGAATCGCTAGGAGATGGCCCGTGTCGAAATTTACAACATACCCCCCATTTTTGCTCGGTTTAGGGCCTACTAGGCCTGGTGAAGTGGGGCTTGATGGCCAGATGTCCGTTCGGGCCAATCTTTGTGTCAGTTGTTCAAGATTTTCGACCAAAGAACTGGATCCAAATTAGTAAATCCCCAGCAAATGGCGCGAATTGGTCAAACCGGCGATTTTTCTAGGTATTTTGGGAGCATTCTAAGGTGGTTTTTTGGCTGGGTCAGACTTCTGGGCGGTCAAAATCATCGGTCCGGCATCCTGTTGGGGTCGTTATGCTTTCGATTCACGAGAACAAGGTGACACCATTCCCGCAGCAGCTGGCGAACCGCCAGGAGATGGTCCGCGTTGAAATTTACAACATACCCCTTATTTTTGCTCGGTTTCGAGCCTATCGGGCCTGGGAAAGTAGGCTCAGCAGCCAGATGTCCGTTCGGGCCGATCTTTGTGTTGGTTGTTCAAGATTTTCGACCAGAAACTAGATTCAAATCGGCAAATCCCCGGTAAATGGCGCAAACTAGTCAAACTGGCAAGTTTTCTATGCGTTTTAGGAGCATTCTAGGGTGGTTTTTTGGGCTGTTTTCGACTTTTGGGCGGCCAAGCTCATCGGTCTGGGGTCCTGTTGAGGTCGTTCATCTTTTGATTCATGAGAACAGGGCGACACCATTCTTACGGCAGCTGGCGAATTGCCAGGAGATGGCCCGCATCGAAATTTACAACATACCACCCATTTTTGCTCGGTTTAGGACCTATCGAGCCTGTGGAAGTAAGGCTCGGCGGCTAGATGTCCTTTTGGGCCGATCTTTGTGTCGATTGTTCAAGATTTTTGACCAGAAATTGGATTCAAACTGGCAAATCCCAGGCAAATGGCGCAAACGGATCAAACCGACAAGCTTTCTTGGTATTTTGGGAGCATTCTAGGGTAGTTTTTTTGGATGTTTCAGACTTTTGTTGGCCAAAATCATTGGTTTGGCATCATGTCGGGATCGTTCCGCTTTCGACTCGCGAGAATAGGGCAACATCATTCCCGCTGCAGCTGGTGAACCGCCAGGAGATGGTCTACATCGAAATTTACAACACACCCCCCCATTTTTGCTCGGTTAAGGGCCTATCAGGCCTAGGGAAGTGGGGCTCGGCGGCTAGATGTCCGTTCGGGCCAATATTCGTGTTGGTTGTTCAAGATTTTTGACCAGCAATTGGATTTAAACTGGCAAATCCCCGGCAAATGGCGCGAATGGGTCAAACCGGTGAGTTTTCTAGGCGTTTTGGGAGCTTTTTAGGGTGGTTTTTTGGCTGTTTTTGACTTCTGGGTGCCAAAATATCGGTCTGGTGTCCTGTCGGGGTGGTTTTGCTTCTGATTCGTGAGAACAGGGCAATGCTACTCCCGCGGCAACTGGCGACCTGCTAGGAGATGGCCCGCGTTGAAATTTACAACATATCCCACATTTTTGCTCGGTTTAGTGTCTATCAGCCCTTGGGAAGTGGGACTTAGTGGCCAGATGTCTGTACGGGCTGATCTTTATGTAGGTTGTTCAAGATTTTTTGATAAGAAACTGGATCCAAATCGGCAAATCCCCTGCCAATGGCGCGAACGGGTCAAACCGGTGTAATTTCTAGGCATTTTGGGAGTATTCTAGGGTGGTTTTTTGGCTGTTTCCAACTTCTGGGCGGCCAAAATCATCGGTATGGTGTCTTGTCGGGGTGGTTTTGCTTTTGATTCCTAAGAACAGGGTGACACCACTCCCGCGGGAGCTGGCGAACCGTCAGGAGATGGCTCGCGTCGAAATTTACAACAGAAGTTGGCTGTTTCCAACTTCTGGGCGGCCAAAATCATCGGTATGGTGTCTTGTCGGGGTGGTTTTGCTTTTGATTCCTAAGAACAGGGTGACACCACTCCCGCGGGAGCTGGCGAACCGCCAGGAGATGGCTCGCGTCGAAATTTACAACATACCCCCCATTTTTGCTTGGTTTAGGGCCTATTAAGCCTTAGAAGTGGGGCTGATCTTTGTGTCGGTTGTTTAAGATTTTCGATCAAAAACTGGATCCAAACTGGCAAATCCCCAGCAAATGGCGCGAACGGGTCAAATCGACGAGTTTTCTAGGCATTTTAGGAGCATTCTAGGGTGATTTTTTTGGCTATTTCCGACTTCTGGGTGGCCAAAATCATCGATCTGGCGTCCTCTTGGGGTCGTTTTGCTTTTGATTCATGAGAACAAGGCAATGCCATTCCTGCGGCAGCTGGTGAATCGCTAGGAGATGGCCCGCATCGAAATTTACAACATACCCCCCATTTTTGCTTGGTGTAGGGCCTATCAAGCCTTAGAAGTGGGGCTCGGCGGCCAGATATTTGTTCAGGCCGATCTTTGTGTCGGTTGTTCAAGATTTTTGATCAGAAACAAGATCCAAATCGGAAAATCTCCGACAAATGGCGCGAACGGTTCAAACTAGTGAGATTTTTGGGCATTTTGGGAGCATTCTAGGGTGGTTTTTTGGCTGTTTCCGACTTCTAGGCAGATGTCCTGTCGAGGTGGTTCTACTTTTGATTCGTGGAAATAGTGTGATGCCATTCTCGCAACAGTTGGCGAATTGCAAGGAGATGGCTTGAGTCGAAATTTGCAACATACGCCCCATTTTTGCTCGGTTTAGGGCCTATTAGGCCCGTGGAAGTGGCGCTCGATGGCCAGATGTCTGTTCGGGCCGATCTTTGTGTCGGTTGTTCAAGATTTTCGAGTAGAAATTGGATCCAAACTTGTAAATCCAAAGCAAATGGCGCGAACGGGTAAAATTGGCGATTTTTCTGGGCATTTTGAGAGCATTCTAGGGTGGTGTTTTGGCTGGGTTAGAGTTTTGGATGACCAATATCATCGGTTTGGCATCCTATCGGGGTCATTCTACTTTCGATTCGCAAGAACAGGGCGATGCCATTCCCGCGGTAGCTGACAAACTGCCAGGAGATGGCCCGCGTCGAAATTTACAACATACCTCCCATTTTTGCTCGGTTTAGGGCCTATCAGGCCTATGGAAGTGGGGCTCGGCCGATAGATATCTGTTTGGGCCAATCTTTGTGTCGGTTGTTCAAGATTTTCGATAATAAACTGGATGCAAACCAGCAAATCCCCAGCAAATGGCACGAATGGGTCAAATCGACGATTTTTTTGGGCATTTTGGGAGCATTCTAGGGTGGTTTTTTGGCTGGGTCAGACTTTTAGGTAGCCAAATTCATCGGTTTGGCATCCTGTAGGGGTCATTTTGCTTTTGATTTGGGAGAACAGGGCGACGCCATTCCCGCAGTAGTTGGCAAACCACCAGGAGATGGTCGGTTTTCGAAATTTATAACATACCCTCCATTTTTGCTCGATTTAGGGCTTATCAGGCTTGTGGAAGTGGGGCTCAGTGGCCAAATGTCTGTTCGGGCCGATTTTTGTGTTGGTTGTTCAAGATTTCAACCAGAAACTAGATCCAAACCGACAAATCCCTAGCAAATGGTGCGAACGGGTCAAACCGGTGAGTTTTCTAGGTGTTTTGGGAGCATTCTAGAGTAGTTTTTTGGCTGTTTCCGACTTTTGGGCGGTCAAAATCATCGGTCTGGTGTCCTGTTGGGGTGGTTCTACTTTCGATTGGTGAGAACAGGGCGTCACCATTCCCGCGGCAGCTGGCGAACCGCCAGGGGATGGCCCGTGTCGAAATTTACAACATACCCCCCATTTTTGCTTGGTTTAGGGCCTTTCAAGCGGGGGTGTGGGGCTCCATAGCCAGATGTCCATTTGGGCCAATCTTTGTGTCGGTTGTTCAAGATTATCGACCAGAAACTGGATCCAAACCGGTAAATCCACGGCAGATGGCGCGAAGGGCTCAAACTGACCAGTTTTCTAGGCATTTTGGGAGCATTTTAAGGTGGTTTTTTGGTTGGGTTAGACTTCTGGGAGGCCAATATCATCGGTTCGGTGTTCTGTCAGTGTGGTTCTGCATTCAATTCGCGAGGACAGGGTGACCCCATTCTCGTGGCAGCTAGCGAACTACCAGGAGATGGCTCGCATCGAAATTTACAACATACCCCACATTTTTGCTCGATTTGGGGCCTATCAGGCCTAGGGAAGTGGCGCTCCACAGCCAGATGTCCATTTGAGCCGATCTTTGTGTCGGTTGTTCAAGATTATCGATCAGAAACTGGACCAAACCAGTAAATCCATGGCAAATGGCGTGAACGGCTCAAACCGGCGAGTTTTCTTGGCGTTTTGGGAGCATTTTAAGGTGGTTTTTTTGGCTAGGTTAGACTTTTGGGCGGCCAATATCATCTGTTCAGAGTTTTGTCGGGGTGGTTCTGCATTCGATTCGCGAGAACAGGGCGACCCCATTCTCATGGTAGTTGGTGAATTGCTAGGAGATGGCCTGTGTCGAAATTTACAACGTACCCCACATTTTTGCTCGGTTTAGAGCCTACTAGGCCTGGGGAAGTGGGGCTTGGCGGCCAGATATTCGTTCGGGCCGATCTTTGTGTGGGTTGTTCAAGATTTTCGATCATAAACTGATCCAAACTGGCAAATCCCCGGCAAATGGTGCGAACAGGTCATAGCAGCAATTTTTCTGGACATTGTGGGAGCATTTTAGGGTGGTTTTTTGGCTGGGTCAGACTTCTAGGCGGCCAAAATCATCGGTCGGCATTCTGTCGGGGTTATTCTACTTTCGATTCATGAAAACAAGGCAACGCTATTCCCACGGTAGCTGGCGAACCGCTAGGAGATAGTCAGCGTCGAAATTTACAACATACCCCCAATTTTTTCTTGGTTTAGGGCCTATCAGGCCTAGTGAAGTGGGGCTCGACGGCCAGATGTTTGTTTGGGCCGATCTTTGTTTTTGTTGTTCAAGATTTTTGACCAGAAACTGGATCCAAACCGGCAAATCCCCGGCAAATGGTGCAAAAGGATCAAATCAACGATTTTTCTGGGCGTTTTGGGAGCATTCTAGGGTGGTTTTTTGGCTGGGTCAGACTTTTGGGTGGCCAAAATTATCGGTTTGGCATCCTGTTGGGGTCATTCTGCTTTTGAGTCACTAGAATAGGGCGACGCCATTGCCATGGTAGCTGGCGAACCACCAGGAGATGGTCCGCGTCAAAATTTACAACATACCCCCCATTTTTTCTCGGTTTAGGGCCTATCAGGCTTGGGGAAGTGGGGTTTGGCAGCCAGATGTTCGTTCGGGCCAATCTTTGTGTTGGTTGTTCAAGAATTTTGACCAGAAATTGGATCGAAATGGGCAAATCCCCGGTAAATGGCGCGAATAGTGCAAACCGGCGAGTTTTCTGGGCGATTTGGGAGCATTCTAGGGTTGTTTTCTGGTTGTTTCCGACTTCTGGGCGGCCAAAATCATAAGTCTGGTGTTGTGTTGGGGTTGTTCTACTTCCGATTCGTGAGAATAGGGTGACTTCATTCTTGCGGTAGCTAGCGAACAGCTAGGAGATGGCCTGCGTTGAAATTTACAACATACCCCCTATTTTTGCTGGGTTTAGAGCCTATCTGGCTTGGGGAAGTGGGGCTCGGTAGCCAGATGTCTGTTTGGGCTGGTCTTTTTGTTGGTTGTCCAAGATTTTCGACTAGAATCTAGATCCAAATTTACAAATCCCCAGCAAATGGCACAAACATGTCAAACCGACAAGTTTTGTGGGCGTTTTGGGAGCATTCTAGGGTGGTTTTTTGGCGGGGTCAGACTTTTGGGTGGCCAAAATCATCGGTTCAGCGTCCTGTCGAGGTCATTCTACTTTCGATTCATGAGAATAGGGCAATGCCATTCCCGCGGCAGTTGGCGAATCACTAGGAGATGGTTTGCCTTGAAATTTACAATATACCCCGCATTTTTGCTCGGTTTAGGGCCTATGAGGCCCGGGGAAGTGGGGCTTGGCGGCCAGATGTCTGTTCGTGCTGATCTTTATGTCAGTTGTTCAAAATTTTCAACTAGAAACTAGATCTAAACCGGCAAATCTCCAGCAAATGGCGCGAACATGTCAAACCGACGAGTTTTCTTTGTGTTTTGGGAGCATTCTAAGGTGGTTTTTTTTGGCTATTTCCAACTTCTGGGTGGCCAAAATCATCGGTCTAGTGTCCTACCGCGGTGGTTTTGCTTTTGATTCGTGAGAGTAGGGTGACGCCATTCTCGTGGTAGCGGGAAAATCGCCAGGAGATGGCCCGCGTCAATATTTACATCATACCCCCCATATTTGCTCGGTTTAGGGCCTATCAGACCTGGGGAAGTGGGGCTCGGTGGCCAGATGTCCATTCGGGCCGATCTTTGTATGGGTTGTTCATGATTTTTTACTAGAAACTTGATCCAAACTGCTAAATCTACGACAAATGGCGTGAACGGGTCAAACCGGCGATTTTTCTAGGAGTTTTGGGAGCATTCTAGGGTGGTTTTTTGGCTGGGTTAGACTTCTGGACGGACAAAATCATCGGTTTGGCGTCCTGTCGGGGTCATTCTACTTTAGATTCGCGAGTACAGGGTGACGCCATTCTCACGGTAGCTGGCGAACTGCCAGGAGATAGTCCGCGTCGAAATTTACAACATACCCCCCATTTTTGCTTGGTTTAGGGCCTATCAGGCCTGGGGAAGTAGGGCTCGGCGGCCAGATGTCCGTTCGGGCTGATCTTTGCATTTGTGGTTCAAGATTTTTGACAAGAAACTCGATCTAAATTGGCATATTCTTGGCAAATGGTGCGAAATGGTCAAACCGGCGATTTTTGTAGGCATTTTGGGAGCATTCTAAGGTGGTTTTTTGGCTAGGTCAGACTTTTGGGTGGCCAAAATCATTGGATTGACGTCCTGTCGAGGTCATTATGCTTTCGATTCGTGAGAACAGGCCGAAGCCATTCCCGTAGTAGCTGGCGAAGGACCAGGAGATGGTTTGCGTCAAAATTTACAACATACCCCCTATTTTTGCTCGGTTTAGGGCCTATAAGGACTGTAGAAGTGGGGTTCGGTGGCCAGATGTTCGTTCGGGCTGATCTTTGTGTCGGTTGTTCAAGAATTTTGAATAGAAACTGCATCCAAATCGGCCAATGGCGCAAATGGATCAAACTGGCGAGTTTTCTAGGCGTTTTAAGTGCATACTAGGGTTGTTTTTGACTTCTGGGTGGCCAAAATCATCGGTCTGGTGTCTTGTTGGGGTCGTTTTGCTTTCAATTCGCGAGAACTAGGGGACGCCATTCTCGCGGCAGCTGGTGAATTGTTAGGAGATGGTTCACATCGAAATTAACAACATACCCCCCATATTCACTCGATTTCGAGCCTATCAAGCCTGGGGAAGTGGGGCTCGGTGGCTAGATGTCCATTCGGGCTGATTTTTGTATTGGTTGTTCAAGCTTTTCGACCAGAAACTGGATTGATACGGGCAAATCCCCGACAAATGGCCCGAACGGGTCAAACCGGCGAGTTTTCAAGGCATTTTGGGAGCATTCTAGGGTGGTTTTTCGGCTGGGTTAGATTTCTTGGCAGTCAAAATCATTGGTTCAGCGTCCTATCAAGGTCGTTCTGCTTTTGATTCACGAGAACAGGCCGAATCCATTCCTGCAGTAGCTGGTGAACCACTAGGAGATGATCTGCGTCAAAATTTACAACATACCCCCCATTTTTGCTTTGTTTAGGGCTTATCAGGACTGGAGAAGTGGGGTTCATTGGCCAGATGTCTGTTTGGACCGATCTTTGTGTCAGTTGTTCAAGAATTTTGAATAGAAACTGGATCCAAATCGGAAAATGGCGTGAATGGATCAAACTGGCGAGTTTTCTAGGTGTTTTGGGTGCATTCTAGGGTTGTTTTCGACTTCTAGGTGGCCAAAATCATCGGTTTGGTGTCCTGTTGGGGTTGTTTTGCTTTTGATTGGCGAGAACTAGGGGACGCCATTCTCGCGGCAGCTGGCGAACCGTTGGGAGATGGCCCGCATCGAAATTAACAACACACCCCCCATATTCACTCGGTTTCGGGCCTATCAGGCCTGGGGAGGTGGGGCTCGGCAGCCAGATGTGCATTCGGGCTGATCTTTGTATCAATTGTTCAAGATTTTTGACCGGAAACTGGATCCAAATCGGCAAATCCTCGGCAAATGACGAAAATAGGTCAAATTAGTGAGTTTTCTGGCATTTTAGGAGCATTCTACGTTGGTTTTTTAGTTGTTTTCGACTTCTGGGTGGCCAAAATCATTGGTCTTGTGTCCTGTCGGGGTCGTTCTACTTTCAATTTGCGAGAACAAGGCGACACCATTCCCTCGGCAGCTGGTGAACTGCTAGGAGATGGCCCACTTCGAAATTTATAACATACCCCCCATTTTTGCTCGGTTTAGGGCTATCAGGTTTGTAGAAGTGGGGCTCGGTGGCCAGATGTCCGTTCGAGCATATCTTCATGTCAGTTGTTCAAGATTTTTGACTAGAAATTGGATCCAAACTGGCAAATCCCCTAAAAAAGGTGCTAACAGGTCAAATCGGCGAGTTTTCTGGGCGTTTTGTGAGCATTCAAGGTTGGTTTTTTGGTTGTTTCTAACTTCTAGGCGGCCAAAATCATCGGTCTAGCGTCCTGTCGGGGTTGTTTTGCTTTCGATTCATGAGAACAGGGCGACGCCATTCCCACAACAGCTGGCGAACTGCCAGGAGATGCCCTGCGTCGAAATTTAAAACATATCCCCCATTTTTGCTCAGTTTTGGGCCTATTAGGTCTATGGAAGAATTCCCGGCAAATGGTGCGAACAGGTCAAATCGGCGAGTTTCCTAGGCATTTTGGGACCATTCTGGGGTGGTTTTTTTGCTTGTTTTCGACTTCTGGGCAGCCAAAATCATTGGTTTGGCGTGCTGTTGGGGTCGTTTTGCTTTCAATTCGCGAGAATAGGGCAATGCCTTTCCCGGGGCAACTGGCAAGCCGCGAGCAGATGACCCGCGCCGAAATTTACAACATAGCCAACATTTTTGCTCGGTTTAGGGCCTACCAGGGCTGGGGAAGTGGGGCTCGGCGGCCAGATGTCCGTACGGGCTTATCTTTCTATCTGCTGTTCAAGATTTTCGACCAAAAATTGGATCCAAATAGGGAAATCCCTGGCAAATGGTGTGAACGGGTCAAACCAGCGAGTTTCCTAGGCATTTTAGGACCATTCTAGGGTGGTTTTTTTGCCTGTTTCCGACTTTTGGGCAGCCAAAATCATCGGTTTGGCATGCTGTTGGGGTCGTTCTGCTTTTGATTCGCAAGAACAGGGCAACGCCATTCCCAGGGCAGCTAGTGTGCCATGAGCAGATGCTCCGTGCCGAAATTTACAACATAGCCAACATTTTTGCTCGGTTTAGGGCCTACCAGGGCTGGGGAAGTGGGGCTCGGCGGCCAGATGTCCGTACGGGCTTATCTTTCTATCTACTGTTCAAGATTTTCGACCATAAACAATATCCAAACAGGGAAATCCCTGGCAAATGGTGTGATCGGGTCAAACCGGCGAGTTTCCTAGGCATTTTGGGACTATTCTGGGGTGAGTTTTTTGCCTGTTTCCGACTTCTGGGCAGCCAAAATCATTGGTTTGGCGTGCTGTTGGGGTCGTTCCAGTTTCGATTCGCGAGAATAGGGCAGTACCATTCTCGGGGCAGCTGGCGAGCAGCCAGTAGATGACCCACGCCGAAATTTACAACATAGCCAACATTTTTGCTCGGTTTAGGGCCTATCAGGGCTGGGGAAGTGGGGCTTGGCAGCCAGATGTCCATACGGGCTTATCCTTCTGTCTGTTGTTCGAGATTTTCAACCAGAAACTGGATCCAAACAGGAAAGTCCTCGCCAAATGGTGTGAACGGGTCAAACCGACGAGTTTTCTAGGCATTTCGAGACCATTCTAGGTTAGCTTTTTTGCCTGTTTCCGACTTTTGGGCAGCCAAAATTATCGGTTTGGTGTGCTGCTAGGGTCGTTCCATTGCCGATTCACGAGGATAGGGCAGTTTCATTCCCGAGGCAGCTGGTGAGCCGCCAATAGATGACCCATGCTGAAATTTACAACATAGCCAACATTTTTGCTCGGCTTAGGGCCTATCAGGGTTGAGGAAGTGGGGCTCGGCGGCCAGATGTTCGTACGGGCTTATCATTCTGTCTGCTGCTCGAGATTTTCGACTAGAAACTGGATCCAAACAGGAAAGACCTCGCCAAATGGTGCGAACAGGTCAAACCGATGAGTTTTCTAGGCATTTTGGGACCATTCTAGGGTGGCTTTTTTGCCTGTTTCCGACATCTGGGCAGCCAAAATCATCGGTTTGGCATGCTATTGGGGTAGTTCTGCTGTCGATCTGTGAGGATAGGGCAGCGCCATTCCCAGGGCAGCTGGCGAGCTGCCAGCATATGACCTGTGCCAAAATTTGCAAGAAAGCCAACATTTTTGCTCGGTTTAGGGCCTACCAGGGCTAGGGAAGTGGGGCTTGGCAGCCAGATGTCCGTACGGGCTCATCTTTCTATCTGCTGTTCCATATTTTCAACCAGAAACTGGATCCAAATAGGGTAATCCCCGGCCAATGGTGTGAACGGGTCAAACCGGCGAGTTTCCTTGGCATTTTGAGACCATTCTAGGGTGGTTTTTTTGCTTGTTTCTAACTTCTGGGAAGCCAAAATCATCGGTTTAGCGTGCTGTTAGGGTCATTCCACTTTCAATTCATGAGAATAGGCCAGCGCCATTCCCGGGGCAGTTGGCGAGCTGCCAGCAGATGACCCGCACTGAAATTTACAACATAGCCAACATTTTTGCTCGGTTTAGGCCCTATCAGCGCTGGGGAAGTGGGGCTTGGCATCTAGATGTCCGTACGAGCTTATCTTTCTGTCTGCTGTTCAAGATTTTTGACCAAAACTGGATCCAAACATGGAAATCCTCGGCAAATGGTGTGAACGGATCAAACCGGCGAGTTTCCTAGGCATTTTGGGACCATTCTTGGTGGTTTTTTTGCCTGATTCCGACTTCTGGGCAGCCAAAACTGTATGTTTTGCATGTTGTTGGGGTCGTTTCACTTTCAATTCATGAGAACAGGGCAGCGCCATTCCCGGGGCAACTGTTGAGCCGCCAGCAGATGACCCGCGCCGAAATTTTGCAACATAGCCAATATTTTTGCTCGATTTAGGGCCTATCAATGCTAGGGAAGTGGGGCTTGGAGTCTAGATGTCCATACGGGCTTATCTTTCTATCTGCTGTTAAAGATTTTCGACCAGAAATTGGATCCAAACAGGGAAATCCCCGGCAAATTGTGCGAACAGGTCAAACTGGCGAGTTTGTCGGGCATTTTGGGACCATTCTAGGGTGGTTTTTTTGCCTGTTTCTGATTTCTGGGCAGCCAAAATCATCGGTTTGGTGTGCTGTTGGGGTCATTATGTATTCGATTCGTGAGAACAGGGTAGCGCCATTTCCGAGGTAGCTGGTGAGGCGCCAGCAAATGACCCGCGTCGAAATTTACAACATAGCCAACATTTTTGCTTGGTTTAGGGCCTACCAGAGCTGGGGAAGTAGGGCTCGGCGGCCAGAATGTCCTACGGGGTTATCTTTCTTTCTACCATTCAAGATTTTTGACCAGAAACTGGATCCAAATAGGGAAATCCCCGACAAATGGTGAGAACGGGTCAAACCGGCGAGTTTCCTAGGCATTTTGGGACTATTTTAGGGTGGTTTTTGCCTGTTTCCGATTTCTCGGCAGCCAAAATCACCAGTTTGGCGTGCTGTTGGGGTTGTTCCGCTTTCGACTCGTGAGAATAGGGAGCGCCATTCCTAGGGCAGCTGGCGAGCCGCCAACAGATGACCTGCACTGAAATTTACAACAAAGCCAACATTTTTGCTCGGTTTAGGGCCTATCAGGGTCGGGGAAGTGGGGCTCGGTGGCCAGATGTCCGTACGGGCTTATCTTTTTGTCTGCTGTTCAAGATTTTCGACTAGAAATTGGATCCAAACAGGGAAATCCTTGGCAAATGGTGCGAACGGGTCAAATCGGCGAGTTTCCTAGGCATTTTGGGACCATTCTGGGGTGGTTTTTTTGCCTATTTCCGACTTTTGGAAAGCCAAAATCATCGGTTTGGCATGTTGTTGGGGTCGTTCCGCTTTTGATTCGCGAGAACAGGGCAGCGCCATTCCCAGGGTAGCTGGTGAGCCGCCAGTAGATGACCCGCGCCGAAATTTATAACATAGTCAACATTTTTGCTCGGTTTGGGGCTTATCAGGGCTGGGGAAGTGGGGCTCGGCGGCCAGATGTTTGTACGGGCTTATCCTTTTGTCTGCTGTTCGAGATTTTTGACTAGAAACTAGATCCAAATGGGGAAGTCCTTGGCAAATGGTGCGAACGGGTCAAACCGGCGAGTTTCCTAGGTATTTTGGGACCATTTTAAGGTGCTTTTTTTGCCTGTTTCCGACTTCTGGGCAGCCAAAACCATCAGCTTGGTGTGTTGTTGGGGTCGTTCCATTATCGATCCGCGAGTACAGGGCAGCGTCATTCCCTGGGCAGCTGGCGGGCCGCGAGCAGGTGACCAGTGTTGAAATTTACAACATAGTGAACATTTTTGCTCGGTTTGGGGCCTATCAAGGCTGGGGAAGTGGGGCTCGGCGGCCAGATGTCCGTACGGGCTTATCCTTCTGTCTGCTGTTTGAGATTTTCGACCAGAAACTAGATCCAAATGGGGAAGTCCTCGCCAAATGGTGCGAACGGGTCAAACCGACGGGTTTCCTAGGCATTTTGGGACCATTCTAGGGTGGTTTTTTTGCCTGTTTCCGACTACTGGGCAGCCAAAATCATCGGCTTGGCGTGTTGTTGGAGTCGTTCTACTGTCGATCCGCGAGAACAGGGCGGTGCCATTCCCGGGGCAGTTGGCGGGCCGCGAGCAGGTGACCCGCGTCAAAATTTACAACATAGCCAACATTTTTGCTTGGTTTGGGGCCTTTCAGGGCTGGGGAAGTGGGGCTCGGCGGCTAGATGTCCGTACGGGCTTATCATTTTGTCTGCTGTTTGAGATTTTTGACTTGAAACTGGATCCAAACGGGAAGTCCTCGCCAGATGGTGCGAACGGGTCAAACCGGCGGGTTTCCTAGGCATTTTGGGACCATTCTAGGGTGATTTTTTTGCATGTTTCCGACTTCTAGGTAGCCAAAACCATCGGCTTGGCGTGATGTTGGAGTTGTTCCACTGTCAATCTGCGAGAACAGGACAGCGCCATTCCTGGAGCTACTGGCGGGCCGCCAGCAGGTGACCCACGTCGAAATTTACAACATAGCCAACATTTTTGCTTGGTTTGGAGCCTATCAAGGCTGGGGAAGTGGGCTCGATGGTCAGATGTCCGTACGGACTTATCCTTCTGTCATATGTTCAAGATTTTAGACCAAAAAATGGATTGAAACGGGGAAGTCCTCGCCAAATGGTGCGAACGGGTCAAACCGACGGGTTTCCAAGGCAATTTGGGACCATCCTAGGGTGGTTTTTTTGCTTATTTCCGACTTCTTGGCAGCCAAAACCATCGGCTTGGCATGCTGTTGGTGTCGTTCAATTGTCGATCCGCGATAACAGGGCAGCGCCATTCCCGGGGCTGCTGGCGGGCCGCCCGCAGATGACCTGTGTTGAAATTTACAACATAGCCAACATTTTTGCTCAGTTTAGGGCCTATCAAGGCTGGGGAAGTGGGTCTCGGCAGCCAGATATTCGTACGGGCTTATCCTTCTGTCAGTTGTTCATGATTATCGGCCAGAAACTGGATCCTGACGGTAAAGACCTCTCCAAATGGTGCGAAAGGGTCAAATCGGCGAGTTTTCTAGGCATTTTGGGACTATTCCAGGGTGGTTTTTTTGCCTGTTTCCGACTTCTAGGCAGCCGAAATCACTGGTTTGGCGTGCTGTTGGGGTCGTTCCGTTGTCGATCTGCCATAACAAGGCAGCGCCATTCCCGGGGCGGTTGGCGAGTTGCCAGCAAATGACCTGCGTTGAAATTTACAACATCGCTAATATTTTTGCTCGGTTTAGGGCCTATTAGGACTGGGGAAGTGGGGCTCGGCAGCCATCGCTAATATTTTTGCTCGGTTTAGGGCCTATTAGGACTGGGGAAGTAGGGCTCGGCAGCCAGATGTTCGTACGGGCTTATCCTTCTATCTGCTGTTCGAGATTTTCGACTAGAAACAGGATCCAGACGGGAAATTCCTTGTCAAATGGTGTGAACGGGTCAAATAGGCGTGTTTCCTAGGCATTCTGGGACCATTCCAAGGTGGTTTTTTTGCCTGTTTCCAACTTCTGGACAGCCGAAACCATTGGTTTGGCGTGCTGTTGGGGTCATTCTGCTGTCGATCTGCGAGAACAGGGTAGCGCCATTCTCAGGGCGACTGCCGAGCCGCCAGCTGATGACCCGCTTCGAAATTTACAACATAGCCAACTTTTTTGCTCGGTTTAGGGCTATAAGCCTGGGGAAGTGGGGCTCGGCGGCCAGATGTCTGTACGGGCTTATCCTTCTGTCTGTTGTTCGAGATTTTTGACCAGAAACTGGATCCAAATGGGAAATCCCTCGCCAAATGGTGCGAACGGGTCAAACCGGCGGGTTTCCTAGGCATTTTTGTACCATTCTAGGGTGGTTTTTTTGCCTGTTTCTGACTTCTGGACAGCTGAAACCACCGGTTTGGCGTGCTGTTGGGATCGTTCTGCTGTCGATCCATGAGAACAGAGCAGTGCCATTCCTAGGGCGGCTGGCGAGCCGCCAGCAGATGACCCGCATCGAAATTTACAACATAGCTGACATTTTTGCTCGGTTTAGGGCCTATGAGTGCTGGGGAAGTGGGGCTCGGCGGCCAGATGTCCGTACAGGCTTATCCTTCTGTCTGCTATTCGAGATTTTCTACCAGAAACTAGATCCGAACGGGAAAGCCCTCGCAAAATGGTGCGAACGGGTCAAATCAGCAAGTTTCCTAGACTTTTTGGGACCATTCCAGGGTGGCTTTTTTGCCTGTTTTCGACTTATGGGCAGCCAAAACCACCGGTTTGGCGTGCTGTTGGGGTCGTTCCTCTATCGATCCGCGAGAACAAGGTAGCGCCATTCTCGAGGAGGCTGGTGAGCCGCTAGCTGATAACCCACGTCGAAATTTACAACATAGTCAATATTGTTGCTCGGTTTAGGGCCTATCAGTGATGGGAAAGTGGGGCTCCGCGGCCAGATATCCGTACGGGCTTATCATTCTGTCTGCTGTTCGTGATTTTCGGCCAGAAACTGGATCCAGATGGGACAGTCCTCGCCAAATGGTGTGAACGGGTCAAAACGATGAGTTTGCTAGGCATTTTGGGACCATTCCAGGGTGGTTTTTTTGCTTGTTTCGGCTTTTAGGTAGCCGAAACCATCGGTTTGGCGTACTGATGGGGTCGTTCTACTATCGATTCGCGAGAATAGGGCAGCGCCATTACCGGGGTGGTTGGCGAGCCGCCAACAGATGACCCGTGTCGAAATTTACAATATAGCCAACATTTTTGCTCGGTTTAGGACCTATCAGGGCTGGGGAAGTGGGGCTCGGTGTCATTTTCTTAGAGAAAAAGTATATTTGCCCCTAGGATTAGGAAAAATTGGTAATAGCCTCCTCAAGACCAGATCATTTTCCTCGAGATGCCTCACACGTACCTTCCGATTAAAGGACCTGGCTACTCTTTGTTGGTATGATTGACCATGGCAAAGAGCTTTCTGCCTTTTCTCATCAATTAGGTTCAATTGCTCATACCTTTGCTTCATCCATTTTGCCTCAAATAATTCCACCTGGGATAAGACTCTCAGAGAGGGGATCTCCATCTCCACAAGCAAGACTGCTTCCATGCCATATATTAGAGAGAATGGGGTTGCCCCAGTAGAAGTACGAATTGACGTCCGATATGCCATTAGTGCGAAAGGTAACCTATCATGCCAATCTCGGTAATTCTCGACTGTTTTTGCCAAGATCTTCTTGATGTTTTTATTGGCCGCCTCAACAGCTCCATTCATTTGCGGGCGGTAAGGGGATGAATTCAGATGCTTGATCTTAAACTTAGTAAAGAGCCCATTCACAAGCTTGTTATTCAAGTTTGTCCCATTGTCAGTGACAATTGCTTCAGGGACCCCGTAACGGGCAATTATATCACGCCTGATAAATTTTACAATGTTTCGAGTAGTGACATTAACATAAGATGTGGCTTCAATCCACTTAGAGAAATAATCTATCGCCACTAGAATGAATCAATGCCCATTTGAAGCTTTAAGGTTTATCGGGCCAATCATATCGATGCCCCACATTGAGAAAGGCCATGGCTCGAATAACTGGTGCAGCTCAGTTGGGAGGACATTTATTTTATCTCCATGAATTTGGCAACGATGGCAGCTTCGAATGTGTTGGATACAGTCATTCTCTAATGTCAGCCATTAGTATCCCAACCTCATAATTTTCTTGACTAGCATGTGCCCATTCATATACGGGCCACAAACTCCCTCATGCACTTCTTGCATAATTTGCATGGCTTCGGCTTCGTCTATACATTGCAACAGGACTGAATCATAAGATCTCTTGTATAAATTGTTACCGCTGACAAAGAACTTAGATGCCATCTTCATTATGTATTTTCTATCACCTGGAGAACTTCCTTCAGGGAATTCCTGTTTCCGAATGTAATTCATGATATCGTAATACCATGGTTTCCCATCATGTTCTTTATTCACGACCATACAAAAAGCCGGCTTTGCCAAAACCTCTATCCTCAACGGTTCGACTTCTAATCCATCGGTAACTTGCAACATTGATGACAGCGTCGCGAGTGCATTAGCAAATTGATTGTGAGACCTTGACAAGTACTCAAAAGAAATTTCATCGAATTCTTTTACCAACTCTTCTAGATACTCGTGATATGGGAGTAATTTAGAGTCCCTGGTCTTCCATTCACCTACTGTCTGTAGTATGATTAGTGCGGAGTCTCCGAACACCTTCAATTTAGCCACTTCCATCTCAATTACGGCTTGGAGCCCGAGAATACAAGCTTCATACTCGGCTATGTTGTTAGTGCATGGAAACATCAACTTTGCAGCTACTAGATGGTGTTGTCCATCTGGGGATATCAAAACTACCCCAGTGCCAGAACTAGACAAGTTTACAGCTCCATCAAAGAACATGGTCCATGAATCTTCACTTACATATAGGATGCAATCATCCAGGGAACAATCATCACTATTCAAGAGTCCGGGACTTTCGGCCAATATGTCAGCAATTACTCGACCTTTAACTGACTTTTGTGGCATAAACTGAACGTCAAATTCTGAAATCAGAATCTGCCATTTTGCTAACTTACCCACTAAAGCTGGTTGATCAAGTAAGTACTTGATGGGATTGTTCTTGGTCACGAGAAATATCTGATAGTGCAATGTATACTGTCATAGTCTATGCAGTACCCACACTAATGCAGTGCAAGTCTTCTCGATGTCAAAATATTTCAGCTCTGAGATAGTGAATTTTTTGCTCAGGTAGTAAATGGCCCGTTCTTTTTTATCAACGGGACTTTCTTGAGCCAACATTGCGCCCAATGATTCACTATGAATGGCGAGGTAGAGAATCAAAGGATGCCCTGGTAATGGTGGGACAAGAACCGGCGGATTCATCAAGTATTGCTTCAGCTTCTCAAACGCTTCTTGACATTCATCATTCCAGTTGACTAGCGCATTTTTTCTCAGAAGCTTAAAGAACGGTTTGGTAGTCTCAAAAAGTTGGGAAATGAATCGGGCAATGTAATTCAATCTCCCTAAAAGATTTCAAACCTCTTTGGTTGTTGATGGGGGTTGCAACTCGCATATAGCCCTAGCTTTAGATGGGTCGATCTCGATGCCTTTACTACTCACAATGAACCCAAGTAATTTACCAGACGTAGCCCCGAACACGCACTTGGCAAGATTTAAGTGGAGCTTGAATTCACGAAACCGATCAAATAACTTCTTTAGAGTCTCAACATGACTTCTTCCAGGTTGAGTTTTTGCAATCATATCATCGACATAAACTTCAATCTCTTTATGCATCATGTCATGGAATAGTGTCACCATGGCTCATTGATAAGTAGCCCTTGCATTTTTGAGTCCAAAGGGCATAACCTTATAATGAAAGGTCCCCCACAGGGTGATAAATGCAGTCTTCTCCTTGTCTTCCTCCTTCATTTTTATTTGATTATACCCGGAAAATCCATCCATGAATGAGAACAGTTCAAATCCAGCAGTGTTATCCACGAGGACATCTATATGTGGTAACGGGAAATCATCTTTCGGGCTAGCCTTGTTCAAGTCTCGATAATCAACACAAATCCAAACTTGACCATCCTTCTTCATCACTGGCACTATATTAGCCACCCATTCAGGGTATTGTGAGACTTCGATGAATCCCACTTTCAGAAGTTTCATTACCTCTTCCTCTATCTTCTTCGAGAGTTCGGGTTTAGTTCTTCGTAGCTTTTGCTTCTTCAGGTCAATACTCGGATTAGTAGGCAGAGAATGCTCTACAATGGATGGATCCAAACCTGGCATATCAGCATACGTCCAAGCAAAGATATCTTGATAATCCTTTAGTAGCCGAGTTAGGTGTTTGGCCTTCTCTTCAGGGAGATTTGCTCAAATTGATAGTGATGGTTTGGTCAAAGGTAAGAGCTTTGATTTTTTCATGCTGCTCCCATTCACGTTGTACCTCGATGGAGTCCTCATTAAGATCGCCATTGTTTACTGCTGCAAGATTGTACCTGAAACACAAAGTGGCTAATTTAGAAAGAGAAATAGGGCTAAATGACATTTTTTAAAGATTTTTTTACAAAAGCATCTTTTAGACTTCTTTTGCTAAAATATCTTCTTCTTTTTTGAATTTTTTTTGACACGAGGAAGCATGATGAAGCCCAGGCCTCAAAATTCTCCTTGGATTTTCTTTTCTCCTTTTTTATCGATTGGATATCATCACCGAGCTGGTTTGGTGTACCCTATCATGCCCTAAAAACAAAACTTGTAATTTTATTGAAATTCATCAATCAATTACATCTTATTGAATGGAAAATGTAGTATTCAAGCCCTAAAAGAAAGCAAAAAAGAAAAGAAAATCCCTAAAATGCAGTAAAAATTCCCACGCAGGGGAATATGCGAAAATGGTAAACGACTTACTCTTGTGGGCTAGCGCCCGCTCCCTCCAAAGGTTCTTCTTCAATGGCACCTATAAGGAAATCATCAAATAGGTTAATGATTCATTCCAATGCATCATCAGGGTTCTCTTCTCCTGGAGGTATCGGATCATCCATTCCACCCCACCCATCCGGGACAATGTCACGTGGGTCAATGTAAAAACTAGGGGGAGTTGAGTACTTCACGTAATAGTCAAATTTGGCACTCGGCTGCCCCAGGGTATCCATCACCTCTCTGCTATCCTGCATCATTCTAGCGAGACCAAGGAATGTCTCGTGAATATGAGGAGGTAGCGAGTTTTCCCTTTTTTGTCCATGTGAGTTTCACTTTTGTTGCCTTTGCTCTCCAGAGCTTTCTCCACCTCTTCCATGGTACCCTAATCCAGCAAAACGGGACCTTTGAGGGGCTTCAATAGGGTTTCTAATACCTTGACCTCTCTTTCCAAGACCACGGCCAACAATAAAGCCATTTCCAACCATCACTTTCCCTACCATAACAGTAGCATTTGAGACTTTAGGGGTGGGTAGCGATGAACCTCGAGAAGCATGTATAGTGGACACCAACTCAAATGAGTGGTAACTCGATTCAAGCTCGAAATCTGGTTCGATATAAGGAATAGCAGTGTCATGATAAATCCGATGGTCTTCCTCGCCATGGACAGTGACCAGCTTCCCCTTGATCACGAACTTCACGCTTTGATGGAGACTTGATGGTATAGCCCCAGCAGTATGTATCCAAGGACGACCCAACAAAAAATTAAATGCGGTAGGGATATCCATTACTTGGAAGGGAATGTTAAAGATTACTGGTCCAATTTGTATATCAAGGTGGATTTCCCCAATCACTTCTTTTCTAGTCCCATCAAAAGCTCGCACACAAGTCTTCGCAGCATGTATTTGGGATAGATCTGTCTTGAGGCGGTGAAGAGTGGCCAATGGACATATATTCAGAGTAGATCCATTATCAATAAGCACACGGGACACATGGGAAGCTTTGTGTTTGACTGATATATATAGTGGTTTATTGTGTCCTCTCCCTTCAACAGGGAATTCTTTGTAAGAGAAAGCGATCAAATCCTTGAGAATGATTGACCCAACAAATTCTTCGAGCTGGCTAGGCTCAACTGTCTCTGGTACATGAATTTCGCTCAACACCTTCATTAGAGACTTCTGATGTGTGAGAGATGTTTGCAAGAGCTCAAGCAAAGAGATTTGAGCAGGCATTTTCCGTAATTGATCGACCACATTATACTCACTTGCTTTGATTACAGCAAGAAATTCTTTAGCCTCTTCATCAGTAATAGGCTTTGCAGGTTGAGTATTGGCTTGAGCATAAACTTGACCAGACCTTATAACCAGGTCAACATCCAGGTCATAGGACCAAGGAACCGCCTTATTATCAGCATATTCATAAGGTTGAGGTATCTCGATCACTATCCCTTTGTTGTGCACTAGTGCCTTAGTTGATAGTTCCGCATTGGTTTCTTCTTTACTAGCATTCAACGCAGCCCATTCTTCCTCCCAATCAATAACGACTTGGGATATAGTGGAGACCATACCAGTATGGTCAGCATACACAACCACACCGGCCTCTACCATCGTGGCAACCCTTTCTTTCTTCAAGGATAGGGGAATTGCCTCATGACTCAAGTAGTATCCAGCCTTTACTAACCCATTATAGACATCCGCAACATGCACTCTCAAATTTTTGACTTGACCAGCATCAAATCCAAATATGGCATTCACCTTGCCTTCGTGCTCAGGCAGTGGGTTCCTCTTGACATTCGGTTGGGTGGTGTGAAATGAGAATACATTAGTGTCCAATAAATTTTGAACTTTGTGCTTCAAGGTCATGCATTCATTAGTTGAATGTCCCACTTCTCCCATATGATACTCGCACTTCTTGGAAGGGTCGTAGTTAGAGAATTTCTCCGCATTAGGCCGCTTCGGTTCATAGGAGAGCAGCTCATTCTTTTGCAAGATCGGCAAGACTTGAGATAGAGGACCAGGAAGTGGAGAGAACTGCCTCTTAGTGAATTGTCGTGATGCGGAAGGGCGGCCTCCACCTTGTTGATTCCTAGGAACATGAACGATCGGAGGTTTATTAGAGGCCGGTTGCACGCATGCAACATTTACTTCAGTGGTTGGCTCTTTCTCTTTCTTTGCAGTATACCTCCTGTTTGGAAAGGTCAGTTCATTAAACCACCCCTCCTTCAGCCCCATTTCGATTTGTTCGCCCACTGGAATGAGTTGATTAAAGTTCTCAACATACGTGCCAACCGTCCGATTACGAAACTCAAAATGGAGGGTCTTGACAAATAGCTTCATCAATTCTTTGTCAGTGGGCTCAGGAGTAATTTGGGCGGCTAAATTTCGCCATCTTATGACATACTCCTTAAACGACTCACTCTTCTTTTTTTTCCATCCGCTCAAGGTCTTCTCAGGAAGGTGCAATGTCCATGTTGAACTTGTACTGCTTAAGAAATGCATCGACCACCTCATTCCAAGTGTCGAGGAGGTTTATGTTCTTCATGATATACCAAGTGAGTGTAGGCCCGCCTGAGCTCATTTGGAACCACTGGATCATAAGGGGTTTATTCTTGATATGTTGGGTCATCCTCACATGGTACATTTGCAAGTGAGCTTTCGGGCAAGAGGTGCCATTATACTTCTCAAATACTTGCATTTTAAATTTATTTGGCGTGTTGACCTTCTCATAAACAAACAAATCAATCAGGAGTGAACTTTGCAAACCCTGCAATTGTTTCACTTTCTCTTCAAGCTTTGTAAAGCGTTCATCCTGCTCTGTTTTAAAGACCTTATGAGTTTTGGCCTTTCCTTCCACAACAATGACATCATCTTCTAAGGGGGGCATGCTGTCATCAAATTCATTGGATTGGCCATGATCAACTTTCTGCTTAAGTGTTGTAGTTCCAGGAGGTGTGACTTCTAGGCTCGAACTTGCTCGAAGCTCCTTAAACTCAGTTGTCATTTGTTGTATTGCAATGAAGCATTGATTCATTTGATATTCCATTTTATCAATACGTTCGCGCAACTCAGCTTGCTCAGCCATTCGTGCTTTCAATCTCGTAATGATGGGTGAACGAGATGGCTTCGTTATCACCTGATTTGCAGAAAGGAAAACACATAAGCATCGCATATGGAACATGCCGGTCCATGACAAACATCTAGCCGCTTTTATTAAGTGATATTGAATTGAAAATGACTCCCTAGGGAATTAAATTCCTAAAACATCAGTTTAAGAAATTAAAATAACACTCTAAGATTGAAATTGAATTCCTGAACAAACTAGTGACTCTTCTCTATATACAATTGGGAGACCACTGTTCTTCGAAGCCTTTTGTTCTGTGAAACCAACTTAGAGATGTGAGCCTCTTTTGCTTCCACCGTTTCTTTGAGATGCTCAATTTGCACTTTACGAGTGAGCTGCACTGTGACCTCAGGTATTATAGGGAGTAAAGCTATAGGAATTTTGTGGTGGTGGATATAATAATCCGAGGCATGATAAATCTTCTCTTCTCCTTTCAACCTTTTGGGCACTACTATCTTTTCTTGCTGGCATTCCTTCCATGCGCTTTCGAAACGATTGATCTCTTCCAAGTATTCATGATTCTTGTGTGTGAAGAGAGTTCGAAATAGGTCCATTCGAAGAGGAGGTGAAATATCTTGGAGCACACAGTATTGGCGGGCTACCCTATAAGGGTAGTAAGATGTTGCACTAGTGATTCCCAACAATGGAACTGGATCATCTTTCTTATGACAAAAACGAGCCTCACCAACATGAAACCATTTAGCATACCACAAGAAGCCCTCGGGATCCGGATCTTTTAAAAAAGTTATCCAGTTGGAATATGACTTCCTAGTATACTTTTTCTCTAAGATTGAAAACCTTTTTATTGGATGATTAGAACCTTCTATTTCACCTCGACGCATGAAATGACCAAACTCCCTCACGTGTGAAAGAAACCAAATTTGTAGAAGTTCAGGAGATGCATTTATGATTTTTCCTCCATTTTGTTTAAAACGATTGAGGGATAGAAATGTCTCAGCTAGAATCATGTTTATAAAATTCATGCCAGCGCATGCTTGCCTAACCACCCATGCAATCAAATGATTAATAGCATTCTTTCTATGAGGAAAAATTATAAATCCAAAGAAAGCTAAAATGAATATCCTACATTTTTGGCACATTGAAGATTGATTTGAAAAGTGATTAGCCAAAAATGAGAAAGGGCATGCATTACAATTAGCTTTCAAAATTTTCTTAACCTCATCGGCTTTGATTCTTAAAAATTCTAACAAAATTGATGTGGGCTCCAAACCGAGAGGCGGCCTAACAAGTTCAATCCCGAGGGGCATTCTCATGATAACACTATATTCTTCAAGTGTTGGAGTTAGCTCATTCTTACCACCAAAGATGAAGGTAGCAGTCTCAAGGCACCAGAAGTGAGATATTGCTTGCAAGACACCACTATGGACTCCAATATCTAGAAGGGGTATGAGCTGACCAAGTATTGACTCCACATAGTATTGGCCTTCCTTATTTAGATTATTCCACCATCCCTTGAGCTCGATCTTAGGAGTTGGAACGAATTGAACATCGGATCTCCCCATTGTATATAGATTAAGACGTGTGATCGACCTTTTGTCATGGACCAAAAAAAAAAATAAAAAAAATAAATTGCATAGTGTAAGGTAAGAATACTTCATGGCGGAAAAATGGCAATCACATAGACATACACATGAGATGTGAGGTTTGACACATAAACTATAAGGCTTAGCAAATTAGAGCTAAGAGGAATGATTCGACTAGTCACAGTCTCGCGTACAAAGGTCGGGTCCTCTTAGCTCCGGCTTGGTCAAAGAAAATCCTATAGTCATGCGGTTTCGCAAACAAGGATAAACATTTTGACATCGAGAAAAAAATTTCGGAGTTGAGAAAGGCAACCTCTACATCGCAGTCTCGCGTTCAAGGTTGGATCATTTCTCAACACCATCCTAATATCCTTAATTGCGGTCCAGGTTCGACGGCAGGTAGTGTGTGCAAGAGTGTAGTGTAAATGCATAGACATGCACAACAATTTATATTCACAACAACACTTCAAAAATTAAAAACATTCATTCCCAACTCCAACCTGCAAGACAAGGGGTTAACAATCACTCCACCCCTTATAACTCCATCTGCAAAAACATTTAACACCTCAAATAGTTAGGGACGTACTTGGTATCCTCACTGCCAAACAAATTTTTTTTTTTAAAAGAGAAAATTGGCCTAAGTCCACTAAGAGTTTAAACTCAAGTCCCCAACGGAGTCGCCAAGCTGTCGCGACCTCACCTCGGGTGCACCACCTAGGGTTTGGCTAATGGATTACTAAGCCTAAACTTAGCTCGGGCTCTCCCAAGCTCATACCAATTCGTGACTTAGAGTTTAAGTTTTTAGCATGCAAATGATTTTTACTTGGTGTCACCACTAATCTGTTTTTTGGTGGGTCGATTAGAAACCCAAGTAAAGTAACGGGAGGATTACTATACTCCTATGAACCATAGACTATGGGATCGGGGACTTGATTATGTTAGATTTTTCTAATGCCCTTTCGGTACCTTTTCTCTTTTATTTAAAAAAATGATTTGCAAGCAGTTTGTGTAGATTTTAATTTACAACCTAACATGCAATGTGATCATGCGAGTGCGCAACCATTATTTAACACTCAATAAGGCAAAGCAATAAATAAATTGCAAGGAAAAGGAGGAAGTTACTTACCTTGAATCTACCAAAGCATCTGCGATGTTAGCTTAAAAATTATATCAATTGAATCTAGATATAATTTCTAATTAACACGAACCCATTCAAATATTTTTTAAGGTTTTCACTTATTTAATGAAGCCTAAAACTACGTGCAATGCATGTAATGACGTACGAAAGTGTCTAACTATAATAGCATACAATGTGCAACCCAATATACAAACTATATGTCACGCAACAATAACTTAATCTAATGCTAGAAAATACTTAATGCAACTACCCTAGTATGTCACGCATTCAAATGACCCTAAACATTTAATAATGACTAGATGACACACGGGAGATGACCTAATTCTACATGACATGAGCATGGCAATTTTTATGTGTTCTTTTTTATAACTAATAAAACTTCCTAAGTATCTACGTCATATACAATGTAGGCTATAAGACTAATCTGACATGAAGTGCGTTAATCTATCCTATTATGCAAAAGATTTTTTTTTTATGTATTTTTTTGTAAGTTTATCAAAAAAATCAACACATAATGCAACTGATCATGTAAAGCACGCAATTTAACCCCGACCTAAGGTAGAAAATCAAAACAATCAAAAACCTAATCCGACGTCTCGCGGCGCAATATTTTTTATTATTGACATTTTTTAACACGACATAACGACCTCACTCAATCGGAATATGCCAAATATCTCAAAGAAATCACATTAGCAGTAAATGCATTGCTAATTAGGCAATTTTATATTCAGTTAAGCGACGGATTAGGAAATTACCTTGGTCTTTCTCCAGTTTTCACAAACGATCCGAGACGGTTTTCAATTACTAATGGCAACACCTAACCTTGTTCCACAGCCGCTAAAGATGTTTGGCTCGGTTAGTTCTCGCAGTCGTCGATGATCTCAGGCAAAAGCGAGAGCTTCAGATAACGTGCGGAAAAAACAAATTCTCCAAGTTGCCGAGAGGGACGGCCAGCACGGGACGTTCACCAATGAACCAGGCCAACTCGGTTGTTTCCCCGCAAGCTAGACTTCACTTGGAAGAATATCTTGACTTAGTCAACGCCATGCGAGCCTTGGTAGAATTTGCATAAAGAAGATAAAAGTCAATGGACTTTTCCTTCAGCCTTCATAGCCACCATTTCTCTCTCTTCATGAATATATCCTCTCAATTTTTATCAATATTGGGTCATTACTTCCTGCAAAACAGAACCCACAAGCCACGTAAATAGAGAGACAAAAGTACGACGCCCGCATGGAACTCCGAAACCGCCGCACGTTTGGAACCGAGGCAAACGAAGTGGCTGTTTGATCGCGGGACTGGGCGAGAAGCAAGGACGTCAGGGCTATGTGCAACAGCGCGCCAAGAGTGGGGTAGCGAAGAGCTCAAAGTCGGTGATATGGTTGAGTTCAGCATCCGAATCGTCATGGGTCAGTAGGCATGACAACGCTCAGGGCAGCAGCGGCGATAATTGAAGGTGGGATAGCAACAACGTCGTAGGTTGGAGACTTGCGTCAAGAGGACGAAAGCACAGTGGGGGCTGGTCAAGTAGTGACGTCGGGCAGTCGGGACAGCAGCAGCGTCGTCGAGTGGAAACTGGAGGCGCTTTGGCCAAGGCTTGAAGACCCGAAGAAGACGACCTCTTTCTTTCCTTCGTCCACTCCGTGGCTCTCTCTCCCTTTTCTGTATTTTTTTTTGTCTCCCCCTCCTCCTTGAGTTGTAGGTTCCTTTTATAGGCAGAAGGGTCTGAGCCATCAAGGAAAGAAAGTAGATTTTATTTTCTCTTGGGATGCTTTAAAATATATTCCACTTTCCTTGTGTATTGCACGTCCATGTGCCCTCATTGAAGGATGTGCACATCTTTCCTTCTTTGAAGAAGGAAACATGTTGCTCAATATATGCTCTTTATGTGCAACAAATATTTTCTTGCTCTCTTTCATTACCTTTGTTCGCATGTTCGCATTGAATCGCAAAATATGAATATTCTTCGCCAAAATTTTATTTCCTTAGACCAAATATCAGCCCCAAATTGACCCAACATTGCCAAAAATTCAAGATAGTAATAGAGTTGTCCGAATTCCGAATCTTGTAAAGATGAGTTCACAATTTATCCTTGATGATATGTGAATATATTACCCAAATAAATGAAAAATCCACCGCCGCGTCATCGAATATTTTGAAATATATCAATCTTCCCACTTGTTGATCTTGAACAGGCCTGGCCAAATTTTCACATATTGTGGGCTTAGTCAAACTCATTAAGTTAAAGCTTAGAACCATCAATTGAAGCCCATCTGTTATAAGTCCAATGCAAATGCAATAAATACTTCTAAAACTATATGCTATGCAATTTAATCATAATATTTTTTGTTTAGGGGTTAAAATTAATCCCTAAATTTTTGTGCATTAAATTAACAATGATTAATCAAAATTTAGGTGTATTCCTGGGGCAGCTGGCGAGCTGTGAGTAGATGGCCCAAGTCGAAATTTACAACATAGCCAAATTTTTTGCTCGGTTGAGGGCCTATCGGGGCTGGGGAAGTGGGGCTCGGTGGTTGGATGTCCGTACGGGCCTATCTTTCTGTCCGCCATTCGAGATTTTTGGCCAGAAATTGCATACAAGCGGGAAAATCCTCGGCAAATGGTGCGAACGGGTAAAACCTGTGAGTTTTCTGGGCATTTTGGGACCATTCTAGGGTGGTTTCTTGCCTGTTTTCCGACTTCCGAGCAGCCGAAATAACTGGTTTGGCGTGCTGTTGGGGTCGTTCTGCTTTCGATTCGCGAGGACAGGGCAGCGCCATTCTCGGGGCAGCTGGAGAGCCGCCAGCAAATGGCCCACGTCGAAATTTACAACATAGCCAACTTTTTTGCTCGGTATAGGGCCTACCGGGGCTGGGGAAGTGGGGCTCGGCGGCCGGATGTTTGTACAGGCCTATCTTTCTGTCCGCTATTCGAGATTTTCGGCCATAAATTGCATCCAAGCGGGAAAATCCTCGGCAAATGGTGTGAACGGGTCAAACCGGCGAGTTTTCTGGGCATTTTGGGACCATTCTAGGGTGGTTTCTTGCCTGTTTTCCGACTTCCGAGTAGCCGAAATAACCGGTTTGGCGTGCTATTGGGGTCGTTCCGCTTTCGATTCACGAGAACAGGGCAGCGCCATTCCCGGGGCAGCTGGCGAGTCGCCAGCAAATGGCCCGCGTCGAAATTTACAACATAGCCAACTTTTTTGCTTAGTTTAGGGCCTATCGGGGCTGGGGAAGTGGGGCTCGGCGGTCGGATGTCCGTATGGGCCTGTGTTTCAGTCCGTTGTTCAAGATTTTCGGCAAGAAACTACTTCCAAGCGGGAAAATCCTTGGCAACTGGTGTGAACAAGTCAAACCGGTGAGTTTTTCGGGCATTTTGGGACCATTCCAAGGTGGTTTCTTGCCTGTTTCCCGACTTTCCGGCAGCCGAAATCACCATTTTGGCGTATAGTCGGGGTCGTTCCGCTTTCGATTCGCGAGGACAGGGTAGCGCCATTCTCGGGGCAGCTGGTGAGCCGCCAGCAAATGGCCCGCGTCGAAATTTACAACATAGTCAACATTTTTGCTCGGTTTAGGGCCTACCTGGGCTGGGGAAGTGGGGCTCGGCGGTCGGATGTTCGTACGGGCCTATCTTTCTGTGTGCTGTTTGAGAGTTTCAACCAGAAACTGCATCCAAGCGGGAAAATCCTCGGAAATGGTGCGAACGGGTCAAACCAGTGAGTTTTCTAGGCATTTTGGGTCCATTTCAGGGTGGTTTCTTGCCTGTTTCCCGACTTCTGGACAGCCGAAATCACCGGTTTGGCGTGCTGTCGGGGTCATTCCGCTTTCGATTCTCGAGGATAGGACAGCGCCTATCCCGGGCAGGTGGTGAGCCTTCGGCGGTGGCCCGCGTCGAAATTTACAATATAGCCAACTTTTTTGCTCGGCTTAGGGCCTACCGGGGCTGGGGAAGTGGGGCTGGGTGGCCAGATGTTCGTACGGGCCTATCTTTCTATCCGTTGTTCGAGATTTTCGGCTAGAAACTGCATCCAAGTGGGAAAATCCTCGGCAAATGGTGCGAACGAGTCAGACTGGCAAGTTTTCTGGGCATTTTGGGACCATTCCAGGGTGGTTTCTTGCCTGTTTCCCGACTTTCGGGTAGCCGAAATCACCGGTTTGGTGTGCAGTCGGGGTCATTCCACTTTCTATTCGTGAGGACAGGGCAGCGCCATTTCCGAGGCAGCTGGCGAGCCGCCAGCAAATGGCCCGCGTCGAAATTTACAACATAGCCAACTTTTTCGCTCTGTTTAAGGCTTACCGGGGCTGGGGAAGTGGGGCTCGGTGGCCAGATGTCCGTACGGGCCTATGTTTCTGTCTGCTGTTCAAGATTTTCGGCAACAAACTACATCCAAGTAGGAAAATCCTCAGCAACTGGTGCGAACAGGTCAAACCGGTGAGTTTTCCGAGCATTTTGGGACCATTCCAGGGTGGTTTCTTGCCTGTTTCTCGACTTCTGGGCAGCCGAAATCACCGGTTTGGCATGCAGTCGGGGTCATTCCGCTTTCGATTCGCGAGGACAGGGCAGCGCCATTCCCGAGGCAGCTGGGGAGCCGCCAGTAGAGGGCTCGCGACGAAATTTACAACATAGTCAACTTTTTTGCTTGGTTTAGGGCCTACCTGGGTTGGGGAAGTGGGTCTCGGCGGCCGGATGTTTGTACGGGCCTATCTTTCTGTGCGCTGTTCAAGATTTTCGGTCAGAAACTGCATCCAAGCAGGAAAATCCTCAGCAAATGGTGCGAACGGGTCAAACCGGCGAGTTTTCTAGGCATTTTGGGACCATTATGGGGTGGTCATTTGGCCTGTTTCTGACTTCTGGGAGGCCGAAATCACTGGTCTGGCGTGCTGTCGGGGCCGTTCCGCTTTTGATCCACCAGAACAGGGCTGCGCCGTTCCTGGGGTGGCTGGCGTGCCGCCGGTAGGTGGCCCATGTTGAAATTTACAACATAGACAAAATTTTTGCTCTGTTTAGGGCCTATCGGGGCTGGGGAAGTGGGGCTCGGTGGCCGGATGTCCGTACGGGCCTACCTTGCTAACCGTTGTTCGAGATTTTCGACTAGAAACTAGACCCAAACAACATAATCCCTGCCAAATGGTGCGAACGGGTCAAGCCGGCGAGTTTTCTAGGCATTTTGGGACAATTATTGGTGATCTTTTGGCCTGTTTCCGACTTCCGGGAGGCCGAAATCACCGGTTTGGCATGCTGCCGGGGCCTTCCACTTTCGATCTGCCAGAATAGGGTAGCGCCGTTCTTGGGGCGGCTGGCGTGCCGGCGGTAGGTCGCCCGTGTCGAAATTTACAACATAGATAATATTTTTGCTCGGTTTAGGGCCTATCGGGGCTGGGGAAGTGGGGCTCAGCGGCCGGATGTCCGTACGGGCCTACCTCGCTGCCTGCTGTTCGAGATTTTCGACCAGAAACTCGACCTAAACAGCAGAATCCCCACCAAATTGTGCGAACGAGTCAAGCTGGCGAGATTTCTAGGCATTTTGGGACCATTCTAGGTGGTCTTTTGGCCTTTTTCCGACTTTTGGGAGGCCGAAATCACCGGTCCGGAGTGCTGCCGAGGCCGTTCCACTTTCGATCCCCTGCAACGGGCGGGCCGGGTGCCGCCGGTAGGTGGCCTGCGTCGAAATTTACAACAAAGACAACATTTTTGCTCGGTTTAGGGCCTATCGGGCTTGGGGAAGTGCGGCTCGGCGGCCGGATGTCCGTACGGGCCTACCTCGCTGCTCGCTGTTCGAGATTTTCGACTAGAAACTGGACACAAACAGTAGAATCACTGCCAAATGGTGCGAACGGTTCAAGCTGACGAGTTTTCTAGGCATTTTGGGACAATTCTGGGGTGCTCATTTGGCCTGTTTCCGACTTCTTGGAGGCCGAAATCACCGGTCCGGCGTGCTGCCTGGGCCGTTCCGCCGTTGATCCGCCAGAACAGGGGAGCGGCTGGCAAGCCGCCTATAGGTGGCCCGCGTCGAAATTTACAACTTAGACATCATTTTTGCTCAGTTTAGGGCCTATCGGGGCTGGGGAAGTGGGGCTCGGCTGCCAGATGTCCGTACGGGTCAATCTCACTGCCCGCTATTCGAGATTTTCGACAAGAAACTGGACCTAAACAGCAGAATCCCCGCCAAATGGTGCGAACAGGTCAAGCCGACGAGTTTTCTAGTTATTTTGATACTATTCTCGGGTGGTCTTTTGGCCTGTTTCCGACTTCTGGGAGGTCGAAATCACCGGTCCGGCGTGTTGCCAGGGCCGTTCTGCTTTCAATCCACCAAAATAGGGCAGCGCCGTTCCCGGAGCGGCTCGCCTGCCGTCGGTAGGTGGCCCGCGTCGAAATTTATAACATAGACAACATTTTTGCTCGGTCAAGGGCCTATCGGGGTTGGGGAAGTGGGGCTCGGCGGCCGGATGTCCGTACGGGCCTACCTTGCTGTACGGTGTTCGAGATTTTCGACCAGAAACTGGACACAAACAGCAGAATCCCCGCCAAATGGTGCGAACGAGTCACGCCGGCGAGTTTTCTAGGCATTTTGGGACCATTCTAGGGTGGTCTTTTGGCCTGTTTCCGACTTCTGGGAGGTCGAAATCACTAGTCCGTCGTGCTGCCGGGGCCGTTCCGCTTTCGATCCGCCAGAACAAGGCAGCGCCGATCTCGGGACGGCTGTCGTGCAACCGGTAGGTGGCCCACGTCGAAACTTACAACATAGACAACATTTTTGCTCGGTCAAGGGCCTATCGGGGCTGGGGAAGTGGGGCTCGGCGGCCGGATGTCTGTACGGGCCTTCCTCGCCACCCGCTGTTCGAGATTTTCGACCAGAAACTCGACCCAAAGAGCAGAATCCCCGCCAAATGGTGCGAACGGTTCAAGCCGGCGAGTTTTCTAGGCATTTTGGGACCATTCTGGGGTCGTCTTTTGGCCTATTTCCGATTTATAGGAGGCCGACATCACCAGTCCGGCGTGCTGCCGGGCCGTTCCGCTTTCGATTCGCCAGAACAGGGAAGGGCCATTCTCGGGCCGGCTCGCGTGCTGCCGGTAGGTGGCCCGCGTCGAAATTTACAACATGAACAACATTTTTGCTCGGTTTAGGGTCTATCGGGGCTGGGGAAGTTTGGCTCGGCCGCCGGATGTCCGAATGGGCCTTCCTCGCTGCCCGCTGTTCGAGATTTTCGCCTAGAAACTGGACCCAAAGTCCAGAATCCCCGCCAAATGGTGCGAACGGGTCAAGCCAGCGAGTTTTCTAGGCATTTTGGGACCATTCTGGGGTGGTCTTTTGGCCTGTTTCCAACTTCTCGGAGGCTGAAATCAGCAGTCCTGCGTGCTGCCGGGGCCGTTCTGCTTTCTATCCGCCAAAAGTGGGCAGCGCCGTTCACGGGGCGGCTGGCGTGCCGCCGGTAGTTGGCTCGCGTTGAAATTCACAACATAGACAACATTTTTGCTCGGTTTAGGGCCATCGGAGCTGGGGAAGTGGGGTTCGGCGGCCAGATGTCCGCATGGGCCTACCTCGCTGCTCGCTGTTCGACATTTTTGACCAGAAACTGGACCCAAACAGCAGAATCCCTGCCAAATGGTGCGAACGGGTCAAGCCGGCGAGTTTCCTAGGCATTTTGCGACCATTTTGGGGTGGTCTTTTGGCCTATTTCCGAATTCTGGGAGGCCAAAATCACCGGTCCGTCATGCTTTGCTTGGGGCCGTTCCGCTTTCGATCGCCTGAACGGGCGCGCTGCTCCTCGGGGCGATTGGCGTGCCGCCGGTAGGTGGCCCGCATCGAAATTTACAACATAGATAACACTTTTGCTTAGTTTAAGGCCTATCGGGACTGGGGAAGTGGGGCTCGGCGGTCGGATGTCCGTATGGGCCTACCTCACCGCCCGCTGTTCGAGATTTTCGACCAGAAACTGGACCCAAACAGCAGAATCCCCACCAAATGGTGCGAACAGGTCAAGCCTGCGAGTTTTCTAGGTATTTTGGGACCATTATGGGTGGTCTTTTGGCCTGTTTCCGACTTCTGGGAGGCAGAAATCACCGATCCGGCGTGCTGCCGGGGCCGTTCCACTTTCGATCCGCCAGAACTGGGCAGCGTTGTTCACGGGGCGGCTGGCGTGCCGTCGGTAGGTGGCCTGCGTCCAAATTTAAAACATAGACAACATTTTTGCTCGGTTTAACGCCTATCGGAGCTGGGGAAGTGGGGCTCGGCGGCCGGATATCCGCACGGGACTACCTTGCTGCTCGCTGTTCGAGATTTTTGACTAGAAACTGGATCCAAACAGCAGAATCCCCGCCAAATGGTGCAAACGGGTCAAGCCGGCGAGTTTTCTAGGCATTTTGGAACCATTCTAGGTGGTCTTTTGGCCTATTTCCGACTACTGGGAGGCTGATATCACCGGTCCGGCGTGCTGCCGTGGCCATTCCGCTTTCGATCCGCCAGAATAGGGTAGCACCGATCCTTGGGCGATTGGCGTGCGGTCAGTAGGTCGGCCGCGTCTAAATTTACTGCATAGACAACATTTTTGCTCGGTTTCGGGCCTATCGAGGCTGGGGAAGTGGGGCTCGGCGGCCGATGTCTATACGGGCCTACCTCGCTGCCCGCTGTTCGAGATTTTCGATCAAAAACTAGACCCATATAGCAAAATCCCCACCAAATGGTGCGAACGGGTCAAGCCGGCGAGTTTTCTAGGCATTTTGGGACCATTATGGGGTGGTCTTTTGGCCTGTTTCCGACTTCCGGGCAGTCGAAATCACCGGTCCGGCGTGCTGTTAGGGTCATTCCGCTCTCGATCCACAAGAATGGGGCAGCGCCATTCCCGGGGCAGTTGGCGTGTCGCCGATAGGTGACCCGCGTCGAAATTTACAACATAGACAGCATTTTTGCTCGGTTTAGGGCCTATTAGGGCTGGGGAAGTGGGGCCCGGCGGTCTGATGTCCGTACGGGCCTATCTCGCTGCCCGCTGTTCGAGATTTTCGACCAGAAACTAGACCCAAACCACAAAATCCCTGCCAACTGGTGTGAACGGGTCAAGCCGGCGAGTTTTCTAGGCATTCAGGGGCCATTCTCGGGTGGTCTTTTGGTCTGTATTCGACTTCGGGGAAGCCGAAATCACCAGTCGGGCGTGCTATTTGGGCCGTTCCGCTCTCGATCCGCTAGAACGGGTTAGCGCCGTTCCCGGGACGGCTGGTGTGCCGCCGGTAGGTGACCCGCGTCGAAATTTACAACATAGACAACATTTTTACTCTGTTTAGGGCCTATCAAGGCTGGGGAAGTGGGGCCCGGCAGCCGGATGTCCATACGGACCTATCTCGCTGCCCGCTATTCGAGATTTTCGACCAGAAACTTGACCCAAACTGCAAAATCGCACGAAGTGGTGTGGACGGGTCAAGCCGGCGAGCTTTCTAAGCATTCTGGGGCCATTCTAGGGTGGTATTTCTGTCTGTTTCCAACTTCCGGGAAGCCGGAATCATCGGTCGGGCGTGTTGTTGGGGCCGTTCCGCTCTCGATCCGCTAGAAAGGGTCAGCCCCGTTCCTGGGGCGACTGGCGTGCCACCGGTAGGTGACCCGCATCAAAATTTACAACATAAACAAGATTTTGACTCGGTTTAGGGCCTATCAGGGCTGGGGAAGTGGGGCCCGATGGCCGGATGTCCGTACGGGCCTATCTCGTTGCCCGCTGTTTGAGATTTTCGACCAGAAACTGGACCCAAACCGCAAAATCCCTGCCAAGTGGTGCGAACGGGTCAAGCCGACGAGTTTTCTAGGCATTTTGGGGCCATTCTAGGGTGGTCTTTTGGCCTGTTTCCCTCTTCTGGGCAGCCAAAATAACCAGTCCTGGGTGCTATTAGGGCCGTTCCTCTCTCGATCCACCAGAACGGGGCAGCGCCGTTTCCGGGGCGGCTGGCGTGCCGCCGGTAGGTGACTCGTGTCGAAATTTACAACATAGACATCATTTTTGCTCGGTTTAGGGCCTATCAGGGCTGGGGAAGTGGGGCCCGGCGGCCGGATGTCCGTACGGACCTATCTCACTGCCCGCTGTTCGAGATTTACGACCAGAAACTGGACCCAAACTACAAAATCTCCGCCAAGTGGTGCGAACGGGTCAAGTCGGCGAGTTTTCTAGGCATTTTAGGGCCATTCTGGGGTGGTCTTTTGGCTTGTTTCCGACTTCTAGGCAGCCGAAATGACCGGTCCAGCGTGCTGTTGGGGCCGTTCCGCTCTCGATCCGCTAGAACGGGGCAGCGCCGCTCCCGGGGCGACTGGCCTACCGGCGGTTGGTGACCCGCGTCGAAATTTACACCATAGACAATATTTTTGCTCGGTTTATGGCCTATCAAGGCTGGGGAAGTGGGGCTCGGCGGGCGGATGTTCGTACGGGCCTATCTCGCTGCCCGCTGTTCGAGATGTTCGACCATAAACTAGACCCAAACTGCAAAATCCCCGCCAACTGGTGCGAACGGGTCACGCCGGCGATTTTTCTAGGTATTCTAGGGCCATTCTTGGGTGGTCTTTTGGCCTGTTTCCGACTTCCGGGCAGCTGAAATCATCGGTTCGGCGTGCTGTTGGGGCCGTTCCGCTCTCGATCCGCCAGAACGGGGCAGCGCCGTTCCCAGGGTGGCTGGCGTGCCGCCGGTAGGTGACCCGCGTTGAAATTTACAACATAGACAACATTTTTGCAGGGTTTAGGGCCTATTAGGGCTGGGGAAGTGGGGCCCGATGGCCGGATGTCCGTACGGGCCTATCTCGCTGCTCGCTGTTTGAGATTTTCGACCAGAAACTGGACCCAAACCGCAAAATCCCCGCCAAGTGGTGCGAACGGGTCAAGCCGGCGAGTTTTCTAGGTATTTTGGGGCCATTCTGGGGTGGTCTTTTGGCCTGTTTCCCTCTTCTGGGCAGCCGAAATAACCAGTCTTGGGTGCTGTTAGGGCCGTTCCGCTCTCGATTTGCCAGAACGAGGTAGCGCCGTTTCCAGGGCGGCTGGCGTTCTGCCGGTAGGTGACCCGCGTCAAAATTTACAATATAGACTGCATTTTTGCTCGGTTTAGGGCCTATCAAGGCTGGGGAAGTGGGGCCCGGCGGCCGGATGTCCGTACGGGCCTATCTCGCTGCCCGCTGTTCGAGATGTTTGACCAGAAACTGGACCCAAACCGCAAAATCCTCGCCAACTGGTGCGAACGGGTCACGCCGGCGAGTTTTCTAGGCATTCTAGGGCCATTATGGGGTGGTCTTTTGGCCTGTTTCCAACTTCCGGCAGCCAAAATCACCTGGTCCGGCGTGCTTTGTTGGGGCCGTTCCGCTCGATCCGCCGAACGGGCAGCGCTTGCTCCTTCCGGGCCGGGCGTGGCGTGCTGCCGGTAGGTGACCCGCGTCGAAATTTACAAAATAGACAGCTTTTTTCCTCAGTTTAGGTCCTATCAAGGCTGGGGAAGTGGGGCCCGGCGGCCGGATGTCCGTACGAGCCTATCTCGCTGCCCGCTGTTCGAGATTTTCCACCAGAAACTTGACCCAAACCGCAAAATCACCGCCAAGTGGTGCAAACGGGTCAAGCCGGCGAGTTTTCTAGGCATTTTGGGGTGGTCTTTTGGCCTGTTTCCGACTTCCGAGCAGCTGAAATCACCGGTCCGACGTGCTGTAGGGGCCGTTCCGCTCTCGATCCGCCAGAACGGGGCAGCATCGTTCCCGGGGCGGCTGGCGTGCCGCCGGTAGGTGATCCGCGTCGAAATTTACAACATAGACAACATTTTTGCTCGGTTTAGGGCCTATCAGGGCTGGGGAAGTGGGGCCCGGCGACCGGATGTCCGTACGGGCCTATCTCGCTTCCTGTTGTTCGAGATTTTCGACCAGAAACTGGACTCGAACCGCAAAATCCCCGTCAAGTGGTGCGAACAGGTCAAGTCGGCGAGTTTTCTAGGCATTCTAGGGAAATTCTAAGGTTGTCTTTTGGCCTGTTTTCGACTTCCGAGCACCCGAAATCACCGGTCCGGCGTGCTGTTGGGGCCGTTCCGCTCTTGATCCGCTAGAACGGGGCAGCGCCGTTCCCGAGGCGGCTGGCGTGCCGCCGATAGGTGACGCGTTTCGAAATTTACAACATAGACAACATTTTTGCTCGGTTTAGGGCCTATCAGGGCTGGGGAAGTGGGGCCCGGCGGCTGGATGTCCGTCCGGTCCTATCTCGCTACCCACTGTTCGAGATTTTCGACTAGAAAATTGACCCAACCCGCAAAATCCCCGCCAAGTGATGCGAACGGGTCAAGCCGACGAGTTTTCTAGGCTTTCTAGGGCTTTTCTGGGTTGGTCTTTTGGCTTGTTTTCGACTTCCGGGCAGCCGAAATCACCGGTCCTGCGTGCTGTTGGGGCCGTTCCGCTTTCGATCCGCCAAAACGGGGCAGCACCATTCCCGGGGCGGCTGGCATGTCGCCGGTATGTGACCCGCATCGCAATTTACAACATAGACAGCATTTTTGCTCGGTTTAGGGCCTATCAGGGCTGGAGAAGTGGGGCCCGGTGGACGGATGTCCGCACGGCCTATGTCGCTGCCCACTATTCGAGATTTTCGACCAGAAACTGGACCCAAACTGCAAAATCCCCGCCAAGTGGTGCGAACGGGTCAAGCCGACGAGTTTTCAAGGCATTCTGGGGGCATTCTGGGGTGGTCTTTTGACCTGTTTCCCTCTTCCGGGCAAGCGAAATCACCGGTCCGTCGTGCTGTTGGGGCCGATCCGCTCTCGATCCGCCAGAACGGGGCAGCGCCGTTCCTGGGGCGGCTAGCGTGCCGCCGGTAGGTGACCCGCGTCGAAATTTACAACATAGACAACATTTTTGCTCGGTTTAGCACATATCAAGGCTGGGGAAGTGAGGGCCGGCGGCCGGATGTCCATACGGGCCTATCTCGCTGGCCACTGTTAGAGATTTTCGACCAGAAACAGGACCCAAATCGCAAAATCCCCGCCAAGTGGTGCGAACGGGTCAAGTTGGCGAGTTGTCTAGGCATTCTAGGGCCATTTTAGGCTGGTCTCACCGGTCCGGTGGCTTGTTTCGACTTCCGAGCAGCCGAAATCACCGGCCCGGCGTGTGGGGCTTGTCCATGGGGCCGTTCTCGCTCGAGATGTTCGATCACCCAAACCGCTGCCGAACACGGGCAAGGCAGGCTGCTTTTGGCTTGTTCCCGAGACGGCTGGCGTGTCGCCGATAGGTTACCCGCGTCGAAATTTACACCATAGAGTATATTTTTTCTCGGTTTATGGCCTATCAAGGCTAGGGAAGTGGGGCCCGACGGCCGGATGTCCATACGGGCCTATCTCGCTGCCCGCTATTCGAGATGTTCGACCAGAAACTGCACCCAAACCGCAAAATCCCCGCCAAGTTGTGTGAACGGGTCAAGCCGGCAAGTTTTCTTGACATTCTGTGGCCATTCTGCGGTGGTCTTTTGGCCTGTTTCCGACTTTCGGGCAGCCGAAATAACCGGTCCCGCGTGCTGTTTGGGCCGTTCCGCTCTCGATCCACCAGAACAGGGCAGCGTCGTTCCCGGGGTGGTTGGCGTACCGCCGGTAGGTGACCCGCGTCGAATTTTACAACATAGACAAATTTTTGCTCGGTTTAGGGACTATCAAGGCTAGGGAAGGGGGCCTCGGCGGCCAGATGTCCGAACGGGCTTGTCTCGTTGCCCGCTTTTCGAGATTTTCGACTAGAAACAGGACCCAAACCGCAAAATCCCCGCCAAGTGGTGCGCACGGGTCAAGCCGGCGAGTTTTCTAGGCATTTTGGGACCATTATGGGGTGGTCTTTTGGTCTGTTTCCGACTTCCGGGCAGCTGAAATCACCGGACCGACGTGCTGTTGGGACCGTTCCGCTCTCGATCCGCCAGAACGGGACAGTACCGTTCCCGGGGCGGCTGGTGTGCCGCCGGTAGTTGACCCGCGTCGAAATTTACAACATAGACAGCATTTTTGCTCGGTTTAAGGCCTATCAGGGCTGGGGAAGTGGGTCCTGGCGGCCGGATGTCCGTACGGGCCTATCTCGCTGCCCGCTGTTCGAGATTTTCGACCAGAAACTTGGCCGAACCGTAAAATCCCCGCCAAGTGGTGCGAACGGGTCAAGTCGACGAGTTTTCTAAGCATTCTAGGGCCATTCTATGGTGGTCTTTTGGCTTGTTAACGACTTCCGGGTAGCCGAAATCACCGGTCCGGCGTGCTGTTGGGGCCGTTCCGCTCTCGTTCTGCTAGAACGGCGCAGCGCCGTTCCCGGGACGGCTGGCGTTCCGCCGGTAGGTTACCCGCGTCGAAATTTACACCATAGACAATATTTTCGCTCGGTTTAGGGCCTATCCAGGCTGGGGAAGTGGGTCCTGGCGGCCGGATGTTTGTATGGGCCTATCTCGCTGCCCGCTGTTCGAGATGTACGACCAGAAACTAGACCCAAACCGCAAAATCCCCGCCAACCGGTGCGAACGGGTAAAGTCGGCGAGTTTTCAAGGCATTCTAGGCCCATTCTGGGGTGGTCTTTTGGCCTGTTTCCGAATTCCGGGCAGCCGAAATAACCGGTCCGGCGTGCTGTTGGGGCCGTTCCACTCTCGATCCGCCAGAACGGGGCAGCGCCGTTCTCGGGGCGGCTGACTTGCCGCCGGAATGTGGCCCGCGTCGAAATTTACAACATAGACAACATTTTCGCTCGGTTTAGGGCCTATCAGGGTTGGGGGAGTGGGGCCCGGCGGCCCGATGTCCAGACTGGCCTATCTCGTAGCCCGCTGTTCGAGATTTTCGACTAGAAACTTGACCCAACCCGCAAAATCCCCGCCAAGTGGTGCGAACGGGTCAAGTCGGCGAGTTTTCTAGGCATTCTAGGGTCGTTCTAGGATGGTCTTTTGGCCTGTTTCCGACTTTCGGGCACCCGAAATCACCGGTCCGGCGTGCTGTTGGGGCCGTTCCGCTCTCGATCCGCCAGAACGAGGCAGCGCCGTTCCCGAGGCAGCTGGCGTGCCGCCGGTAGGTGACCCGCGTCGAAATTTACAACATAGACACCATTTTTGCTCGGTTTAGCGCCTATCAGGGCTGGGGAAGTGGGCCCGGCGGTCGGATGTCCGTACGGTCCTATCTCGCTGCCCGCTGTTCGAGATTGTCGACCAAAAATAGGACGCAAACCGCAAAATCCCCGCTAAGTGGTGCGAACGGGTCAAGTCGGCGAGTTTTCTAGGCATTCTGGGGCCATTCTAGGGTGGTCTTTTGGCCTGTTTATAACTTCTGGGCAGCCGAAATCACCGGTCCGGCGTGCTGTTGGGGCCGTTTCGCTCTCGATCCGCTAGAACGGGGTAACGCCGTTCCCGGGACGGCTGGCATTCCGCCGGTAGGTTACCCGCGTCGAAATTTACACCGTAGACATTATTTTTGCTCGGTTTAGGGCCTATCCAAGCTGGGGAAGTGGGTCTCGGTGGCCGGATGTCCGTACGGGCCTATCTTGCTGCCCGCTGTTTGAGATGTTCGACCAGAAACTAGACCCAAACCGCAAAATCCCCGCCAAGTGGTGCGAACGGGTAAAGCCGGCGAGTTTTCAAGGCATTCTAGGCCCATTCTAGGGTGGTCTTTTGGCCTGTTTCCGACTTTCGGGCAGCCGAAATCACCGGTCCGGCGTGCTGTTGGGGCCGTTCCACTCTCGATCCGCCAGAACGGGGTAGCGCCGTTCTCGGGGAGGCTGGCCTGCCGCCGGTAGGTGGCCCGCGTCTAAATTTACAACATAGTCAACTTTTTTGCTTGGTTTAGTGCCTCTCAGGGCTGGGCAAGTGGGGCTCGGCCTCCGGATGTCCGTACGGGCCTATCTGGCTGCCCGCTGTTCGAGATTTTCGACCGGAAACCTGACCGAAACTACAAAATCCCTGCCAAATGCCGCAGACGGGTCAAGCCGGCGAGTTCTCTAGGAATTTTGCGACCATTCTGGGGTGGTCTTTTGGCCTGTTTCCGACTTCTGGGCAGCCGAATCACCGGTCCGCATGTTTGTTGGGCCGTTCCGCTTGCGGTTCGCCGGGACGGGCGGCGACGTTCCGGGGCGGCCGGCGTGGCTTTGTCGGTAGGTGACCCGCGTCGAAATTTACAACATAGACAACTTTTTTGCTCGGTTTAGGCCCTCTTAGAGCTGGGCAAGTGGGGCTCGGCCTACGGATGTCCGTACGGGCCTATCTGGCTGATCGCTGGTCGAGATTTTCGACCGGAAACTGGACCCAAACTGCAAAATCCCCGCCAAATGCCGCGAACGGGTCAAGCCGGCGAGTTCTCTCGGCATTTTGCGACCATTCTGGGGTGTCTTTTGGCCTTTTTAAGACTTATGGGCAGCCGGAATCACCGGTCCGGCGTGCTGTTGGGGCCGTTCCGCTAGGACAAGGCAGCGATGTTCCCGGGGCGGTTGGCGTGCCGCCAGTAGGTGACCCGCGTCGAAATTTACAACATAGGCAACTTTTTTGCTCGGTTTAGGGCCTCTCAAGCCTGGGCAAGTGGGGCTCGGCCTCCGGATGTCCATACGGGCTTATCTGGCTGCCCGTTGTTCGAGAGTTTCGACCGAAAACTGGACCAAAATTGCAAAATCGCCGCCAAATGCCGCGGACGGGTCATGCCGGCGAGTTCTCTAGGCATTTTGGGACCATTCTAGGGTGGTCTTTTGGCCTGTTTCCGACTTCTAGGCTGCCGAAATCATAGGTCCGGTGTGCTGTTGGTGCCGTTCCGCTTGCGGTCCACCAGGACAGGGCAGCGACGTTCCAAGGGCGGCTGGCGTGCCACCAGTAGGTGACCCGCTTCGAAATTTACAACATAGTCAACCTTTTTGCTCGGTTTAGGGCCTCTCAGGGCTGGGCAAGTGGGGCTCGGCCTCCGGATGTCCGTACGGGCCTATCTGGATGCCCGCAGTTCGAGATTTCGATCGGAAACTGGACACAAACTGCAAAATCCCCGCCAAATGCCGCGGACGGGTCAAGCCGGCGAGTTCTCTAGGCATTTTGGGACCATTCTAGGGTGGTCTTTTGGCCTGTTTCTGACTTATGCGCAGCCGGAATCACCGGTCCGGCGTGCTGTTGGGGCCGTTCCGCTTGCGGTCCTCTAGGACAGGGCATCAACGTTCCCGGGGCGGCTAGCGTGCCGCCGGTAGGTGACCCGCATCGAGATTTACAACATAGGCAACTTTTTTGCTCGATTTAGGGATTCTCAAGGCCGGGCAAGTGGGGCTCGGACTCCGGATGTCCATACGGGCTTATCTGGCTGCCCGCTGTTCGAGATATTCGACCGGAAATTGGACCGAATCTGCAAAATCCCCGCCAAATGCCGCGGACGGGTCAAGCCGGCGATTTCTCTAGGCATTTTGGGACCATTCTGCGGTGGTCTTTTGGCCTGTTTTCGACTTTTGGGTAGCCAGAATAACCGGTGCGGCGGGCTGTTAGGGCCGTTGTGCTTGCGGTCTGCTAGGACAAGGCAGTGACATTCTTGGGGCGGCTGGCGTGCCGCCGGTAGGTGACCCGCGTCGAAATTTACAATATAGACAACTTTTTTGCTCGGTTTAGGGCCTCTCACGGCTGGGCAAGTGGGGCTTGGCCTCCGGATGTCCGTACGAGCCTATATGGCTACCCGCTGTTCAAGATTTTCGACAGGAAACTGGACCCAAACTGCAAAATCCCCCCCAAATGCCGCGGACGGGTCAAGCCGACGAGTTCTCTAGGCATTTTGGGACCATTCTGGGGTGGTCTTGTGGCTGTTTCCGACTTCTCGGCAGCCGGAATCACCGGTCCGGCGGGCTGTTGGGGTCGTTCCGCTTTTGGTCCGCTAGCACAGGGCAACGACGTTCCCGGGGCGGCTGGCGTCCCGCCGGTAGGTGACCCGCGACGAAATTTACAAAATAGACATTTTTTTGCTCGGTTTAGGGCCTCTCAAGGCTGGGCAAGTGGGGCTCGGCCTCCGGATGTCCGTACGGGCCTATCTGGATGCCCGCAGTTCGAGATTTTCGATCGCAAACTGGACACAAATTGCAAAATCCCTTCCAAATGCCGCGGACGGGTCAAGCCGGCGAGTTATCTAGGCATTTTGGGACCATTCTGGGGTGGTCTTTTGGCCTGTTTCCGACTTCTGGGCAGCCGGAATCATCGGTCCGGCCTGCTGTTCTGGCCATTTCGCTTGCGGTCCGCCAGCACAGGGTAGCGACGTTCCTGGGGCGGCTGGTGTGCCGCCGGTAGGTGATCCGCGTCGAAATTTACAACATAGCCAACTTTTTGGATCGATTTAGTGATTCTCAGGGCTGGGCAAGTGGGGCTTGCCTCCGGATGTCCGGACGGGCCTATCTGGCTGCCCGCTGTTCGAGATTTTCGACCGGAAACTGGACCCAAACTACAAAATACCCGCCAAATGCCGCGGACGGGTCAAGCCGGCGAGTTATCTAGGCATTTTGGGACCATTCTAGGGTGGTCTTTTGGCCTGTTTCCGACTTCTGGGCAGTCGGAATCATCGGTCCGGCTTGCTGTTGGGGCCGTTCCTCTTGCGGTCCGCCAGGACAGGGAAGCGACGTTCCCGGGGCGGCTGGCGTGCCGCCGGTAGGTGACCCGCGTCGAAATTTACAACATAGGCAACTTTTTTGCTCGGTTTAGGGCTTCTCAGGGCTGGGCAAGTGGGGCTCGGTTTCCGGATGTCCGTACGGGCCTATCTGGTGGCCCGCTGTCCGAGATTTTCGACCGGAAACTGGACCCAAATTGCAAAATCCCCGCCAATTGCCGCGGACGGGTCAAGCCGGCGAGTTCTCAATGCATTTTGGGACCATTTTGGGGTGGTCTTTTGGCCTCTTTCCGTCTTCTGGGTAGCCGAAATCACCGGTCCGGCGTGCTGTTGGAGCCGTTCCGATTGTGATCCGCTAGGATAGGGCAGTGACGTTCCCAGGGCGGCTGGCGTGCCGCCGGTAGGTGACCCGCGTCGAAATTTACAACATAGGCAACTTTGTTGCTCGGTTTAGGGCCTTTCAGGGCTGGGCAAGTGGGCTCGGCCTCTGGATGTCCGTACGGGCCTATCTGGCTGCCCGTTGTCCGTGATTTTCGACCGGAAACCTGACCGAAACTACAAAATCCCTGCCAAATGCCGCAGACGGGTCAAGCCGGCGAGTTCTCTAGGAATTTTGCGACCATTCTGGGGTGGTGTTTTGGCCTGTTTCCGACTTCTGGGCAGTCGCAATCATCGGTCCGGCGTGCTGTTGGGGCCGTTCCGATTGCGGTCCGCAAGGACCAGGCAGCGACGTTCCCGGGGCGGCTGGAGTCCCGCCGGCAGGTGACCCGCGTCGAAATTTACAACATAGGCAACTTTTTCTCTCGGTTTATGGCCTCTCAGGGCTGGGCAAGTGGGGCTCGGCCTTCGGATGTCCGTACGGGCCTATCTGGCTGCCCGCTGTTCGAGATGTTCGACAGGAAACTGGAACCAAACAGCAAAATCCCCGCC